>CP114119.1:1243516-2443516 GCA_029959195.1 Dictyophora rubrovolvata
TAATTCGCCAAGCTGTCGATTCCTTCTCTGGACCACTATTCTCCTTCATGTCTCAATTTTTGACTATATCAGATGCCTTTATCTCCGTTCGTCGTCTTCATCAATTAATCAGTATACCCAATGAACTCAAAGATGGTACAAAACCGTACCCAGAAAACAAGTCACGATTAAACGTCGGGATATCCGTAGAGTTTATGTGAGAGAAATCTTAAAGTTTTTCTATCAAAGAGGTTTCATCATTAGTCCTCTCTAGAAGTGTATCATTTATTTATCCGGGAGCAGCCAGTTTCGCCATTAGAGACGTATCTTTTAAAATTGAAGCAGGCCAGTTATGTATCATCGTCGGCTTTAACGGATCAGGTAAATAGCCACCTGTATGGCGTGTGCACTTCAAATCCCTCACTAGTTTCGGTATCAATCAGGAAAGAGCACCATTCTTAAGTTGCTGACTAGACTATACGACCCAACTGATGGCACGATTCTCATCGACGGCCATGACATCCGTTCCCTGCGATTGAATGATTTGCGCAACCGTGTTTCCGTCTTGTTTCAAGACTATACGCATTTCCCTTTATCTGTGAGTCTTGGTGCTCTGAAATCCATATATTTCATTTCATCTAATCACTTTCATGGTAGATCAAGGAAAATATAGGCATGGGCAGTCCGCGGAATGCTCGAGACATGGAAGAAATATACCAAGCAGCCAGTCTAGGCGGGGCACTTGATATGATCGAGGCTCTACCAGAAGGTTTTGACACATTTCTCGCCAGACCTGTTAGAGATTACTCTTCAGGAGGAATATCTATGGAAACGAAATCACTATTTGGTCGTTCAGTGGATATTAAAAGCGTCAAAAAAAAAATTGGTAAAACCCGACCAATGGAGCTCTCTGGTGGTCAGATGCAAAAAATTGCCTTGTAAGTTAGGAATTCCACTTGTTCCCAGCATATCAAGTATTTCGACAGATCACGCACTTTCATGAAATCCATTGATGATGACCTTGAAGTTGGGCTGTTGCTATTCGATGAGCCCAGGTAACGTTTTGCATCAGACTTTGTATTAAACTCAGTGCATATAACGCTGAATGTAACGATAAGCGCCTCGCTGGATCCTCGCGCAGAATATGGTAAGTTTAGATATATTGAGTTTGATAGGACTCGCTGGCTAGATTAGCTCGTAGACTTATTCGAACGTTTACGGAAACTACGTGGAAACAAGACCATGTTATTCTCATCCCACCGGTTTGGCAATTTGACTAGAACTGCTGATTTGGTCAGTCTTCCAACCAGATTCACAGTCGTTGTGCCCTCTAAATCCATTTTTTAGATACTGTGAGCAAATCACCTTCACTTTAACCAATTTTTGGAGTCAAATTCCTTTTCAGATATATGTCAAATTCGTGTGTCGTTGAAAATGGAACGCATGCTGAACTTATGAGACAGGGACGGGGTTATGCTGAAATGTACAATATCCAGGCATCACAATTTGTTGCTGAGGTAACCAGCTAATATATATATATACCTACTGAAGCCATTGGCCTGTTGCCACAACCGTCAGGCCTTAACACCCTGTGACTGGTGGAAAAACCAACTTTCTTGGCCGGCGTGAATGAGAAACCGCCTGAGGATTTGGCTCATTTGGTGATGTGCAGTTGATAGTTCAGCTCGGCTTTTGATGTAATGTTCTCCCATTCGATTTTGTTGAGACACATGCAGACGAAGTACTTTTAAATTCATCCTGAAATTACAGTCAAGGGATAGGAATTCAAGGTGGAAGAGGTTCGGAGAGTAAACGCTGTCTCTATTTACATACACACTATGACTCTCGTCCCCCCCCACTCTTATGATCAAGCTGTGCCCAGAACGTAGGGCCGCCGAGTGGGCGGGGCTCTCTGCTCAACAAAATCGAGACCAGTTGATTGATGCCATTATTAGGAACGTGCTGTAAAGGAAACTATCGCAAACAACGACATAGGCAGGCAAAAAGAATTGATTTGGATTAAGGATGAAATGCTTCAGTGCGATGGTGGTGGGAGTAGAAGTCGACGAGACGTCGGTGCCGTGCCGGCACCTATGACGGGAGAGGCGCCATTCTTTCCACTGGCCGCTGGTTCCAAGCCTGTGTCTTCAGATGTCAGAAAACATCTTGAACATTCCTAACGCGATCAACTCTCATTCAATTTTTGAGCCGATATCATACGAAGACTTCCGCGGAACAGACATTCCAGTAGTAATTGACAATGGAGCTACCACAATGAGATGGGGGTTTGCCTCCTCTAGTGTACCCCGCTGCCAGCCCAATATCATCGCCAAGTACAAAGAACGGAAGTCTAACCGGCCCCTGTTACTGTTTGGGAATTCAGTGGAGCTGGAAGGAGGCGCGAAGGCCCAAACAAAAACCCCTTGGGAAGGTGATGTTTTATTGAACTTTGACGCGTTAGTGAGTGAGCACAGATTATGCATGGCGACGAAATATGAACGACATGTCATCAGGAATCCGCTCTTGACTACATTTTCATTGATCTGGGTATCGATGCGGATGCTGTCGCCCACCCAATTCTCCTGTCTGAACGACTCGCGACTCCCTCCCATTCTCGCGCGCGTAAGTTTGCCATTCTCCTACATGAAAATTGCTCATCTATTTCATTTGCAGTGACTTCGGAACTTATGTTTGAATTATATTCCGTCCCTTCTCTAACTTATTGTGTGGACTCCCTTATGTCCTTTTACCAAAACAACCAGCCCCGACCCTCTGAGTCTTATACGGCAGACGGGCTTGTTATCTCATTGAATACAGCTTCAACTTCAGTGGTCCCCATTTTGCATGGTAAAGGTATCATGAGCCGCGCAAAACGGTATTACAATCAACTAGTGTTATTTTTCACAATTTTTCAACAAACCAATTGTATCACAGAGTTCCATGGTCTACTTCACAATCTTATGAATATCTTCAAAAACTTATTCATCTCAAATATCCAAATTTCCCGGCCCGTGTTACGCTAGGCCACGCCTCGGTGTGTTCGCCCAGTATTTATTCTCTCAAAAAGCCAAAAACGCTGATATAGAAATCAGTGGATATTTCAAAATGTGTGCCAGATCCATCCCGATTACACATCCCTTTTACGTATGTTACGTGATCCTGCTCAAATGCGTATACATGATCGCATAATCCAATTTCCGTATGTCAACCCTGTACGTCCTTTAATTGAGTGCCGTGTCTTTTTTTTCAATGTGTATTCCTATACAGTCTGATGTGGAAAAAACTGAAGAAGAAATGGCACGTACTGCCGAGCGTCGGAAGGAGCAAGGCAGACGACTGCAGGAAATAGCAGCGAAACTGCGAACAGAGAAGGCAAGAAGTATCACTTAAGGCGATTTTACATTATAACCGTTGATCAGTACAGTTCATCCAAATTTCCCACGACCTCGAAAACCTTCTCATGCTGAGAAAAGAGAAAACAGCTACAAAGAAAGCTGAATGGCTGGTACGTCTTATACAAGAAATTGCTTGTTTTAATTCTTCCGCATCACTCAGGTGCGGCTGGAGGATGAAGGCTTTGATAATGAGGAATCATTAGATGAGGCGATCAAAAGACTCGAATCCAAGGTTAAAAAGACAAGGAAAAAAGAAAGCGAAGGGGATGAGTCCATACCGGCAAGGAGTATCTCTGTCGCGTCTATGCATCAACTCTTATATATCCATGACAGGAAGAGCCTTCATTTCCTTTAGTTGACGTTCTTGATGAGGAGGTAATTTCAGTCTGCCAGAGAATCTCTTGTCGTAGTGTTTCTTAGGTTTATTTATACCTGTAGCTTGATGAAGAAGGCTTGAGGGAGAAACGGCGCCAGAAATTAGTTAAAGCAAGTTTCGAAGCTCGCCAGCGAGTCCAGAAAGAAAAAGAACGGGAAAGACTGCAACGACAGGACGAAGCTCGCCGCGAACAACAAGAAAGAGAAAAAGATCTTGGTGGTTGGGTCTGTCGTATAAGGCAAGAACATCAGGTATGCGTCACTGATACTCACCTTTGGCCTAGCTTTTCACCTGTTTCGGTAGATAGCTATAGACAAAATGAAAGAGCGAAAACGTCGGAAGGCCGCTCTAAGCGACCGGAAAAGTGCTACTTCCCAAGCTCGGATGAAAACGATTACCAGTTTAGCTAGCGAAACACCTCCCACAAAAAAGCGTCGCAAAGGACATGGTGGTGGGTGTCAATTGAATCCAGATATTAGCTGTTATCAATTACATTATCTAGACGATAACTTTGGGGCCAATGATGATGACTGGGCGGTATATCGTAAACTTGTGCGTGAGGATTTAAAGGGTCTTCGTGTTTTTTTTTTGTATTGATCGTGATTTAAGAATCTTGGGATACCATCCTCCGACGAGGAAGACGATATTGCTCAATTGCAAAGCTTGGAGGAAAAGCTATTGGAATTTGATCCTTCATTCACCTCTGCAGATACTTATTCCTCCTTGTCAACGCAACGTTCGGCGCTATTAGAAGCCTTTCGACCACGTTATAACGAGAACAATATTGCAGGCCAATGCAGATTACATCTTAATATCGAGAGGTGGCGGGTGTGTGAGCCATGGTTCAATCCGAACATAGCTGGTGTCGATACTGCCGGAATTGGGGAAGTTTTGGGAAGCGTACTGAATAGCTTCTCAGAAATGGAAAAGCAAAGACTTGTTCAAGTATGTTGCAGTCGGTAGCAAGTTCCACTTTATGATGCTAAGGATTTTTATCCAGAATGTGTTTGTCACCGGATCACCAGCCGTCATCCCTGGTCTCGTCCCGCGGTTGCATGCCATATTGCGTCCGATATTAGATCCTGAAGTTACCTTGCGGGTTGTACTTGCAAATGATGTTCGCTTAGACGCGTGGAAAGGAATGCGATCCTTTGCACACAATAAGCGCGAGGAATTACTTCAGTATGCTACATCTAAGCAGGAGTACGAAGAGAATGGCGGCGAGAGAATAAAACGTTGGTGGGGCTGCAACTCTAATTGGACAGTCCCGACTTAGGGCGGACTGTGACAAGATCGTGTGTATCAACAACTATAATAATCATTTGAAGTTTCGAATAACTTTACAAATTGTTTTTCCACCCGAGTTTGCGAAATGACAACAACATAAGAAGTATGGTATGCAAGTAAATCATGCATGTACTATAAGTAGAATTATTGACAACAACCCGAAGCTTGTTGAGGATACGAAGAGCTGACGTTCAATCCTTTTTCCGAGGATCCTGGGGAAGTTGTGTTTGCAGAGGCAGAGGCATCAGGCTGTGAGTCTATTAACCGAGTTTTGATATCACTGCATGCAAAAAAAAAAAAAAAATAATAATTTTTGACTCGTCAAACGAATTTTGGGGGGTTGGCACGTAAAGAACCATACCGGGCGAGTGTAAAGAACGCTTCTTCGACGCCTTCATTAACTTTGGCACTGGTCTCCATGAATCGTATTCCCAGCTCATTAGCCAGTTCTCTTCCTTGATCTTCGTTTATCACTCTCTTTTCCACCCAATCTGATTTATTTCCAATTAGAATCTTATTTACGCCTTCGGAGGCATGTTGTTCAATATTGGCATGCCAGGTCCGGATGTCTTGAGCATAAGTAGAAAGGTAATACGACGAGGAGATATATTGTACGGCAACTTACTGTTGAATGAGCGTTCGTCGGTAACATCATACACGAGTAATATACCCATGGCGCCTCTGTAATAAGCTGTGGTGATAGTCTTAAACCGTTCCTGTCCGGCTGTGTCCCACTGCGACATTTCACGATCAGTGCACCTTAAAGTCTTTACCTAGGAAGAAAAATTGCACATACTATCTGGAGCTTGATGCGCTTTCCATCAAGTTCTATTGTACGGATCTTGAAATCGATTCCGATGGTAGTTATGAAGGAAGGGGTCCAAGCATCATCGCAGAAACGTAGGAGTAGGCACGACTTGCCGACACCTATGTATGATAATGTGTTTTAGTTAGAGCTTTGCCGAAAAACAAACGCATTGTGGATAATATACCGGAATCGCCAATAAGCAGAAGCTGCAGGTCGACAGTTCAGATGGTGGAAGGCAGAGAAAAGTAAGATAACTTCTTGCCTTGATTAGAAAGTCATAATGAGGAGGAGGCATGATGATTTATGTGCACACTAGATTAAAATAAAATAAAAGTTTCTGCGAAAACCTGCTTCCTTGACTGAAAGAAACCTACAATGAGCGAGGCGTGATACAATCACTTTCTCAAATATTAATTAGTAGACGCTTGCTGCTGTGCGTCTGGGAGACGTCACTTGACTTAGGTAATGGTGACGCCGCAGGGACTTGTTGACATAGGCGGACTCGACTCCATCGTGTGTAATATCTCCTTATCCTTCCTCGACAACAGTATAGTAGTCCGATGAAAATCAATCAACCTTCTAATCAGATAAAGTAATAAACAACCAAAAACGTTATGAGCCCGTAATTGATCTTGATTTTCTTTCGTTCAAGACTCACGAACGTTGCTGTGGTGCGGCTGAAAAAAGGTGGAAAACGCTTTGAAGTAAGCTTGCCGAATTCGTTCCGTAAAGGATTGTTTTGTTTTGTTTTGTTTTTTCGTTAATTTTTTTTTTTTCCAAGATCGCCTGCTACAAGAACAAAGTTCAAGAGTGGCGCAAAGGTGTCGAGACAGATTTGGATGATGTTCTCCAAACAAATAATGTGTTTATAAACGTCTCCAAGGGCCAGGTAGCAAAGCCAAGCGATTTACAGAAAGCATTCAATACAACCGATATGGACACGATTGTTAAAGAGGTTGAGTGGAATTTTTTTTTCCTCGTTGGGACTCGTTTTTAGACTAACCAAAAAGCTGGCCTTTAGATATTGACCAAAGGGGAAGTGCAAGTAGGGGAAAAAGAGCGAGCCCACGAATTAAGCAGTCTGTGGCGTGAAATTGCTACTCAGGTAGCTGAAAAATGCGTAGACCCCGCCACACAGAAACCTTATTCAGTTGGTATTATCGAGAAAGCTATGAATGAAGCTGGCTTCAGCGTCCGGCAGGGTAAGAACGCCAAAAGTCAAGTGCGTTTTTAGGCACTGATTCCTCTTGCGAGACTGTAGATGCTCATGTAAACCCATTTTAGGTTTTGGACTGCATTAAGCTTCTTCAAACGGCGTCAACTCTTCCCATTCAACGGGCTAGGATGAGAATCAGAATTACCACTCCCGCATGCGAAAGAGACCAGTTGCGAGAACAAATAATTCAAGGTGCAGACAAGGTTGAGAGTGAAGATTGCGACGATCAGAATTGGGTTACAGTTAGTCTTAACTTTCAGTAGACTTACCTCGTCAGCGTTGAATTGTCCCGCTTTTCAGGTTCTACTTATTGACCCGGGTCAGTTCCGGGTTCTGAATGATCTGCTCGACAAAGAAATTAAAGGCAAAGGGTATATTGAAACCCTCACGTTTGCAGCATCATCTTCCAATTAATTGGCCTGGTGTTTATCTTCCCTTCACTTTTGTTTATCAGGTACATATATATATATACATATTATTTTACATATTATCGGATGTATGTACATTCCATAAAACACCGATCATATGCGTCTCGCTTGGAACTGATTTACCGCTGGGAGTAAAACACGATTCCAATTCTCAGTCCAAGAACACCAATCCCATTCGGAAGGATTGACGGTACCATCGAGGAATGTGCGCATGGCTTGAAGTGAAGCAGAGTTAGGTAAATTTGACAGTGTCGACTAAAAATAGGATTTTTTTTTTAAAGTGAAACACAAGGAGGTATCTGTAACAGCTTACGATAAGCAGATTAGCTAGATCATCTGCGGTTTTGAAAATGCGGCCATTTTTTCCGTCGATGACCAGTTCTGGAAGACTGTGCAGGTTAGCGGGAATTGATAGCAATGAGAAAAGTCAAATAGGGAGTAGCCCCCTATAAGAAAGGAGAAATTTTACCATCTAAAGTCAAGGGCGAGAACCGGCAAGCGACAACCAAACATGTCTACAACTTTCATAGGAAGATCAAGAGAGGACGAACTAGCGTGGAGGCATATACCAAGATCAGCTGAACCAAGTAGAAGGGGATATTGTTCCGGTTCTAGCCACGCGCTTCGACAGCGTACGTGCCGCCATTGCTCCGATGATTCCAAATTAGAAATCTTATCCATATAGTATGACTTTAATGGTCCTTTTCCTGTAATCATGACGAGCGCATTAGGAAGATCGCTGCGTTTGCGAACAGATTGTTCGTATTTCTGAAGAGCTGTGAGAAGGACATTGAAGTCTTCGTCATCTGTCCAACTGGTGCTAGAGACTATGAGCGCAGGTCGGTCCTGCCGAAGAGAATACGAGGTCGGTGAGGGAGACGTAAAAGGCGTCGAGGTTGGCAAGGAATACGAAGGTAAAATAGTGTCAACTGGAGGGTGTATGGATGTTGTCAGCTGTGTGAATAGCTGAACCAAGAATCCTGGTCAACAGATTGACAAAAAGGCGATAGCAGTAAAATATAAGAGCAGAAGACCTCACATAATGAACCTCTGATGGAGAACATCGATGAAATTGAGAAGGTGGGCGATCGTAGAAAAGAATTTTCTGGCCTCTAAAGGAATAACAGTTTAATGAAACTAAGAAGACAGGTGGAAAGAAAAGAAAAGCTGAACTGAAGGTGCCACTGAGTAGTGAGGTGGTCTTTCATGGCGGAAGTGACAAACAGATGCGCATGGGCCGAACGACCAAAACACATTTCCAGACTAACAGAACAAGCTCATTGAGTTTTTTCTTCTTCTTCTCGGGCATGATCCAGGGGATTAAGAAAACCTACCGTTTTGCGAGCAAGACAAGAGGGTTCTGGGAACCGAGTTTTAGAGCAAGAATAGAGTACCCAAGATTGTGCCAGTCTATAATGAGTTTTGATCCGCGAAGCCAGCAAACGACTTGAGCTATGGGTAAAGTGGGAATGCTGGGAGGATTCTATTTCCTTGCAAAGTTTGGTTTGAGATGAAGAAAGAGAGAGAGAAGGGAAAGGACGGTACCTGAAGAAGGATAAATTGAGGTGTATGCTTCAGACGAAAAAGAAGCACGAAAAGAATTGTGGATATTTGGAAAAGAACTTTGTAAAATGCGAAGACGACAAAAAGGCGGGAGGACGATGGGGAAAGAGACTTTGGGAGTTCGGGCAGGTAAAGGTGATGGAGTCGAGAACGATTGCGCAAAGCTGGTATGACAGCCGAGCCTGTAAGTGTGAATGTATTATTATTATTTATGAGATCTGCGGGTAAGTTGTGTGCGCATGTATGCATACGTGCCTTGGTACGCGATGACAAAAGTGTCGAACCCGTTCTCAACGAAACTCTGGGCATGATACATCATACGTGGACTACGACCAAAATCACCGAGAACAACGATGGCAACGGAAGGCCGCACTGGATGCGAAGGAGCTTTGTGACGCCATGCCCGGACGAAGAGGAGCACGGGGAGGGCGACGAGAACGACGACGAGGGAGAGGACGACCATGCCAGGCCCGGGTGAGTTTTACATAATCAAATGCGGGCGTCTATTGCATATACATTTTTGATTCCACTCTACATCCACGGTCAGATTCCAAGCTCTCAAAAAGAGTTCTGAATCTGAACGAAATACAGTTTGGGTGGAATACGAAAGTCTCGATGTTCCAGAACAGTTCGATGGGAAACAGTTGATTTATTTCCATGGAACTCACCTTGTTGAGATACATACATTAACAGTAGTATACACACAATATGTATGTATATGACCAATCGTACCCAAGCTATTACTACACACCTCTATATAATCGTGTCCCACTCCTGCTACCATGTCCGAGTCGTCGTCCACTAGACCGATCGTAATTGCCTCTCGAGCATCGAAGTTGGCCGAGGCTCAAACATACATCGTGCGCGATGCGCTCCAGGCTAAACACCCCAATCTAACCATCAATGTTGCGCTCATGTCAACCGAAGGCGATAAAAACCAGGCGCAGGCATTGTACGTGCTCGGCGGAAAGTCATTGTGGACAAAGGAGCTCGAAGTTGCTCTCTTGCAAAACGAAGTCGATATCCTCGTCCACTCCCTCAAGGATGTCCCTACCGTTCTCCCAGATGGATGTCAGCTCGGTGCTATCCTCGAGCGAGAAGATCCTGCAGACTCCCTCGTTGTCAAACAGGGTCTCCCCTATGCTACCCTTGACGACCTTCCCCCTGGAAGCGTCGTCGGCACCAGTAGCGTCCGTCGGGTAGCCCAACTCAAGCGTAGTTATCCCAGCCTGGTTTTCAAAGATGTGGTACGTCTTGATTCAATCTATATATATATCCTCAATTATAATCTGTCTTCATTTCCACCAGCGTGGCAATCTGTAAGTCTGGATTTATTTTTTACGTTCATAAAGGAAACTAAGAAAAGAAAAATATTATTATCATTATTTTATTTTATTTTATTTGACCAGTAACACCCGTCTTGCGAAGCTTGATGCACCAGATGGTGAATATGCTGCTCTTGTCTTAGCAAAGGCCGGTCTCCTTCGTCTCGGTTGGCAAAGTAGAATTTCTTCCGACATAACTCCCCCCGCTCTTTACCACGCTGTTGGTCAGGCTGCTCTCGGAGTGGAAATTCGTTCAAACGACTTAACCGTCCAGGAACTCGTCAGCAGTCTCACCCACCCTCCAACAGATCTTTGCTGTCGAGCTGAAAGGGCTTGCCTTCGCGTCCTCGAAGGTGGCTGCAGCGTCCCTGTTGGTGTTGCCTCACACCTTGCCGACGATGGCACCCTCTCACTCACCGCCACCATCACCAGTTTATCTGGCGATCGTCACATTCAACATACTCTTGTCAGACCTATTCAGGACGTCTCTCAGACAGAAGCTCTTGGTGCGGAGTTGGCACGTATACTCATTAACTCAGGTGGCGGTGAAATCCTCGAACAGGTTAACGCAGATCGTGCGTCCCGGCAAGAACTCAGTGCCAAACTGTTGGCCCCTAATAAATAATTGTGCAAACACCTACAGCCAGTTGTCTTCGTTTCTTTTTAAAAAAGATGAATGATAAATACAGAGATGTACTACTAACGTTGGAATAGAAATGTGTATACAGCGCAGCGAGCGAACCATAGTTTTAGCCCTCATGCATTACAGCTGTCCAAATTTCGTTTAATTGGTCGGTCATCCTCTGTTTAGTCGATGGGCGTTCATCCTCGCCATCATTGTCGACACCATTGAAGTCTTTCTTCCCGTGTTTCCGTTTCCTTCGCATGGCAAGGCAATGCAAATATTTCAGACTATGCTGGGGAGCCGGTGTTCGTGCAACATCAATTGGAGGTCCAGAGAACCAAAGGACCTGATTTGTTTCAGGGTCACGGTCAAAATGTTTAACTACAAACCCAACACGACCTTGTCAATATCCATGGCGTCAGCTTTGCCAGCTGGGTCTCTCCACTCACCGGTTTCCGCAGGGAGCACCTCCACGGCAGCCTTAGGATTTGCTCCCATATTTGAAAGGATAGATCTGTCTCTCAGTAAACTCGAACTACCGGCCCCCGATCCTGTCACCGTTGTAGGATACGTAACAATTACAGTATTTGACTCATTCGTTCGATTGTCTCCGATACCAGAACCACCATTCGCGGACGCGGCGTGCTGCGTGGATTTTCGTGTTCTTCGACGAAACGCATTCTCAGAATTAGGTTTATCAGCTTCCGGTTTGTCCAAAGCACCTTCGATCAGCTGCCCAGATCCCTTAATTCCACCTAAGAAAGGGCTAGAATAAAGTTTTGGATAGATTATACGTTCAAAAGGATAAATCGGCATGAAGTCATTTTTACGGAATTCTTCCGGGATGCACGAGTTCCAATTTTTAATCTTCACAAACACCCGTTCACGATCATTATAACGAGAATCGCATACGTAAAGAGGCCACCCTGGATACCAATACGGAGGCCGTGGGCGGCCCCGGATGTGTTTGGCTGTAAACTGACAGGCAATCTTCTCTATAACATCTTCTGCAACATGATCTGCGAAGTGGCCTGGTATTTTTCAGAATAAATATAAACCTATCAGATGATCTAACAGACCGGTTTTGAAGACTTCATTTTCCCAAAATTGCCGCTGTGCCGAATGATGCGTCTAATATAACTTGGTCAAGAAGACGACTTGGACACGCAGAGGAAGGCGAACCTGTTCGGGACGGAAATACCAACAAACAGTAAGACCTTGCTGAGCCTTGGCCCTTTTAAAAAAAGGATAAGGGCGTGTGTTAGTTACGTTCTCCCAGTGTGAAATTGAATTGAATTGAATCAGGAATACTGTACCCTTCTCCATGTGGAATCCATGTTTTAAACACTTGGCCAATAATTGGCTTAGCACAATCATCTGGATTCATTAGGTGAACCCAGTCTCCCATACTAACTACCCATCCTTTGATACTCAGTTCATCGGTAAACATCCGATCTTTGGTAGGAATACGGAACGTTGTTACAGCATGCGACGACTCCCCAGTTTGAGAATGAATCGGACGTGCGATACCTGGCCCGGCTGTTATCGAAGAAAAGTTGAAGTTATCCGACGGAACAAAATTTGGATAAGGTGGTGAGGTAAGGTGTTGATATAAACGCTGATGAAAACTGTTTTGATACATGAGCACAAATGGCTGAAAATATCAGTCATACCTGCAATAAAAGACACAGTCCGTAGGCGTGAGAACCGACAACATGCCAACGACGTGCTCCTTCAAACAAGCGAGAAAAGTCCTGATCGAAATGACGAGAAGTAGTATAAAATCCACTTCGGACTCGATCCTATACAACACGAGCTGAGTGGGACATTGAAGGAGGAAGTTATATTTGTACTTCGATTACACTACACGACAACGGGCTCTGTGGCTCGAGTGTGAATCCAATGTAACAGACTACAATGCGCTACTCACTGTATATGACACATTTTTTATACCAATTTCTGGAACGGCTTGCAAAGATTGCCATGGTATTTCTTTTCTGTAGAGTCAGGAGTAAGGACAAACCACCCAAATGAATGCCAAAAATAACGACCTACAATGGAGTCTCATAGGTTCTCAGCAGGCTCATTATCTCGGAAAGTTTTGCCTGATGATCCTGTGCAAAATGATAGTGTCGGGTCATTCGTACCAAAACAAAACTGAGTTTACTCCGAGAAACTCTTCCATCCAGCCTTTATCACTCCCACCCGACCACCGAGGTAAACCCCTCTCTAACTGGCGCACAATTTCGCTACTTTCTTCATCCTTAGCTGCTGACTCCCAGGCATGAGTCGATTCTGGTTCATTTTCTTGGAGTTCTTCGGGAATACCATCCATATCATCATCCATAGTGTTTGTAAGAGGTAGAGGAGGAGGAGAAGGCATCTTCCTCGCTATTTTACTTGACGAAGGGCTTTTGGACATAACCTTGGAGGCGGTTGTTTCCTCGGGTCGAGGTCGCGAAAGAGAAGAGGAGCTGGACAGGCCTTGTGTGGCTTCCCAAGTTTCTTGCAGAGCGTTCTGAGCCTAGAATGAATAAGATGGAATACATGGCAGTACATCCATACCTTCAGGACCAGGGCATCTTTAGCTATCTGACTGTCCTGCTCGTTGTAGTGCAGCGCGTTCGCAAAAACGAGTAATAAGTCATCATAAACACTGGATGCATCTTTGTATTTTCCTTTCTCTAAATTTAGGCGGATTCCCTCCAAACATCTCGGCTCGGGAATAACCTGTAGATATCCACCGATATTAGGTCTCCTCTCACGGCAGTGTCGTATTCAACATGAAATGAACCCACTTTGTAATATCCAGACCAGGTTTCCTTGTCGGGGAGTTTCATAAACATTTCACAGAGCTTTCTTCTTCCCTTAGTGACACTGCATAATGTTTTGAAAACTTCTTCTATAGCACGCCTCTGAGCTGCTGGAAGAGACATCTCCGGTTGTTCAGTGCAAGGCGCGATTATTCAGCACTGAGTAGTCGCGTTACGTAAAACACACGCGTCACCGCGCCGACTCCAGTCCCCCTGCCCAAACGTTTTGTAACATGCCAACATTACTTGATACCATTGACAGGTTGACATACACAGCGAATCTATTGCACTCAACTACAATCAGCTCCAAGCCGGAAAATATAGGTCCATTTACTCAAGCCATGCTTCATTCATCGCTGCAGGATATCATACGAGAAGCTGATGAAACGGAATACGAGCTGTTTCACTTTTCGACTCGCCAAGATGATTCACCCTCAGGACAAGGAACACTTGGGCGAAGGGAATATAAGACTGCGACTCCTCTTCGGACACGGCGTAACGCCGGAAAGGCCAAAGACGAAGAGCCCGAGGTTTACCTCGAGGCGGCGCTGCGTTATCTGGACAGATTGTAGGTATATATTTATCGTAGAAATTTAAGGAGATCGAGAAATTTTCAAGTCATTCTATCAAACCTATGCCGGGAACACGTGCACATTTGGAATCTCTTGTTGAACGACTAGACAATGTCAGAAACCAAGTTGATGGATTGCAAAACTCCATGCAAGAGGTATCATCGCAACACTTGCCTAATGAGATCTAACTTTTTTTAATTGTTAGACCCAAAGAAAAGTCCCTTCCGTTGCTCAAATACAAGCAGAAGAGAGAGCTATCAACGAGTTAAAAGTTCAGATCTCGCAACTCAAAAAAAAAGTAGGCAACGCCCCTTATTTATTCTATCTTGATAACAAAAGCACTAGAAAGATGTTCTTAATAACGCAATTAGCTCAACAGCACGACAAGCAGCGCAATCAGTGATTAAAACAACTGCGGGCTCGCGTTCGAAACCTCCTCGACCTCAAAAGTCTCCGCCAATGCCTGAAAAGTCCATCCCTGCTCCATCAATCCAACTAAACTTGCAGTTACGTTCTCTTTCGAATAGTTCCATACCCCCTCCGATATTCTCTCCTTCGAAATCAGCCGTCAACGATCGTGACGAGCCCACAGCAGCCGTATCTTCACTTAATGATTGGAAGTCTGATCTCCAGAACGAGCCCGTTCGTGTACCTGTACCGTTTGGAACAGAACTCCAACCTCAAAATTCCCTCATATCCACCCAGAAGGAAAGGATGGCAGATTCACCCAGAAAGAGCGAACCTGACGAATTATGCATCACACCAGAGATGGAAAGAATTTGTGTACAATCTTTTTTTATAAATGTTATTAAGTTGGATAACTCATTTCGAGTCATAGACAAAGATATGGGATACAATTGCCGATTTACTCATTCCTGGTAATCAATTTGCGCATGGGAAAGACGTACCCAATGCCAAAGATACAATGTACGGCTCTGTGCTTTACTCTAGTATATCTCGGATCATTTACCCATCTCAACAGAATTATTCTCGAGGCAATCTCGTCACAAACAATATCTGAATCGAATTCTACCATTAACTCGAAAATTTCTTCGCCATCCACACGATCCACCCTCTCTTCTATACTGGGTATGGACATCCATCCACCGCCAGCTGGCGCCGCGCATCAGATTTACACAGCATTGGTTCTACTAACCCTTTTAATAGCTCCTAACGTACGTTAAAGTTTAGCAAATATTGCCATGATGTTTGAAAACTCAAGGGACCACAGCACAGCATTCCCCTGAACACGCTGAAAGCTCAGCTTGCATCCAGAGCGGAATTCAACTTTGGGTCAACATCTGAAGTATCCAAACAACCCTCTGCCGCGCTCAAACCTACCGATTTGGGTTCAAGAGCAATTTACGGATGTGTAGCAAAAAAACTGATAAAGATCGACCGAGGAGGAGGAGAACAAGTTGTAAAGTTTGATTAGTTACTTGTTGCTCTAATTTATTATGCGGGACTGCATGCCGCACGACATGGGTTCTCGTCTTGGGGAGTCCTTAACTTTTTAATTTGATAAAAGCGTGTACGCTTTGCCAATGTTCGAACGTTCGGAACGTCTTAGTACTCAGTACTCAGTTTCTTGGGGCCTCCGAGTGGCCCGGGTCTTATCACCTGCAGCAATTTGTTCTTTCCTCTTGTCGTTCTATTTGGTTCACAACGCGTCTGCATGAATATACATGTCTAATTTCATAGTATTTGGATATGGTTCTTTAATATTCAAGGTTACTTAACATCTTCAAGCTTAAGGCTTTCCTTTTTTGTTTTTTTTTTTGAAGAAATATTGATGCAATAGACAGCCACCTCCGCGTGTTATGTCGCAAGGTGCATTTCCCATTCTTGTTGAATTATGAACAAAAATAACAACTTTTGTCTTCCGCAGTTCCTGGTTATTTAAAAGGCTATGTCCGTAGATTTGCGCAGAGCTCAAGCGATCATCGAGGAACACCGGAGGTTAGTGGGAGTGTGTACCGGTCCTTATACTAATCGATAATGTTTTTTTCCATCTCTGTTCCCCAAATCTAGCATCCGGGTCGTGTGGTTACCTTGGTTCATCGTGATGATTGGGCCGAGTTCAAGGACTCTGTAAGCATTCTTAATGCTTCATACACATTGCATCGGCAGCGTTCAAGCATACTTTGGCAAAGGATCCTTTCCCCGAAGACGAAGTTGTGTGGGGTATGGCACATAAACCTTCAACCTATCAATAAGTAATCGATGTCATAGGTGTGGCCTATATCATTGATCGAGAATTTGTCCCGGAAGTTCAAGCCTATCTGGGTCGGTGTGCTCAAACCCAGCTTAATATAGTTGTCTCATTATTAGAACCATTTTTTAGACTACCGAGAAAAGGTTTGATGTGATGTTATCGTAGGTGTGGAAGACGTTAACGTGTATTAATTAGGACGGTTATACCATCGAAAGGACTGATGTTTATGGATTAGTGAACGGGAAAGAACAAATCGTCGCGCCTCAGGTTTTTCTTCTTCAATACTCTCTATTTTGACCGAGCTAATTTATATCATAAAAAGGCCATTGTGAGTCATTATATTGACCGTTATTCTGTATCGCTCATACCCTCTAGGTTTACGTAGGACGGAAAGATAATCCCTCTTTTGGTACGTATAACTTTGGTAATCTCGAGGAATAAAACTGAGGGTAGTAACTTTCAGTTGGTTTCGAGTCCTTGCATAGTTTGTCCCGACATATATGGGGAAGTTTTGGTCCCTCAGGATCAAACAAAGTAAGAAGCACATCAGACATCACGGTGCACATCCATACAGGATTTATAGGAATACGTCTATAAACTTGCCGATGCTGTACGGGCACTAGCGCCAGACTCTTATGATTCGCATTTGTATACTCTTGAGGTAACTTCGTCTTTTCCTTTTTTCTTGATAAAAACGCCTTACAATTCGTTGAAGAGGTTACTCAGAGAGTTAGACACAGCAGGATCAAACAATTATTAATATTAGCTGGCAATTTAGGGTTTTTGAATCGAATAGAAGAATAGAATATAAGAATGTGCCAACTAATTGTAGCGCTCAAATTGAGCCAGAACAATCAGATGCGCGATAAACGAAGGGGCAAAGCACCTTGTATCTGGGATCGTACGCGGGTACGTACAACAAAACTGTAGAAGGGCTCGATGGGCTTGTCAGGTATTACCTCCAACCGGAAAGATTTTAGAAGAGCTATTACCAACACCTAAGAGATGATATAGTATGTCATTCTAATTGGTAAGAGTGCGGCGGAAACCACAAAGAATTACCTTCATTTCTAACATGGCGAAATAAAAGCCGGGACATTTTCTCGGGCCAGCGCTATAGTGCCGAGAGTTACTTTAAAAGTCTTTACATATGCAACAAATTCGGTATAAATACCTAAAGGAGAATAAGTTTTTTGTTTTCTCGGCGTTGTCGTCCAGCCACCGTTGAGGTTTGAAAGCGTCTGCGTCGTCTCCCCACACAGCTGGGTCAGTGTGTAAGGCATTGACCGGTATTTGGATAACAGTTCCTCGTGGAATGGTGATAGATGAATTGTGGGTCCCAGGAAGTGGTTTACTTATAGGAACTTCTGCTTCGTGCTTCGCCTGTGATGTTTATACTCACTAAGGGCTGGAATTTTTTGGAACAATAAAAGAAGCTTACGACATGAGTCAATTCCAGGACCGGGGGGTGTAGTCGTAATGATTCTTTGATAACTGCATCAAGCAAGGGCATATCCTGAACTATATCTTCGTAAGTCGGCTCTGGTATTACGCTGATCTCTTTCCTCAGCATCTCTTGTGTATCTGGACAACGAGCAATCTCATATAGGATCCACTTCAAACGAGCATGTTTTAGTAAGGTCGAAAATTCATGGGAAGAAGAGGAGTCCTACAGTCATTTCGCTGCCAACAGTTTCGTAACCAGCCTGGACGAGAGTTCGAAGTTGCGCCGCAATCTCTTCGCTAGTTATGTTCTCTCCGCCCTCCGCTTGCACTAAATGGAAAAATAAGTCAATTCACTTTTGCGAAGAATATATATGTATATGAAGATCTCACTCATCATCGACATCAAGGTACGGTTCAAGGTCTTTTCTGAGCTCTTGGCTTGATGCCACATATCAACAGCTACTTTTCCCAGCTCTGCACGGGTCTGAGCAATGCACCTGCCCTTTTGCGACGGAACTGTTTACCACGTAAGATGAGCTCGAGTCTCTTTAGGAAGGAAATGATCCTCACTCTTCAAAATCATTGGGAAAGAAAATAATAATGCTTTCATAACGAACGACACAAAGTTTTCGGAAGTATTCGTCAATGCTTCCAAAGTAACAGCAAGTGGATTTGAATCCCCTGAGAGGGAACGAAAGTCATATGAAAATCCAGCGAGCCCGATGGCATCAAGACTAAAAGAAATCTTTAACGCGGACCATGGATTATTGAAGTACACAAACCTTAGACGATTTGTCCACCATTGGAAGTCCTCTTCGATGAAATTGGACTCGGAGTCGTTGAATCTGGCCATAAGCGTGTCGATCATCTAAAGAGGTAATTTAAACACTGGACGAGAGAAAGAAAATAAGAATGTCAAAACCTGCGATGCCAGCAAAGAGAATATAGGGAGGAGTAATTTGATTGCACTAGGACTAATTTAAACAAGAAACTAAGAATCCTCGAGGATCGCTTGAACTTGGTCTGGATGGAACAGTACCTCAGGGCTGGAGCGAGTAACTTCCGTTGACGGGTATGGGTCTTTTTATCTGAAGGTTTGCTTAAATGCACCGTTTGTGGTTTGATAAGAAGCTTGTTACCTTCAACCACAAGAAGACCTTCACCTACAAGAGAGCGGAACCACTCACGAACGCCCTCGGGTTTTGGAAAGTCAAAGACATGCTCTTCGAGAATGAATTTGACAGCCTGACGGTCAGTAATGGCTAAAATATTCTTCTAATTGTTCATATTTAGTCATTCAAAACTTACATACTAGTAAGAGCGGTCAGGAGAACTTACCTTCAGTGCACCTTTAAATTTGATGACGTCTCCATACTGGGTTCTCCACTGAAGATAAGACAACCCAGGGAGTGTTCTGTGCATATCCCATTCGCAACCCCATAAACGAGATGAAGATGGGGGACCGGGGATATTTCGAAGAAGGTACGTGGACCGAATAGAAGAGTATAACTTATAGGCAAGGAAGGGAAACAGGCCTCCGATGCAGAGAAGGGAATAGGTGGTGTTGAGTACGGTGGATTTGACTAAAATTGAAAAGAAAGACGACATTGAGACGACGAAGGAACAAACAAATGATGAAACTGGTGCTTCTTGACTGTCGCACCTATATACTCACCAGCTGGCGGTAAAGTTTACGGCTCGAGTACGGGACTTGCGCTCGGGAGTACCAAAAGCCGGCCGCGGTAATTGGAGGGCTGCGAGTAATGATATCGTGCCTCAGTTGAAATCATGAAATAAGCATGAATTTGTTGCCAACAAGGCTGGCATTACCGTCTGGGGTGTAACTAACTCAAATCGCGTGCCAATTGAACTATTCAGGGTCGGCCACACTTAGGCTTTTGGTCGTACCAGGTCGTTCCGTGTCACATTCATGTCACTGCCAAGGCGCCGATTCGTCGACGCGCGCGGAACCTTTTTTTCGTGTTCTAACCAGACTGCATTCTCCTCGGCGCATCTCAAATTAGTACATACGTGTTCAGGCTAGTTTGTCCATTCTCACTTCTGCTAGACGGGGGACAAAAGTACTCATTTGTAGTCAGGCACTGAGTTTTATGTCCAGTCCCTCTTCCCCTGTTCTCCGTCAGGGACGACGTAAAAAATCTCCCCGTCAAAAATACACTCATAGCAACCTGGAGCCTGAACTCGAAGGTGCTATACAAGGCACCTCTTCATCAGAGCCAGCCAGCACGCAGAATTTTTTCTCCGATCAAGATGAATTTGAGATGGCCTTGCTCAACGGCGACCACCGCCCAAAGCAGTCGTCTCGCGGTTACGATGAATATCAAGTCAAAAAACCCATCTCCAGAAACGATAAACAGGGCATGGTTTTATTATGTATACTGTGTACGTCTCTATATAATACTCTTTGTCTTTCTTATCGTTCTCTCGTTGTGTTCTTGTAGATTTAATACAGGGAGTCCCAGTGGGTGCTGCTGTCCTGGTTATACTCTATTTGAATACTAAATTTTTTGTTTTCTTTTTGTGCAAAAGATAGGATTGGCTCTAGGTAGCATCCTTTCTTCTTTATTGTAATGCAGGTTTCATATTGAAAATAGGCTCAATCCCTTTTATCCTGCGTTCTCACCTATCATATTCGCAACTGGGCGTATTTGCTCTTTCCGGATACCCATACTCACTTAAACTATTTTGGTCACCTATTGTGGACTCTCTGTTCTACCCAAGATTAGGCCGTCGTAAATCTTGGATAGTTCCCATGCAAATAATCATTGGTTCCTTAATGCTATGGATAGCACGTCACTCTGATGAGCTGATGGACTCGGTCCGCAAATCTGTTTCACGTTCAGTTGTTGCATCCTAATTTAAGTTTAGCCGGACGAACATTTAGTTTCATTGACCATCATATTTACACTACTGGTTTTTCTGGCTGCCACCCAAGGTAACCCATCTCATAATCAACCCCAGCAATCGTTGACATTATGTTTAAGATATCGCTGTTGATGGTCTGTTATTGCGCGAGCATTTTAGAGTGTTATTCACTATTATTTTCTTTCCAAGGATGGGCATTGACGTTGTTGTCACCTGAAAACCTTTCTTATGCGTCGACATGTCAAACATTTGGCCTGAACACAGGATATTTTACCTCATTCACAGTTTTCTTGGCGTTAAACAGCGAGGACTTTGCGTATGTTGCTCTTCCGGAGGTTTCAATTGAAAAGAAACTCAATTTCCTCATTCTGTAGAAAGAAGTGGAATATTTCTAGGTTGTCCCTGAGCACCTATCTTCAATTTTGGGCAATCGTCTGCTATTCCGTGACAATATGGCTGTTATTTTTTAAATCAGAGGTTAGGCTTGTCTTATCGTTGTTGCGGCCTGCTCTGATCCAATGTCAAGGCCCCTCCCACTGAAAGTGAAGATGAAATGAACCTAAAGAAAGTTTACGGAGTTTTATGGTCAGTATGCAAGCTAAAGCGTAAGTGTGCTGATGCTAGGGAAGGTATATATATGTTGAGCCTTTATCTCACAGACGTTCAATCCCTATGCATAATGCATTTTATCTCTAAAATCGGATTTCAAGCTAATGAAGCCGTCACCCAATTAAAAATGGTTGAGAAAGGATTGAAAAGGGAAGACATGGCACTGGCGGTTCTCATCGATTTTCCATTTCAATTATTGGAAGGTTATTTTGCTGCGCGGTGGACGCGTGGTGATAGGCCTCTGCGGCCTTGGATCTGGGCTTTTTGGGGCCGACTAGGCTTTGCAGTTGTTGCAATGTTTACCATCGCCGCGTTCCCCAAACCACCGATATCAACGTCCTTCTTTATATTTATTATTCTGACTGCAGTTGCATCGGGATTTACCTCGTTAGTTGCGCCTCTGCTTCCCGGAGTGTCAAAACGCTGATTGCTCTACAGCACTGTCCAGTTTGTTGGCATCTCTGCATTCCACGCAACAATCGCCGATCCTCTAATTGGAGGAACGTATATGACGGTAGATAGCATGATTCTAAGACTTCCTGCTTTTTACTGACTTCGTACTATTCCTACAATTAGCTATTAAACACTGCCACCAACCTGGGCGGCACGTGGCCTCGATATTTCGTCCTGAGGGGTGTGGACATGTTTAGTGTAGCAACATGTCGAGTAACGGACTCTGCCGACCTCATTTTTGAAGGTGAAGTTGAAACCTTTCTTTACTCGCACTGACATTCTGACACGGGACCATTTATGGATTTATTGTTGACAGCCTCCGAGTGCGTTTCCGAGCACGGGAAACAAGCGTGCGAATCGATTGGCGGGGAGTGCATTACTGAAAGGGATGGATACTATATTGTCTCTACGATTTGCGTGGTTGTTGGCCTAATCTCACTGATATTTTACATCGTCCCTACTGCTCGAAGGCTGCAAGGTGCGCTAAGTTTCCATTATTTTTTACGTATATCTGCCTGAGCCTTTTTTCTTTGAAAAACAAAGCACTGCCCCCTAGTAGATGGAGGGTAAACCAGACGTGATGATAATATATGTAATACATAATGATACATTAGTACTTTGGTCTTTTAGTACTTCGCTTTCAGTGTATATTACCTTCTAGCAATGGGCGCTAGTGGGGTTTTGAAAGAGTTTTTCTGCGACCAACATCTTGACAAACGCTCGAATCAGCGAATATTACTTTGTTTTCAACCCTAACAGCCTTATCTTGTGAAATCAATAATGTCTAGCATTTCACTTCAGTTTGGTCCTGAATGGATGCGTTCCAAGCAAGCCTCGGCGCCATCATTCACAACACGCCCGACTCAATCTACGTTATCGCCTTCCACCACTCAAATGCCAGCAAATTCTCTATATTCATCACTTGTTACAAACAACACGTCAGAGCAAGAGAAAAACAGCTCAAGCACACCGTTCAAATATTCAAAAGAGGAGATGTTACAAGTATGGGCTGACGGAGGTGGACGCGGTCCTCTTGGGGTAGAAATTGAGCTTTGGGAAGGTGTGGTAACAGAGTTGGGTGGAGATCCCATCGGATTAAAAGAATTAAGTGACTCGGAAAAGAAGGTTCGTACTTAATTATATCAATCACGTCTTTTCCAGGAAAAAAGGTAGTAATTCCTTCATCCAGTTGTTCGCATCTTCACTTAATTCCGAGTTACGCCGCCGACAATCTCATGATATTCTTCCTAGTCCACTTGAAAGGCCAAAACTTAACTCTCTTTCCTCCAGTACACAGACCTCATTTGGACAGTCTCGATTTTCACCATCACTGGCTAGAAAGAGAAGAGAAGAGTCTACTGGTAGGGATTGTTGTTTATTTGCACGATTTGCCTCTAAAACATTTTGTTTCAGATTTAACCATCTCTTCCCTTCGCCGGCTTTCATTCTCAAGCCCCCTATCACCTGCGGGAGGCTTGATGTCGCCGAGTGGAGGTCTTCCGTCTCCACGTATGAGATGGGGGCCGAATTCGCCCGCACTTGAAAATGTTATAGTCGAGGGAAGCTGGAGGAAAAGAGATGAGAAAAAGGAAGACACGCCGACCAACGCTTCCACTCTATTGGATCATAATACCTTCAATGCGCAAGTAGATGGGTTCACTGATCGCCATATCGATACTATAGCTTCTTCTGGAGAAAGCATAAGTGGCAGCGATAGGGATATAATGAGCGGTGAAGAAGTCCAGACAGAACTCGAGAACAGTCCATCTTTTGGCGACGTACTTAACAAGCATATTGGCGTGTCTGAGGTTGATGATTACGGCACTTCACCTCTCAAAGTCAATGATGGGGTTGCTGTCACCCACCCTCCTGGGTTTGACCCCGATCCGGCGGGTATTACTTGGCTATATAGAGATCCCAAAGGCAACATTCAAGGTGACTCCCAGTACCTTGCTAGATGTGACTGTTCCTACCTTAATTCTATAATAGGACCCTTCTCCGCGAGTTTAATGCAGAAGTGGTATGATGAAGGGTACTTTGCTCCAGACCTTCTTGTAAAACGTTTTCAACTGGACAACAAGTGGATTATGGTTGGTGATCTTGCCATGCACACGCGGAACGGGAAGCTCTTTATTCAGCTATATCCTGAGGATTTATCATCAGGATTCTTTGCAAAAAGTAGTTTACTACCTGATCCACGACCTTTTAATCACTTCCGTCAACCGTTGGTCCAGTCTGACAGTCAAATGATAGATCATTCGATACATCAGTCGCTGTTCCAGCATCCAAATGCAACGGATTTTGGCGATGTGTCGAACTCTTATGCCAGCATACCGTCTGGCTCAATTCCTGTCCCGCAGAACCCCAATGTTTTGGCCATTTCTCCTTCTCAAGAACTCGCATTTCCACTGTCAAATAGAGCTACCGTGTTACAGCCTGCAGTCAGTGGATCTGCAGATTTTGAACATTCTCTCGCCTATCGTGATGACAATGAGTTCCCGCACTCAACATCGATGGATCAAGTCCGAACACTTTCTAGCACCCAAGCAGTGTATTCTGGCAGTGAGTCTTTCGAGTCCACCTGGAGTCCTTGATTAATAATATTCGCATTCGAGGTGGAGTAATTCACAATGATCCTGGAACCACCATTTCCCTGAATCACTCGCTATACAGTATGTCATATGCCGATTCTCCGTATACCATCCTTCCTTCGTTTTCTACTTCCACTATGCCTGAAAAGAGGTCACTTCTTAATGGCTTGGATGTATCCAGGCCCTTATCTAGCCGCGAGGATTTACATCGAGATGTTGCGTTTACTTCAGAAAAACCTGTTTTTCCACATCAAATCTCCGATAAACACTCTGCTCTAAAAGAAGACCTAGCTCCTACATCATCAGATCAGTGCGTTTCTGAAGACCCTCGACCATATTCCTCTTCTGAGAACGCTTCCCCAACGGTTGCGATCTTTCCACTCAATACCCAGGAAGGAATATCTACGGAGATGGTGGAAACTGCAGAGCTGGAGAAACTTCCTCCTGCTCCCATGAAATTGAATCGAACACAGTCAAATGTTTCCCCAAATTCAGAAACTAAGATTTCCGAAGGGGTGTCCAAGGAAAATTTGATTCCGAGCGAGAGACTCGATATGTCCCAAGCTATACCGGAAAAAAAAGGACACCTAGAACTTGCGCCTACAACTGATATATTCGGTTCTACCTTTGCTTCATCAAAACCAGCTTGGAAAAATTCTACGCCGTCTACTGATGAGGCGAAACTTGGTCTTCGCGAAATCCAGGAAGCTGAGGCCAAAAAATCCGAGGCTCGCAAGCTCATTGAGCGTCAAAAGGAATGGAATATTCGCGCTATCAATGCAGCTACGGATGAAACACCCGTCCTTCGTAATACTTGGGGTTTGTCAATTTCGCAGGCAAGAACCTTACGGCCTGTTCCGAAAGAAGTGGTCCCACAACCATCTTCTCCTTCCTCTATCTCCTCTGCACCTGTGTGGACCAACCCTACTCGAATAAAACAGACTATGAGGGAAATTCAAGAAGAAGAAGAGCTGAAGAAGAAAGCACTCAATAAAGAGAAAGAAAGGACACCGAATGTCAGCAAAAGGGCATATGCGGAAACTGCCCATAAGGTAACATCGTTTCACTTCAACCTTCTTCTATTCACGTTTATTGCAGTCAATCCCCTTCAGCGGAGGGACATGGACTACTGTTGGTGCTAGTGGTCGTCATAATACTGCTACTACTGTTACGACAGCAACAACACCGTCGACGACACACATTGCACGACAAATACCTATCACAGCGACGACAGCTGCTCCACAATCTGTTACTTCTGCGAAGCAGGTTACAAATGCCGCGAATCGTTCTCCCAGCAGCGTATCGCTCTCAGGTTCAAAAACACATTCGAAGTCAAATTCTAACTCTGCAGATGATCCTCCTGTTCCACCCTCTCCAGAATTCATCAAATGGCTCCGAGATGCTTTGCGCGGATTTAACGTTGGATTTAACAGTAAGAGTTTGACGAGTAACTTGGCACGTTTGCGCGGCATTTAATAATTCCTGTAGCTGAGGAATTTATGACTATGTTATTAGCATTTCCTCTTGATTTCCCCCCATCTACTGTGGAGGTAATACAAGACATGGTTTACATGAACAGCGACACTATGGATGGTCGCAGGTTTGCTGCAGAATTCTGCAGTAAACGTAAGGGTGATGCAGCTAGTCGACCTAAAAATGCAGATGGGAGGCAACCTTCATTAGCAGATGGTACGCGTTCTTCTCCGTTCTTGAATGTTCACATCGTTCTGAAATTAGTACTTAGTAGTGAAGACCCAACCCAAACCTTTGCAGAACGAACTGCCCTTCAAGGTCGTAAAGAAGAAAGGGAAGAAATAACCTAACTTTCTAATTACTGTGGGCTCACAATAATAATAATAATAATAACGTGTGGGCATTACCTGTACGTTACGTTGCGCCTGTATAGTGTGTATACAAGCCAGATGCACGAGCTTTTCATACCCAGTCTGCGTGATACGAGTTTGATTTCGGACGTGTAAAATCTCCACTTTCAAGTATCCAACCTCAATATCTCAATCGACTACCAACTATCCTAGCACAACTATCCTAGCACAACTATCCTAGCACAACTATCCTAGCACAACTGCGAGTAGTCGTGCCTCGCCATCCATGCCGTTTCGGCACGTTTGGGCCGGAAGATTACGTAAGGAACGCAGTCGTTAGAATTTGCACGTATGCAAGTTACAAGAAAGAAGGAAGCCCCTCGTCTTCCGCGCCCTGCTGGACGATATTGGAAGGGAAAGGCGCCAAAAGGTGCAGAAGATATTGCAGATGGTTTTGACTCGGACATTGAAGAAGATGGGACTGTCGAAACCGATGATATCTTTCTTCAAGACGACTTCCAACTGAATACCGAGGATTCACATTTAAAAACAGCTACTAACCAGAAGGCGATAAATATTACCTTGAAAAGTACTGACATTATACAAGAGGAGGTTAAGAAAGGGACGGATCAGGCGACGGGTATGCTGCTCCTCCTTCGTATTTTTTTTCATGTTCTGAAGGGTTTGTTTAAGCCGTTGCTACTCACGGTATACCATCTGAAGACGAAGAAGAGACAGAAGAAGAAGGAGGAGGAGAGGAAGGGGAAACACATGTAAATCACCGATCTATCTTCTCACTTGAGGACTCACCTGGTGTAGTCTAGCGATGTATCTGATTCCGTCGAGCCAGAAGGAACTAAGCCTGCGATCTCATTTCGACCAGTATTTGTTCCAAAGTACATATATATCATCATATTCGTACTGTGTGCCCATTGATGCCTTATTTTTTATCATTCACTCATAGACGGGCACGAGCCACAGTCGCACCTGGACATCCTCAATTAGACCCTGAGGAGCACCAGCGTGAGCGTGAAAAGGAAGCAGAGATTCGTCGAAAGCAGAGTCATGACTTGGTGGCCGAAAGTATTCGGCGAGAATTGGCAGAAAGTAAGTCATGAATGTCACTGCTCTAAATATCTCAACAATCTGTTGACTAGAGGAAACTGAGGATCACATACCGGATGTGAATGATACCGATGATCTTGATCCGACAGGTGAATTTGAGGCTTGGCGATTACGGGAGTTAAATCGTATCAAGCGTGATAAAGAGGAACAGTTTCGTCGAGAAGAAGAAAAGGCAGAGATCGAACGCCGTCGAGCTTTACCTGAAGAAGTTCGACTAAAAGAGGATCTGGAACGTGCTCAGAAATCTCGTGAGGAAAAACCCAAGGGGAGTCAAAAGTTCTTGCAAAAATATTGGCACAAAGGGGCTTTTCATCAGGTTCATTCCCATTTACATATCATTTTTTCTTTTTGAACTTCTTTTTTTCCCCCCTATTCGTTATAGGATCTGGAAGTACTGACTCGACATGATTATACTCAAGCCACCGAGTCTACAGCTGACGTCACACTCTTGCCGAAAATCATGCAAGTAAGAGATTATGGGAAAAGAAGCCGTACCAAATATACGCACTTGCTGGATCAAGATACAACTGTTCAACATGGCGGCCCTGGAGGCTCTGGCCTCATTCGATCCAGCACCGACCAGGGTTGCTTTTTGTGTGGAGGACCTCATTTAAAGAGAGGTTGGTAGCACTCTTCCGTGTGGCGCAGTAAACGTTTGATCTTATGTATTTATTAGACTGTCCCCAGATTACTCTCGGAGGTCGAGGCTCTACTGGGGTCAGTCAAGCTGGACCAGACACCACTTTAATTGGCAATGACAGAAACCATGAAGGGGATAAAATTCGAAAACGACATGGCAATGAAGAACTGGGGGGAAGGGACCAAAAGTTGCTAAAATCATCGCAAACAGATAGTTCTGTCCCGATGGGAAGACGTCGACGATCAAAAAGTCCTCCAAGAGATCGAGATCATAATAAAAAGCAAAGACTGTGCTAATATTGATGGTGTGCCTGTTTTTTTACGTAAAATCTTGTTGTATACGAGCTAATCTTATGGCAATATGTAATACTCGTCTCATACGGGGTATATACAATATCTAATCTCTTCCATTTTCCATTCAGTGATACGATGACGATATCGCCCCATAGTTCGCCAAGCGTTCGCTAGTATAACTAGACCTATCGTCTAAAAATGCTGCGGAGAGCAATGGTGATCGATCACCTAAGACAGATGGGTTTGACAGGGATTCAGCGCGTCGAAGGTGGTGTTCAACTATCCTAAGGGAGGGGTTTTAATGCAAAGAAGTAAAACCAGTCTTTGAGAACGAAATTCTCACCCTCGCATCATAGCTGCTGTGCTTTGGCGTTTCGCACGACGTTTTATCCTGTTCGACTCGTACATATCCGTCTCGTCGACAATTTCCTCGGAGATAATTTCCTAAGAGAATTAATTATAATCAGGTGTTATAAGACAGAACAACACACCTCAATGACATCTACAGCATAGTGTCATCAGCATGTAGAGGAGAAAGAGAAACGATAGAAACAAACCTTCTAATGTCACAATACCAAGGGCACCTCCTTCTCTGCCTGGAGTCTCACTAATGAGTAGCAAGTGCGCACGACCCGTTTGACTAGATGAATAAATTATCCATGAACAAATAGATGAGGGAAATTGTGCACAAGTAGTCCAAGGCTTGGAAGCAATTAATACTCGGAAGGGCCTCAGGGAGGATAGAGAGTTTAAATGATCCAACACATCTTTTCTCTGAAACGTCGTATCTAAGGAGCTAATGTATATGAAATATCGGTCCAAGAGGATGAAAGTGAATGTCAACATACAGTTTTGATCAAAAGCAAGCCAATGAAGCTGAGTGGTTTACCAGGCTCATGGACAGGAAAGCGCGAGTAACCACTAGTCAATCTGGGATAATATATATATTTAACCTTATTAGAGATATTCTTCGAGTCACACACATTCGATCTAAAGTTTCATGATCCAGAACTGTATCCGCACTAAGGGTCACTACATCCTGCAACATTACTGTGAGACACTTTCGGACGGTATATGTTGGTATACACGCATACCTTCATTTCGGTCATTATATCAATGGCTCGTTTAGTATTAAGTTCCAGAACACCATTAAGAATGTTGATTTCATCGTCTCTTAATGGCTCTGCACCGTGGCGGTGGAACTGTGGATTAAACATCCGGAGTGTTTGTGTTTGAAGTCATAGGTAGATTTTTTTTTTAAAAAAAAGAGACTGACTTGTAAGAATGATTTCAATTCTGCTTTTTTGTACGTATGAGCTTCTGAGCTCCCAAGAATATGATCTAATAACTTCGCGATCGGCCACGCAACAGGTGCTATAGAAAATCGTGGAGTCATGATTATGTTGTGTAACACTTGCACGTATTCAATCATACCCAATGCATACATAAGCATCAAAACGAAGGGGGCACAACGGGCCCCGATGGAAAGGCCATAACGTGCGCATACAGCTTGCGGGATGACTCTGTCAGCACACATAAGATAATTATCAGAGTGAGAGAAAAATAATGTACGGACTCCCTAGAAGTCGATTAAACACAATTTGAGGCAATAAATTAGAGTTTGTACCCAAATATAACGATGCCAGTAGTTGATATTACTACGGCGGCTACACCACCTCCAATCTGCTCAAAAGAAAATTATCAGAATGAACTCAACTCGGTGTCAAAGGACAGGGGCTTACAGCACTATCCAAAAATATAGGAAGAGATTCGTTGACAACCTTCAAAAATGTCTTAAAGGAAGGAAAAAGACATTCGACGATCATTTATTCTTACAACGTTTGAGAGAAGAAGACACTGTACAAGAGGTCGTTATCACTGATCTGACAGCGCGCAAGTTGCGAGGACGACGTACCACAAGAACCCAATGTCTGCCTCTCTTCATGAGTTTCAAAACTATTAGAGCAAGGATACCCTGTTACGTCTGAAAAGGTGGCGAAAGAGCATACGAAGTACCTTGGGTGGCGTTGTGTTTGTCTTTCTCGTTGTCACTCGACGTGGCCAGGACTCGGAGATAAAGCTCGTCAAGACCCATCAAACCGAGAGTTAAACCTGCAAAAATACCACCGAGGAGTATCAAACAGACTGAAATGAACATTTTCCACCAGAAGACCGGGGTGCCTATCTCAGCATGGTCATGTTGGGCGTTCGACGGAGCGAGGGTACGTGACGGGGTAACCAAGAACATAAGGAGAAATAAGAGCAGCGATCTCTCGTATCTGCTGGTCATCGAGCTGGTTGAGACTGAGAAAGGTTTTGAGTTGGACGATGGTGAACTCGGAAAGTCCAAGAAATCGCGGTCGATGAGTTTATTATGGGCTGTAGCTGATCGTGGGCGTCACGTCGAAGAGACGGGTGAGCTTGTCGCGCTCCAGGAGGTACTCGAGCACCGTTCATCAGACGAATTGATTGCCACGGAACTTCTTGGAAGACGTCTTTGTTATAAAGGCGCCTTTGTCCTTAACTTCAATATTCAATTCCCGGTGGGTTGGCGGGAATTTAGTGACAATTAGTACAAGACTCCGCGGCACGAGTAGTGAGTAGTAAATACTATTGAACCAAGAAAAGAAACCAACGACAGCAATCTAGGCAAAGCCAAACATGTACAGTAATAGTTATTATTGAAGAATTGCCAAGATTAATGTAATACAACAGATCAGCTTTTCATAAACAGACTATGGCTAGTTTATCCTGGTTCTATCCTACAGTGCACGAGATCGTCCAAAGCGTGAATCTATTCTAAAAACTCTAGCCTGGGACGGACTTCCGTTTGCAATTTCGGATAACGGAGGAGCGCCTTCATTTATCATTAAAGAATGTCCGAGCCATATTGTTGCGACTTCCAGAACCTGAAGGTGTACGAAATTCGGGAAGTCAGTCAAATTAAAAAGGGCCGTCCCATCAGAATTAGGTGCCTTCAAAAACGCTTCCATCCGCCGCCGCCGTTTGTTCACCGTCACTTAACAGATGTTGTAGTACTTCATTCATGTGATTATGCAAGGCTCCTGAATTGTCGGTTTCAGCCAGAATGGTACTCAACTCCCAGATTAACTCACTGGCTCTGTCTAAGGCAGACCTATATTCATCATTGGCTGTCTGCATTCTTCTTTCCAGGTCTTCCAGGCGCAAGCTCTAAAAGGCAATTAAGTAGATAAAGACGGCGTTCAAAGGCTTCCGCCTACCTGATCAACGGTACTTTCAGGAAGTGGTAGTGTTTCAATTAGATATTCAATTTCTTTGGCCTTCCGGATGAGATCAGCGACGAGCTCATCCTGATTTTCTGAATTGACATTTTCTTTCAGACACTATTTGACATCACATTGTTTTGAATGAATCACCAGAGAAAACTTCGGGAGAATCATAAGCATTTGCAGGGCGTTGGCGCGAAACTGGGACGCCACTATTGACTTGTTTAAATGTCGTCCGCATATGTAAGTATACCACACTGCTGGACATAATCGTAAGCAGCTAAATATACCTAGTCGTCAAACAACTGTGCGAACCAATATAATAACTCACCTGTTCGACGCCATTCTGTATCTGTGAAATACGGTCCATTTGTGTCAGTTGCTCAAGCATGGCGCTGAGCACATCATTTGCATTATGTAATCATGTCGCCAAAAGACTTGGTTTATGTAAGGGCTTTCGAAACGACTTTCTTCTTCATTATTTTATTTTTCTCTTCCTGTCAGTAAAACCAATGAGGCCATTGATTTCGTGAGTAAGTGCCACATAATACATGCTGGATATTAATTGATAGTCCCACCCGTCAATTTCGAGGTTTCGCAAAACCAGGGTCATTCCCCCCCTCCATACAGGTGGTCCTATTGCTCTGACCCCAGACGGGTCAAAAATTGTCACCTGCGTTGAAGAAGATATTCTTATTACAGAGGTGGAAAATGGGGTTGCCATATGTAAACTGCAGTCTGTACGTTTTTGTGTATATGTTCAATATTCCTCAAGAATCAAGATCATGCCAATAAAATATGTTTATGTAGGACTCCACCGCCGTCACCTCTATATGTGTTTCTCCCTCTGGGGCACACTTAAATGTCTTCACTTCATCCCTATCACTTCGCATTTACGATTTGTCATCATTGTCGAACCAGATTCTTTTGCCTATTCGACATGTCCCTCGTGCCCACGATGCCCCAGTTCACGTCACTGTCGTAGATCAGAGCTCTTCATACTTGGCTTCTGGAGGTGCGGATGGGGTGGTCAAAGTATGGGATCTTGGTCAAGGCTATGTGACACACATTTTGAGAGGCCATGGTGGCTTGATTAGTTCGCTTGTCTTCCATCGGTCAGAAAGCCTAATCAAAAGGAATGCCATAACTCTAATTACCGGTTCAACCGATAATTACATACGGATCTTCAATCTTTCTCCCTCCGGGGAGGCCAATATCCGACCAGACATGGTTTTAGAAGGACATTCTTCTGTGCCTCGAGGTATTGCAGTATCCTTCGACGGTCGTTGGGTGATAAGTGGGGGACGCGACTCTGTGATCTTGCTCTGGGATCTAAAATCTATCAGACATGGTAACCATCCCGTCGGGCCTTCTCAAACAATTCCGACATTGGAACGTATTGAAGCCCTTGACGTCGTACCGTTCGAAAATTCCGAGTATAAACAGCAGTTGAACGGCCCAGATAAATTCCCCTCCCTCAAAGTATTCACTGTTGGGGAGCAGGGGCGTGTAAGAATATGGGATATCTCTCAAGGCACCGTTATATTAACTTTAAAAGGGACTAATGCTGCTGATGATTACGCGCAAAGTGAAATCCAAGGGATTTTAAGCGCACAGTGCGTATTTTTTTTTTAAAAAAAGGTAAATAACCTCTTTAATCTGACTCTGTGAAGCTATCTGTCGAAATGCAACTTGATTGTCTGTCTTTTTGCGGATCAAAATATTCTGTTTTATTCTTTGGACTCGTACTCTGCTGTTCGCAGGCTTATTGGATTCAACGATGAAGTCACAGATGCTGCTTTTGTCAGATCCTCGCCGTTGTCTCTATCAGATTCCTTTTTGGCGATTACAACTAATTCATCTCTCGTTCGAATTTATTCCATGGACACATTCGATGCCTATATTCTAGCTGGGCACACTAATATCGTTATGTCTATCGACAGATCAGCAGATGGGACCATATTCGCCACTGGTAGCAAAGATTCTACAGCACGTCTATGGACTTGTGATGCGTCACCACTTGAATCACCCAGCAAAATCGACTGGCGCTGCATTGCTATATGCGAAGGACATACTGGAAGTATTGGGAGTGTTGCGTTGTCTCGCTCGTCTAATGGAAATAGACTTCGATTTATGTGTACTGCTAGTCAGGATCGGACAATTAAGATTTGGGACTTATCGTCCATTTCCACGGATTCGTCTTCAGAGCCAACGAAAACGCGAAGCGTAGCGACACTCCGCGCTCATGACAAAGATATAAACGCTTTAGACGTTTCTTGCGACGATTCTATGCTGGTTTCAGGATCTCAAGATAAAACGGCAAAGGTTTACTCCATTATACACAAACCCGGGCACGGAGAATTGCGACTGCTAGGTGTTTGTAAAGGTCACAAACGAGGCGTTTGGAGTGTGCAGTTCAGTTCAGGGAAACACCTTTTAGCGACTGGAAGTGGCGATAAAACTATCAAATTATGGAACTTACGAGATTTCTCTTGCCTAAAGGTAATGTTACTTATTCACGCTCATCGACCGGGTTCATAACATTCCGTCCAGACATTCGAGGGTCATACAAACTCCATTTTACGTCTGCGATTCAATATAGCGGGCGGACGTCTTTTAAGCGCTGCCGCAGATGGTCTGGTCAAAATTTGGGATGTCGAATCAGAGCATTGTGTGGATACTCTGGACAATCATCAGGATAAGGTAAGCAAGGGAAGCGGTAATGTACCGTAACATAATACTCTGTCTTAGGTGTGGGCATTGGCTTCAAACAGCAATGAAAGCCTATTGGTTTCCGGCGGTGCAGATTCCGTGATCACCTTCTGGCAAGACTCAAGTGAAGAGGAAGAACGTATCAGAGAACAGGAACGTCACGATGCTGTTATAAGGTCAGTATAGATGCATATCATATGTCGGTTTTTTTTTAATGAAAAAAAAAATCAGTGAACAAAACTTGGAAAATTACATTCTTCTACAAGACTACCAAAACGCGATCCTCCTTGCACTGACTATCGATCGCCCGAATCGATTGTTATCCCTCCTTCAAAAAACTTACATACAATCCAAGACAACTACCTCTTTAAGACCAGAGACTATTTTTGAGAACCTACCAGCAAGCTCGTTGGCAAAACTTTTATCGCTCATTCAAGCATGGAATGCAACATCAGGCAATGCCGAAATCGCTCAAGCCGTATTACACTCCATTGTGAAATACCAACCGGCTGACACTGTCTTGAACTCACTCAAAGCTTCGGCTGAGAAAAGTCAAAATGCAAGTTCACCCAAGGGATTTTTCGATTCAAGTATTTCCTATACCGAAAGACATCTGCGAAGACTGCGGAAATTGGAGCAAGATAGTTGGGTGTTAGATCTTATCCTGGATGAAATGAGCAGTGGAATATGACTGGTAGATATTTGTTCAAAAGAAACCCCTGAAACAACACACGAGCCATTGGGAAGGGTGCTTTTCCGGCCAGGTTCGCAAGTAGGCATTGATAATTTACTATGTTCCTAATGTTATCGGAGTAGGCATAAAACCCTTTGAAATAAATATCTGACAGACAGTATGTAATTAATTACATGAGCATGCAGCAAGGGAATACAAGGAAACACTGAGCAGACTCCCACCCAATTGCTTTTCACATTTAGCGACTATCCCAGGGTGCAGGAGGTGGCAGTGAATCCGATCGAACTTACTGCTCCTTCAGAACTTTGGCATTCAGTACCTTTCAACACCGTCAAGAACGTCGTCCCCGTCTTCGACATCATGCCCGTAAGTCTTTCAGACTTATGTTGACATTTCTCATATGTCTATTCCGTCTGATTTCGTTTACTTGTGAATCACTTCGGGCTGGAGACACTTTTGGATGACGCTTTCTAAATATCATTTTTTGAAAACTAGGATTCTCACAAAAGCATTTTCAGGATCCATCCGTTTTCCAATGTTTCGTAGAAATTGGACGAAGTATAAAGTTTTAACATTGTTGTTATGTTTAACTGACGATTGTTCCAACGCGCGAACAGTTGTTCTCATCCAAAATGGTCCTCGCGCGCGAAGGCAAAATCGATGCCATTGTCGAAATTATTGACCATAAGCGGGCATGTCACGATATCTAATCTTTTGTATAGAAACTAACTTTGGCTACCTATAGGCTTTTATCGATGGCCCCGTTACTGAAGTATCACGTCAAAGTATCCAATACTGCAATGTCTTCCTCACTCCTCTGATTCTGAAGAAACTTCCTCGTGAGGCCCGTTCAGGAATAGTCAAAAAATTCTTTGAGAAGGAGGAGATTGTTTCGAAGTGGTATTTTAACTGAGTGAATCTTTTCTGCTCTTGTTTTACATCATATTGTTCCCCTCTTTATCAGGAACGCCACCTCGTGGGCTAAAAAACTGGAGATCAAAAAGAAGCGCTATTCACTAAGTGGTTTCGACCGATTCAACATTCAGATCTTGAAGAAACAACGGAGAGACCGTGTACGTCGAGAACTAGCGAAGGAGAAAAAAGCATCATGAAACAGGCATAAGGATTTATCGAGCCGACTGTGTTTATCACGGCGGATGATCGCCATGCATTATGGCTTCTATCAAAACTCCTTTCTCATCTTTACATTAGGCATAGTTTTATGTATGATCGCAATTATGCTACTAGCTCCTGAGGTAAATCTGTCAACCATCCACTGTTTGAATTGATGACAGACCGGTGCAACATGCCTTCGTAGGGAATATATTTGTTCAACGCATAGTAATATGAGTATTCGTGGTGAGTTTTTTGGCGGCATTTTTTTTCAGAAAATCATAGAGATGTAATAATACTTTGTCATGATTGTACTTCCTCAATCATCATGCCGGTTACCAAGAGGTGTATTTAAAATTTATTTAAATAAGATACTAATGTAAAATACGTATTTTTAAAATATCGATGCCGAAGCGAGTTATAAGCTGCGAAAGTTCTCAGACCCTCATTTTGATTCTGCGGCTAACTACAGGGATATAATTTTTGGTGAAAGGTGTAAGCTTGGTGTAGGCTGGTGTAGGCTGTAGTCATACATATCTGTATCTACTTGACTTTAACCGTTTGGTCAACTTTGGTGCTGTCGCCATTTGAATGGAAGTCGTCTACGTGACCGAATATGTCATCAGTCACTGGAATGAGCGCTCGCGGATTAAACGTCTCTTCTTTCACACTATACACGAATCCCACAATGTCTAATCCAACGTGAGTGCTCTTTTGCTAATCTTTCAATCTTTTATATACTTAATATCACAGTGGTGATATTGGCCTTATTGGTTTGGCCGTCATGGTGAGAAAATATATACATCGCTTCCATAGAGTTCACTCATCTGCACCAGGGGCAAAACCTTATCCTCAACATGAACGATAAAGGATTTGGAGTTGTATGTTACAATCGCACCACCAGCAAAGTTGATAGTTTTCTGGAAAACGAAGCGAAAGGTATTTTTTTTCATTTCCAACCTAAACCATCCACCCTATTGACCATTTTTATTAGGGACTAGCATTCAAGGCGCTCATTCAATCGAAGAACTTTGTGCGAAGCTGAAAAGGCCAAGGAAGATCGTCCTTCTTGTGAAAGCAGGCTCTGCAGTAGACGACTTCATAAATAAGTTGGTTCCTTATTTGGAACAGGGGGACATCATCATCGATGGAGGAAATTCTCACTACCCTGATTCAATACGTCGTACTCATGAACTTGAGTCAAAAGGATTACTCTTTGTAGGTTCTGGGGTGTCTGGAGGCGAAGAGGGTGCTCGCCATGGGCCTTCCCTAATGCCTGGCGGTTCAAATGCAGCATGGCCTGCCATACAACGTATATTCCAGGCAACCGCTGCGCAAGTGAACGGTGAGCCGTGCTGTGATTGGGTCGGCGAGACTGGCTCGGGACACTACGTTAAGATGGTTCACAATGGTGTGTATGTATGTACCTTGAACGAACATTCCAAATAACACATCCATCTCTCAAGGTATTGAGTACGGTGATATGCAATTGATCGCTGAGGGTTATGATATTTTGAAGCGAGGTCTGAGGCTTCATGAGAATGAAATTGCCGAAATATTCCAGAAATGGAACAGCGGCGTCCTCGACTCGTTTTTGATTGAAATTACAGCAGACATTCTAGCATTTAAAGACGATGACGGGGATCCTATGGTGAATAAAATTCTCGACCAAGCCGGTCAGAAGGGCACCGGAAAATGGACTGCAATTGCTGCTCTGGATGCCGGCACTCCGGGTCAGCTGTCTTTCCCTTTTCACCACTCAGGCTGTCTGATTCTTTTTCAGTGACGTTGATTGGTGAAGCTGTGTTTGCCCGCTGTTTGTCTGCTATAAAAGCGGAGCGTGTTCGCGCTAGTAAAGTGCTTTCTGGTCCTCAAAGAGAGCCTTTTAAAGGAGATAAACAACAATTCATCGATGATCTGGAACAAGCGTTGTATGCCTCTAAGATCATATCCTATACTCAAGGTTTCATGTTAATGAGAGAAACTGCCAAGGAGGTGAGGAGGAAGACTAGAGCGATTACACAACTAACCTGTCGTTTTTAGATGAAATGGAACCTCAATTATGCCGGTATCGCTCGCATGTGGCGTGGAGGCTGTATCATTAAAGTATGCACCCTGAGAGAGAGAGAATATTCACTCATGTGCTCGTCAAGAGTGTTTTTCTAGGCGACATTACCAAAGCTTATGAAAAAAATTCTCAACTTGATAGTTTATTGTTTGACGACTTCTTTATTAAAGGCATGTTTTCATGTCTGTCATTTTACGTCTTTTAATTTCCTTGTAGCTATTCATAAGGCTCAATCTGGTTGGCGTCGCATAGCTGCGCAAGCTGCTCTTTGGGGAATTCCAATTCCTGCCATGTCCACAGCATTAGCATTCTTTGATGGCTACCGAAGCGAAGTTGTTCCCGCGAACCTTCTTCAAGCTCAGGTAAGTAAAGCACCATGAGCATCTAAAGTGTGGCACTGCAACGGTTAAGTAGCGCGATTATTTCGGAGCCCATACTTTCCGAGTAATGCCGGGCAAAGAAAACAGCCGCCTTCGTGCCAATGAAGATATTCGTGAGTATCATCTCAACCTCATTTTTACAACTTACGTCTCGCAGACATAAACTGGACTGGCCGAGGTGGAATGGTTGCGTCCTCAAGCTACAATGCTTAGAACGTAGTTTCCGATACAATCGGTCAATCGAATGCTGTATAATGAAATTTAGAAGAATGTATTGGATGTCCTGATCATATGTACCGACGAAATCCTTGTGCTAGTGTTACGTAAACGATTTTCTGCCTAAAGACCAGTCTCCTCCTTACGGCTGTCCTGCCGCTTCAATGTGTGGTATTGCCGTTTGTGTTTGTTCAGCGGAAGTCTCAGACATAGTACTTAAATCGCCTGAATGGCTGCAACTACTAGACTACAACATCAGGCGAGGTTAGTCCTCTTGGTTTGCATATCGAAACCGCAGCGAATAAATTATCGCTATTATAAAAGGACCAGACTGGCAACATCAAGAAGACTTTGACGTCCAGGTTCAATCTAACTCAACTCTTCATTTGTCATTTTTTGTGTCTACTTTGCATCTGCGTGGCCCTAAACCAGTCGTTCAGCCTCATGTATCAGAAAATGCTGTATTTTGTTGGAATGGAGAGGCAAGCATAAGTTCCTGTATGAGTCATTTAGACCTGTTCTGACGGTAAAAACAAAGGTATTTGACGGCATAGAGGTATAGTTGAATTGTATATCAGGAATATTTCAAATCCCCCCCCACTGCATCTCACAGGTGTCTCTGGAGCAAAACGATGGGTCTGTCTTATTTTCCGCTTTGGAGAGTCTAGAAGACATAAACGACATCTATCACCTTCTTTCCCAAGTTGAGGGCCCGTATGATATTATTGTTCATCTGCCTTTGATGCTTTGACCACATCTGCTTTTCCGTAGATATGCATTTGTGTATTATCAGGTATATATATACGGCTTATAACCGTTATGCTGGTGGTTGATTTTCATACAAAGCGGAAGCACCGACGGCTTTATTTTGGTCGTGATCCCTTAGGTCGAAGATCACTTTTACTGCATTACCCAACTGAAAAACATCCCTTCTTTTCGTTGTCTTCGGTTTCGATTGGTCCCGGATATGGCTGTATCTTCAAAGAACTAGATTCAAAATACATTTATAGCATTGACCTTTCTCAGTCTTCTTTGGATCGCTTATCTCTAGATAGCTCTATTCATCGGAAAGCCAGAGTCATACAACCCGGGTTGCCTAGCTTTGTAACTCCACTTGTCACTTCATGTATGATACTCCTGATTTTCCTTACAGGCAGCGGTTCTCCCAGTCAATAACAACGTTCCGGAAGAGCCTCCCCTTCCTGATATGAACTCTGATATGAGTTTATTACGAGAAGATCTGTCGAATGCCGTGGACAGATTATTCGATGTCCTTGATAAAAGTGTTGATGCACAAGTGAGAAATATCCCCCCACCGGCGATGTAAGCGGACGCCAGACATCTCTATATGATATCAACGTAACGATGAGACATTCTAGCATTAACGGCTCTCGAGTTGCAGTGTTATTTTCTGGTGGGATAGATTCGGCTATGATTGCCTTCCTCGCTGATCGGTGAGTTGTATGTCATAACGTAGTCATCGTCGGTATTTAAGTATGCACGTTGAGACATGTACCCTCCGGCGAACCTATAGACTTGCTTAATGTAGCATTCGAAAACCCCAGAAGGTTGCGGCCGGGTGCATCTCGTGATAGTAGGAAGGGGCTTAATCGGAACGAAAAAGAAACACCAGTCACTAGCTCTTATATTGGGGAGATCGCATATGACGTACCCGACCGGCTCTCTGGACTGGAAGAACTGGGAGAACTTCGTCGTTTATGTCCAAATCGTCAATGGAATTTCGTAGGTCTTATATCGCTAGCACTTTGACCGATTTTCACTACTTTAGGTGGAAATTAACATTACTTATACCGAGTCCTCTCAGGCAAAGGAGGCTGTACAGAGCATCATGTATCCTAGTAAAACAGTTATGGATTTGGTGAGTGTCTGAGCACTGGGTAAGAGTGTATTACTGATGAAAACATGCAGAGTTTAGGTCTCGCCTTACACTTTTTGTCTAAAGTATCGGGTATATTGCATAATTCCGGGCACCCTACTACCCATTATGTCAGTCCAGCGAAGGTTTTATTAAATGGCCTGGGATCCGATGAGCTCCTTGGAGGTTACATCCGACACCAATCAGTGTTTAAGGCCATGGGCTGGTCGGGACTTATAAACGAGGTAAATTCAAGGAAAAATATTATTCTCATGGTCTTGAGATCTGTTTTAGCTTCAACTAGAACTGGACCGAATACCAGCCCGGAATTTAGGTCGTGACGACCGAATCATCTCTCACCATGGAAAGGAAACAAGGCATCCTTTTCTTTCCCTATCTGTAGTCAACACCATATCTCAGATGTCCGTGCATCTGAAAACAGACCCCAGATTAGGACCGGGGTCAGGTGACAAAATGCTGTTACGTTTGTTAGCTAAGAAACTGGGACTGGGATTGGCAAGCACTCGTAAGAAACGAGCTATGCAATTTGGTACTAGTTCTGCAAGATTGGAAGTTAATGTTGGTGGTGGAGATGGGGATAAATCTCTTTATGATGAACGTTAGTTATAGCATGCTATAATAATTAGATGGAGGTGACTGACTTCGTGCTTGCATATTATTTGCACGGATGTTGTCGAGTCTGATGAATTATACAAAGAATTACCCTGCGGGAAAAAAAATTCGATTGTTTCATAGGTAATTGAGAATCCGGAAAATGATCCACCTCTGGAGGGTATGGAAATTTTTACAAACGTGATAGCGAGGGGCTTTAGATACAGCACGCTCTGGATCCGAGACGAAGCCTGAGCTGAGGCCGCTAGGGTGATGTTTTACTGGCTAGTATGTTCCATATTTATAGTGGATTTCGAGCAAGAGTAAATGGCAACTATATAATACATATACAAATTTCGAAGCTTTTGACAAAATTCTCGAATTCGCTAGTTTCGAGCAAGTCAACATACGTGTTATATCTTGACATGAATGAAAAGTATATCGTAATATGGAGCATTAAACTGAAAGGTTTAGCAACTTCGGTAATAGTGTTTCAACTTCCTCATCAGATGAGGGGTTTTCTGCTTCTTGTAGGTGATTGGAAGACTGCCTTCCAGCTCCTTGTGTTGTTGCTAAGTTTTGGCATGATCCAGAGCAATGACTGAATGGGCAAATAGGAAGCTTACTTTGTCCCTTGTACACAAACTTGCCCCTCGGTGGGGTTTCAAACAGAGCCTTGAGGGTCCCAGGCGGTGTGCATACACCGCAAGCTTGTGTGAAATTTAGGATTCGAGCACTCGCTGAGACTCGTCTACAACTCACCATTTTTCTCTATGTTGATGGAGTTTGAATGACGGCCGTAGATTTTACCACACTGCGTACATTCCCATTTATATTTGTAGCGGATCTCGTAGGAGTGGGTCGTCTGATGACTTCAAGCAAAGACGATGAATAAGAATTGGGGAGACTCACGTTCACCACGATATCCGGTCGAGAATTTTCGACGCGACTGGCCCTAATCACCAGGTGGGTTAAAAATGAGAAGAAAATATACCAAAAACTTCCACACCATCGTTTGAATTTTGTACCATGACCCCTCTCTGTGGGGTCATCATCCAAGGTCCAAACGGCCAAATGGCACATTTCGTGCGCAACTACACATCTGACACGGTCTAGGAAGTAACTTTAAGAAAACACGAGGGCACTGCATCTGAACATTCCACCTTCGCAATCAACAACTTTCGAGGACAGCTCTATCTTAGTCACTATGCTTGATTGTTTATCTCTGAAAATGATAGAAACAGCCAGGTGCATAGATTACAGGTAATAAAATACCGATGATAGTAAGCACGGCCAGCTGTCGTACAAAATCTTCCGTTCCACACGAGTTCTGTGTCTGGCAAACGTTTGTCAAATACCAAACTATTTAATTGATCAAACAAGTCTCGTGCGTAATGATCCAATTCAGCTTGTTGCGAAGACATTTTTTGCTTTCGTGGAAACTTTCGAGTTGAAGTCATGAGTCGTTCAGAGGGGGTGGTCAAGGCATCCGTCGCTCTTTGTCCGCGTGTGCCCGATCTAAGAGAGTCGTATCATTGTCAGAAGCAATTCAAATAGTATTTAGAGATTGGATGAATACTTTGTCATAAGAAGGAGAGTTGTTTGTGCGTCTTTATCGATGGAAGACACAACGTCACTTTTGTGCGTATCGGTAAAGTCAGCTCGAGCTTCAGTGTAAGTATTTTTCACCGGCCGACAGTTTCTGTAATAATTTGGTATCAACACGAAGCTATTGAGGATGAGTAATAATGAACTAAACTTGGGTAGAACTTGCTTCGGCTGCATCCTTTAACACTAATTTTCTTTCAAGAATAAATAAGTAGTGCACACTTCACGTACGTGGGTTCTTCGCCAGAATCAGAAGAGATTTCAATAACATCATCATAGATCGTGGGGGTCATAAGCGAGAAATAAAAAACTTGAAGGATTTCAATGAATACGGATGTGGCAGCGTGGCTTGGCGTGTTGTGAAGTTTGAATTTCCAATCCATGAATTAATCACGTGATGCTTATGTTACCCAGCTACAATTACGTACACCTGTTGGGCGGCATATGCCGAAGGGGTCTGGAATCGCGCTTCAGCCAGCACCCACAACTATTTCGTTTCTTCATCGCACCTTAAGCTTTTTTTCTAGTTTCGTTTTCCACTCTTTTGCACTTTTCTATGGGAAGCTCTATCTCAAGCTGTTGTAGCTCATGTTGTTCGTTGGAACGGATTTTTGTAGCGTTCTGTGTTCTGACTACCACTGTTTTCAGTTCGATCACATAAATCCCATGCTTATGAGCCCTTGCTGCTAGAAAATGAACGAGAAGCTGTGGCCGATTTATTACAATTTTTGGAGAGTATGTTCACGTTTTGTCTTTGCGCCACCGACCTTACAGCGCACTTTTTAAAGACCGGACAACAACAGATTTTTTCGATGGGTCTCCTCTTGTAGCATTAACTATCCTTTCGTTTTCAGACAATGTCGATCTACAGCGAAGTGCAGCCCTTGCATTTGCTGAAATAACGGAGAAAGAAGTTCGACCTGTCGGTCGAGATACACTTGACCCCATCTTGTTTCTTTTGACCAGTCATGACACCGAAGTTCAACGAGCTGCTAGTGCAGCTCTCGGAAATTTAGCGGTTAACTGTAAGGGGATGTGGTTACTATGCTCTCTTTTGACACACGTTTCTGTCATCTAGCGGAAAACAAGCTACTCATTGTCAAATTGGGGGGTTTGGAACCCCTTATCCGCCAAATGTTGAGCCCCAATGTCGAAGTCCAATGTAACGCGGTAGGATGTGTAACAAACCTGGCAACACATGGTAGGTCTAAAGGCTAACAATACTGCCTTAAATAACATTTTATTCTAACCAGATGATAATAAAACGAAGATCGCTAAATCCGGCGCCTTAGTCCCGCTTACTCGTCTCGCTCGTTCGAAAGATATGCGCGTCCAACGTAATGCTACGGGTGCTTTATTGAACATGACTCATTCAGGTGATTGGTGAAGCAGAAAACCGTCTGCTGTCTCAAAATATAAGCTCACATATCAAGTTAGATGAGAATAGACAACAACTTGTCAACGCAGGTGCCATACCTGTGTTGGTTAGTCTACTCAATTCTCCTGATACCGATGTTCAATATTACTGCACGACCGCCCTGAGTAATATCGCGGTAGATGGTAATAGATACTTGCGTTTTTTTCTATCCTCGCGTTATACTGACGCCCTTCCAGCCTGTAATCGAAAGAAGCTGGCTCAAAATGAGCCCAAGTTGGTCCACAGTTTGGTTATGTTGATGGACAGTCCAAGTTTGAAAGTTCAATGTCAAGCAGCCCTTGCACTAAGAAACCTTGCTAGCGATGGTACGCGATTCTGCATCATTCCAATCAGCCTTTCAATGAATTGTTGTTAGAAAAGTATCAACTGGAGATCGTGAAAAACGACGGTTTATTTGCATTATTAAGGCTCCTTCAGTCAGCCTATCTTCCGTTAATTCTCTCGTCTGCAGCTTGTGTCCGGAATGTTTCTATTCATCCTGCAAACGAATCACCGATAATTGAGGCTGGATTTTTAGAGCCTCTTATTCAGCTCCTCTCTTTCGAAGACAATGAAGAAGTGCAATGCCATGCTATATCCACTTTGCGGAACCTTGCCGCTAGCTCGGAAAAAAATAAGGGCCAAATAATGCAAGCTGGTGCTGTCGCTAAAATAAAAGAACTTGTGTTAAATGTGTCCCTAAATGTCCAAAGTGAAATGACAGCATGTATCGCTGTCTTAGCCCTAAGTGGTCAGTCTGCTGTGTTGCTTACTCCTATCTTACTTAGCTTTTTCGTAGAGGATCTGAAACCCCAGCTTCTCGATATGGGTATATGCGAAGTACTCATTCCTTTGACAAAATCTCCCAGTGTTGAAGTTCAAGGCAACAGCGCCGCTGCCCTCGGTAATCTCTCGTCTAAGGGTACGTGGTTACACCTCATTATGATGTTTTTATGCGAAGAGTTTCATCGATGGACAACATATCATTTTAGACAGCCATACGTCTGCTGAAGATTATGCCGCTTTCAATGATGTTTGGGATCAACCTGACGGAGGGATGCATGCGTACTTATATCGTTTCCTCACCAATCCAGATCCTACGTTCCAACACATAGCCGTATGGACGATCGTACAACTATTAGAATCTAGCGGTATGATTTTAACTTCTACGGAAATTTCACTGTGCTCATTTTTTTAGATTCAACTCTTGCGCACAACATTCGTAACTCTAACCTCATTATTCCCCATATTCGCACATTGGCGCAGTCACCGCCGACGAGTGTCTCATCGTCACTGGGAACACGCTCTCATCGTACAATTTCGCAGTCATACGACGGCACCGAACACGGCGACGGGTCGGGGGAAATTTCAGTTTTAGCGAAGCGAATACTCGATTTTGCGGAGGGAGATTCAGAAGTCTTTCAATCAATTCATCACAACGAGTCTGATGATGAAAGTCAACTACGAAGGAGCGTCCATGAAGCTCTGGGACATTCTACAGGACTTTATTAAACGTGTAGCTAGTATTACCACTGCCACTATTACCGCCTTTGTTGCCATCTGTTTCCTTCGATCCACGTATTGAAATTTTTTTAATAAGTTCAGTCTAAACAAACGACTCGAGATTCTTGAATAAGTACAGTTAACACAACAGAAAGGATGCGCTATTAGACAGTGTTGGCTGAACCAATGGAAAAAAGCGTATGGGGCTGTACAAAAAGTAACATCAAGAAGAGAGTGCAGATGAAATACAAATGCGTTAGATAATGGCGGATATAACAAAGAAAGCAGAATTTGGAACGAAAACAATGAAAGTGTTAAAAATATGACATGATTTAATGTAATTGGTAGGGTATGACGACTGAGTCCAACCTAGACTTCATATATAACTCTAAAACATAATGCATAATCCAGTGGGCATAAATCGCGGGGGCGAATGTTCCGATAATAAAACTACCGGTTTTATTGAGACTCCAGAATAATTGGTTTTACATACCGTAAGGGAAGTTACTGCGTTGGTAAGGATCCCCAAGAGCACCGCCCAATGAAATTGAATTGTTAAATGTTCCAACTCCAGTAACATTCGAGAAAGGACTAGTAGTCGGGAAACTGCCAGTGGTATGGGTACTACCGAGACCTACGTGAGACGAATTGGTTTGTAACACATAGCCCTCAATGGTGGAGTGATGCAAGGCATTATGCAATTGTTGATTATGAAGTTGGTTTTGTGAGTGAGGAACAGATTGGGGGTGCAACCCGGAGCCATTTTGCATTGAATACAATGGGGATGGATTATAAATTTCGCCAAGGTGACTAGATTGGGGGTGATGAAGAGACTGACCATGAACTTGACGGATTTGTACGTGCGGATGGTGACCACCTAACCCAACCCCAACGCTGGCGAGAGACTGATGTTGATTAGGATAGCCATTGCCGTAATGGCTTGAAGATAGAACATCTATTTGCTCTCTCTGTAATTTACTTTGTATTCTTTTACCGTATGGTGTGTTGCGGATGAGTGGAAGGATCGGACGGATGCCTTCGACCAACTAATTTATTTGATTTATTAAGCATCTTATAGGAGAATGAAAAGACTGGTACATACTGCCATTCTTTGACTAGATTCCGCATAATCCAACGCAGTCTGAACGAAATCAGAATGATAGTTCCCAGAAAAAGCGATGTTTCATTTCGCACCTGAACACAATAGTTGCCGTAAGAATCTCTTAACAGTTTCTCAAGACGGCTGCGATTTAGAAGCTCGTCAATAAGCATCTTTCTTGTGCTATGCTCTGCGACTCGGATGCATTTTTCAATGACGTTGGAACTAAATTTCTGAACCGAAAGTGCGCAAACGTTGCCCATAAACTGACGAATGACACCATCACTAAATCTGTTGTCGTTCAAATCAAGTATGTATTGCACGACCTTCAAGGCTTCGTTAGATGTTTTCAAAACACATGCTGTAGACATACGTAGTTGCCGTATGGATCTTGGACCAAAGTTAACGCATTATAAGTGATTTCTTGAACCAATTGGACACGCTGTTGGTCAGAGGCGTGATCAATGCATCGCTGCAAGACGCAACATCCATGACGATGTGTTGCAACTTCAACGCAGTTGGCTGCAACGGCATTATAAATGAACTATAAAGCACAAATAAATTGACCACAACCGCCTTTGATCAATAGAAATAAAATACCTGATTATCTTCCGGAGCTAGTTTATTCAAACACTTCTGGATGACATGATTGCCATTTAAATCCTTAATTAGTGTGACCACGTGCAAGCTTAGAGCAATGATAATAGCATGAATCTGAGCATCGTATCTAAGATCAGCCTGCTTTATCATAGGTAATGCGCATTGCCGAGTCCGGCTAGTAAGCGCATCGTTGAGAGGGGGGAGGGTTTGAAAACGTGTACTCGCCTGTCGTTGAGTGGACAAAAAGTCAATCATCTTTTGAACGGCTCGGGTACCATGCATATTGAGAGATATTGTCACCAGGTCCGAAGCTACAGATTCACATATCACGTTTCGTTGTTCATCAGTAGAATACTCCAGTAATTTTTGACATAGATAATTTCCGAAGGGATCTATTGCGTCGAAGTTGAGAGATTGGGATATAGGACGGAAAGACATTTGACTCTACCTGTCATTAGATCAGCAAAATGACCAAAGGTCTCTCGAAAGATCATGTCGCGATGCTCGGGTACCCCCTCTTCAAGCTTTTTCTGCAAGTAACGACAGCCATGTTGGTCTTTACACAACTGAGGGATTTCTCCTTGCAACTCTTCGAGGCGAGTAGCCGAAAAACGGTTGACTATAAAAGAGTTCGAAATTATCCACGAAGTGGTTCTCTAAGCTTACATTCTCTATCCACATCACCCCTTTTGTGTTTAGGACCATGGAGTCCGTTCATTTTACTTTCGGGACCAACCATTCTGCCTAGATTCAAGCCATACCGAGAACCATGGTGATGATATAAGGCTGTCGAACCATTCACTGGAGTCTGGGATAGATTCAATCGAGCAGATTGATCAAAACTGTAATTATGATAGCGATTCGACTCTGTAATCCCGCTGTTCAAATTAGATGTCACAGGATAGAGATTTTCATGTGGATGGCCTGTGCTGCCATTGCCATATTGCTAAAGACACAGATCAGTTCTCCAAGTTATTTATTAGAATTATTTCTACGAACTTGTAAAGTATCGTCAAGATTATGTTGAATGGAACCGAATGACAAAGGGACTGAAACGTAAAGAGCATTATTGCTTAGGAACAGGATGTACAAAAAAAAAAGCTCACTTTGATTATCATTCAAAGTCGAAGCTGTAAACTGCGATCCTGTTACGAAGCCTGGCGTTACTAAACTATTTGTTGAATTGGTAGCGGGTGTGCTTGGTGTCTTGACAAGATTAGGAATGTCAGGACGAACAGGTACAGGTCCGATGGGAGTAGCTGGAACAGAACGTGCAGTGGTGATGCTGGATAGGCTGGAAAGCGTCTCCGATATACCATGAGGCGATCCGTGACGAGAGTCATTCGGATGATGTTGAACATGATTGGAAGAACCAGCGGAGGTTAGGGATGAATTTAACTTCGAACTAGGAGCTTCGTGAAAAGCCGGACCAAGGCCTCCCAAAGGACCAGAGGGCGTTGTGACATTTCTGCGTTGTTCAGGCCGTGTGGGGGCTACAAATGTTTCTGAACCACGAAGCGAACCAGAAAATTGCGGCCATTCGGAAGATTTGCCTAGGCTATTATTGTGGAGGCCCCGTTGGACAAAGCTTTGCGAAAGAGGGGCAAGGTCCAAAGCTACAGAAGATGCCGATAACTGCGATGCATGCTCTATGAGAAGGATAATAAGGGATGTACATGGGTGACATACCTTAGCATACTTGTCGTCGTCGGAAGTCGGTAAATTTCTCATGGCATCTGTAATGAACATGGTTCTGCGCCCAAAACAGGGAAATCATGCATTTATTTACGTACTGTGCATTTCTTGATCCAATTGTTGATCTAACATTCTACCTGCATTATAATTGGGAGCTTCGCGGAGACTGCTATAGGTACGATTTTCACCGATGACCCCGTTCTCCTCGGTGCCGCGAGGGTGCTTTATAGGGAGTCCAATTTGAGCTTGGGACTGATTGTTACTGTCCAAAAGTGCCAAACTCTGCAGTGTTCCAGCGAGGTCATCGGCCTCTAAGCTATCCGCAGAAGCAGAGGTGCGGCGACTTGTGGGCATCGACTTCGCACCTGGCGTTCGACCTATAGGGCCAAGAGTTGTCATAGTACTAGCAGATAATCCTGAATCCGGGGAATGGATGATGGTAGCATAGGTAACAGATTTTCGCTTGTCAGATTTGCTGAAAACAAGGTTCAATTGACTGTTCGTGTGCAGCTGAGGGTCACGAGCGTTGTATACGTCCAGAGCGGTCGTTGGTGATGCGTTGAGACCATTGACAACGCTCGGAGCACGAGGAGGAGTGGTTGGTGCTGAAAGAGCTACGTGGAGTCCGCCGGTACCAAGCTCGGAATGATCGACTGGGATAGTGAGCAGCTCCGCTGCTTGTTGTTGTTCGAGAGCCCTCATTTGCTCCTCAAAAAGCTGACGATGCATCATACGTTGACGTTCGTGTTCCATGCGTTTTTCCATGCGCTTCAACTCAACACGCTGATAGTGATTTATGGGATTGCGTTACACGTTTCGATGTAAAGAAGGAACGAATTGCTTACTGCAGACATGTCTGGCATATTACTGCCTAACCTCGCAGCCTAAGGAAAATTTCCTGTCATGTAGGTCCGTAAAACGAGGGATAAAGGGCGAAACTTACAGAGTCTGCGAGATCAAGGAAGGCGGGCGGGCTTTGCTTCCTACCTTCCGGGGTATACTGGGCATCGTTGGAATGGGTATTGGTGTGGGTGGGAGACACGGACATTGGAATGGGCAGCGAAGGTGAAAAAAAAAATGCTGACAGAGGATACGAGTTTTTTGGAATAATGAATGAATTGAAAAAAGAAACGAGAAGATGTAAGCGGTGAGTTGGTAATTGCACAGTGTAATCCTGGATAAACTGAGCGGTTAACAAGACTGGAGACGACAGGGAAAATATTAAAAAAAAAAGACCAGCCTAAATTTGAAAAGATACTTTTAGTCTACGGAGCAATAGACCGATACTACAGTCAGAAACAAGGTAAGATGTAGGAGAAAATTAGACGTTGGGTGTTGGAGAAGAGTAAGTAACACTCTGGACTTCGTGAAAGGCAGCGACGCGAAGAATCAAATAGGTAAAGGGGCGCCTGTGGACGTGCGAACATTTCCCAAAAACTTTGTATCTCCGACGGCTCCTCCTACTCGGAGCACTGACGACGGGCTTGAGCAACCGATTCACGGTACCTAAATCAGTCTGCCTCCAAAGTTCAGTTTTCGAGCGAATTGTGCCGGAAACAGAATAGCGATATAATAATTGTCTGTACAAGCGTGTTGAGGGGGGTGCAATTGCCGTTACAGCCGCAGCAATGTGCCCTCTGCGCCGGGAACGATTATGATACGTTATTTTTATATGATACGTAGTAGTACTAAATGTTGTTGTGACAGCTGTATCATACATATCATACACATGTGTACTGGCAATGATTTGTGGTGGTGGAAAAAAATGTGTATGTAGTGACAGAGTGCATGATATATAATATTTAGCCTGATCTTATGAAACCTGTCGGTTCCTAAATTCATGCATAAAAGGTCTTTTCCCTGCTCATTCTGTTGAAGTTCAAAAGTTGCTGTCTCACAATTCGACATCGAATATTTAAACCCCAACTGCACAAAAAATTCCTGGTGTCGGCGGCAAGTCAAGCTCAACCAATCGTGGGAACAAATTCCAAAAGTGCTCGGTGCTTTTGTGTTCTCCACCGTACTCTACATTTCCGGTACCATCATAACAATGGAAGACAACATGATGGCAATTATGGGTCTTTCTGGTTTTGGAAAGGTACAGAAGAAAAGGACGCTAGATCCTTCTCGTTTTGATAAGAACAAGCGCACTCCAGAGGTGAGCGAATTTCTGCAACAGGTTCTTTGTTCCTTTCTCTTGATTATATCAAAACTTTAGAGTAAACCGTCACCATCAGCACAAGAAGACCCTGTTGTTCCAATAACACCAAGCGAAAATGCACTTGCCACCCATGATAATGCATCGGACGTTTCTGACGCTGAGACAGTCCATGATGAGGATCCGCCGACATTCCCCGTATCTCACGAGCTAGTCCTGAAGGACCATACGAAAGTAATCAGTGCACTTACTTTAGATCCTTCTGGTGCTCGTATTTTGTCTGGTTCCCATGACTACGATTGTAAACTATGGGATTTCGGTGGAATGAACGCCAGTGCCAAGCCATTCAAGACATGGGAACCCGCTGGGTCTTATTACATACATGATTTGAAATATTCCAATGCGGGAGACCAGTTTTTATGCATTTCTGGCACCAGCCAGGCTAAACTATACAACAGAGACGGAGACGAAATGTGAGTTTGCCATATTGCAGTACTCTTGCTTAGCTAACCTTACACTATGTATTTTCACTAGCACAGAGTATATTAAAGGAGACCCTTACATACGTGATATGAAAAATACTTCGTAAGATTGTTGTTTTGCGTATTCACGGGGCTAATTTATCTCCTTAGAGGACATGTCGCTGACTTGCATGGGTGTTCTTGGCATCCTAAAGACCATAAAACGTTCATAACTTGTTCTGCCGATTCTACAATAAGGTATGTAACAGAAGTGCGTTTTTTTGGTGGTTTTCCGTTAACGTAGATGACCGAATATGACCAGAATATGGGACGTTGAGCATAAACGGAAACAAAAAACTGTCATCGTCGTCAAGTCCAAGGAAAGAGGAGCACGAACGAAGGTGACAACGTGTGCATATTCTACTGATGCCAAGATAATTGCCGGAGGTAAGTAACATGCATACCTAATTGGTGTATTCTGAATCTACTAAATCTACTAATACATAGGCTGTCTCGACGGTGCTTTACATTTGTGGAATACATCCTCGAATTTTGTTCGACCGAACTCTACTGTGGAGTGTGCACACGCTAAAAACACAGAAATAGGATCCGTTATTTTTTCTGTCGATAATAGATCATTGCTCACCAGGGGTGGCGATGACACGGTTAAACGTAAGCCGTTTATCTTTATCTATCGAAACCCACAGACCTCCGCATTTGTGTAGTATGGGATATCAGAGCATTCAAGAAGCCATTGTTAACGCACTCGAAGGTTGCGACGCTATACCCACAAACAAATGCTATTTTCAGTCCGGACGAGAAGTATATAATAACGGGTTCAGGAGCCCCCGCCAAAGGACAACGTGGCAAGCTAATTCTGCTAAAACGTGATACATTTGAACTTGTACGAGAAGTAGGGATGGAAAGCACCGTAGTAAAGGTTGTATGGCATAGCAAGATAAATCAGGTACGCAAAATGCTCAGTATAGAAAGATGTCGATCATTAATGTAACGTCATAACAGATTGTGGCGGGCATGGCGAATGGTCAAATCTCTGTATTGTATTCTCCGATGACGTCTACAAACGGAGGGAAACTGCTGGCTAGTAAGGGACCGTCGAGAAGGCCGGGCATTGAGGACATGTCAGCGGCGTTATTAACGCCGCCCATCGTAGCACCTCATGCACTGCCTATGTACAAAGACGGCGAAGTGGACGTGGCTACTGCTCTCGCTGGGACAAAAAGAAAACGAGAAAAGGACCGAGCGGATCCACGGAAAAGCCGAAGGCCGGATTTGCCCGTGAGCGGACCTGGTAAAGGAGGGCGAGTTGGGGCCAGTGCGACGCAACACGTCGTACGCAACCTTGTACGAGACACCACACGAGATGAAGATGTAAGAAACACGCGGTCATTTTTCTACAGGATGTTCTTGTTTCTAATAACGTTCTTTTTAGCCACGCGAGGCACTGCTGAAATACGCTGAGCTAGCTGAAAGAGACCCGCAGTGGACAGGAGGTATGTGTCAAATGAAATTGTCCATAAAACAAAATTCTGAGCGTGAGCCTGGGGCAGCATGGCGTATCAATCAACCAAAGCCGGTGTTTCAAGAAGTGGACAGGGAGGAAGGAGACGAGGAGGACGAGGCATAGATAGGGTAAAGTACAATAGGTCGATAATTTAAGCGGAGAATGAATTTGATACAGGGGGTATAAAAAGAGGGAACCCAACTTTGCGTGGGGGAGGCCCCCGCAACGCAATCGATTACTACTCACAGATTTGAACTCACACGGTCACATGCACGCGTCTCCTTCTCTCAAACAGTTTGGCGCGTCCTCAGACCCAATTTCCGACGTCGTCACAATCAATAGTTCCGCACCTGACTCCGTGCCCTCCATTGACGACGACTCTCAGCTCCCACATATTCTACATGCCGAACCCGACGTCGACGTCACGATGGGTCTTCCGTCTCCGACCGACGCCGCACCTACACTCGACACTTCTGTTGACCAACCCAACTCCAAAACGTCGCCTGACATGCCGGCCATTAGTGACTTAGCCGTTCAGACACCCGAAAATAATAACATGGATGCATCTCCATCAGACACCAGTGCTGTTACTCGCCCCCCTCCTGATGACGAGGATGATACAGATAGACCTCCTGCGAAACGTCCTCGCCGTCTATCAGATCCAGATCGAGCTTCTTTGGTCCACGTACGTCCTACTCTATGTTTCCTTTTTTTTCATTTTACACCTTACATCATTCAATGTTTCGCTTTCTTTAGGCTACCAATGGTACAACGAATGGCGTAAAACACATCAGCGGCGCTTCGCGTCCATCACGTCCTTCGCCATCATCCATTTCCTCTACGTTATCGCAGCAACAATATAAATTCTTTGTCTCAACGATTCGACAATTAAAAAAGAATAAGGATGCTTCACCGTTTCACTACCCCGTGGATCCGGTGGCCTTAGGCATCCCTCACTACTTGAATGTAATTACACATCCGATGGATATTTCGACCGTAGAGAAAAAACTTCAATCTTCGAATCCCAGTAAACCTGACCCTAACCTGGCCAATCCTCGCTACCACGATGCCGAGGAATTTGTTAATGACGTTAGACTGATTTTTTCCAACACCATCACTTTTAATGGTCCAGACCATGTGATATCACAAATGGGTAAACGGTTGGAAGCTATGTTTGACAAAGCCATAAAGAACATGCCGCCTCCAGCCGAAGTATGTATAGGATATTACTTCATGATCTTCATTGCTAACCTAGCTCAAGCCTGTTAAACCCGTTGTCAAAAAAGAAAAGGAAATACCGCCCCCACCACCCCCTCTTCCCCCCATAGCAACATCGCCTCCTCCGCCCTCAAAGAAAGCCCCTATTCGTCGAACCTCAACATCCATTCCAACTATTCGTCGTTCGGAATCGGATGTACCTGGACGACCAAAGCGTGAGATTCACCCTCCCCCGCCAAAGGATTTACCCTATGCAGATGCACCTCGAAAATCTCGTAAAGGCAAGAAGAAGGATGATGGCACGATTGAGCAGTTGAAATACTGCGGTAAAATCCTCACTGATCTCTCCAAACAACGGAAATATTGGCCCGCTGTTTCTTATTTCCTAGATCCCGTTGGTTTGTGTATTTTTTTTATCTAGAGTCTTTATTCGTTCGATGACATGTTAAATCAGACTGGCGAACGTTAAACATACCAAGCTATCCTAAGATTATCAAGAAGCCCATGGATCTTGGTACAATGCGAAAGAAGTTTGATCAAGGAGAATACCCCAATGCGAATCGCTTTTGGGATGATTTCAAGCTTATGATCAAAAATTGTTTTACGTTCAATCCCGTAGATTCTCCGGTTTATCAAGCAGGCGAGATTGTCCAAGCCGCCTTCGATGAGAAATGGAAGGGTCTACCACCGCTACGGGATGTCAGTGAAGATGAGGACGAAAGCGATGAGGATTCTGATTCTTCCCAAGCAAGTAAGGGCGCCATTTCCTTTTCTTGCGTTTTGTGGATTCGTGCTGAGCAAAACCGTCAGTGACGATCGCGATGATGGAGAATCAATTAGCCACTCTTAAAAATGGCATTGATGCAATGAAAAAGAAAAAGCCAAAGAAAGAAAAGATACACAAGCGCGAGAAGTTTACTCCTGTCCCAGGTGCTAGTAAACAAATCCCACAGAAACCCGGGAAGAAGAAGAAAACGAAAACCCTACCAGACGAAGAGGTTCTCTCCTTCGAGCAAAAGAAGGATCTTAGTGAGACGATTCAAACCTTGGATGGGGCCAAGTTGGAGCGAGTCATTCAAATTATCCATGAAGGTGTACCGGAAGTCAGAGACGTAAGTATGAAAGTGCTTTTGCACCGCACTTTCCAAACATATCATTCTTGATTTATTTTTCCAGAGTACCGAGGAAATTGAACTTGACATTGATTCCTTGCCTGCTTCTGTTCTAACAAAACTATACAACTTTGTGCTGCGTCCGTTGCGACCTTCGAAGCGTCGCTCCAACAACCCCGGCGGTGGGACAGGGGGACTGAAGCGGAAAAGTATGGATGAAGACGTGGAAGCCGAGAAAATTCGCCGTCTAGAAGCGCAGCTTGACCGCTTTCAAAACCCCCAGGGTTTATCTGTTTACGCACAAGGCGACGACAGTCAAAGCTCCGACTCGAGTGATGAAAGTGGCAGTTCAGGCAGTGATTCGGAGTAGACCTGTAGAATTCAAGTGTAGTTGTTTTATATCCCTGAGCTGTTTTTTTTTTCGGTACTAAGCATGCACTAATGGTCGTCGAAGAAAAAATGATTCAAGTTTAGGTTTTTTTTAGTCGTATTGTTTTTATACTATTGGTCTGGTTTCCGTTGTACATGTTAGTGTTATAAAATTGAGAGTTAATCCGAGTCGGTGGGTTACGATCCGTGTAGGCCGAAAAATCATGCTTGCGTTTCTGAGTGTGGTGATTGTGAGGAGTGCGGCTGAGTTAATGGGAGAGTTGTTGAGGACACAGCAGCAGTTGGTGAAGAGGAGTCAACGATTGACCATCTGTTAATCGTTTGTCCCGTCCCTTGGCTTGGATATAGCTGTCCATCCGGATGTTTTGAATCCTCCGGATGGTTCCGTAGGTATCGAGATTGATGGCGGTGGAAGCTCAACACTCGGAGAGAAGGGTAAGCTAACCGAAGAGACTTTGACACCTCGAGCCTTTGCCATTCTCTTAAGCTCCTTTTCTTCCCTCTTACGTTCTTTTTCCATTCTACTGTCACGATCTGACCTATTGTAACTAAGACCCTTCGCATTAGTCTGCATGTCCTTGAAACGCTGCCTGTGGTGGTGAGCGTAAGAGTTCGTGTGCTCGTCGTACTGAGCGACGGTCTGATATTGCTTATCACAAAGTGAACAATAAAATGATCGAAGAGTTGTGGCAATCTGACTGGCCAAGGCTTCTTTCTCGGCCGCTTTTTGCTAGTGAAGAATAATTCCCGTAAGACGAAGGAACATGAATTCCATATATGATATGAATACCTCTCGAAACTGACGTTCCTCCAGAGTCTCTCGTATTTGGCGCTCAGAGACCAGCTCTCGACGCTGAGAAACGGTGGTCTCGATCATACGCTCATCCTGAGCGCGCTTTCCCAGCCCAGTGAAATCATTTTTGATGAAAAATGGGACAGGATCGACACGCCCTGAGTGTACATCGACAAAGACTGTAGCTCCCGAATTGACCGTGACGCACCATCTTTCGAAAGACCTAGGGGCTGACCATCGGACCAGCCTAACTTGGTAAGTAATGCATGGCCTTTATTTGTATTTTTTATCTTAGTGTCAACGGTAATGACCTCTCTTTCTGGGGCAGGGTGATACTCGTCATAAGATGTAGTGGTGTCAGGCTTTGGTTCGAGAGTGTGTGAACGTGAGCGCGATATCAAAGATACATCGTCCTCATCAGATGAGTCTAGCTCTCCTTGCAGTTTGATTGTCGGCGATGGGGTTCTTGACCTTGACCTGGATCTGCGTCGCTACATGGAAGAACAAAAACAGAAAGAGATATTTTCAAATCCCAGGTCAAGATATGGCAAATGCTACCTTCGTTTCAGCAGAGGAATCCACGGTCAAGGGAATGGCATTCCACCGCGCAACATTGTCAGCGTAGGTAGAAGAACGAGGCATTCCTGAAATACATATGGTGGTTCGGTGCTTGAATTATTATACATTGTGACAAGTTTATTTCCGTTCGACTTATGTAATTAGCCGCCCTACTTGAAGGTAAGTACATGACATGTGCATAATATCTAGACATGACTGTATCCTCTCAGGATATTATTCAATTCTTTTCTTTGCGTGCAATTCTCGAAAGAAAAGCTGGCAGCAAGCTCGTTTAATTCTTCAGTGCTTTTGCCTATAAAAAGCTCCGCCCATTCATCCACTAGATATTCGGCGACGAGGATGTGTCGAGCAAGCTCCGCGACTCGTTTCTTGACACCCCAATGAGGCGGGTACAGCTTCTGGTGTATCTCTGACACGTTATCCTTTATCAAGTTCTCTAGCGGCTCGTAAAGGTGCTGAACAAATTTCTCGTCTGTTCCCCAAGTGTCAATGCCCATGCGCTGCTTCTTCTCGAGGAATTGATCCAACAATTTACAGTACGCGGAATTCGGTGAACTATACACCATGCCTGATTTCCAAAACCGAAAAGAAAAAGATCCTGTGGTTGCATTCTACAATCAGATATTCGAAAGGCTTACCTTGGAAGCCGTCCACGTCTTTGTATAACCATATGGACCAACTCAGCCGACGCTATTTGCATGTATGCCAAATTCATATGAAAAAAGACGGGGAAAGTGAGTCAGCGCTGTTGATCCAAGTCATGAAGGCGAATCACCTCGTCATATAGTTTCAGCTGATCCTCCAATACTAGGTACCTCGATTGATTGATGGTTGGTGTCTCTACACCGTCATACTGTGATCTGGCATACACTGGTCCAAATTCGCCATTCCATACCGCTAATTTCCTTTCTGTCATCCATTCCATTTTCCTCTCGAGCGTTTGCCTCATTCTCGCTTTTTGCGCATCTGTTCCGGTATACGGCTCAGGCGCAGCTGGAAAACCATAACCAGAGTAATCGTGAAACGCATATACTGTGTTACTCCAGTTTTTGTGCACATCTCCAAACTGCGAAAAGTCTGCTGCATAAGTGTTTCCATCCAGAAAAAGAATATGGTGCTTGTCGATGTTCCTGATCGCCGGGTGTAAGCGTTTGTAAAAAGCAATGAGACCCGTGTGCTCTGGGTCAGCTGGTTCGTTCAGCGGATTAAACCCCGCAACCCAGGCGTTATCCTTGTAGTGCTCTGCCAGCTGCTCCCAAAGCCATATTACCCTGTCTTGAAAATCAAGATGATCCCAGAACGAAGCATAGTGTGTTGGGTTATCAGAATGCCAACCCTATTCTCATGGTCAAAAGGATAAGAAAGGGAGAGAGGTTGGAGAGAGAGGCAACGCCTTAAGGGGTTTATTTGGGAAAGCGATATGGCAGACTACTTACTCCGTTCTGCCATCCTGGAACAGCATGGAGATCCAAGACAGTCCAGATTCCATGCCTTGCACAGATATCTATTACGCGGTCAAGATGGGCAAATCCCTCTTGTTTCAGCTGTCGAGGGTTCATGTCGTCTTCAAAATGTTTGTAGCTAAACGGCAAGCGAAGACAATTAAGCCCCAAAGATTTGAAGAACTTGGCATCTGCATCTGTGAAAAAATACTCCAGGAGCTGTTGTAAAGTAATTGCCATTCTCAATGATTTGTATGCATGCTCTTTTTTGATGTATACCTTTTCGAAAAAGAAATTGGCCTTCTCCGTTCCGATAGCCTTCGCCAGGGCAGCACGAACTTGGGATTCACGACCAGGATAACCTAGAAAAGAAAAAGAGCCAAGAGAGACAAAGTCATCGCCAATGCTAACAAGGTCGATAGTGGATATAGTTAACCGACCACCAACCATTGATAAAGTTTTCCATATTCATCCACCCACCAAGACCGGCACCTCTTAAAATCACCTCCTTGTCTTGACTGTCGACAATCTTTGTACCATCTACTCTGAGGAAGCTGCGGGACATATTGTGTGAATGGTTTTGTCTAAGCTGCTTCCCGGAAGTCATTTGAGTATATATACAATTGGAGAACCGTGGGAAGAGGTTACAATCTATATATTCTGTGTCTCTATATATATACATATATATATACACTTCGTGATACCGTGGATAAGGTTTCTTCTGTCCAACAGACTATAGAGAAAAGGAAACGTGTCGGTACCAAGCTAATCGGATCGGGAAGCCGCATGTTCCGTCAAGACTGCGTTCAGCCCGTCTCGTTTCAAACTGTTTTCGAATGAGAAGCTTTGGGCTATCTCGTCAATTTCACTCTCAGATTTCCCTACAAAGTGCTCGGCCCATTCTTCAATTAGATATTCTGCCACCAAAATTTGGCACGCAAGTCGACCGACTCGATCTTTGAAGGACCAGACAGGAGCAGGATAAAGTTTACGCTTGTCTTCCTTCACATTTTGAGCGATCCAGTCTGCGAGGGGTTCAAATATGTGCTAATGAATAGCGAAGTATGGATTTAGGACATGGAGAGTTAAAGCAAGAATGAACATACTTTGACGTAAGAATCGTCCGTTCCCCACGCGTCTACCGCCATCCGATGCTTCTTCGCGAGGAACTTCTCAAAGAGTTTCATATACGGTGTGTCAGGTGAAGTGTAGACCATGCCTGTTTTGGGTCGGGGAATTATAAGGGGAGGTGAGTGTCTGCCATCTCTGAAAAGATTGCAGTGAACCACGCGAACCTTGGTATCCTATATCTTTGTATAACCAGATCGACCAGGAAAGCCGAGCCTAAGATTTTCATTGTCAGGGAAGACCTGCGGAAAAAACTGGTCTCAGAATTACCTGGGCATATATTTGTAACTGGTCCTTCAATAAAAGGTAGCGAGATTGATTAATTGAGTCTGTTTGATCACCATCATACTGCCTCCTGGCATATACCGGTCCCCATTCACCGTTCCAAACACAAAGTCCTCTCTCTGCCATCCAAACTTGTTTGAGCTCGAAACCTCTTACAAGTCTTGCTTTTTGCTCATCGCTGCCAACGTAGGGTTCAGGTGATGCCGGAAAACCGTACCTGGAGTAATCATGGATGGAATAAGCTGTGTTGGACCAGTTCTTGTATGCGTCACCGAACTGGGAGAAGTCGGAGGCAAAGGTATTGCCGTCAAGGAAGATCATGTGGTGCTGATCAATCTCCCGAATGGCGTCGTGGAGACGGTTATAAAGGCTGATTAGTCTCTGATGCTGTTCGTCGCACGGTTCATTGAGAACATTGTACCCTGCAACCCAAGGATTATCCTTGTAATGATGGGCCAGTTCCTTCCAGAGCCAAACTACGCGATCTTGGAAGTCTTTATGATCCCACAAAGCAGCATAATGAGTGGGATTATCGGAATGCCAATCCTAAAAGGAAAATTAGTCTTATCCTTCAAAACCACAAAGCCTTAAGACTTGCCTGGTTTTGTCCCCCTGGAGCGGTATGGAGGTCAAGGATGGTGTAAATACCGTGCTGTGCGCAAATACTGATAACACGATCTAGATGTTTGAAACCTTGGGGTTTGAGAACGCGCGGGTTCATGTCATCTTCAAAGTGACGATAGTTGAAGGCGGCGCGGATGCAGTTGAGGCCCAATGAGCGAAAAAATTTAGCATCAGCTTCTTGAAAGAAGTATTCAAGGAACTGATAGCACGAAGAGTAAACAGAGTTTAGCATATTAGACTGTTGAGAACGGTGATATCTCGGGGTGTTAAGAATATAAGGATACCTTTTCGAAAAAGAACTCGGCCTTCTCTTGACCAATGGCTTTTGCGAGAGCTTGACGTATTTGGAACTCACGACCAGGATAACCTGCCAACGATGTGAAGATGTGAGATTTGGAAGAAGAAGCATGGCAACGGCAGGTGCAAACCTGTGATAAAGTTTTCCATGTTCATCCACCCTCCGAGGCCAGCACCACGGAGAATAACCTCTTTCCCGTCGCCATCGACGATTTCCGTACCAGAAACCTTGAGGAACGAAGGAGGCATAATGGGGGTTGTTGTTGGCGACGACGAGGAACCTGGCAAATGAAGGCAGGAGGAGGAAGGCTGTCTTCTGCCGCTGCCATTTTATTGTTTATCTATAAACCCGAGCCAGTGAATGAAATTGAAATAAATAAATAATATATATAACTGGGAAAGGTCAGGTGGTCTGAGGAGAGGCACTTCCGAGAAAAAGCCGTGCGAATCGATGTTCGCTCATATTCATCGATAAGGAAACACCACCCGTGACGGTGCTCATAATGCCCGAGTCGGTCTCTCCGCATCCGCATGCATGTCAATTCCATTACGTAACAGAACATGGTGTGTGGCTGAGTTATCGGAATTATGTAATGCGAATTGCCTTACTTCTGGCACGTGATCGCGTGCGTGACAATTTAAATGTCCATTGTCATTTGACATTGACCGTTCTACCGCGACGACGCATCTGAAATGAGCTCGGACGAATATTTCGATGTTGATTCCATGCAAGTGAACTCAGCCTTTCTGGCGGAAGTCGATGCTTTAGAGGCCGGTTTTACAACACAAGAGAAACCCCCGAATTTCACACATGTGCAACCCACCATCACAAACTCTCCCTTACCCAACGACGGCGATACCACTGACTACGAGAACTTCTTTGACGACTTTAATCCGGATGATCTTCAAATATTGGATAATTCTTCTTTATCTGCCCGTAATGCCACCAAATCGGGCGAACCAGGTCCTCCCCTCCTCTTACGGCAACTAACTTTGTTCGGTGATACTGTCGTAGATCCTCGGCCCTCTAATCCTAATAGACCAACCGCACTCAAAACAGGATTAAAGAAAGTCAAACATTGGAATTATTCGCTGCCTATCAACTCTAAAAACCGATCTAAACCGGATTCCAAGGAAAAGACGGAGGATGGCGACGAAGAAGAAGAAGGTAAAAAAACGGATACCCAAAACTTTGACCTATCACACGGTATGCTAAATTAGATTGTGCTTGAATCATTATTATTTTACTTTTATACTAGATTTACGTTCCTCTCGGTGAGCTGTTTCTCCCGATTGCTTCTTCAGCGCATTTGATTTGCCACTACTTGACTAATTAGTTGGATGTACTCGCAGATCGGTGAGTCGGCTACCTTTGCCGCGGAGAAACGCTATTCATGGGCTTAGCAGCCGCCACCGTTTAAACATAAACCCGATTTACTCCTAGCAAAGCACTGGATTTATCCTACAAATATTCCCAAACGAGCTTATCAGCTTAACATTGTTCGGGACTCACTTTTTGAAAATTCCCTGATTTCGTTGCCTACAGGTTTGGGGAAAACATTTATTGCAGGGGTGATTATGCTGAACTGTATGCGCATTTCTTGATTAATCTCTTGAATGCTCACGTTTGATATCTGCTCCAAGACTACCGTTGGTTTCCGGAAGGGAAAGTGGTCTTCCTTGCTCCCACTAAACCCCTTGTAGCTCAACAAATTGATGCCTGTCACAAAATTTGTGGCATTCCCGGCAGCCACTCTATTGAGCTCACCGGCCACACCGTCAGGTCAAAGCGAGCAGATTTCGTATGTTACTTCAAACTTTTTCTTTTTACCCCGACAAGTTCTGACTTTACAAGTGGAGAGAAAAGCGCGTGTTTTTTATGACTCCTCAAACTTTTATGAATGACCTTAAATATGAAATCTGCAATCCAACCGACGTGGTGCTTCTGGTAATTGGTTTGTCGTTTTTCCCTGTTTTTGAGATGTTTGGCTGGGTCTTTTTTTTAAATTGTCTCTTGAACAGATGAGGCACATCGCGGAACTGGCGACCATGCCTATGCACAGATAGTCCGCTATCTTATGATTAAAAATGGTCATTTCCGGGTTCTCGCCTTGACGGCAACTCCTGGCTCGAACCCGGGAGCTGTCCAAAAAATCATTGATGCTTTGCATATCAGTCGCATTGAAATTAGGGACGAGAATAGTCTTGATCTGCGTGAATATGTTCTACCCAAGGTGAATATTCAGAGATCCTTTTCTCCGAAATCCCTTTCGCTCAAAGCCCTTTGTGCTGAACAGAAAATTACTACTCACATCATCAAAATGACTGAAGACATCGTTCGCGTTCGCGATTTGCTAGCCAAAGTTATGAATGTATGGCAACAGTTTTACTTCCTATTTTATGCTTGGTTGGTTGAATTATTATCCAGAAAGTGGCCAAAAAAATAGCTAACTTTGGCCTGATGCCTAATCTTGATGTCACGAAATTACATCCTTATCGATGCACAGCCATCCAAGCTGATTACAAAAAAGCAAAAGCACCTCCTTACGTCTATGGCGTATTGAATCAGCTCAGAACGTTGGCTCAAGCCATGAGCTACCTCGTAATTCAGCGTGCTTTACTACGTCATCTGTGTCTATCTAACCCATCCTCCTAGATCGAATGCAGTTTGAACATGTGTTACGACCATTTACAAGGCCCCCTGGAAAACAGTGAGCGGGAAGTTAAAAAAACCAAGCTAGCACAGGAACCTCTCTTCCAGGACGTTGTAAAGGAACTGGAGCGACAGCGTAGCAAAGGATTTTCTGTTCATCCCAAAGTCGACAAACTAATAATGTTGACTCTGGATTATTTTGCCACATCCAATGATGAACAGGAGCATAATTGTGAAAGCGGGCGGAACAGCACATCAAAAATGATGATCTTCGCCAATTATCGGATGGTTGTCGACGAAATAGTCGGTGCATTGAATCAACATCAGCCCCTTATACGTGCTGCTCGGTTTGTAGGACAAGGCGCAGATAAACAAGGAAATAAGGGCATTGTCCAGCGAGAGCAGCTCGAAGTGAGTTATTTGTTTCATCAATGTATCTGTATTGCTGATCATCTCTCAAATTGAAAATATTGACTTAGATCATTCAAAAATTCAAGGGTGGCGAGTTCAATGTTCTAGTTGCTACTTCCATCGGTGAAGAAGGGCTGGACATCGGAGAAGTGGATTGCATTATTTGCTATGATGCGCAAAAGACCCCAATTCGGATGGTAAGAGGCTGTACCGTCTTAAATTTTGGATTGGCGGTGAAATATTCTTTCTAGCTTCAAAGAATTGGTAGAACTGGTCGTCGCCGCGCTGGGAGGGTCGAAGTCCTCTTATCTGAGACAAGAGAAGAGACCAACTGGGAAAAGGCCCGTAATGACTATGAAAATACTCAAAAATCAATCATTCGCGGGGATTCTTTAGAACTCTTTGCTGATGTCAAACGCCTCCTTCCGATTGACTTGAAACCGGCATATCAAGAAACGTTGATGCCTATTGAGGAATATATAAGAGAAGCAAGTGGGGTTGGGAAGGGCTCCGGTCCTTCTAGAGGAAGGAAAAGGAAAGTGGAAAGTGCCCCACGATATCACAATGTTCCTCCTGGCGCTATCGACAATTTCATTCCAAGCTCTGAGCTCCTTGCGGAAACATCTAAGAAAAGGCGCAAGGTCACTTACAATGCGGAGAAAAAGGACGTGAAAAAAAAGCTACCTAAATCTCGGAGCACTTCAACAGTTAAATCTACTGGTGCGACAAAACATCGGAAGAAGGCTTTTTCTGGGTCAACACTTTCACAGCTTGAGCAAGAAATGGCCGACGATAGCGATGATAAAGATATTGAGCTCGGATTGGATTTATTTGTAAAAGCCAAGAGTCAAGCACCGTCGAGATCGTCCTCTGTAGTATACTTCAGTTCATCAAATTCAGACGTCGCAGACAAGCCATGCTTGTCCAAAGAAGAGAACGAGGATCATTCATGGCTTCTAAACTCGGATCCAGCTGATGGTGCAACAACACACATATCCAATCAACCTAAACAACAGCGATCATCCCAATCACCGGTGAACCCTAGTCCATCGTCATCCTCGGAGCCCATCAGAGTGGTTGAACCGCTGAGAAATCGCCAGAGACGGCGAATTGCCACTGAATCATCACCGTCACAGCCAAATGAGCTCAAGCCCCGTGATCGTTTTTTGGATTTAGAGGCCGAGGTGTCTGGCGAGTGTTCCTCTGACGACTCCATGAGCGAATTAGAACGAGATTCGGACAGGCGGTTTGTAATGCATTGCATCTAAAGGCTTATTGGGTTCTTACTACGTCGATTTGCAGATTTTTAGAAGAGCTCTCCCCATCGCAGAGACCGGCTTCTTACAACCAAACGATGGCCTACCGGCAGAGTTTACTAACACAAATGCACCCGAACACTCGAGTACCAGAATTTCGCTCTGGAGTTATTCGTCAGGGTCCTTTTGGACGGGCTCGTACCTTGCTTCGCAACGTCAAACAGTCGAGTTCACCAAACAGGTCGACTGATCAATATTCTCTTGATAGTTTTTTGGTGGAAGATGATGATGACATTCTTTTGACTTCGCATCCTAGCAACTCCTAACATTTTCTAAGGCTAACTTATTATTACGGATAAATTGTAGCTTCCGTTTCTCTAATGTATACAGGAATAAATTGAGTGCACTACATGAATTGCTCGTAATCATCATGAAATTTTCTCTATTCATGAGAAGGAGCGAGATCGCGAACGCCTCCGTCTACTTTCACCTTCGTCGTCAAATGATTGTCCCCACCCACTTTCTTCGGCATCGGGAACAGTGCTACCATCTGCGTAATTATCCTTGGAATCAGCGGAATCGTCTTTAATTTTCGTGCCTGAATCTGCAGTCTGCGAAGGCATGGATACTGGAATGAAGGAAGGCGTCGGTCCAGAATGCCAGCTAACTTTGACTTTGCCGACTGATGGTATATCTGCGCCACTTGCCAATGCCTTTGTGCATTTATCAGTACTGAACCCCGCTCTTGCATAATTCCCCCAACAAAACTTACCGATTCGGCAGTGGCGCGGCTCCAAAATTGAACCACCACTTGTCCATCTTCCAGCTTACCACATAATTCTAGATTACCCAGATTCTGATAACAGTGAGTCGATCGTTTGGGGGGAGGTTAAGACTGGTGAATGTACCTGATAATACGTCCTAACGGCCTGCATTGCTTCATCATTCGACGGAACACCTTGTATAAGCAATCTTCGTGGACGGTTGTCCAATTTCATACTTCCACGAGGTGGCGGCCCACCTCTAGTACCCGCCATGAAGCCTCTGCCGCCGCGAAATCCCCCTCGCCCGCGATAGGGTTTGTATGGCCTCGAGGTGACATGAGGATCGGAATTGATTTCGACATCAGGTACACCTATTCGCGTTGCCTACGTGCACGCACATACGTATGTATGTATAGATACAACGAGAAAGAAAGAAAGAAAGAAAAAAAGATCATACCTCTGCTTTAAGTAGCGATAGTTTTTCTAACAAAGCTGCAGTCTGCTGGCTTTTTTCTTTAGCATTTGAATCTTGGGATGATATTGTTCCTTGAGCCGCACGTGAGTCCATGTCCTGATCTTCATCTGACGTTTTGGATTTAGATAAAGCGGCGTCTTGCGGAGACGTATCTGTAGATGATGTTGATTGGGAGGGGGGTAAAGGTTTGTTCTGCAAGCTTTTCAAATTTTCCATGATTTCTTCTTTTTCCTGGGAAGTCTTCGCAGCACCTAGCCGAGATATCAACACTTTTTGTTGCGAAATTTGTTGCTCCAGTGCACGCTGGCGTGCAGCCAAGGCAGCAGCGTTTGTTGGCGGGAGTTTGAGCGTTGGAACCGAATCTACAGGGGGAAATTCTTGGTGGGACTTTACTCGTGACGGCAAGTCGGTCGATAACTTTTTTATGAACGAGAGAGAAGCGGCTAATGCTCGTTGTCCTATCGTACCTTGACCTTCTAAAGGTCGATGCCAAAAGACCTTGACAAATCTGTTGCCAAATATGGCTTCTTCAGACTTCCAAGCGTTTTGAGCTTCCGCATGGCTTGAGAAGGTGACAAGAGCTTTTCCTCTCGAAGAATCGATTGCAACGTTCGTGACAGTGCCAAACTTTTTGAACCAGTCATTCATTGCTTCCATAGATAATTTTTCATCAGGTATTTTCTCGACCACTAAAGTCTTATCATCACGAGGCGCATGGCGAGGAGGGTGTGAATCACCAGGAAACGATCCTTTCGAGCCTTGTTTGAAAGCACCAACTCCTCCTGCTGATATATTATTTTGATGCTGATGTAAAAGTGAGGAGTCGTTACTCGTCGGAGAAACTGAAAGTCCTAAATTGAACATATCAACCATTCCTTCAGGAAAAAGAGGTGAAATATTCGGAGGCATTATGTGCGTTTGTTGCTGTTGCATCCTTCGGGGAGTACCAAAGTTATGGGTGAATCCATTGGGTTGAATCATAGGTTCCCCTTTGTTGGCCTCTTCGACTGGATCTTGAGGAGTCAGGTCCTGAACGACGGGAAGTTCCGTTGAAGAAACAGGGTCACCCATATGCCTTGATGAAGTCCTCTGCTGTGGGTAGTCGCCCATCTCCATACGCGATTCGTGTGGATCGTACGTTGCATTCGACATAAGCGAAGCCATAGCAGGATATACTGGCATAAAAGGAGGAACTCCTGGCAACATATTTGCATATAACATAGGAGGAACAACCGCGTCATCGCCATGACTATATTGGCACAGTGAGCCTCGAGCGCAAAAGCCATTCTCTAAATAATTGTTAGAAAAGCAGGGAAGACGGAATAATAATAATAATAATAATACTCACTGTAATAATCCCTACATATGCCCCTGCGACCCCTTCCTCCAAAGGCATTCGGAGGACGATACATATGCATGACGTTATCTAAACGGCCACCTTGAGGATAATAAACATTGGACGGTCCTTCGCCATGGAGACCTCCACGACCATTAATTGACGTACTTCTCCTTCCGGGAGGATTGAACCGAGAGAATGAGCCATCCGAACTCAACCTGGGACCCTTGGGTGAAGGGCGTCCGTCCTCGTCCGTCTCCAGATTACGCTTTCGACCTCGGTCGGATACAAGATCATCGAGAGGAATGGGGATACCAACTTGGTGGTCTTCAGATTTTATTGGTTCATACGGCAAATAGGATTTGGAGCGTAAGGCAGCGAAAAGAGTGTCAACGAATTTAGATGCTTCTATAGGAAAGAATCAGAAGGAGGGGAAAACGGGAGGAGAGAAAGATAATACTACCTTCTTCTAGGAACTCCTCCAGCTGCGATACAAACATTTTTCGTAAATCCGGTTCGGCAGCATCATGTTTTAATAGAGCAAGCACATAATCCGCCAAAGCTTCAGGATCAGCGTCGCAACTGGAGAAAAGTTCATTTTTAAAAATTGATTTTGACAACGTTGTATACATATTAAGAAGACTCACACGGGCTGTAGAGTCCTTATGAGCCAGATCTTCAATAGCGACGCTGTAGACTCATCGTACAACATGATGGTCAGCGCGAAGTGGCGTATTCTTATTAAGTACTGAGTGAACAGTATTCGCTTTGTCAGCCTGCTTAGAACCCCGCCGACTTGGGCCGAGGTGCTGATTCAGAGTGCCAAGTGCCGGTAACTTGTAGAATGGTATTGCAGTCTCCAAGTTGGTATTTACTATTATTATATATACGTTGCTCGTTGCAGAAAAAGCGCAGTTTGTTATGATCTGTACAATACATGGAGGTAGTAGTTTTTACAATAATTGGATTAGACCAAAACAAGAGTGGCTATCGCAAAACCAATCACAACTGTGGTAGTATAATAAGAAATGGCGGCCAAGGGTATAGCGGTGTTACCAGCGGTCCCACTCTGACTCTGTGATGAGGCTGAGGAAGTAGAAGTGGGAAAGGCGCCAGTAGCATTATCACACTTGACGGAGCTGGGAATAGTTGCATTGGCGGAAAGAATGATATCGGCGCACTAAAAAACGAAACAAAGACAAGGTCAATTTGAAACATCGAACTTCAGACTGTTATGGTTGTTATTAATATTACCTGATACAACACACCGTCTGGGCCATCGAATTGAACCATAATGGTTGCATTGGCACCATCATGGACTTCGGAAATGCCGAGTGAACTGGGATTGACAGGTAAGCAAGCATCGCCCTGAGCATGCATTACTATGAAAGGGACTAAGAATGGATATGCTGTCCCACTTTGAGTGTGATTGAACTGAGAAAACGTCGTCGGATCACTCAAAGTAGACAACCCAACGAGAACTTAAGGGAGAAAAGGTGAAGAGAATCAATTAATAAACGGTTGTCCCCTGGCATTGGTAGACATTAGAGAGAAAAAACGAACGTTCAGCCATCGGGTGTTCACTGGTGATAGTGACAAAGCCAGTACCACCAATGGGGAATTCGGTCCGAGTTGCACTAGGATCATTGAAGCCATCTATTAAGATGGATCAGGTTCTCTCAACGAGAAGGGGATGGAGAAGTTGCGGGACTGCTAACCACAAAATTGTACTTCCTAGAGAAATAAGGCCTCGAGCATTAAAATCAAAGGGGGAAAGAGAAAAGCGCAAAATGATACGTACGTTTGGCTCATTGAATCCACGGCTGGGAGGATAATTCAAGGTAAAATGAGCCCGTGCGATGACAAGTGACCCCAGAAAAATGACAAGTTGTTGATGAAACATGATGTCAAGGGAATACGAAATGGCAAATTAGGAGGACACCTGCAGGCCAATGCAATGAATATACAAGCAGCATTTTCGAGAAAATATTTATAAGGTATGAGGGTATTCGGGGGGGGGGGGGTGCGCATCTTCCTCCCCCGAACACTTGTATTGCCTCGGAAATGATATCCAGTGCCTTTTTCAGTGCCCCTTATTCCCCGAGTCAGCGTGACTCGGGGAATGGCTCGGGAAGCGACTCGGGGAAGGACTCGGAGAACAGAGTCAGCACGTGAGATTGGCTCGTTAATTCGCAGTAGCGCCTTTGACTGGGAGCCTGGAGCCTGGGGTGGAAAAGGAAGGAACTAAAAGGAAGAAACTATCATTTAGAGAAGAGAACTAGCTTGCAAGGGCAAGGCGGGGGTAGAAGGGCGACTTACCTAACGACGACTAACTTGTGGTCTGTCGTGTACAACATCAGCCAATCAGACTGTCAGACCATCCACGGAACACAGTGCAGACCACTTGAGTGGACAGTCGAGGGGACATTAGGTGGACAATCGGCGGGTATTGAGTGGCTGAAAATTCAGCGCACAACAAGAAAGACAACCAGGGCGAGGGTGGAGATATGGTGGATAGAAGACAGGTGTATGGGGAAAGTGAGGCAAATTTGCCAGCTTTTATATAGGGAGGTGCTTTTTTGGTAAGCGCTCATGCGGTCTTTTGGCTATTGGCTGGCAGCCCACTTGGGTGTGCTCCTGTGTGCTCATACTCTCATCATCACCATCATATCTATTTGTTTATATTTATTTATCTATATATCTCATCCGATAGCCACACTCCAATCACTAGGTATCGTCCCCAGCTGTCTCCCAGAAATCTGCTCCAACATGACACCAGATACAGGTCCTAACCCAGTTGAATCATCACCAGTGGGGATAACAATGTCTCTCCCAAGGTATCCGATCTTGTTCACAGGACATATAATGGCTGCCGTTCCTATACAATAACACTTCATCACCCCGGCCCTATCCAAAATCCTGCAAACAGCTTACCAGTCCCAAACATTTCCACCAAAGTACCATTGTCCGCAGCTGCTTCAACCTCTTTCATCGTAACCGCCCGTTCTACTATCTCGAACCTTTGTGGTAATCCGTCAAGCACAAAGCGTCCAGAAACATGGTCTCTTGCCAGAGAAATAACAGAATCGCGGGTAATACCAGGCAATATCATGCCATCAAGCGGCGGCGTAGCCAGTTCAAGTGCTGCACAAAGTTTTATTAGAACGACTCAGAAACGAGAAGATGACTGAATGGCTATGGACCATGGCTAGGACTCACTTCCATCTGCCTTCCGGAAGACTACGAATAGGTTCATCGTACCGACCTACATAGCATAAGATACGCAATACGTTAGCACAGCTGTACCGACACACAACATATTTTAAACAGAGAATAAATGAACCTCAGTTAACTGGTGATCTGGCCCGTGTAGCCAAAGATTTTGTGCATAACCATGTTTAGCAGCAGCTCGTTGGGGAACGACGCCCGGTGCATAATTCGCACCTAGCTTGTATCCACCAGTCCCTTGTAAAACATCTCAAACTAATGAATTTAAAAGACCAGTACCATCGGGCGTACCTCCGGGATATGCTCGTACATACTCTGTGGTACCGTATAATGGAATGGGTTTGAACCCGCTCGCATAATAAGGCCCGACAGGGCTGCATATGACGAATAACAAGGCTTCATTTGGTGGACCGACACCCAAGGCACGTTGAGTTCCAACTAGAAAGCAATTAAAGATGAAGGTATTGAGAGATATGAGAACGAAACTAACTCAATGTCGGTCTGACATATAAACTGTATCCTGGCAACTGGGGAATCCAATGACGATCTAAATGTACTAATGTTTTGATGAGCTCTAGCAAAGCCTCTCCGTTAAATGTCTACATTTGTTACTTTCGTCAATTGACACGTCAAATGGATAGGAAAAAAATAAGGAAAGAAAGAAAAAGGCCGACCGGCAAGGCAATTCTGGCAGCACTAGTATTCATTCGTCTCATATTCATCTCAGGACGGAATAAGGTGACTTTTCCTTTCTCGTCTCTGTAAGCTTTCATGCCCTCGAAGAGAGTCTGAGCATAATGAAGGACGGTTACAGACGGTTCGAGGGCCAAAGGACCATCTAGGTGTTCCTGGGTAAATTATGGGTATTCACATATGGAACCACGCATACTCACATGGCACAATCTTGGGCTTACTCCATCCAACTGTGGATGTCCATGGAATAGTCAACATGTGATCTGTCTGAATTGACATAGACGAAACCAAAATGAGCAATAATAGTACAACAATATATAGTGATTAATATGACTCGCAAATGTGTGGCCAAAAACTAGAGACGACGGAGAAGGGGGAGTGGTCGGATGCTCGTTCCGGATGATTTCAAGATGACTGGGCTACAATTATCAATGCAAAAGCTTTAGCTTAAATGAACTCGGTCTTTCGTTATATTTCCGTTGACATACGCTAATGTCTAATAAAGGGGCGGGTTCTCCGGTCAAAGAATCCGCTGGGGGTTGTTTAGAGTATTGCTGCAATGAAGAGGTGCATCCAAAAAATCTTGTCGCAGTCTGGAAGCCTGAGGCAGCGGGAGTCCAGTGTCCGGGATAAAAACGGTACTGTCTCGGTACATGGATGCACCGCTTTGTGAGACGAATTCTCGACATACTCGGTGGTTTCGAAATCTTGGTATACGACAACCGTCAAGATATCGGTGTATGTATACTATGCGATTTTTAGGCTGAGTCATCGTGACACTGCATTCAGTGCGCGTGACTCCATTTAGTACTACATACTAGTTTCGATAATCGCAAGTTTGAAGCTCGGGATGCTTGTAATTGGTGGAAAGAAGATAATATTTCTATTGCTCAGATTTGCGCTTAGTAGTGAGAACTTGAGAGCGTTTGAGAAAGAGACCGGCATTACATTCGGCTATCCTCCTGCCGAAGAGCCGCAAGCGGCAATACCACCTTGAACAAGTCGACCAGCGATTTTACTGCCATGTCGCTCGCCCCACCATCTTCTCGTCGTATGCTATCCCCCAACAGCTCTGATTCTATAAATTCACATTCAAGTAAAAATATACCGAAAATAAAAACACCCGGTTCACTCGCAAAACGTCTCTTGTTTCCTCATATCCCAATAGGCTCAGAACTGCCTTCACTGCTCATTAACGAGGACCCACAGTTGAACGCAGAGCTGTATGATTTTTTGGTCCTTGCTTTGCGCGGTTTCGTTCTACCTTGGTGGTCCAAGTTATCCAAACATGATAAAGAGCTTTTACCCGAAATCACTCGCGTTGTCGCCGTTCTTCTACGTTCAATCGAAGCGCGTCTCGCTTTGGTCGATCTACCCGATTTCTTTTTGAACAAAGTGCCTCCAATAATCACTCAACATTATACAGACTACAGAAATGCGCGTTCAAAGCTTGGTTCCTCATATGCCACTGGTGGTTCTTTTACTTTACCCCTCCTATTTCACCACCTACAACCTCACATGGCTATCTCAGCTGACGGTCGTCCGAACGAAACTTATATGCGTCAGATCGTTGATCATATCATGAAAGCGACACTTCCCCCTCAAGATTGGGAGGCCGAAGTCGAGCGAGCCATCCTGCGAGAAATCATCCTCAAATTCGTTCTCGGCTCTGCATTCGACAGGCTGGCACAACCTTGGTTCATCCACAAAATGTTTATTGACTTGCTGGATTTATTGTCTGTTTCACCACCCACAACAGTACGTTCTCTTTTCCTATATATATATATTTTACCCATCCCTTTTTCTCTCTCTCCCGTTTACGCAGAAACCAGACCTGACCACCCCGGCTATCCCGAGTAGACATTTCAGCCTCCACAAGTTCATTGTTGTTTTCCTTTCCAGCATTCAGACCATCTCGGGCTTATGTTTGGCCATCATAGCTCTCAGCCAAAAGATTATCCACGCCGTTCGTTATATCAACGCTTCCACAAAGCAAACCGCCAATCTGAATGTGCGATACTCTAACTTGGCTCGTCGCCCGCTTCAGATGTTCGCCGAAATATTGACCATGCGAAGCCGCGCTTCGTCGTCAATGTTACTTTCTTTTCTGGACCTCTACACTGGTCTTCTTTATGAATTCCTGGACAGGTAAGAGCACAAAAAGTGATCCATCGGCATGGATTAATCTTAACCTCTCGTTCTCATAGGGCACTCCCTTTTCTCTTCTCAAATTACATCTTTACATCTTCACAATTAACTAGAATAACTACCCAATTCAAGAATGTCCTTTTCCCAAATGGCTACCCGAACCCTCCCCCGCCAGAACCCTCGTCTGAAGAACAAATTCTTTTAAGAGAGCAACTAGAGTCAAGACTTTCTACCGCTCTACCCGGTACGATGGCGTTTCTTACTTCCAGTGCTATATGCTAAAGTTCTTGTAACAGTGGTGGTGTTAGGCTCAGATGAAGAAACGCGACAGAGAACGACCCGTGATATTATCGATCCACTGTCCTCGAGAGAATGCAACATCCATCTGTTGGTATTTCTTCTTGACGCCATCGTCTTAACCATTTTCCCAGAGTTGGGCATCCTCTCGGTCAAAATACCTGACTGTATTGACATGAACAACGACAACTCTCCTTTTCCTTCCGTCTCCTGATCGCCACTTTTGATTTACATACATTCACTATTTTTATTAATTGGCAACACATATAACACACAAGACAAACAACAACGCTATAATAATAATGAAACAACTAGCTTCCATGTTTCGTTAAGAGAAGGCTGATCTTGGAAGCAAGGTCTTCTTTGAAGCGGCATCGTCGGTGAACCAGAACAAGTGGCCATTAGCCGGTTTAACTCTGGAACTTGGCAAACCCACTTCAGGTTGATCCAAAACAACATGGAGGGTATCTTGTTTGTTCTCTCCAGCAGCAACAAATGCAACGTGTAAAGCGTGGTTTATAACGGGAAGCGTAAACGTCAAGCGTCTTGAAGGAGGCTTGGGAGAATCTTCAATGGTTGCGATCCAGCGGTCTGTTTCTTGAAGCAATTCGTGGTTTGGGAACAAGGACGCAGTATGTCCATCCGGCCCCATTCCAAGAAGGATGAGATCAAATACTGGGAAACGGGCAGAGTCCTTGGACGCAAATTGAGTTATTAGTTGTTGTTCGTAACGATCTGCAAGTTCTTCGATGTCGTCGAGAACAGTCGTGTCGATGGTATAAATGTTATCTCGGGGAATGCTCGTTTTTGAATAGAACTCGGTTTGGCAGAGATGGTGGTTTGAGTCGGGATGGTCGAGAGGAACGGCTCGTTCATCAGCATAATAAACGTGCCTGTTTCATTGTAAATTCACATGTCTTTTCAGAGGATATGCATAACATGCCATTTATCCCACTTGATACCCGCATGTCCAATTAGTCCTCTCAGCTGTTTAGGCAACGAACCGCCAGAAAGTGCGATGGTAAACCTCCCCTTCTTATCGATAGCGTCCTTTTGGACTTTTATAATGAATTTGGAAAGGGAATCGACTAATGCATCACTAGTTGGGAATGAATATAGTATCGGATTCACTGATGCAGGCGTCGTGGGCATCACAAATTAGACGGTCACGGTGTCGGCGAAAATTGCAGTGGCAAACGAATCCACAGTCCAAAGCTGACGGTGGGACAGTCTGACTGTGAGTTCACACTGATGATGTCATGACATAATAAGGAAAAAGAACTATACAAAGAGGGGAAAAGACGGATGACAAATATCGGTACCAAAAAAATAGTATTATCCTATGAATGGGAAAGAAACATGAACGACGGGTAGGAAGACAATAGATTGTACGGGTTTGACAACAATCCTAGCAGCATGGGAATTTTCGGGTATTAGTGTCATTATGAAGTGTTATGGGGTCAGGATAATCAGAATATCTTGAGAAATAAAAATAAAAAGTTAAGGAAGAGCTTTACATGGTATAAAATTGTTCTCACAATTCAATTTCTGTTTCTTGCTGTAATGCGTTCCTGGCAATGGTTTGGAACGCTTGCTCGACATTAATGGCCTCCTTTGCAGACGTTTCAAAATACGGAATATTTCCTTTCGACTGGCACCACGCCATTGCCCGTTTCTGGGTAACCTAGACGTATGTATTGAGAACTGGGGTTTGAAGGCCACACACGAAAGGGCGTGGAGGGTATACCTGTCTCTTGCTTTCTTCAACATCAATCTTGTTGCCTATCAAGACGAAAGGAAAGTTCGATGGGTCCTGTGGGCTAGCCTGAATCAGAAACTCGTCCCTCCAACTATCAAGGGCGTCAAAGGACTTGGCGCTGTTAACATCGTAGACTAGTACGCAACAGTCGGCGCCACGATAAAACGCCACACCGAGAGATTGAAAGCGTTCTTGTCCCGCAGTGTCCCATAACTAGATGATGGTTTAGAAGAAAATTTCTCGACTCTCTGAGAAAATATAATATAAGCAGGTCAAATACTAACTTGCATTGTGACAAGGCGGTCGTCAACCATTACTTCCTTTGTCAAGCTAGACGAATACGTAAATAAACATTGACAAGAGACGTAGTCTGATACATACAAATCAGCACCAATGGTCGCTTTGTATTGGTGGCTAAACCGTTTATTGACATATTGGTTCATTAACGAGGTCTTTCCAACGCTGAAATAACATGGGAATTAAACACGGACATGAAAATATGGATAGTTGCGCGTACCCGCTATCCCCAAGGATAATAACCTTGTTAATTCGCTCCTGTTAGTTTTTAGGCCAGAAGATAATGAACAAGAGCAAACCTTTAAAAGTACTCGACCCATTATTCGTCTGAATTTTACAACTCGCTTGTAAACTTGGACAGGAGGAGTGTGGAGAATGCTCACCAGCTCCAGTTATTGGTCGGTTACTTTCCAGTGCTAGTGACAATGAAACCCAAGTACCCGAAAAAAGCCTACGGGCGTCTAACATATTTGTGACAAGGTCCGACGATCCAGCTCCAGGTCAGAAAGCCCTCATCCACCTCGTGTGCACAGCTCGAAAAGAGCTGGGGCCTACATTTGTCTTATTCTATAGCGATGACTACGCCACTATGGCAGGAACAATTACGGTATGTAAACGGTATTTGTTATCTGCCATTGTTAATGTAAATGAGAATTATATTCCATCCTTTTCTAGTCAGCTACTTATCGAACGAAATGCACGAGAATCAGCTTATGCGAATGTGATAGAACAATGTTTGTTTCCGATTTCTCACTTTGTTTTTACGCTAGAAATAAACTCCATCAGATCGCCGTTTGGCTCAACAAACAACACTTCTCAAGGAGCGAAACCAATCATTATTGAAAGCCGTCGGTTCCGTACGTTCGAACCTCAGCAATTCAACCGTCCTCGTTGGCGCAGAAGAGTCAGTTGCATTTTCTCTTTATGAAACCTAACAAACAAAAACTATCTATACTTCATTTTTTAAGCAATCCGGTTCGTGCAGCATATACGGCCTCACTTGAATCCCAGATATCTTCTTTGAGGGATGAGATGGCAGCCTTGTACAAGACACAAGGTCAAAACGCGCAGAGATTACTGGCCATGAACGAGACACTGCGTGAGAAAGAAGAAGCTTCACGCATTGAGAGCGAACATCTACGCAAAGTTACGGAAGAGCTAAACGCTTTGCGGACTAAGGTTTCGCAGCATAACGAGCTAACATCGGAAAAGGAGAGAGCGATGCAGGTCTGATCATAATTATTCTTCTTTCCATCAATTTCAGCCAACCAACAAACCATTCGTCCATCTAGATATTACATGATGAGCTCGCCACTACCGAGCTTGAGCTAGGCCAACTTCAGCTGAGGAACGAGTCACTTATGAAGGACAACGCTTCTCTCTTACAACGATGGCTGGACAGTAAAAACCTTGAAGCTGAACGCTTAAATGAGGCCAACATGTTTTACGATCAAATGGCCGAAATCCGTGCTGGAGCTGTTTTACGGACACCATCATCATCTTTAGACGCCATCGGGTCGGGAAACGGATCTGTGAATGGGAGCTCACGAGCTACCCAGATGGGCTTAATAACAGCACTACAAACGCAGGAGATAGTGCATCTGAATCCGAATGGTTGATTGTTGATGATGACGGGAACTAGGCTGTTTTAATACCCAATATACCCGACTCCACCATCTTTAGGCGTCGCTCACAATGTTTTTTTTGTATTTGTTTATTTTCTGAAACCATCTTCTTTCCTTTTCTATCAGGATACTTTAGGCATTCAAATTCTTCATCAATCTAGATGGCGTTTAGAGGCACCATCGAATAATGATAACATGACGCGCTCAAAAAAAAAAAAGAAATAATGTTTCGAGATTCGAGACTAGGGGGAGGAACGTTTTTATAAAAAAAAAAAAAGAAAGAAAAAAGACGACTGGAGTGATGATAAGATATAGGGATGGTTATGTATGGAAAGGAACGTTTTCGCTGGCCCCATATTTTATAAGCCACTTTTTAAAGATACGGAAAGGGAGTGAATTGCTTAAAAAAGGGGACAAAAGAACAAAAATAGGAGCAGAAATGAAAAAAAAACCAATAATCAACAAAAGTAATTGCGCACATACATCATACACTCGGGTTTCAGGCTCCTGGAGTTTCGGAGCCGGGTTGTTGTCCTGGCTGCTGTCCGTAATATCCTTAAAAAAGAAAAAAAAAAGGGTAGAACAAGTTGACCTTTAGGTTTTTTTGGTATATTTAATGATTACTGGAATAACGAACCTCCCCAATATGACTGTGTATAGAATGCATTAGGATCAGATGGCCAAGCCGTTTGAGCCGTCTGACCGTCCGCTTGCGTTTGACCAGGACGAGGAGCGGCATTGTTAGCACCGGCAGGTGTGGTCCCAATTGCGCCAGTACCAGCTGTAGCATTGGCAGCCGCTGGCGTACCTGGTGGGAAGCCTGCATATGCTCCAAATGCAGGGTATTGCCCATATTGGTTTGGCTGTGGCATGCCATACATACCCTATAAAATTTGTTTTGTTAATCAAGGGTAACGATAGTATAACGATATGTCTCACCATTGAATATGGGGGGACAGCCGTTGGCGTTGTGGGACTCAATGGCCCACCAGGTTGAGCAGCAGCTCCATCGGCTCTATCCTTTCCCCAGCTACATTTAATCGGTCGACCGTGCACCAACTGGCCCTGCAACTGAACTATCGCCATAGCGGCGTTTTCATGCGTATCGAGTTTAACGAAAGCGAATCCTCTATCTGCTTGCATACGAATTTCTTGAAGATAGCCAATAGATTGAAAAAGGGGGATGAGATCTGCTTGAGTACAATATGGAACAAGATTCCCAACATAAACAGTCGTATTGAAAGCTGGTGTTTGTTGAACAACGGAATCGTATGACAATGGACCGCCCTGGAAGTTAATGGGAGCAGGAGCACCACCCATGCCAGTTGGCATGCTGGGCATGCCGGGGTGACCGGGAGCGCCTTGAGTTTTCTGGTTGGCCCAGTTAACACGGATGGCGCGAGATCCAAGCCATTCTCCATTCATTGTGGCGATTGCTTGTTCAGCATCTGTTTTATCGCGGAATGCAAGGAAGCCATATCCACGAGACTTTCCGGAGTTCATATCCCACATGACACGGGCATCGGACAAGGAACCAAAAGCACCAAAAGCTTTACTAAGAATTTCGTCGTTGACCTCTGGACTAAGATCTCCGACGAAGACATGGTAATGAGTACTAGTATCTTCTTTGTTTTGCTGACCCTGATAGGCCCAATTAACGCGAATCTCAGTATCAAATATTTTACGACCGTTGAGTGTTTGCAATGCAGTTTCGGCTGCCCGCATGTCTGTGTACTCCACAAAACCATAGTTGAGACCACCGTGTTGATAGTTACGATCCGGAATGATCTTGACGTGTTGAACAGGACCAGCGACGGCGAAGATCTCTGTCAGCATATACTCGGTGACTCTGGGACTGAGATTTCCGACATATAAATGCGCACTGTGGATTGATGAGACAAACAAGCTCCGATGATCACTGACAAACGCACCGTCTCTGAAAATATATGATATTCACCAAGGAGGAATGGCGAGATCAGTTAATATCAAAAATAGAGACGAAGATGGAGGGTAACTGACGGGTGCTTCTGCAGGACTATTGCCGAGGTTCATAACGAAACGGATGCGGAAAAAACAACGTTAAGTCTGTAAGATAAAAAGGGAAAAAAAAGATGAATTCTCGAAAACACATTGACATCCGTAATTCGACTTACAAGAAACCGAAGAAAAAGAGTACAGGAACAAAAGAGGAAATACGAGACGAAGAAAGAGACAGAGGAGAGAGAAGGAGACAGAGAGAGATAGAGAGACAGAGAGACAGAGAGACAGAGAGACAGAGAAGAAACAGAAGAGGAGACGAGAAGGAAACACTACTTGTCGTTGTAGTTCAAGGGAACGAGTGGGAAATTTTTGAGCGCCCATCCCCCCCGACATTTCCAAGTCCGATCGACAGCAGGGGGCATTGTGGCAACTGCAAGTGTACTACATAGTAGTATGATAATATAATATTTATATTATTTATATTATTTGGCAGGAACATTCAGTAAGATATTCCCGTTACTGCTAGGTACATATGCAACATTCGGATTGGACGAGAGCGACTGTGCAATGGCCTTGCTCGCCTCAATTTTACGGAAGGTCACCAACGCATCCCCGGCTTTCGCTAGGGCTTTTGAGATCGTAGCTGCAGCTTCTGCCTCACCCTCCGCGCGTATAACCGCCGCTTGACGTTCTTGTTCAGCCTAAAAAAAAATAACATAATAATTGTTCCCATCCTCGAACAGGCTTTCATCTACTTTACGCACTTTTTCGACAATAAATTTGGCCCGTTCAGCATCTAATTATGTCACTAGTTAGCGAGTCAATGACGGTTTACAAGAAAGGGTGTGTACCTTGTTGAGCAATTTGTTTGGCCTCGACCGCCTGCCAAAAACTGCCTGAGCCCCGAGTCAGCGTGAAACCAACCAAAATGTCATACCTGAGTGAATTCCTATTATATGACCACGTGAGCGGAGCAGTCGGAAGAAAACACAGTTTTTGACCCTTACTTTTCCAAATGTCAAATGGGTAATAGACACATCCTCTAAGACAATATGAAATTCTCCAGCCCGTTGGAGCAAGTCTTGTCTAATCCTCGACGAAACCTAAGGAGACCAGTCAAGTTATTCTTACCGTCATCATTTGATGTACAAGTAACACACCACTTCACGTTGCGTAATAAGTTCGGCGGCATCGAATTGAGCAACGGTAGCCTTCAAAACTTCATTCCCAATAGAAGGAAGCACTCTTTCATCGTAATCTGAACCGAGGTTTTGGTAAATTTTGGACAGATGTTCTACATCCGGACGTGATAGAACACGTAAAGTGATAGAAACCATTTGTAAATCCTTGGATCCAGTTATGGTCGAAATGTTCTGCATAAAGTTACTCGTATTTTGAAGTGATAAAAGGATAATCGCAAAAACTCTCACCCGGGGTTTGGTTCGTACATCGTAAAGAATAGCACGCTGAAGCCAAGGAACTAAGAAATGAGTGCCTTCCACAGAAGCCTGGCAATTGGAATTTGTAGCGAATGGTATCAGAACAGTACAGTAGACACACTTTATCTTTCACTCCTTTAAACCTGTCAAACATAACTGCTCTGTAGCCTCCGGGCACGTCATACAAACTTGCGTTCCCGAGTGTCACCACCGTCGCTATAGGAACTAGAGGTTTTGAAATGAGTGCACTGAACCCAAAAAAGTTACGTTGTGCCCACCGAGCCAGCGAGTAAAGTTTTGAACAAAAGCCATGAAATATGACTGTTAAATTGTGTGACTCATTGTGACCAGAGCAATTCAGCCCGGCAGTATCACTCGCACAACTCACTAGCATACAGTACTCATGTGGGAAGACAAATATTAGTGGATCATCAAGTGTAAAGGAAGAAATGGTGGAAAACTCGTACTTGATCTATTCGACTGATATCAGCTCGTCAGACAAACAATGTGAGAATAGTATAATTCGAATGAATGAGACAGCGTTGTGTCTCTATTAACTTTAATTGCAATTGAAGGTGGTCAAACCCCAATTATCTTTGGCTATCTTCAGAGCTAGTCATAGTTACTCCGGGTCATTGTTCTACCGAATTTTCTGTCAACGCTGGCTTATAATCCTAATAGGTTTTTACTATATCAGCGACTCTTCCAGCAGTCACCGAAAAACAGTGATATCCAACGTTTCTTACTAAGAATCTTTGACCCTTTCCAGGCTCACAAGGTTTTCCTGTCAGGAACAGCGTGGTGAATGTGGGCCTGAGGGTTCGCATTTGACTGTACAACACTTCATATACTAGCATTTTGAAATGAGTTTGAGTCTGAAGAATCTGTTATCAACCTGCTATCCTGGGCACCGACTACGGCGTCCTAATGCATAAAGACTCGCATATATTAGGTATGCCTTACAAATGGGAATTACGAATAGTCATCAATTATCCAATCGTGCAAGAAAAATGAGGAAATATGTATTTTAACGTGATGTCACGCTTATACTTATAGATGCTTATAACCGGTATACTCGATATAGAATGCCTAAGTATGGCCACCCCGGCGAGGACGCCAAACGCCAGGCTTTTTGGTTACCGTTTGAAATCCATCATCATCAGTCTCGGTTGCGGGAGGTCTAGCAGTTGGATTATTTGTCGTAGCTGATTCAGATTCCTGAGTTGAAACCGAGGGAGCTGTACCAGCAGCTTGAGCTTTTCTGGCCGCTTCTCGCTCACGCCATCCTCCACCGGATGGTGCTTTGCCGGCAAATAACGGTGGTCGGGTTCTTGGGAGGCCCGAAGGACTCTCCGGGCGGGGTCGTGGAGCATTCGTCTCGACACGCGAACTTACAGATCGACGCCATTCTTCGGGTGGGCGGGTAGCCTTCGTCTTTTCGGCAGACTTCCTTTCTTCGAGACGGCGCATTGCCTCTTCCTCGCGTTGTCTTTGCAAGCGGGCAGCCTCGTCGGCTGCCGCACGTTCTTCCAGACGTTTTCTACGGCGCTCTTCTTCATCGTGACGCTTAGCTTCAGCAGCCGCTTCTTCTTCGAGTCTCTTGCGTTCTTCTTCAGCCCGCAAGGCTACGAATATTATGAATGAATTGACGAGACACCATATTTTATTTAGGAGCTTACCTTCCTCTTTACGCCGTTGTTCTTCAGCTTCTTCCCTCTGTCTTCTTTCTTCCTCCTCCAGTTTTTTTCTTTCTTCCTCACGAGCAACAAGAACCTCTTTCCGTCTCTTCGCCTTTTCTTCCGCGGCCTTTTTATCAGCGACAGCCTTGCGTTTATTGTACTCTTCGGTACGTTTCTCTTCGATGATATCACGTTTGGAATTAAAATCTGACAACATGCGCGACAAGCGTTTCTTCGTCGTCATGTCTTCGTTGACTTTTTCCTTGGCGGCGGCAACGGTCATTCGAATTCGCGACTCATGGGCTTCGCGGTCTTCTTTTTGCTGACGTTCATAATCTTCAGTAAGCAATGGCCGTTCTTCTCTTCGGAAGGCGCGCTCAAGATGGTCAATACGTTTGGCAATTATTCGCAAACGGTCCGTCTGCTCGCGCTTCTCCTTTTCAATCTGAGCGATTTGCATCCGGAGCAGTGCATCAGGATCAGTGGTGTCGAAGTCCTGAGATATTTAGTAGATAAGTATTAGGACAAGGGTTCAGAACCCAACGGGACCTACCTCTATAGGAACGTTCATCTTCGTTTTAAGGGTCTGAGCGATCCTACGAGCTTCTTCTGTCTTTGATTGTTCAATAGTCTTACGTGCTTGTTCAAGTTGTCGACGACGAACGTCCTCGATTGCACGTCGAGATTCCTCTTCCTTTTCACGACGAAGTTGTTCGGCCTTGCGACTAGCCTCTTCCCTTTCTCTCCGAACAGACAGCTCGGACAAAAGCTCACGACGGCGAGCAATGATCAGTTGACGAACATGGACCGCTTTTCTTTCAGCTTGAGCCGCGTTAATCAAACCCTGTGTCTTTTCTTCTTGTGAGGGCTGCGAAACTGGATACAGAGCTTGAAGAGTGGTATGCAGGGTGGTGGCTACAATATTGACGCGGGAGATGAAAACGGATCCCGGAGAGGGTTGCAAAGATACAGGAGCCGATGGAGTGAAGAGCGATTCAGAAAACGTTATGATGCCCTCAGCATGATCAATTCGAATGAAAAGCTGCCCAGTACGAACTGCAGACATAAGAATCGTTTCCAATTTCTGGTCAGCCCATGGTGCACAGGACGTTGGAGTTTTGTCAAAAGAGTCATTTAAAGGTTTTACAAGAGCCTTTAATTTGGAAATTTTGATCGAAGAATAAACTTCTGAGAGCTGAGAAAGCAATTTGAAAATAAGAACCTGCCGTATTAACGGCAAGTAAGAGACATAGGCTTCGTCTTTTGCGAGATCGCCCAGAACCGGTGCTGCCCGAGAACAAAGGCTGAGAGGTTCAAATGAAACCTCTAGAATGCCATACAATTTACGAACGGGCTCGGGTGACATCTTGAGTGTACCTCTGGAAAGCTATCAAACAGGTAAGTATAATCACAAATGAAACAGAAATGAATATACCAACAGCTTCTTGGAGAAGTCCCGTTCGTGTAGGTAGTTTCGCTAAGCCAAGGAGGGTGGTCAGACGTCCATTTCGGCTTTTTCCATCCTCAACTTCTCCCTCAATCTCCGGTAATGCAGTAGGAACAGCTAGTGCACTCATAAGAACTTGTCCGGCTAATTTAGAGAGTTCATCCTCGCTCTTTCCGCCCGAACTTTGTACCGTAATGTAATACCTACTCCATGCCGTAGCATGAAACAGAACATTACCACTTGTTAGGAAAATCCTTGTCAAATTCTCATAATAATTAGCCATCATCGCTGGCCGTGGAGCTTTTTTAGCCATGGTAAGAAGATTATGTATGTCTTCGACTGATCGAAAAGCTTCTTGCCAGAGCTCCAATTCCACTGAAGTATTGAGCTGGGCGAAACGTGTGTCGAGATGATGTTGTAGGGTATCCGAGTCCGACAGGTTAATTGAATGAGGTTGGTGAGCATATTTCGCAACGTTAGCTAAGTGAAGACGTAAAGTTTCGCAAAGACGACGAAACTCGACTTTTCGAACATGCTTCAGGCAAAACTTGAAGGCTTGATGGGCAATTTGCTACCAGGGGCCGAAAAGTCATTAATTTACGAGGAGGTATCAACAAGACGACTTACTTGATATATCGCTTCTAGGCGAGCATTGTTTTTCAAAGTTTCCAGCGCAGTACGATAGCTTTCCCATAAAAATTTTAACCAGGGGGTGACCAGAGCTCTGTCTGTTCGATCTTTGTTTTGGTCACCGCTAACAGCACCAAGAAGAATGCTTTCTGGAGTTTCGCTAGCTTCCAAGTCATCGACATCGATTAAGGCAACTGCCTTTTCGGCCTTTTCCTGAGCCTCTTGAACTTTGGTGTCCGCGAGTTGTACAAATCGTTTGATGACTACTTCTATACTTGCGACACTCGTGTTTTGAGCGATATTTTTATATTGCATGAGACCTTCTTTTGCAGTCCGGCCTTTTCTCATATCAACACATAGTTCGACAAAGCGAAGCATAATAGGCTCCAGGGATGCTATAGGAGTAGAACGGAGTCGTTTCGACGACAACATCTCGGTGAGGGATTGTAGCGCAGCATGGGATTGTCCAACAGATATCAGCCCTTCTGCTTGCTTTATGACTGTCTCGGGTTTAGAGTACGGAGCCATCGTTATTGTCTTCGATGCTGGGGCGTACTCGCAGAGAAAACGTCGATGGCGGCCACGGGGAAAAGTGCGTAGGAGTTATGTAAGCAACTACTATATAGTATCACTTGGCGCATCCGAGAATTCCGTCCTTGCTACAAAAAGGTGAAGCTTTTGCTGTAGCCTTGCCTGCGTGAACTATTGGATGTTTGTTTTTCTTTTTTTCAGAAAGGACGTTGACTAAACACCTGAAATCCGTAGTCACACAGGCGTCTCCTTGTCAACATGACAGTCATTCACTCAGTTCGAATTCTCGGATTTGAACAAAGATATAAACCGAAAACACACGTAGTGTATCATATCCAAGTACAAACTTCTGTTCGTTCGTGGCAACTATACCGTCGTTATTCAGAATTCGTTGAGCTCCATAACGAATTGCGGACAAAAACAGGCTCAGAACCTCCTGTTTCCCTTCCCCCAAAGCATCCATTCTCTTTCAAAAAACAGAACCCGGCTATTCTTGAAGAACGCATTTCCGGTCTCGAACGATATCTTCGTGAAATTGTTGCCTCTAAAGACGCTAGATGGCGTGAGCTCCGCGAGTTTAACGAATTCCTGCAAGTTCCTTTGACGACCCATGGGACGGTCGATCATTCGTCTTCCCATCAATTCACCCTATCGTCTTGGTTAGAGGAGCATTCCAACCTTACTATACTCGTGAGAGATGTGATGGCTGACATCACCAAGCGAAACTCACTCATTGATATGGGGGATGTTCCAGGCTCTCAAGCTGCCAATGTTTCAGCAAAGAGGAAGCTCGTTTTGTTGTTAGATAAACTGGGTATCCTCGCTAGAGGATTGGAGGGTCTCAACGATCAAGGCCTTACTTCCGGTGAGCTTCAACGGCGGAACGACATGATTGCTTCTCTGCAAGATGATTGTGAACGACTTCAAAAAATGGTTTCGGCTGTCCGAAATACGAGACAAGGTGGTATTAGCGTACATATGCCATCGTCACAAGCGGATAGGGAAGCTTTGTTGAATTCACAATCACGACCGCATGCGATGGCCGTTTCCCGCGTCTTCGGAGCCAAAGAGATACCCCGAGAAACCGAACAAACTAGACCTTTGGATAATCAAGGGTTGTTAAGTTTGCAAAAGCACCAGATGGAGCAACAGGACGTTCAAGCTGCCCGTCTTACAAGCATCCTCAGACGACAGAAACATCTTGGAATAGCCATTTCCCAAGAAATTGAAGAACAGAATGAACTGTTAGATGATTTAACTCAAGGTGTTGATGATACTTCGGGGAAACTCGTTGCCGCCGGTAAAGACCTGCGTCGTTTATCTTGAAGGAAAACTATGACCCAGAGCAATATATATATATATATGTATATACATATTCATGTGTTTCATAAACTAAATTCTTCCGTGTGTAATGCTACATTTCCAATTTTACGCATTCGACCGACTGATAACCTAGCAACGGTATTCTGAGCCTCAACTGTTAGAGACTTTGGCCCACTAACTGCTAGAGCAAGCCCATTCGAATCAGCCTTGTTATATTTTCCGGCTTCGAGATCCATTGCGCGATCTACGAATGTATCCAGAAGTTTCGAGACTTGAGGCCTTTCGATGCTCACTTCGCAGTTTGGTATGTCTGGGACTGCTTCCGGATCGCATAAACATGTGACGAAGATCTCGATATGAAGGGTTATCGAAGAGTGCTGTGCTCTCAACGCTATATCCGCTAACATTGGAGCAAACCACGAGATTGAACCTGTACCGGCTAATTAACGATGTTATGTATAAAGGGAAAAGATACACAGACCAAAGGATTTAATGCACCAAACGAATTTAACCCGTCTTGTCTTCTCGCCACCTCTACGTTTCATATTGACAACGCGCCCTATTATATCGTCAAGCAAGCCAAGTGTGAATGTGATACCGGATCCCCCTGCAACGAGGAGGGCATTCTCAAAGTTTCCGAGATCAATGCTAGAGCCCCCATACGGACCGTCAAGCATTACGCTGACTTGTAAGTGTTGTTTCTCGGCCCGTCGTGCAACTTCATTTAAAGCATACGACCAGTCTCCGTTGACACGAACTCCCAAAATAATTTCACCCGAAGATATGCAGGAAATAGGAGACGGAGAATTGGCGATCGTTAGTGGGTGTGATTCGAGCATTCGACCCGAGAAGAATACTCTCAGTCGGAGATGTTGTCCGGCTACCCAACCACCGTCACAACCTTGAATATGAATCTTAGACCGCAAGGATATTAGCACCATTGACGGTTAGATACATAATTTCTCACCAATGTCATTTGATTATCAACGGGGATTAAAACTGCTTCCTTAATCCGAGTTCGTAAAAGACGGGCCAATAAATCAAATCCATAAAATGCTATCGGGGGGAATATCCATGGAATTGCGTACAACGTGTGGTAACAGATGACGACAAAAAAGCTCACATATCCGACAATACTTTTGTGTGAATACGAATAACGGCCTTTCAAAAAGAGAAAGCAGGATGAGGGGGAAGTATTTGCTTACTGGATCATGGTGAACATCTGGTAAGCATGTTTCCTAACCAAGGGGAGTGAGGTGAGGAATATAGTGCCCAATAGTCCGTAAGCAGTAACGCCCAATGTTTCCTTGGCTGAACCAATTATAGGTGTTCCTGCTGTACGGTCATTGTTTATCCACAGGCCACCGTGAATCGTTATAGAAAAGAATAGAATACGCCCAGCCCATCTGTGCAAAAAATTTACTTTCTCATATCCGAGCCCCAGGAGTACAGATACGACGCTGTTCTTGCACGCGAAAAGAAATATAAAAGGCAGTTGAGCGAGCGCAATAAAGCCTATCGATGCCTTGTCAGTCGATGCAATAATGAGGCCGTTAAAAAAGGAAACCCCTAACCTGCGCGGTTGGGACTGAAGACAATCGGAGACTTGTAAAATATGCAAAAAAGCGTCACCCCGAAGTATACGGCCAATACCAAAACTGTCATGAAGGGAATGTAAAAACTGGCCTCAAATTATTGCGAAATGACATTACTTTGACCGAAGTTCAAGTTCAAATAGGGGATCCTATACAGGCTACATTTGAGGATGATAGAAGCAAATTGATTGAAAGTTGATCTATTAACGGTCCGAGGAATAATCTTCTCTGGGGTATCTACTGGCTTGTAATCGATATTATACACATTTTCTTTGACAGCCCAGGTTTGCCATAAACGACCGGTTTTCCAGGCCTTGAGGACTTTCGGGGCAGAGAGGAACACGCACATAGCTGTCAAGGCTGTCCATGCAATCGTAAACTTGACCTGATACGGTGGGTCGCTGACATATGAGCTGGCGAAGTCGTTATTCACAGAAGAACAAGACTTTACGTCAATTCAAGAAAGACCTACTCGTAAATATAAAAATTGGGGTCTAAATAGGGGGTCCCAGGATCCGACATACTTAGCGCAGCAGAGCAAAACAACTTGGTCAACGAAAGAGTTCAGTATACGGGGGGAAAGAAACAAGTTCAGAAGAATAAATGAAGGTAATTTGCTAGTATCTGCCACAACCAGAACTAGGCGCTTGAGACAAAGATTTTTACATTCGGAAATATACATCCGGAAGAAGGCCCTAGACAAAAAAATTTTTTTAACCCATGCAATATGTTTATTTTTAAGATTTTTTTTACTTTGCCTTGTACACTCAATTTGATTCACGAAGAGTCCTTCGCCAATTAAACGATCTAGCTTTTCCCGCAAAGATTACGTTAAGCCATGAGGGCGAGAGGAAGTTAAATTTGGCATTAATGAGAATAATCCGACTGTGTCATCCTTCGATGGCATAAGATGTTGGTAATTCCAAATTTACATACATATATGGAGAAAATTAGGCATAAAGTAGCAGCCCTTCAGCCGTCTACGCATGATGATGAGCGTTTGAGGCAAAGCGGCCGAATAATATTTCGCCAACGCCGAGGCCAGTAACGATTGAGATTATATATCCCGCGTGGAAGGTCCTAAATTTGCAAACAAAAAGCAGAAAAAATTTTTTTTAGCCAGCTAATTTCGGGAAAATAATGAAGAACAATTGTGAAACGATCTCACATGACAGCCAACATAAGCGAATAGCCCAGAGCGGACTGGAAGGCATACAGAACTCCACGGGAAACTTCGTGGGAGAGGATGAAGGGATAACCACGTCGAACATGGCCGAGTGAGCTTGCACGGGGATGAGCAATAGTCAGGGGGAGGCTTTGTTCGCTGCCTCCCTCTAGTACTTTCTTGTTGAGAGGAGCATCGTCTGGCGGAAGCATCAGACGTGCTGAAGAAGCCTCGATCATTCTAGGATGAGAGAAGAACAATCAACGAAAAGCTTTTCACCGCGACTTGCATGCTGTGCTTTTCTACCTTTGAAACCAATATGCACCCATTATACTCCGCATAGATGCAACCCATCGCTCAACCAGAGCAAGCATAAAAAGACCGACACATGCCCCAAAAACCGCCCCGGATGACGTTGGAACCCATGCCATAAAAAAGATGTTTTCACCTTGGGTAAAATGTAGCCACGGTTTCATCGTTCCACCCATGGTACCACCTAGAATATGTGAGGAAAAGAGATTGGCCTCAGATAGCTATCATCAATTCTTAGAATACATACCCCCTATCATAGTCATTCCTGCCATATCCATGATTGAGCACTTGAGTACTGAAGTTGAAGTCTTGAGTTTAGCTGCGGGTGATATTGACAGGAATCAGTAGGAGTCTAAGATCTACTCGAAGAGGCTTAGTCATACATGCAATGACTAAGCAGGCTGACATGGACGAAGCGCCGGTCGAGTGTACGGTTGGACCGACCTACCAGTACTACGAGACTACTCGTAGCAGGGGTGGGACAAGCACTTTGTACGCATAATCAATGAATAATCAACGAGTTCAGCCATATAATTCAGCATTAGCATCGGTGAAGGTGAGTTTACTAGTGGGAGAGTGGGAGGATGGGGGAGTGAGAGAGAAAATGAAATGGGAGAGGTGGCAGTTGCAGCGAAAATCGCGCAACTGCCTGTGGCGAGTCTACAGGAGTCAACAATGTGACATAACTGGACTCGTAATCACTCTTGTTATCAGTTTGTGTTACACCTCAGTTCTCGCTATTACTTGCGAATTACAATTCTTCCCTATGCTTCGGTGTGTTTTACGACGGGCTGTGCTTTCTGGACAAGCACTCGGAAAGCATAATAATCTGCTTGCTCTCCGTTTGACACCAAATGTTGTGCGTTTCAACTCTGGGAGAAGCAGTACTTTAGACAGCAAGATCAACGAAAAGGTCGTTGAGCAGCGTGCAAAACAGCAATCAGATTGGACAGCGCCAAAGGTTCCATACGAGTTAGTAAAGAAACTATCTCAGCAACCATCAAAAGTTTGATTAACTTCAAAACATTTTCATAAGAATAAAACGTCTTATCTGCAATTCTAGGAAGTGTATTTAATTGATGTTAGGGAGCCGGACGAAATTGCTCAAGGATCAATACCCTCTGCTGTTGCTCTTCCCCTCTCCGTTCTCCCGACTTCACTTCAGTTGAAAGCAGACGAATTCTTTAGGAAACATGGCTATGTTCGCCCCGCTCATAACCAGGAAGTCATCTTTTACTGCCGGAGTGGTAAACGTAGCGCAACCGCTTGTGACACAGCACACAAGAATGGCTTCACCAAGTAAGTTGTGAAGTACTGGCTCAATAGTAGAACTTTCAAATAATTTTTTTTTTTCATTTGTAGTGTGAAAAACTATGAAGGGTCTTGGCTTGACTGGGTAGAACGTGAGAAGACCAAGTCCGGTTCATAAGGCATCTTCTGTAGACCTATTTTCAAAATATTCTTCTCTATTTTATAAAACCGAAAATGAGCTACGTGTCTTCCACGGACGACATGACGTCGCCTTCGGGAGTCTAACTAAGATCAATGTCAACTCTTGTATTTAGTAGTGATGAAAGCTCGTCTCTTAGCAATGCGCCGAGTGACTTCCCATCTCGAGTATATACCCACGAGCGCGTACTTGCCGAATAATCGTAACGCTTTGGTCCGCTGGATGACAATTACAAGATGATATCTCGCAGTCTCTATAGAGCAGACGACATCATACCTTAGAGGGGAACTTAACCAGATCTGCTTATTAGGCGGTTGTTTGTTAATAACATATGTTCCTTTACTGCCTAACGATAGTGTTAAAACACCACTCTAGGTCAAGCAAAGTCATTGGTATGAAAAGTGGCTTGGCTTATGTAGAAGTTAAAAACCCACCGAATACTCGACTTCACATTGTTTATCAGGAATAGAGTCTATCAGCGCCTCCAAAGACTCTAACAAGGAATCCATGGCTTCATCTGATACCGTATGGTATTTCGGCATCGACAAGTCACTGGATGTGTATTTCAGCATAAACTGAAAGACGTGGGTGTGTTCTTTGACCTTGAAACGATCATGGGAGGTGGTGTTGTCAGCGACCGAACAAGGACCCCATATCGATGTGTAACACGACGAGTCTGCGAGATTTGAGTGAAGTGAAGTGATAATCGTTTGGCCAATGTGTGTGTAGCTGCCCTTAGAAATCGCATACCGGATAGCACGAGCACGAACTTGTGTGTGTGATGCGTGACGCGTGACAGACGCGTGGAAGCACCAGGCAATCTATAATTAGAACAGTCATGACGCCGCCCGAAGTTGATACCGATTATAACCACTGGTGCGAAAGTATTCAAAAATATTATATATATTTGTTGTGATGCTTAAGCCTTGAAAATAATGGAATTACTTACAAATGTTCGACGATCACGGTCATAATTGAAAATTGTGTCTATTCTTATTGCTTGCGTTACTTTTATTTCGGACTCGTCATCCAACCGCCATATATTAATATTTCGCATGCTCAAACGACCACGATTACCCTCACCACCGCTGTCTCAAGAAGGTCCCCAATTGCCTATACCCATTGATACACCCAATTCACTCTTTCATACCAAACGTCGCCGAACACTTGGCCCGATAATTGACAGCCACGAACGTGGGGATATTTGTCTTTCAGATGATGACGATGACGGCGAGGACAATATTATAGAGACGGATATCGAAAGAGATGCACCAGATGCATCAGATGTCGTCGTCCAACAGTATGAACATGTAAACGGTTTCTTGCACAAACTTCACTTTCAAAAGCAACGTTTCAATCCAACATCATCTCAAGCTGATACTAGTCATGCGGACGGCCAGCCATTAGAAAAAAAGAACTCAAAGACCTCTTCAGTGTTGCCGAATGTATTGCGCGAGAACACGCCACCGTCTAGAGAAAGCGCTTTCCAAAACACGGCGCGCTTTGTTGATGATAGGGCTCGGGAACAAAGAGAACACATCAGTGGTTTCCAGCCTCAGGCTAGGCCCGTACTGGCATTAGATCTGAAAGAAGAACGGCTGTCAGTGGCTAACAACTACGAGGATAGCAATAGGTATGTATATTTCCGGGAGTTCTAGTCTACCACTAGTATTTATTCCAAGATCTCTGATTTACTAAATAGAATGCTGGGGTCTCTCGTGCTAAGCCGTCGTCTTCATCTACGTTCTTCCTCCTACGATGCTCGGAGCTGAGGGATGTACATGATGTGTTTTAATTATGATATCTGGGACCACGTTGCTGCATTGTAGTATTAATTCTGATATTCACTGTTTGAGAATAGGATGCCACATTAACCACGCACCATCGTTGTTAGTGATACTTCACACACGCACACACACACACACACACACACACGGCACGAGGCTCGGTACCCACAGTACAAAATTGGACAGTAAAGTATGTATATGAGCCTCCATGTATCACACACATATATATATATATAAATGTATATATTGTGCATATTGTGCAATATTGCAACAGCACCACCGTACTACATCCACCACTGTTACTATACTACTAGCGGACATAGTGGGCATATGGCAATTAACTGGGTAAGAAGCCAATTTCAATCTTGAGTGAAACACCAGCGACATTGTTACATAAAAAAACTCACTGGCTCCTCCCCGGGTCGATACTCATCGAAATAGCTTCTCGTTTTCCCAAAACCGTCGGGCGCTTTCGCCCAGGCTCGTAAGATGGGCAAATATAGACAAACAGAAGACCACACGTTTCCATCCTCGTCCCCTCTCGTCGCCAGGAAGGTTAGCTCAGCTCAATCTTGTCCCTCTTCTGTTTTCTCGCTCATTTTTTCTAAAGATGTCCGACTACTCTGGCTCATACGCTCGCGACCAGTTTGGCAGCATACCCACCAGCGAACATACAAATGGTTATCATGACGAAAAACCAGTATCCCTCCAACCTGCACCTATTTCCGCCGTTGTCAGGAGGAAACTTATGGGATATGTCGGCTTTGCCAATCTACCAAACCAGGTTCACAGAAAAAGCATTCGTCATGGCTTTCAGTTTACCGTCATGGTTGTTGGTGCGTCCCCAATCAAGTTTCTTCAATTTCCGGGTGATGAAGTTTTCCTCTTCTGTTGCTTTTTTTGTGTTCTATCTGTAGGTGAATCCGGTCTAGGAAAATCTACCCTCATCAATACTCTGTTCAATACCACGTTATACCCTCCTAAAGAACCTCTCCCACCTCATGCTGAACGTTCTTCGACAGTTTCTATCCAGAGCATCAGCGCTGGTGAACTTTTTTCGATCATATCCGTCCCTGTGAATATCACTGAATCCCTTTCTCTCTCTCTCTCTCTCTCTCTCTCTTCTTCCTAGATATCGAAGAAAGCGGTGTCCGTTTACGACTAACCGTTGTTGATACTCCCGGGTTCGGAGATTTTGTTAACAACGATGATAGGTAATAGTAGTTATCCGTTGCTAAATACTGTTCGTGCTTCTCACAATAACCTCGTCCCAGCTGGAAGCCGATAGTCGAGGATATCGAGTCTCGATTTGATGCATATCTCGAACAAGAAAGTCGCGTTAATCGCCAGAAAATCGTTGACAATAGGGTTCATGCCTGTCTTTACTTCATTCAACCCACTGGTCATTCGCAAGTCTATTCCATTTCGGGTCTAGTAAATTTGTCTAAAAGAACATGTAGCCTAAAACAAATCGATATCGAATTCATGCGACGACTACATCAAAGAGTCAATTTAATTCCCGTCATTGCCAAGGCCGACACCCTAACTGACGAGGAAATCATTGACTTCAAACAACGAGTACGTTTCTAATACGTCTACGTAGTCCAGTCCGAAATCTTCTTAAAAAAAAAACAAAAATTGATTCAGATCTCCGCCGACATAGCTTATCATCATATCAAAATATTCCAGGCTCCCATTTACGAAAATGAAGATGAAGAAACTTTAGCCGAACATGAAGAGATTGTCGTAAGTGATTGCTGAGTTGACATCTCCTCACTCAATAACGCAATTTCACCTTAAGTCGAAAATACCTTTTGCCGTTGTCGGTTCAAACCAGGAAGTTCAAACATCCGATGGACGTGCCGTCCGTGGCCGCGCCTACCCTTGGGGGGTTATTGAAGTCGATAACGAGGATCATTGCGATTTCGTGAAACTCCGTCAAATGCTCGTTAGAACATATATGGAAGAATTACGGGAACATACCAATACCTATCTTTACGAAAATTGGCGAAGTGAGAAATTGCTTAACATGGGCATGCCTCAAGACTCGAGCGTGTTCAAAGAAGTAAAGTAAGTGGAAACTGCCAAAAAAAAAAAAAAAAAACAATGCTCCCATCCTAATAATGAACTTCTACTTTCTTAGCCCTGCCCAAAAGGTTGCGGAAGAACGCGCCTTACATGAACAAAAGCTGGCCAAGATGGAAGCCGAGATGAAGCTAGTCTTCCATCAGAAGGTGCAGGAGAAGGAAGCCAAACTACGTCAATCCGAAGAAGAGCTATATACTAGACATAAAGAAATGAAAGAAGCTTTAGAGAAGCAACGTTCAGAGCTGGACGAGAAAAAGCGGAGAGTAGAAAGTGGAAGACCTTTGAGTCCAACACATGATAAAAGTGGAGTACGTATGATCAATTTATTCACGTTTGTTTCATATTAACACGAACTTTTTCGTTTGATTAGAAAAAGGGAAGGTTCCTGCGCAATTAATTTTTATCCATTGTGGGCAGGCTTGATGCCCTGCTTTCGTTCTTTGAGACTTTCGTATTGTATCTCCATAATTGTGTTTTTATAGCGCTTCCTGTTCTGGAGTCGGTTTGCATCACTTCCAGAGCTTTTCTTTCCCTTTGTTGCTTTCATCGCCTGTTTCGTATCTATACCAGACACGGGCATTTTATCTTTCATTCGTATTGTGGCGCGCTATGTTGCAATTTAAGATCGAAATTTGGTCCAAGATATTTTCCGATTAGGAAAAGTTAACTAATCAATGCGAAGGGAATTATTTGAGTACCCGTCGGTAAACAGATCAGGGTGAATATCCAAGGCGAGGAATAGGCAATAATTATGGATATGGCCACAAAAGATTCAACAACCACATGACAGACAATACAAGTAGACATCTGATAACAACGCCGTGAAACCATTGGGGAAATAGAAAAAGGTTGTGATTGGAGATCATTCTAAAACCGGGGGTTTCATGTCCGCCACCCAACTCACGAACCCTATCCGACTGATTTTGATTACTGGGATGGCCATTTGACTCTACCAAGGGAATATATTCGTCACCCGAAGAGGTATTACGAACGGGCAGTGAAGGCGGCTCGTCTTTATTACAAATCCAAGCTGTCAGCTGATTTGTTGCATTGGCCACCGTATGACTTATCCAGATAAAAATGACCGACGATAGTAGTAAATTGAGAAGACGCCATTTACTACCGGGAATAATCTGCAAAATGCCCTTAGTATCCGCAGCCAACCAAAGGTGGTACTGGATGATAAACGTTTCAAGACTGCATACGCCAATGAATGTGAACAGTCGAGAGTATACTGAACGAAGAAAAGGAGTCGCGTTCCGCAACACGACAAATGCTCCTACCGGTAGTATGGAGATGTAAGGGTGCCATTTGTTGTACGCGAATTTAGAAGGTTGCGAAAGCTCAAAAACGATGAACCAAATCATGACCACGGCGGACAGTATGATGGAAATCCGTTGAACGATAGGCCAGCGTGGATGATCCATTAAACGATGTTCACGAATTTTGAGATAGGCAATGGCTGTTAACATTCCACAATAAACAATCCATAGATCCAGTGTGACTCGAAAACTCCACTCGTCCGCTGACCATTTGAGACGGAAAATATTGCTCAGTACGGTGAAAAGGAGGTGCAAAGGCCATTTGTCCTGAAAGAGAAAAGTGACAGACGCCATGGACAGAAATATTTTCAACAATAGGATCGGGGTGCGTTCGTTGTACTTCTTGGCTATGGCCATGGTTAAATATATGAGAATAAACCACATCGAAACGAGCGGAGAGAAGTAGTAATTCAGGTAATCGGTGTCCATTGTATATGCCAAAGCTATAGGAAGAAGATTAAGGCGAACAAGAACTTGGGCGATCCGGTGGATACTAAAATCCGCCTTCTTGAGATAATAGGTGGTATGGCCATAACCTACGTGCGAATCAGTAAAACACGGTCATTCCGAGTTTGTCAACTTATACCCGTCATAAACAAATAGGCAGCAACCAGAGCCCTGACTGGATTATAAATTCCGGAAATTTTTGAAGCACCCAGATAATGATAAATCAGGATGACGACTACAATGGTATATGTGATTTAATATAGGGAAATATGATAGCAAAGAACATACCTTGCATCCATCCTTTCCATTCATCAGTTTGTTGTCGACTTAAAAACCCTAGGTCCTTGTCACCCTTCTGCAAAGTATATAGTCCAAGGGCTAAACTAAATACAGCCCAAACTCCGAATGCCCACGGATTGTATTGCTTATATCCTTTTAAAAAGATGCTTGTTCGGTCCGATAAATATATAAGAAGAATGCTTGAGCCAAAAACCGATAACGCTTTTATGTTTTCGTGACTGGGTAGCATAGAACGTACTCCAAGATGGCCTATCATAAAGATTTAGCCCTAGTTTTATCAACAAAATTAAACATACGAGAAGATGTTGAGAAGAAATAGGCAATTGGCCCCCATAGAGCTAGCACAAGTAAAATACATAATTGATAAACCGAGGGTCGTGGATAGCTTCGGCAGCACGTCTTGTCAAAGGGATAATTCTTGGGAAGAATGTCATTGCACCGTAAATTGAACAAAATATTACTGTGCGCTGTTACAAGATCGGAGGAGTAATGCAGACCATCCGTAGTCTGGGAAGTATCCAACATCTTATTAAAGACCAAAGGAAAGGCTAAACTGGGGTATCGCTGTTTAGGGTGATTTACTTCCAGGAAATCATGAATACGACTCTCTATATCTGCATTCATGGCTTCTATGTCTGGATTCATCAAAGTTACCCGTCTTTCTGCAGATAGCTTGTCCGGAACGACATTTTCAACAGGCAGCAAGACGATCATGTCGGCTATCTCTGGTTGTGATTCAAAGATAGATGCCATCATGGTCTCTATCGTTTTTTCCCAACGAACCAAACCGCCAGAAGTAGGATAGCGAAGGAACCACAATCCAGTACCTATGACTACCATTGCTGGCGTCCGAATAGACGAGGTGGTCGATATAGATTGACTGCTCGACGACGGAGTAAGAATGTCCTTTGTTCGCGTTGAGTTCAGAAATGGATCCCAAATGAAAGAAAACTCCGTGCCCGACCCGGACATGTAGTGATAATCCATATGCTTTTGGCTGTTATTTGAGGGTCCCGAAGGTAAAGTCCGGTCCGCTGTATGAATGATTTGGAAGAACAGCTGTCGGGTGACAGAGTCTCCCACAAACACAAGATGCCTCGACGACAAACAATACGATATGTCACTCGGTGTATACTGATGCAACATACATCCTTTTTCGCGTTATCTTTAGAAACTGTTTATTGGGAAATGAGTAGACCCACCATCAGGCTGCCAGTTTTGAAACCGATCGTCCAACCACTGTCCATCGTTCATAAGGACACGGCAACGGTGCGGGTCAAACCAATCTTTGGATTTCGAAACATATTGATCAGTGGATGATTGGCAAAAAAGAGCTTAAACATGTACCAATGAAGATATACCTGTAGGAAGCCACCGTCAAGCTGACAATAACAGTTCCTACAGCTATCCAATGAGGCAAGGATATGTCGGAAGAAAACCTCCCCCGAGGCCACATCGTGAATTTGTTAGTTCAGGGAATTGCTGAATCGCTGACAACGAGACAAACAACTGAACCAAGTAGACTTCTTGGGCGCAAACGAACGGCCCTTCAGACCGGCGTGCTTGACAGATCCCCCAGCAAGTCGGCGCTTGCTTAATACTCAACTTCTTAGTATTGTCTTAGTATGTTGGTATAGTTGACAAGTTCAGTTGATGTGCATACAAGGCCATTACGAGTTAAATATCATAAGAGAATAGAATAGAAAAAAATGTGAGGAAATGTCCTTGGATTGGTGAATAATATGTGAATGCAACTTTGCAGTGATCCCGAACAATGCGGCTAGGTGGTCATCAGAATGTCCCTTTTAATTCTCGAACGGTACGCCGTTGACAGTTAATCCTGTTTTATGGCAACTTGTAAAGGTATTGGGTATAGCGGGCTATAGCGCAGTGGCATGAGTTAACTCACTGGTCATTTGAATTGGTAGGAAAACAGGATAAATAGCGACATCCTGAACAAGCTTCAAAGGGGTTCAAAACAAAGTCAACCATCACACATGGAAACACCCACAAACAACGACATACCACTATACGGATCTCCGGTATAAAAATTTCGAATCAGAAGAACAAAAAGTACGATCGGTATTGGGATGGCGATTATTCGAAGGGTTAATGTGATGTATTTATGTCGTGTTGTAGTACTGATTATGGGATAGAAAACCATTGCGACAAGTAAACCCATGAACAAACCCCCCCTATAAATGGAGAAAATTCGTGAAGTCTTGGTGGCAAGAATATGAGGTACTGACAAGTGAGCAAAATTATCGACGAACTAAAATACAATATTAGGTATGACTTATCATAGACAAAAAGATAGATACATACGGAGACATATCCCAGTATAACGCCGATGACAAGATCGATCAGCAGATATATCAACTATAATGCGTTAATCATTTCCGTGGATATATCACATCTTTCAAATCAGCGTACTCGCTTAAGTGGCCGGAACAAAAGCTTCCAATGAAATGCTAAATCGATCTAAAATGCAGATGGGTAAATAATCAGGACCAAAACTTTGCGAAATAGCTTATACCCATTCCACAGCGATCTTTTAATAACATAGTTCAGTCAAAACCTTGCGAATAAACAGCTCCATACAACTCACTGTTCCGAAAATAGCGCCAGACGCGCCCAGAGACGGACTTCCTAGCAGGCTGAAGCCAGGTTTGAAAAATGAGAGTAATAAGAGATATGACCAGATACTCGCGCAAAATTTGCTCCTAAAATATTCCCAAAAATTCCAGCAGCAAAGTATAGAATGAAATATGGGATTGTTCCGAGTTCTCTCTCCACCTGAAAGAGGATGATTAAAATAAGTTCAAACGAATGATTGGAAAGGAAACAAGACAACAAAGAATGCGTACTTGGGCGGATATGGTTAGTTGAGCAAACATGTTCAGTGCGAGATGAATTAGTCCTGCATGCAGGAACACGGGAGTAATGAAACTTCGAAGGAAATTGGTAATAATATAACCACACTGTAACAGAGACTTACCGGAACCACTGATTTGGGGGTTCGCCGTGAAAACCACCGAACCCACAGACGTCACTCAGGGGGCAAAGAGAAGTAGCCGGGTTTGCCGTGTCATTTAAACCTGGATAAAACTCTATATGGTAGACAAACGAGATCGAAAAATGCCTTACATGGATAGGATATAGCAGTCGGAAAGCCTTCAATTTGCTTCATACACGGAACAAATCGTGCTCCTAGAATGACAGGAACGAAAAAAAATACATTGAGAGATAGTGTAGTATGACTTTGTAGCAATATGGAGAAGAAATACCGAGATTAATTAGAGCTGAAGTTGAAGGTCCTAACATCGGATTAACAACAGGCTAAAAAAGAAAGATCGTCGAGCAGACCGTATAAATCGGTGACACAGTTCTAGTAACCATACCTTGAAAGAAAAAGGTGTGCCTTGCGCTTTCCAGTTGATCACGGATTCGTATATGAAAACAGCAACCATAACAAGGGATAGAACCCAAGTTAGAACGGGATATCTTTGCCTGCCTATACCCCTTCGTTTGTCCTCTATGCGTTGACTCAATGGGTACCGAGCATCATTTTTGGCTGTCAATTTTGACCACAATCGTTTTACGCCTTTGTCCGCGGACCGTGATGAGGGATTCAAAGCTTCTGTATCAGAGACATCTTTGGGCAATTCAAAAGTGAAAACGCTGCGGTACCAATGTTTAATAGACGTACCTAACGGTTCTAGAGCCGTGATGGAGTAAGGACGCGTTGATGTGTCAAAGGTATAAGGATTTGACTGCTGGTGCTGAGGAAAGCCTGAAATGTCCGAGTCGAAGCCCCTTTCGCGTGGTTTAACAAGCTCTTCGTCGCTTTCTATATTATTGTACATTGTCACCAATGGGAGGCAGCACTCGGAAATCCTGAGGAAAGAAGAAAAGAGACACGTTGTTTGACGCAGAACTAGTGAGCGTTATAGCATGGGGGCTCAATTGCTTGGCGGAGCCGAAAAATCACCCCCTCCATCATTATCATCATAATTAAATATCGAGGGTTCGTCCAGGTGCACCGCCATACTGCGAAATAGCATTGTCAGATCCATTCCAAGTGACTTGCTGACTCTGGGCAGGCCTGCGACAGTGCGAGTGCCAAGTGGTACATCACATAGCCACCACGCGACTTTGGAACAAAAATGGGGTGTATCTCGACATAGGTGTGTATTAAGAACATATAAACAATCCCAACGAAACCTGTACAAAAGCGGTTTACATAACAACGTCCATGTGCTGCGTATCACTATTCCGAGTCCGTGTTATCAAACCAGTCTGTAAATCGACACAAGGAAACTCTACATCCTCTTGCGCCAGCATTGATTCGCCCCAGAGCATAAGCCGAATCAAGCCTGTCAGCTTCGACTCCTTCCCTTGACTTAAGCTTTCCAGAATGGCAGCATTTAACTCTCCAGCCGTTTTCAGCCGTTGCGCAGGAGATAACAACTCCGCAATGGAGGCAGGCACGTTGGGCAGGGTATCAAAAGCCAATAGAGCCATCGTCTTCTCCAGCTCTGCCAGAAATCCCGGGTTCTCTTCACCGCGAGGAGCAAGATCATTTTGGGCGAATTGGAGAGCATCAACAACCCGACCCTGACGAATGTACTCGATTAAACGTTGTTGTTGAAGATGGAAGTACAGCGAAGGGTTTGTGTCAAGAATCTAGGAACGTATACATGTAGTCAGATAATTAATACCACGATTGAAAAGACAAGGATAAGTCATAGAATTTCAAAAGTGGTTTCCAAGTATCATCGCAGACAAAAGTCTTAGAGTGGTGCATGGAAGGGTATAATCTTTCTTTGAAAAAAAAAAAAAAACCTGCAACAATATCTTACCTCAGGATTTAAATCATTCGTTCGCTCGATTGCCTCTTCGACGTCACCCCGTTGGATGGCTTCACGAATGTTCATGCGGCTTTCAATGCTACTCAAATCGACAGACGGTCTGATATCCGCCTCTTTGCTAAACTCCTCTGCGGCTGTCTTGTAGCCTTCAATAACGAGATAATCCATTATAAGACGGTTCAAGTCACTAATACGCAGGTCTCAGTAAACTGGCCAGTAAGTGGTTTAGAGGCGGGTATAATGATCGTCAGATAATACATGCGATTGAAACTCTCATCACCATATTCAGAGAGATTCCCAATGTAGATTTTTTCATCTTTCCAGAGCAAAAACAAAAATGAAGACTGAACTCACGTCTTTGTAACATGGACTTCATTAAGCCTGCGCTCCCAGTCCGCACGCGAGATCTCGCGTTTGTTAGACTATTCTGTGATATGAACATGGTTCAAGAGTAGTATAAAGAAAGAGAACAAACCATGTGGGCGGAAAACGAAAAATGAGCGGACTTTATAGAAACTCGCTTAAAAAACGAACCAAACAGGCCTGTTGTTACGTAATGTCGTAAATACGAAATAATGAATGAATTTGCAATGGGTTACATATCCAATGTGATATTATGTATGTGAATGCGTAAGAATAATAAAAAAACCCTCTTCAACCTATCTTTCCTCCCTAGTATCCCGACGTGGGCCAGTTTTCCATGGCTCACTCGTCCGAGTAAGTGTGGTTAGCTGAAATTGATCCCGTAAAATTGGCCCACAGTACATCAAAAGAACTGTCAAGTACAAACCTGTTCGTCAACAAACTGTGGCTTGAGGGGTGTTGCTTCCTTATCACTTTCACCCCCGTCTTCTTCTTCAGCGTAAGAGCGGACATTGTTGTGAACAGCAGCCCATTTTCCTTGGCCACGAACATTATCAACCCACTCCAATGTTTCTATACCAATGGAACGTAGTTGGCGAGATCGCGACTTCCACGGCACAGATTTTCGGTCAACGCTACTTGCACGACTAGGTGCACGACTCCAGTCGCGCTCTTGTTCGACAATAGCGGCAGCGCTATTTTGGGTAACTGCTCGTTTGGAAATACGTTTCCTTGCAGGTGATATGGCCGAAAGTAGCTTAGGATCATTTGGAAAGATTAGAGGGAGCATATAACGCGAGTCCTGTAGTTCACCAAGAACATCTGGTGTACGAGGAGAGTACCACTTCACTCGACCTTGCTTTCTATAGAACAATGAATCTATATCTCGGAAACTTTCCGATCGTTCCGATACGGCGGACGCAGAGTCACCAGATGTTCCTTCCGAAGAGTCATTGACTGTCGAAGAAATATTACTTTCATAATCATTATCTCGTTCATTTATCTTCGAAATCGTTGCCATTAGCACTATTGGAGAAAAAGAAAATTCACTAACGTCGCGACGAATGGCCTCAACTCCAAGCTTTATTCTGCGCCGTTCCCAGTCCTTATGTAACTGTGCAAGGTATTGGGCGCACTCGTCACTCATATGACCTTCTGTTACCTACAACATGAAGAAAGGTTAGAAACAGTTCTTAAAGTTGAGCGGACTGAATAGACTGACTTCATATCGGTAGTCACGTGCGGCACGTCGCATCTGAAATATGTTCTATAAGATTAACGACAAGACAAAGGGATATATCTCACCTGTAAAGGATTAAGATGTTTCATCATTTGAATAGTCTCTACTAGTGTAGCAAACTCCGTAAGAGAAGATAGGCACTAAAGAGAAATCATAGTTACCATCCAACATGTATATATTAAAAAGAAGCCCACTTACCTGAAGCCAGTGTAGAAGCTCACGAACTGGTGCAAAATGAGCATCAATGCCCTGAGGCAGACCCGAAGTAATAATCCATTCATCAAGAACGCTTAGATTCATGGAAATTTGAACTGCTCGCGACCTATGTAAAAAGATTGTAAGCGGAAGACTTGATAGCATTATATTATATTACTGACCGACATAAATATTTCTTCCTTCCTAGCATCCGATTAAACATTTCGCCTTTATTAGACGATGTCAATTAAATCACCTAATAGAAACGAAAAAAAGCAAAGCATAGCCTACTTGCAGTCCAATATAATATTTGAGAATAAATTTGAGTGACAATTGCGGGGTTTATACCAGTGAGGACGAGTAAATTATAAAGCGCGTCAAGATATGTTGTTATATCCTGTGGTTGAGCTGCATGCGAATCCGAAACCAATGAGGATAATGCCGGTGTAGATGTTCGTGCTCGAGTCAGACTTTGAGTCCATGTGGTGCGGTGTTGTGAACCTGCAGCGGGTGAAGGAGAGCGAGATGTTGGACTATTCCCGTTTAAGGGTGAGGTGGGTAAAAGCAAATCCGGCTTCTTCTTGGTGAGTTTAGTATTACTGCTTGCAAAGGGCCGAAGAAAGGACCACTCCTTTTCAAATTGTATATTATCGAACTCGGACGAAAGAGGGGCACAGTCTAGAAAACAAGCATCCAGAAGTGTGTCTATCTTACGCTCCGCAATCCGAATAATAAATACTACCGGAAAAAAAAAAGGAAAGATATCAAACGTGAAATAAAACAGGTATGAGAACTATTTAAGCCTACCATAAATAGCGCGAATGAGTCCCTGCAACAGAGCGAAAAGTTCGAGTAAATCACAGATTTCAGCGATGCTATTGTCGCATTGAAGAAAATGCAATAACACAGTCATGTTGTACAGCCAAAAGGTTTGTAACAAAACATCGTCCGGATTAGCCTGAGGATATAGATAAGCAAACGATTCGAAGTTTCAGAAAAAAGAATTCACAAATATAATACGCTCGATGCGATCGACGGCGCCACCCATCAAATCTTCAAGCCAAGTATCATCACATGCCAAACATGCAAACCGAGCGAGAAGATATAATGCACGAGCCGGTTCAGCACATCTAAGTCCGGAAGGAGAATTGAAAGTGAGAGAGTCTAATACAGCAGGCAGCGTGGCCGGAGAAAATACTAGCATGGATGTGAAATCTATCGATGGGGTCTAGGAAGAACCTTTTTATTAGCAGATGCTCGAGGGGTAAGATGAGATGGGAAATGAGACCTTACATATGGTAGTTCCATAGGGCTGATATCTTTATCGAACGTTTCATCGTCTGTCTCCTCGTCTGAATCATCTAAATCAACAGAGCTGACCCCCCACCAGCCATTTTTGAGACCAAGAATCTGCCCTATATGTTTCTTGTGAGAAAGAGAGCTAGACTCGGCCTGACATCGCTGTTCTTCGCGACGACGTCGCTTCTCCATGTGACCGTCCCCTGACCATCCCCTCTCCCGCATGGCTTCCTCTAGAATGAGCGCAATTGCTTCACGTCCAGGTATGAGTGAATGGGCAGTCAAAATGTCCAGCGGAGTCAGACCGCGATTTGTTACCGTTAGAGGGGAACATCCATGGGTTATCAAGAAAGAGACGAGGGATGGGGATGCAAATAAACTAGCGTGATGTAAAGGGGTCCAACCCTCTGTAGAATTCGTGAGGCCTAGATCAATTGAAGGGGTCAATAATACTATTATTTTGCTTACCTTTGTCGGGAAGGTTGACGTCTGCCTTTTCGTTCACGAGGAGACGGATGCATTCTTCGCGTTCGATATCGCGCTCTGTCTCTGCGCCAAATCCTAGGACGACATTGCTGATTAGAGATAGACCGTCGTCGTCTTGAAGAGACAAGTCGACGTATTGACGAGCATCGGAGTCAGATAGTATATAGACTAGCAAGGTGAGGTCTCCGAAAGTGCATGCACGAATAAGGGAATGCTGGACTACTTTTTGCTTTTGCGAAGAAGATAAACTGGGATTGGAGACGAGGGGATCTAGAGTTGCTGGCGAAGGGTATAAAGGTCGTAAGTCGGGATCTGGAGTAAGAGCAAGAGCAGGATTATTATGCAGCGCAGATGAAGAGGAGGATGGTGTGATTGGATGCATTGTCATATAAGAATGGGTATTTGCCCGAGTAGTCTTGAGGGCAATTTAGTAGATATTATATATATAATGTATTCTCGGCGCAACCCAGCCCCAAGCACTGGCATGCGAGCACTGAGTCTTGAGCTTGAGGCAGCTACGAGGCGTGCGAAACGTAACCCTCTCGCTGGAGAGGACTATTTTAAGACATAGTTGCCCTGCCTTACATAAGGTTGCTCCAATAAATAGACCTTCATGTCTGCATCTGAATCCGCTCGGTCGTCCTCCGTATCAGAGTCTGAGGCTGGAAGCAATGATACCGACACCGAAATTGTGCAAGCTCAGCTTGCAAATGCAAAATCCCGCAAAACACTCAAGCGAAAACGTCGCGCGACTTCGCCCTCGCGTTTTGGACAGACTCTCGAAGCGTTGTTGGAAACGAATGCTCCTGGACAGACTAACGGGGTCGTTCTTGCATTGAAGCCTGGTATAAGGCGGCGAAAAAAAGAAGAAAAACTAGAGAAAGGAGCTAGGAAGCTACTTGAGGGAGAAAAGAAAGAACGAGAAGAAATTGGTCGGGTTAAGGATGTGATTGGAGGATGGGGCATGGAGGGCGAAAGATCGCTGAGGAAAGTCGCACAACGTGGAGGTATAACTTTCTGAATGTTTCACTCAAGACAGCCACATGACGCAGCGTTCTTTTTTTTCTCTTCTTTCGTAGTCATCACTTTATTCAATGCTATCCAACAATCGCACGCAGCCGCCGAAGTGGCCAAAGAGAGTTTAGGAGCAGGACGCGGGACTGGAAAGCCCCGTTTACCAGCACCCGACCCTGAAAGAAATGACAAAGTGCCCCCAAAAAGGAAGCTGAACATTGTTGGCCAAGGCAAAAGAGGTATGTATACCTAGATAGTATAGATATGTCTCTATGTACATGTTTCGCTCACATTGTGTTTGTAGAGAGACTGGATTCAGACAGTTTTATGGAGATGATCAGAGCAGGCGGAACGGTGTCCAAAAGCTAATATGCAAGTCTGTATGCAAAATCTATATTATCCTCACATCCAAATTGCTTTGTATTTACATATAGTATTATTGCCGGAAGTAAAATAATAACAACTTTTATCATATCTAGCGTGCGTGCGTGACTCCAGTTCCTAGTCCCTTGTGGGAAAGCGTCACGTGCGTCACGGGTGTGAATAAGCGTCTCCAGTGACAGTCTTTGTGCCTTTGCCCGTTCAGCTCATCATCCGTCCTCGTCGTTAGCAGCGTCGACCGCCCCCCCCCTTCTTGCTCCTCACCTGTATTTGATACCCCCCCACTCATTTCTCTCCCGTATATCCCCCTCCATCTTTCTTCTAATTCCCCCCCTTCCGTATCTCGTCCTGGATACCCTTCCATAGCTCCCTACAACATGGTGGGCAGGCGCAGAGGTCCCTTAATTGTTGCCAACCCCGACTCTGATTCAGACAGTCTAAGCAGTAATGGAGACGTTCATCACCATTTGTCTTCCCCGCCTCCATCAGTCCTTTCTAGCATCGAGCCTCCTGCCCCAATCTTCGGGTCGGTCTCTCATTCGATACCTTCCGACAATGTCTCTGGTAGTTCTCGTTCATCACCAGCACCGGATACAACTCCTCCTCCCACCCCCGGTCAGCTACAGCCCCCCGTCGACCTCAATTCTGGCATTCTTGGAAAAATGCCCCAGAAGGATCGTCACCATGTTCAACAATTTGAGCGCGAGGCTGACGCCCACGGTATAGCAAGAGTACCCCATCATATTCGCAAACCGTCAAGCGATGCTTTGCAGAATATTGTATGTCCCTTTTCTCATTCACTTAAATTCACATTTTTGTTGAACATGAGTTACTGCTGTTCTGTTGTTTAAAGACCCAGGTCCAAATGTTACATTCCTCAGCGACTATGTCTCCCACAAGTACGGAACATGTTGAACCACGAGTAATCATGGCCTCCGCAGATGGTGAAATCTATAAGAAGGTTATTATAACTCTCGCCCGTACCGGTGATGCTGTTCGCGAATTAGTTTTTGCCGCAGTAAGCGCTCTTGTTCTAATGTCCGATTCATTTTGCTCAAATCTGATCTCTCCCATTAGCTTCAAATAGCTGACGAAGACCAAGCTAATCATGAAATATATCAGGACAGCGAATTTGCGCACGATGAACCGTTGTCTAATGAGCAGCTATATGACATATGCACCCGTCCCTGTTCAAGCGGTCCTCTTCAATTTCTCATTAAACGCCGTCCTCAGCCTCATTTACGGGCCTTACCACCACCACCTGTCATTGCTCCACCCGTCCCTCTCGACCGTCAACCACTCCCTCCCATCGGAACGTCACCCTTCTCCAACCATTTTCCTGGAAAGCGTCCTAGCCCACAATCCCAACACGAGACTTCTAGCTCGACTAGTGATCGTCGTGGTGATTTCTCTCCGAGCTATGAAGGTCCTGCCTTAGATTCCGCGTCAAGCCGGAGAAATAACCCCCTTCCGCGACCTCCACAGCAACGACCCGTTGTCGGTATCAGAATTTTGAGGAATCCTCCTCCGAGCATCTCGTTAGCGTCCAGCCGCACCAATAGCGCCTCCAGTTCCGGATTGCCTTTTGTTCCTCCTCTTCAAATCCGAAGTCCCGCTGTGACACCACCATTGTACGCCAGATCGCCACCCGCTACTCGCGATGGGTCATATTCTCGGGAACATCTCAGGAGCAGGGATGGTTTATCAAGCAGAGATGGTTCCTCCAATCGAGATAACACCTTGAACTTACTTGATTCGCGACCCGGCCATATACGTCGAGGCTCGGACGTTGAACAGAACGAACAAGATCGCCTCCTGCGCAAGGACCGTGAAAAGCGTGAACGGGACCGTCGTGAAAAGGAGCTAAGAGAGCAGATGCGCTCGGAGCAGACAAAACAATGGCAAATGGCCCAGATGCGTAACCAATTTACTGACACCCCTAGCCCTATAGAACGTTTATCTCCGACTGCTACCTGGAATCATAGTGATTTCATCGATGCTCGAACCAGACCTGGCACAAGTGGCACGCCGATTAATTCTCCAAGAACAGCGTCTAGTGACCGTCCTTCAACGGCTCAGCCCCTTATCCGATCCTTCAATAATACATCATTTTACCCATCCTCCAACCAAGCTTCTTACCGACCCAATACAGCCAATCTCATTTCTAGTAGTCGACAAGGTAGTATACCCAATCATGTGCAACCTCATTCATATCAACCACCCGCTACAGCAACTGGTGTAACGACTCCTGGCTTTCAAACCAGTGCTGGGGGTCAAGCAGTACCCGATTGGTGGGTAGTCAATTGGCACGGTCGTGACGCTCGTGCTCCGCTCCCTATGAAAAGCTTCAGTGATTTGCGTCAACAAGCCGCCAACACGCAACCTCGGCGTCGCCTCCCAACGCCCACTTCAGCGACATCATCACGCAGTATCAACAACTTCGGGGGACCAAGCGATTATATTCCCCCTCATTCCCCCCCACATCACGCACAGTCGATTCCGTTGCCTTATCATGATGTTCCTAAAAACATTCTCCCGTTGTCCCCTCCATTTCGTCGAGGCGAATTTGCTAGTTCTTCATCCGAACAAATTCGAAGTGGTTCCGGAGGTTGGATAGGGGAACGTCCAAGGTCACCGCCGGGTACTCCTAGTTTATACAGTTCAGACCGCCCAGATTATGTGCCTCCTCCTCCACTTCCTGATGCTGCACGAAACGAGTTTAATAGCTTCGGTCAAGCTGCTGTGCAACTCGCCGCTCATAAACTGTCAAAGGATCGGTTGGACAAGGAAAATTCGCCTACTGTTCGCTCTCCTGTAGAACCTTCGGAATCGACTTTGAGGCAGGATGAGTATAATTATCCACCCCATTTCATGGGTTCGGACATGGGAAGCGAATCTACACTAGTGAGCCAAATGGGTGGCAAACCCGGAAATAGTTTGTCGTCCATGACATTGAAACCTCCTGGTGCGCTTGTCCCAGGACCTTCTTCGCCTGCTCCAGATGACGACGGAGAGTACTCAGATGAGACCGAAGAGAGTACCGACGATGATAGCTCAGGGGCTAATTTCTGGCAACCCGAGAAAAAGCGTGGAAGCAAGAGAATGTCTAAAAATTATTTGCCTCCCATAACCACCAATGCCACTCTCATGCCCCCCAAAATTATTGTTCCGGGTATCACAGGAGCGCCCCTCTCTCCCATTCCCGCCTCACCTATTACTACGACCCGTATTAAGCCCCTTCAACCTCTGTCTTCCAACCCTAATCGTAACTCTCTATTTGTAAAGCGGGACTCTATTACTTGGGCTGTCCGCCCACCTCCAGAGGATATGTACGAACGCCTGGAAGAATTTTTCCCTGACCATGATCTGGATAAGCCCGTCATCGATATGACACCTTCGGGAAGCTCTTCCCCCATACAGCCCGAAGCCCCGCCAGTACTCCCTACCACCACAAAAATCCGATACAAGAAATCCATCCGGGCTGCTGCACATGAAAGAGCATCCAAGGGTAGCGCTGCCGCTGCACAAATGCTGCGCAAACGTAGCACGAAACTATGGGGTAGTCGAGTAGAGGAGGTTACCCCTGCCCAAGCTAAAGCCGCTGCTTTAGGAGCTGTTGAATCTCCTCCTCCGTCAGGCATCAGTACTAAACGTTCGTGAACCTAATATGAAATTCCTTTTTTATTTTATTTTAATGGACTAATCTTTGACTTGATTCAGCTATATTTAAATGGGTGAAAGGGGATCTGATTGGAAAGGGTACCTATGGACGAGTCTACTTAGCCTTCAATGCCACGGCAGGTGAAATGATCGCTGTTAAGCAAGTTGAATTGCCGAAAACTATCAGCGATCAGGGTGATCACAGACAGAAGCAGGTGGTAGAGGCTCTTCTTTCGGAAAGCGACACACTCAAAGATTTGGATCATCCTAACATTGTACAATATCTGGGAATCGAGCAGTCTGCCGATCACTTAAGTATGTAAGTGCTAGATAGTTCTCGCTGCCTTTCGTTTCCGCGTATTATAATGACATTGGTACCCACCTACCTAGCTTTTTGGAATACGTACCTGGAGGATCGATCGGAGGCTGTATACGAAAACATGGCAAGTTCGATCACGACGTGGTACGGTCATTTACGTCGCAAGTTCTCGCCGGTCTTGAGTATTTGCACTTGCGAGGTGTTTTGCATCGAGATCTAAAGGCTGACAATATATTACTGGACCCTTCCGGAGTTTGCAAAATTTCGGATTTTGGCATTTCGAAACGGAGTGGTAAGCGGTGTACAGTTGCATGACGCTTCGATCGGTTCTAAATAACATTTGATTAGATGACATATACGATAACGCAGCGTTTACTGCCATGCAGGGATCCATTTTCTGGATGGCACCGGAAGTGATGAATAACAAGGGGCAAGGATACAACGCAAAAATCGACATTTGGAGTCTCGGCTGTGTGGTTCTGGAAATGTGGGCCGGTAAACGACCCTGGAATCAGGACAACATGTATGCTGTAATGTTTAAGGTGCGTAAAAGCTCCAACAGCTCATCCTCGTTGTTTGGTTAATGCTATGGCCGTAGTTGGGTGCTGAACGTGCTGCGCCACCTGTTCCAGATGATGTAGAGCTGGAGGAGGTAGAAGACGATTTTAGACGCAAATGCTTTGCGATGTACGTCTTTTTAGACTGTTTCATGTTGAAGCTCACTAAAAGCCTTCTCAGTGATCCAGCCGAACGGCCAACGGCTGCTGAACTTCGAAAACACAAATTCTTGGAGCAAAAACCAAATTGGGTATTTACGGGCTTCAACTAGAATTCCTTCCTCGCTGGTATGGACGTTTCGATCTAATTCATTATTCCAGTCATTGTTTCAAGGTTTTTCCTCTCTCTTGTTTTCTCTTTACTTGTCTCGTATTAGCCAAACATTTTTTACATATCTCATAACGCATGTTTTGATTTCACGCTCGTGTATCGCCAATCTCGTTCGCTGCAATAAATCAAGTGGTTTACGTGATATGACGTCATGAATTGTCATCGATCCTACTAGTACATGGAGCCAAGCTACTACTAAAATACCTTGCAGAAACAACTCAGAACGATATGGAAAGTGACTCTCGGACCCAAGCGGCAGTCAAAATCCAGCGTTTGTGGAGAAGTCGTTGTGCTAAGCATTTAGACAGCGCAGCACGATGGCAAGATGCTACGGACAGGGTTCAATTAAAGGCACGTACAACTTGGGGTTCAGTATTATACTCAGTTTGATCGGAAATAAATTCAAGGTGGGAGTTGAATGTACGTCCTTTGTTTTGCCTTTTACAATACAAAACCTCATGGTCTCTTTTTTTTGTTCAGCTGCCATAAGAGGGGACAATTCTCCTCGATCCCGCTGGCGTCGAGCGATCATCATTGCGGGACGCATCAAAGACCCGAATGATGTGCTCGTGAGGAATACAGGAGGACAGCAAATTTCGGTTGAGTCCAATCAATCTAAAATTCTTGAAACGCAGCATTGGCTAGAGCTTATTGACGGGAAACATCGTTATGGGTCCAATCTCAAACGCTACCACCGCAGATGGCTTTCAGAGGCTACCAAAGATAAATTTTTTTCGTTGGTAAAGGTTTCTAAATCTATAGCATTTAATAACAAGACCAAATTGAGATGGAATTTAAGGTTGGATCACGGAGCAGGACGAGATATTTCGCTTCCTGAATGTCCTCGAGAGCGACTGGAATCAGAGGTGAGTCTATTGACATGAATTTTATGACACATCTCTTACAGCTTTACAGCGCATTTTGTGAGTGAAACTATTTCGGTGGATTTATATTGAAACAGTGACCAATGAAGATACCTTTCTGCTGAGCAAAGTTGGTTTTAATATCATCAAATCTACAGAGCCTGATATCCGTCCAGGGCTTAATTATTTAGTGAAGATCGATAAAGAGGGAAAATTGCGGTGGGCTCGGAATGATCAATTAGTCGATACTACTCCAGGGAAGTGGAAAGACCCAGGCAATGGTGTCGGGATAGGTCCTGTCGAACCCACCAGCCAAATCACAATTATACCAAAAAGGCAGAGCGCAGAAACTCTGGCTCACCATTATACGACACGACACAAAAAACGTTCAAGAATTAGCAAGGCAGTCCGGTATAACTTCACCCCAACAGGCATAATGGACAGGCTCCTACAAAAAACTGTGCGCTCATCGAATTCCCTAAACTTTTCATCAAATAAATTGCGTGAATAGGTAAAGCAAAATACATGGATTTATGTCACAGTGTGTACACAGCCCTATACCTGTTTCCCATACGCCTCCGACCTTAGAAAAAAATTATTACTCTAGGACAAAAATTGTGAATTTTGTCAATGCTTTAGCTGTGCGCGGGAATACTCACTTTTTCGAAGATAATTTATTTGTGGGGATCAAGGTGAGTCGCAGTATTCATGCTTTGACTTATTTCAATTGTCCATAGCTTTCACCTTAAACTCAGGTCACAGGCACATTTCAGCATTCTTCGTTTTTATCGGGCGGTGAGGCATCTACATAGTTCCGTTTTGTAGAATTTTGAACAATTTGGACAGGCTTGGTTACTTCGGCTGGATTAATTAGTGTGGAAAGTGGTGTAATAAGGAAGCTCTCCCCTTTGAGCGGTCATTATAGGTATTAAGGGAAGTTTCAAGTGAAACCCTTTCATTGACCAATAATCGTTCAAAGGACGTCTATTGAGGTCAGGATGCTTACTTTTTTTTTGAAAAGAAGTTCTAACGCAATATCAGCATTTTAAAAATATGGTTAAGGTATTGAATGAACAAGGGGCACATTTAGGAAAACTGGATATCAACAGAGCAGAGGTGATTCTCTGGGGGTCAGGAACTGTTTCTGCTTTCAAAGAGTACAGTTAACTTAGTTTTTCCATTATTTATAGCGCCTCTCGATATGCGAAGGTCAAGGGTTTTGGTAAATCGGCAAAATCTGTACTTTTCCCGAAGCGAGTAGTCAGAGGTTCAGGAAGGAAAAGAGAACCCGGTAATAAACACGAGAAAAAAACCTTTGCCAAAAGAGAAAAACGTCGAGATATTTTATACGGCCATCAATAATGTATTAATACAGGAGGCAGGCGTGACGGGAAGTTAAGGATGAGGGGGATTTGCAAAGCGGACCATTATTCATGGTGCACGAGACCACTCTCCCACCACGTCCATAACGGAAACAGGTTGGGAAGCCTGGGAAGCTTATTATCAGTTTGTGGTGGTACCAAATCATATAGTATTGTACTTTTTCATCATAGTCGACCCATTCAACTTGAGTTTCAAAAGGGATTTCGGAGAATATCGTCCCTGACTCTAAACCTTCACATTTCCATAGGCCCTGGAATTTATGCAATTGGAGATACAGGTTCACGGTAAGGCAAGTGCAAGAGTGACGTACTCTGGGATCAAATCCTGTGAACTCTAGTCCGCGACACTCGACAGTTAAAAGAGGCGCAAATTGACTGTTGGAGTCTACAGTATATGGGCGAACTGGCGAACTATCAAATTTGGCGCTGCTTTCTCTTTTGCAAAACCGACACTTCCAAATAAAATGTACGGTATTTCCTTTACCTCCGGATACTTCGTGCTCTTCCTAGAATGTTTTCGAGCGAAATCTATCAATCTTACTTCCTACTCACCAGGCGGTTAAGAGACACCAGCTTGGAATGCACTTCATTACAACTAGTGCACTTGACCTGAGAGGGTGCAGCGATTGACAAATGAGGTTTGTGAGGATGAAAGTATGTTGCACCTGAAAGAAATAGTCAAATGAGTCCTTGTCAGGCTGCAAATTGGTAACGTTCTCAAGGTCGGCTTTGATGGATAATTGAAGACGCTTTCAATTGGAATGACAATAAAAATATCAATATTTGGTATGTCATTGCAAAGCATGGTTATGCACTTACGACCATTGGGAATAGTGCTCACTGATGCTCAGTGAGTTTGTCAGGATGTGTGTAGAGTAGGTGTGATCGATGGATTCAGCTCATGGTGTATGTAATCATCTACATTGTTGGCGCCACGAGGTACGGTGGCTGCTTGGCTAAGGGGTACAGCGTCGCACTTGTATTATGTAATGATGATGCGAAGATCAGGAGTTCAAATCTCCTAGTAGCCTTTTCTTTTCCCTCGGCACACCTTCCTCACTTCACGTCAGAGTTTCCCATTTTTCATTTCAGTTTGAATCTTCCTGGTTGTTCAATGGATGAAACGAACCCCGAAAGGCAATGTCGTATTTGTTTGTCCGGTGTAGAGGAAGAGAAAACGTCCGGTCGTCTGATCAGACCTTGTCAGTGTCGAGGCTCTATGCAAGTGAGTTTTGGATAATGTTTCAGACGCATTCCATTCCAGATAAACGTATGCTACTTATTAGTATGTTCATATCAACGTATGTCTTCTATCCGGAGCTTTCTGAATCCTCTTAATGTCCCACTGGCAATGTTCTTTTCGGCAGTGTCTGAATAAATGGCGAACAGAATCTGGCTCTCAAAGTGCCTTTTACCGATGCGATACCTGCCATTATTCTTATGCTTTTGCGCGGACTCGGGCTGTTGATTTGGCAACATCACCTCGTACGTTTACGTCTGAACCGATTCTATAGTAGATTCCAGCTACAATTTTCTCACATCAGTTTTCCTGGGACTAACAACTGCCATCATATTCACATTGATCGTTTTCGCGGCATCATCTCTTATAATCTGGCTAGTTCCCAGCCTAGCTACACCACCTCGTTCATCCGACTTGCAATCCGTCTCACAATTCATAACCTCACCAGTCAAGGTAACCCAATTAGTCCTCAAATACGCCATCAGAGCATCAGAGACATTAACTTGGTGGGGGTACCCCGATGGTGATGATTTTGAGGAAATGTCCCCGTTTGTCTCCCCTGGTGATAGCTCACCAGTGGAAGTGGGTGTCTTCGCTTCGTTGGTCCATCGCTTTGTGCTTGGCCTATCTGCAATTGGAAGTATGTCTTTTGTCGCATGGATATGGCAGACTAGGTAAGTCTGGTTTCCCACTCTCGTCTGCACTAACGACGTCCCGACGTGGATTCCTTTTTGTGAAGCTTGTTCGGTACTTTTCGATTACGCGCTATTCGACGCAGCACCCAAAATAGAAGGGAATCCGCGGCTAACATAACAACAATTCTTGTTCTTGTTTTGATTCTTGTCGGCGTTGCTCGGTAGGTCTACCCTGGTTAAAGCTCACAACATTTTATATGAAACACCTTCCAGAGCCATGCGTAATGTTTATCGAATGAATCGTTCCATAGCAAGAAGGCTCTTGCTACGACTGGAGAATGTAATCCTAGAAGTGCATTAGGTTTTTTATATACATTTTTTAACAACAGATCACAGCAGCTAGATTAGAAACTCGCTCTTATCCGGATTCGAAGATCTTCATAGAGCTTTCTAGTATCTAGTTTTTGTGGATTCAGTTCCCGTATATATTTGCTGACTGCCTCGTCAAGGAGGTTGGCCGGGAATTCGCTCCGCGAAATTTTTGACTGTGGTCGGACTGTCTCATCCAGCCAGTCCGATATTAGGACGGCTATATCAGACGAAAGGAGTTGAACAGCGTCTTGCTTATTGAACGGAGGTACCTACATGAGATGCGTGAGGGTGTTACTCTATTGACTCACTATGAATACAAAGTAACATACCTGGGATTCGTACATATTATGAAATGTGTCGAATATTGTTCCATAGGGTATATTGCCACTAGCCAAAATACGCGGTGCCCAGCCATATGATGTAAACTCCCGATTTTCTAACGCCAGTTTCTCCAGTAGCAATGATACCACATCTTAGGCATAAATCAGCCAACGCAGCGGAAATAGTCTTATGGAACACTTACCTAAGGGGAATGCAGCCTCTGATGGAAAGAATCGCGATGCGAATAAAGAAACAACTGCAGAAACGTTGGACATTTGCTCTTGAGGCGTTGCTCCCGTGCGATCTGCACAAAATGTTTGAAACTCAAAAGTATTCGTAGTCGTAACTATGTCAACTAACTCTCTGCGATCAGACTTTCCCAAGTACTTCGCACAAGGCGGACATCCCTATGATCAGAAACTTTGAAAACCAGGAGTTTGCATGCATGAAGGTGGTATGGTTCAGCATAGTCACTATATAACTAATCTCACAGCGTCAGGGGAACTGTAAATAACGAAGTCTTTATAACCTCACTTGTGTAATATTTAGTAGCTCCGATTCCAGACGCTGCAGCAACTCCAGGTTTTTGCCTTGGAATTTGCCATGAAGAGCGTGTAGCAGTTCTCTTTGGACCTGTGCAACCTCCAGTTTTTCGTCAATGTCGGTCAAAAATTCTACCGCATTTTCATATTGGCGCTGCTCGAGTCCCGAATGAGACTTTGCATTGTTTGATGCCAGCGTTAAATATTCAATCCGTTTATCCAATGTTAAAGGAAACCTACGAAGTTGATTGTCAGCGCGGATTGTCAGGAAGCTGAAAACAACTGACTCGAGACTTCCTGCAATGTTTGCCAATACTGTTGCTGCTCGCAACGGTTGCTCTGTTTTGACGAAGTACTGCCATAGAAAGTCAAGTTTATCAAGTGTACGAGGCTTTCGTTGCAAATGTTCTTCCAAAAAGGGAGGCCGATACTGAATGGATTAACTACATGGGCAAAAAAAATGCTGTTCACGAACCTGTAATAGTTCCTCGGTCATTCCGCGGCTAATAAGCCAGTCATAAAAGAAAGAGTGGAAAATCTGGTCCTGAGACTCAAAAGCCAGCTGATAGGCTCTTGTCCTAGCTGCTTCTGCTTCGTCCATGGAACGACCTTTCTGTATGGCATCATCCGATTGATTATCAAAAACGGACAAAGAATCGACACAAATTTGGTAACACGCTTGTCGTTTATCATAAAATTGCTTTCGACAATCTGAGTCGCCTTTGACAGACCCTTGTAGCCAATAATCTCGGCCTTCGTTGAGAGGGTCAAATTCCTGCGCACACCTTAAGGGTAGAAAAACGGAACCTAAGATGCAGATAAAACATTTTGCCACCTAATAAGAAACAAACAAAGACGTACCTAAGGCGTAGGAGCACTCGCGGTAATGATCGACAATATCTCGTAGATTTTGCAATTCCATACTTCGGGCTCCGTCAACAAAAAGTCTAAAAGCGAGGTTAAATTAAATATGCAACAATTAAAAAACCCTTACTTTAATGATTCTTGGAGGAACCGCGCCTTTTCTTCCGTATTATGTGTCTCGGACGCTTTACGCAGACTCTCTTGAGCCTGGAAACAATTGACTAGGTTAACAGGAATATCAATGAAAAGAAACAGCAAGCCTTGAAGTATTTCACATCGTCCATGCTACAGAATGAGCCGCATCGCGACTGCAGGATTTCGCTTATCGCGTCTACCTATGGATTAACCTAAGGATAGGGTGCAAGGAAATAAAGTATGACGAGACGGACGCTTGTTTGTTGCGCTATCTGTTGATTAATCACGACTGTTACTAAAGCACGAGCTATATCACGTCCTTCTTTAGTTGTAACCAAGTCGCGGTAGTGTAGGCTTGTAAGCTTTTTAAAAACTTGGACCTCACATCTTTAAAAAAAAATCTGAACAAGAGAACAATGCAATACAAATTCTGTTTACGCACAAGCTTGCTATATGAGACAGACCGTAGTCTTGGAGAAGTAAGACGAAAGAGATCGCCTCCATGGTCTGTGATATTAAGGACCTTAATGCGGAAGCACATACACTTTCAATCTAGAGCAATTCAAACATCAAAATTACGTCGTGACTATTGGCGTATTGCAAGTTGGCTTACCTTCCAAGCCTCTTGTTCCGCACTCGTTCGGGTATTTGCTCCAATGTCTCCCTGGGAGGAATCAAAGAGGTGAGGATTAGAAGCCAGAAAGTTGCTAAGGGAATCCAGATTCTTTTGGATAGTCATCATTGTAGAGTCATTAACATTGGACGCTAATTTTCGAGGTCTGATACATCGTGAGTTGTGGGATCTTATGTATCAAAATGCACATCTTACTCTTCTCCGACAACGACAAAAGCCCGCCACATAGGTCGAATTAATCGGCAAAGATACAAAGCCAATCCCATATAACGGCCACTGAAAATGACATTGCCTTCAACCGCTATTTTGTTGATGAGACCTGGGACTGAAAAATGACAGGCTGGCACGTACTACTGCCACCAAAGCCAACTCCTTCTTTGAATGTTGGCTTTCCGCTTTGTGTGAATAACATGGCTTTCGCATTATTAGCCACCATTGTAGTAGCTTGGGTCCCGTCACCGGTCAAGAAGGTGTTCCCGGCAGCAAGTGCAAAAAGCATGGCACAAGTTTGATCTCGACCGAAACTAGAATGTATCATCATGTTCAAAATACCATATGACCAATGGTAACATCACGAACCTAGTAAAAAAGTCTTGTAATGGGGGATGATTTCCCAAGTCAGCTTCAACTAGAGACGCATGAAGAAAGTCTACAGCTCTTCGCTTGATTATGAGATTAAGCCCTGTATTACTGATTACTAAAAATCTCCGCTGGGGTTCTGAAAATTGGGTAACAAGCTCGTTCGTGATCACTGACAAAAGTCCCTCTGGCGGACGTTTTGCAGATGGGGTAGTAGGGACTTCGCACATATCCCAGGCATTTCCCGAAATAGCCATTGCCAACGCATATTCCGCCAGCACTGTTCGTGAACTATTCCCTGAACCCGTTGAATAATTGACATGTGAGGTATAATGAGGGGTGGATGCCTGGCCTAATAAACAAATGGCTGCGAAATCGGGTGAGATGCAAATAATGTTGTCGCTTTTGTCAGGATTGTCCCCAGGTGGCTGTCTTTCAAGAGTTATACCAGAAGAGTATAGCGACCCTTCAATGCGTTTGATCTGGAACGCCGCTGGGTTCGAGGATGCCACTGAAGAAACATAATTCCGAGGGCGAATTGAAGAATTGTCTACAAAATGTCTTAAGTTTTGTGGGGGGAGGCGGAGGTGGGATAAATAAAGTGAATCTGCGTCGACACCGAGCATGTATCGCTGTTTGGAGAAATATATACGAGCTCCGAAAGATGTAACTGCTATAAGTTGAGGCTGATCAGAATCGGTACTACGCGCACTTCTCTTGATGACGTGCAAAGAAATGATCGTGAATGGTTCACTCGGAATAATTCGATTAACATCCGCCACTATGCTTTTCATGGTACTCCGCAGTACCAGATTATCTCCCTTGCTCCCCAATGAATATACGGATATATGAGGCTGTTGAGTCAACGTATACAAGCAGTTACGTTCATCATCCACGACGACAGAAATGATGCGGTCTATAATATTAAACCTGTTGAGTTAAAGGCTAGGGTCACGAGATACCAGACGTACCGCCTGTGTTTGTCACTAAGCCCCATGCCGATAATGACACCGGAAGGATTCCTGAAAGCCCACCGGTGGTCGAGTGACATATAAGGTTTATTTTGTTGCTGAACCATCCTTCGGTTGATTTGTATACAAGTTCGTATAAATATCCATCTTCACTGCCGCACATAAATATGCGGCCATCCTTAGTGCCAATTATCGACTGCATCTCTCTCGAAGGAAGGCTGAACCCAGTATCATAGAGACGAGTTTCTAATCGGGGTGGAGTATTCGGGGAAGGTTGAATATTTACAGCGGCCACACCCAACAGAATTAGAGAACTAGATGTTGAAAGAACCAATAAAAACTGAATTTCATCGATAAATACGTCGGGCTTCGCTTTGACCAGCCCCACGTGCAAAATCACGTCCGGCTGATCCTCAAACGTTCGGACATCAGACCTGCGTTAAATTAATAAGTTGAATGGCTAGATCACGTCTGACATTAATACCCTTCATTATAATCCCAGAGGAGAAGACGGTTATTAAGAGTGATCCAGACCCGCTGGATTTCAGGGAAAATACCCATGCAGCAATGCGGACGAACTACAAATATCCTTGTATAAGTTTAGTTCAAATTAAGACCAGTGACATTACCTTCGTCATATTCATCAAAAACACCTGTAGGCATTGCTTTGAAACCTTCCGGACCCTCTGGGCGGAAAAAAGGTGCCCAAGATCGATGCGGTGTAACGTTGTAGGTGGACGAAGAAGGACCTTAATTTGACATATTGAATAATCCATGGGAACTGTGATCTTAACGTACCAGGTAATATATCCTTCACGTCAGGTATCATTTGTGCGTCCTTCTCAAAAAGCGAATTCAACAATTCGCTAGCCTTGGATAACGTAGCCAAGTTGGGCGCATCGATCTTGCTTGAAGACGATATGTGAGATGGGTATACTGGTGAATATGATTGTGAGGCAAGCAGCGTCGATTGCTCCCTAAATCCTGCAGCCATGCTCACGCGTTAGTTGTTTTCAAGAAAGACAAGAGTCACGCGTATGTCACAGAATTGCATAATACCCCTTTCATACCTATTTTTGTTGTGTTCTTGTCAGTTGTGAGCAGACCACAGGTATCAGTTGGAGTACGAGCAATCAGTGGATATTCATTATATCATATAGACAAGCCCCGTCAGGGGACATCACTAAATCACTACAAATGCTTAGGAGAACTTCGACGGACCCGGTGACGGGTTCTGCCGGAGATTCATGCTTCATTTTGGCAGGTACCGAGGCCGATTCTTGCTGCAGTATGCTCAGAAACCCAGCCTAATTTATGATTAATGGAGATTGCAAATACGATACCCAAGGTAAAGGGAAAGAGAAGATCCTTTGCTTATTATTAGCCTCCGTTACTTATAAAGTGACCAAAAAAGTCACGTGCGCCTTTGTTTACTTAAAATAAATCCAACGCGCGTCGCGGACGCGGCGATCAAGTCGCTGATCACAATGCCACCTACCAAGCAAGCTCGAAATCTTCAGTCAATTTCATTGAAAGGGTCATGCGAGATAGTCACCGAGTTCTTTAAATACAGCGTCAATACGTGTGTTCACATCTTAACTTCATCTAATTTTCAATAATCACTTTCAAGGATCTTATTTCATCGAGGAGTTTATCCATCCGATGACTTTCATATGGTTAAGAAGTATGGTCAAACTGTATTAGTAACCCAGGATTTAGCTTTGGAGAATTATCTCGATCGGTGGGTTCTATGTTTCATGCTTTTTCTTTCTTCATCTTCTGAGCTACTGTTAGGATCTTGAAACAAGTTAAAGGTGACTAGTAAAACCATTTTCATGGTTCAAGAAGGCATTGGCATTATTCTCCACTTTCTAGAATGGTTATTGACCGGTTCAGTCACTCAACTTGTCGTAGCAATTATTGCGAGAGATACTAGGATCACGCTTGAACGTTGGGTTTTTGACATCACAGTCAATGAATCTCAAGTAAACGGCGAACGTGCACAGTAGGAATACATCCTTTTTTTTTATAAAGTATTCAATTCACAAGTTTTTTTCGAGTAGAACCCAACCTAAGCCAGAGGCAGAATTTCAGTCTGAAATCCGTCGCATCTTGAAGCAAATTGTTTCCAGTGAAACTTTTCTTCCAAATTTTGAAGATCCCACCGTATTCAACATATTGGCGTACACCAAAGACTCGGCGGACGTACCAGCAGAAGAATGGGTTGACACGGACCCTCTTGCCATTGAAGCCGGCAAGAGTCAGCAGGTGAAACTAAGGAGTTTCAGTACAGATATTCATAGAATAGAAGCCATGGTTGCATATCGATATGAAGAATAAACTTTTCTTGTATATAATGTAAAATATGCTGAACAGCACCAAATCATAATGCAGTAGTCGATGAGATTGCGTTAAAACAAGAGACAGTACTACAGTTCCTCATCTTCATCCATATTCGTGATAAGCCTCTTCCCAACTAGCCACCCAACCTTATGTATCCATGAATGGCGTATCTCTTTCATTCCGACATATTTCTCAGCGAGATCGTCCAAATTCCGATCCCAGGTTTGTGCTGTCTCGGCGGAGAACATGCCGCCCTCACGATTGACTATTGTATCAATCCGATCTAGCCAGGCTTTCCACTCTTGTAAAAGGCGAGGCATCAACTGGGCCAGCAGTTCACTTTGTGCCACTTGTGGTTGTGAAAGAATATGTGACATAAGTGCAGATAAAAATGCAAAGGTTTCCGTAGGGTGTGGTTTCAGACCAGATGATGACAGACTCGCTGAAGAAGATGAAGGCAAAAGCGAGAAGTACGGGAGATAAGAGAAGCACGTCGCCATAAACTCGGAGATATGGGGTCGAAGACGGGAAAGAATGTACGACTCGCGCATTGGACTTGACCGCTCCACGGCTGATGATTGCGAAACTTCGCGAGCAAAAGAATTAGAGTCATGGTGTGATTCGAATTCAGAGTTTGTTCGACTTTGTGGCATCGAATAAGGGTATGCATCTCGTAAAGTTTTTGAGGCGTCCGTTAATACTTGAAGAGCAGCTACTAAGGTCGGCCGTGGTATTAAAGAAAGTAGGATTGGTTTGAGACTGGGCTGTTGTCGTAATAAAGACATGAGAAGGGGTAATAACGACTGCTGTGGGAGAGACGCTTGGTCTGCTGTTAGAAGCAGACATCAAAATCAGCACTCGTAACACATACCTAAAAGCACGCCGACATCGGCGTCAGAGTTAGTGACCTTAATCCCCTTGTGATCGTGGAGGTCCTTATGTTTCTCTTTTGCAGAATCGTCGGTGTTGACAATGCGCAATCGTTTAGTGGGCCCGCGTTTGGGACGTTCGGGTGTAGGACTGCGATCCATGGCATCGTCACTACGAGGACCACTTTCGTCGTCATTTTCTAGTCGTCGTTTCTGTGGCCGCTGAACCTGATGATGATTGCATGGGAAAAGAGGAGCGGGTGCGAATGTTGATGGCTGAGACGAAGAAAGACCAAAGCCGAAACCCAAAGACGATGATGAATGATTGACATTACGAGGGAAGTCCAGGTGATGTAATTGGGGGAAGGGCGGGAGGTAGATGTTGGCCATGAAGCGGTTCAAAAGGATGTAACCTTTTTAAATTTGAAACTCAACGTATGTACCGTGACATGTGATGATAACCGTGACTTCGCTTGTCCGTGCTTATATAAGACCCTTGGAATTGTCACGTCAGTCTTTTTTCTTGTCCTCAATTCCTGTCCATATCCTCTCAGTCCTCAAAGCCTCCAACAAGGTCCCAACCTCTCCCCCCTTCGAAATACCAGGTCAGTTATATGCTCTAGCTTAATACCTTCGTAAAGGATAGAAAAAAAATCATAGAGTCAAGCCCCGAAGCTCATCTAAAGGATGGGTTATGAGGTTATCTTTCCATGCTAATTCTGATTTTCTTTTAACTTTTTTCTACTTGCCAATGACGATACTAATAGTTTCACAGTTTCTTTACCTTTTTTTTGTGAACAGTCATGTTTTGTGTATATATGTTATAAAGTAAAATAAATAGAACAGACTAAAACTCTTCTACTTCTATAACAAACTCGCATTCGGTACAAGTCTGTGTTTGTTTTCCATTTTCGTCGACCACACATGGACCAAAAGTATGATGGTGCTCGGCGTCCTGCCGCTGTTGCCACACTGTCCCCTTGGTTTTCCGTCTCAATTCCCTCAAAGCTGCCTCAAACTTCTTGCCTCCCTTGCGCTTCTTCTCTCGCTGTCGACGCTCATATTCTGCATCCAGAGCTTCCGGGGATCCCCATTTCTTCCATGCAAAGGCCTCTACTTGCATCCTTAAATATAACATCATGTTAGAGAATGTACTATGATGTGGATTTGCTTTCAGGAGATGTGGAAGCTCTTCCTCATCTCGCAACTCGGCTAGGCGAACCAGGCCCTTGAGTAAAGTTGCCTCGTCTACCAAATAGTGTTTATACGTACGATCAGTCAGTAAATAATCCTATATTCCCCTCGTGAGTCCATGAACCGAAAAACCATGTTATAATAGCCTACCTCCTTGCATTCCGTTTTCGTCAATAAACTATATTTTTCGGGCATAACTTGTTTGCACTTGTGACATACACAGCACTTGAAGACTTTCAAAAATTGCTGGTCAATATCAACAGATTGGCATTCCGTGCATTTTGGATTGAGGTTATTGTCAAGGAATAAGGCTGCAGGTAATGAATATTCAGAGAAACCAAACCCATAAAGAATAGACATACGCGGATCCAAATGAGCCATAGCCTTTTCACGTTCCTTTTGCCGTTGAAGAGTTCTTTGATTTTCGGTAACTTCTTGGTCGTCTTCGACGAGAAAGCCACCTTTCGAATTGACCATTTTACTGAGGTCATAATCAAAGTACTTCCCCAGTCGAGAATCTCGCTTCAACGGTTTAGGCGCGGTGGGTGAACGTGAATTCGAGGATACCACTTCTAAGGGTCTTTTATTATTTTCATTAGCATGCGAGGAGGACGACAGTGTGGCATCTAGAGTTCGTTGTCTCGCCTTGGCTATTCAATGCGAAGTAAAAGTTAATGGAGAAGAATAGACAACAGCGGATCACAAATACCTTTTAATCTGTTGATTTCAAATCGTTTTATCTGTTCAGGTGTAAGACCATCTTGCGAGGCAACAGAATGGTCCATGGACCATTGATTTAGCTAGCGTGCGTGCCGGCCCTCTAAAGTCACAAACCTGTGACTCAACTTCAGCGTCTCCATTCGCCATGGACAACTATTCTTTCGTTGAGCTTGCAGATATAACCGGAGCAAAGGGGAGTAATTGGGGAAATAAATTCGAGCAGGAAGCTAAATGGTTGCGGAAAGACAAGTTGTCTTCATGGAGTCCTCATAAAGAAGAATGGGAAGTAAGTCGATGCTTTCTCTTATCACTACTGAAGTTCAATCTTTATAGATAGAAGAGAGAGCACGAAAAAGGCTTTCAGCCGCCCTTTTTTCTAAACCTCCCTCCCCATCTCCACCCCGGTTGCACTTGCGCTCCCCGAGTCCTCCTCTAATCCCCCCCTACCCAGTACCAGCCACGCAACACCTGTCGTTCACATCCTTTGTTTTGGATCCTGCTGCCCAGCGTTCGTTTAGATCTGAAATGATAAATGATCTTGAGCAAGCGACGTGTACTCTTATTGAAGGGGAAACGCAGCTCCGTCGTGCAATGGGCAGACTGTGGCAAGTACTGAGTGACAATGCGGATAGTCGAAACAAAAATGGGTCGAGCAATGAGGTCGCTATCACAAAACAAGAAGACTCGGACGAGAACGAAAACCTTACTAGCGATCAAGGAAGTAATATCGATAGCAATCAAGTTATGATAAACCATGGACCCCCCTACCCAATTCACAAACTATTTTTGAACATACCACCATTAGGAAATGGCAATAGTACCCATGCAGAAGCGGTCTCATTCGATCAGGCTCAAAGATGGGAACATCAAGAAGAAATATTGGAAAAAGGTCTCGCCGTTCTCCGCGAATTACAGGAAGACAGCAGGGAATATGTAGAGCGCTTAGAAGAGATACGAGAAGACTTGGGATTAGTACGGAACCAAAGGCAAAGTGTATGGACTGTTGTTAGGGAACGATCACTCAAGGAAATGGATGGAGGGTATACTTAACAATAAATTGTTCAATACGATCCGGAATTTCTCCGCTTTCACGTATTAATTCAGACGTGATTGCAAGGAGCAAGTACAAAGCAATTGACTAGTAGTGCTTATAGTATTAGCTATAATCGTCACTGGCAAATCTTATGGCCTTGGCACAAGCGCTTGTTGTTCCTGCCGTCATGTCCGAGTCGACTTATTCCTTAGACATTGAGAATCTCCATATTTCTTACGACAATCCAACGGACGAGAGTCTCGGGAATGATAGCGTCGATTGGAATAGGTTAAAGGCCTATGCCGCTTCACTGCCTTATTCCATCGAGTCAAACTCTACCATGCAAAATTTGCTGGATATGTACCTCATGCGAATTGTTCAGGTACATGTCTACGTATTGCTTTATTTTTATTTATTGCCTATCAATAAATATTACAGTGTATCAAGGCCAAGGATTTTGAACCTGGGTTACTGCAGTGGGACAGTATGATTGACCAGTCCGCTTTGACCTCTTACTTTCAAATTCGACCTGTCCTGATTGATTTTTCATACAGTTGGTTAATGCTCAAATACCCTGTTCCCTTGAAAAAGCGAGTCCTCCTTGCTAGATTGTATTATGAGCTTTGCGTTTTGCCCGGAATGCCTACACACCTCCTATCAACCTGGGTGGATGGTTTATCGGTTTTGCTCCACTCTAAACGCAAAACTTCCATCCGTGACTTAAGACTCCCCTGGAAACCAATTTTTGACATACTCAAAAAAGATTTATTTCTTACCAGAAGACAATTCGAAATAAGGCACGGACTTTTCGTTGTATAAACGCTACGAGAAACCACCAACGATTACTTCTAGTCAAGTGCCCTACTATATGGGATACATTGCTGAGAAATGCCGTCGATTTTTTCATGCAGCTGCTATTGAAGAAATGCTCGAAACTTTTCTTCCCTTAATGAATGGTACCTCGCTCGATGTGGGTCAGCTTCAAGTCACCACCGGAATTCCCTCGCTTATGACCCACGCAGAGTATGCTAGCAACTCAATATTATTTAGTGACATTTCTGCCCCTCTCTCATCCTCAACTTTACCTTCCATTGATGTTCCGAATGTGGGATAGTATTAATTCCTATATGTGGGACGAAAGGATGTTGTAAGTGATATATTATGGTGCGAAAGTTATAGTTTAGCATGTATGTCTGCTTCATAGGTCTTTCCTGGGGCAACTTGCCGAGATGCATGTCGATCCAACTCTTAGTGACCCGGCTCTACTTTCTTCCATACCAGACGATGCTCGGAGTGATGGAGAGAGACGCCCGAAATGGAACAATGACGATTTAAAGGCAAGTGGTGAATGGTGTGGTCTATTCAAAGACGTTGGAATCTTCACCGATGCGCAATGGGCCACTATTATGTCAAAGTGCTTAACAAGCATGGGTATGTTAAGCAGAGTGATCGACTGTCCATAGTAATCTCAAACGTTACGTAGAAATTTCTCTTGCGGACACAGGATCCTTGGCCACAGGATCGACTGCAGACAGTCAAGCTGGATTCGAGATCAGTCGTCTTCCAAAAGCCACATGGCGCATTTGTGAGGATTTTTAGTATTTGATATTTTTTCACTGCTCACCATCGTTATAGATTCGCTGGCAAAAATTTTAGTTTATTCCATGTTCCACGATGGTCAAGCTTCGACGATTGAAAATGGAGTAGATGCTGAATATTTTCCTTTGAGAGCACCGTCTCCTGGAGGTCGAGGATCTTATCTTGCGGGATGTAAAGCTCTCGACTCATTGTCTCGAATGATTACATCGACTGAAAGCTTCTTTCACCCGTCCACCTCGGGTCCCTGGACCTCCGATTTGAGTGCCTTCATAAAATATCTCGCCTCGGAATTCAATAAGCGTAAATCCTTGCCACAAAGTCGTACTTGATCCAGCTAATTGGCCCTCTCAGGCTGGTATTCCGAACAAAAAATCGATTGTAAAACTCCCGTGGTAAGCTTCTTGTTGTTTGGTTTGGCTCAGAAGTTTATCATAACCAGAAACGTCGACTTACTCCCCTAATTAAACGCGAATTAGTTCGATGTCTGAGGACTCCGGCTCTCTTAGCGATATTTTCTCGTGATTCAACGACTGTATCCAATATTCAATCGTGCTTTAAAAGCATGACTATAATGGAACCCGATTTAATTCTGCAACCTATCCTAGAACGCGCTATACCCTCGCTGGAGACTTTGGTTGAGGTAATGCTCTCATGTTGGTTACAAGCTGATACTGACGTCCCTAGACTCGCCGTACTACGGCTATCATCAAAGCACTGGGTGCTATTACCTTGTCTTTGACAAGTCGCGAGATATATTATCCGGGTTCCAAACACCTCCTTCAGATCCTGGATCTGTTGCTACCTGGTATTGACTTGGTATGAAATTCCGTTTATTTTCACTCTACAGCCTTCATAACAATTCTTCAGAATGACCCCACCAAAACCGTACGTTACCTAATTTGAAGTTTGAAACTTGAATATGGTTCATTTTGCCGTCATAGCTATGCACCGCTGCTTTTCTCGTCGAAATGTCTCAATGTATCAAAATTGGAGATCTAACCGAAGATATCAATGCTCAGGTCAATGGAAATTCACGAGCGGATGATTTTTTCTCAAATGTAATCGATGAAGCGGACGTGAAGATGCCGGCTGAAAACGACGACATTGCTTTAAGCAAATTCCAGGAGGATGCATTGCTCAAAGACTCGTCAAGAGCATTTCCTGCCTGGACAACAGCATTTATTCGTCGGGTAATCTTACTATTTGAAAATCTACCAGGGGATACGGGAACAGAAGTTCGATCCAGTAGTGAAACGGAAAGTGAGTGCTGCAGCTTCCTTGTGCAAAATGTGCCCCGATGAACACGGATGGACTTCGTAGTTGTCGACGCTGTCATCGAAGCCTGCAGCCAAGTCTGTATTCACCTGTCGGATGCCCTATATGACCTCGTGCTGAATCTCATATATGACTATGCAAGCACAACTGTACGGCCAAACTGCGTGCATGTTGTTCATCGATTAGTGGAATGCGTCGCAAATGCTAATCCTCCGAAAGCGATTGAGAAATTCCTGCCCTTTTGTATGTCAAGGATTGAAAATGAGCTTCAAAACGGTGCCTCATCAATTAGAACAACTTCCACGAATTCCGCTCCTCTACCATCTGACGCTACTTTTCACTGGAGTAAGTGAACACGATGTTAGTATGTTCTTCAATGCTAAAAGCTTCATCAAGCTCTGGGTATTGTTCGCGGGCTTGTACGGAGGTGCGTTGCTAATTCACTCATTATCGTAGTTGAATCACTGAGAAATTGTCTTTTTAGCGATGGCAAGGCGGTGAGAGCACTTGCAATTCATTCATTCTTATTCAAACTATTATCAAAAGCTTTTACCCCACAAGAAAGAATTGTTAGAGTTGCTGCTTTTGCTTCAAAGAAAGACCTTTTCCAAGAGAGGTTTCTCTCGTGCCAGTAAATTTCTCTTAACAGTGATGGCTTCTTTGACCTCTATTTATCCTAATGAGACAAGATTCGTAAATCCTGATGAGTGGTATGACGAAAGTATGTACTTATTCCTGTAAGTTTACATCCAAGTAACCTTTAAGCCATCACTAGGTTTCCAGAAGTCGCACTATTTACATTGGGGAAAACTTTACGGTCTCGGTGAAGCAAAAGTGAGCACCCTTTTATGTATGTATGTGCTATGCAGTATCGATTGTTCATAGATCAACTGGCATACTCCATCGGACGCAGAAATCGGATTCGCATTGGATATCTTTTCTACTATCATTAAGCCGAGCCTCGATGCTTTAAGAACATTGCTTTCCCAGGATTACGAAGATCCCGGCGTTTGGCAGAACGAGTTCTGCAGGTAGCCAATGCTTATTTACCAATAACTAGTGATCCTTTACTGATATCAAATTTCAGACATATGAGTTTTGTTCGGAATGCCTTCGCAGGTATTTCGACACTCTGGAGAGAACATGTACCTTCCGATGATTTGCTGGCTCAGTCGTTGGAGACCAGTGATATACTGTATGTTCCACGAATTGCAATAATTCTCATCACCCATGAATAACTCCAGAAACGAAATTCCGGAATTTATTGCCACCGTAGAGCCATTATCCGCTGGCTTTGGCCTTCAGCCTGGCGATCCAAGACATTCCTACATTAGTGATTTGCGCCAGGAGTTCGGTGATATACTCTTAACGTCAAGTCGCTTTCTCCGGAACAAAGGACCGGAAAATACCTTTGCGTCATCCCAAGCGTTGCTACGATCCGTGCGGACCTTCATGCTGGCTTACGGTGATAGTCGGGATACCTACAATACTTTACGAGATCGATATGAGGCTGAGTACAATCTCGCTCTCCAACACGTCGGTCAGAAGGTTTGGCCCCGGGCATTATATGTACACAAAGCTCAGTATGTATTCCGTACGGTGGTGTCAACTGCGGCAGGCTAACTTATGTCGTGGAGATTTTACCATGTGGCTAGGCTACGGTGGAATAGCGTCGAACGGTTTCGTGGGCCTCTTCAGGACAATATTATTGACGAAACTCTGGAGTGGTGCGTACTGAGAATATCAACCGCCCCCCTTGAGATCTTCATAGTTTTCTAGGTGTTTGTGGCATTACCCAACAAGTATGTACTAGTTTCTCGCGCCAAGTTTTCCCGATCTTACATTCTTTTTAGTCAGATCAGCGAGTCAAACATTGTTAGAAGACATTTGCAAGGTACAGACGTTCTTCACATCCTCTAACTCAGCTTAATGTCTGTTCTTTTCTCAGTCTTACGATGGGGTCCGTCGACGGTCACTTCCAAAGCTGTATGATGCGTTGACTCCCGATGCCCCTGATCATCGAGTTAAAGGAGCCCTTTGGCTACTGAATTCTTCATCCTTTGCTCGATATGCGATGTCAGGTACGTTTGACTCTGTAAAGCCTTGCTATTTTTTTTACCATAGCTCAGAACCAACTTTAATTCTTCCTTTTATCCGAAAAATATTCTTTTGTCAGGCATACGAAGAGTCGTCTGTACAAAAATGCGTCGCTACGATTATAGAGAATTGTCTTGGACAATTTTATGAACCGTCATATATCATCTACGAGTTGCATTCCCCGCCCTTGTCTCGCGCGGTTGATGCCTTAGAAGCTGCTTTACCAAAACATCTGGTCGATGATGGTCTTGTGGAGAAGGCCGGACTTCATACTAGGCAACGAATCGAATCGGATAAATGTTGTATAATGGATTTAGTGCGTGTATAGGCAAAAGATTCTTGACAAACCGTAAACGTACGCCTTTAGACGATTTCACTTACAAAAATCGCGGAGAGCCCTCAAACACATTGGAAATATTCCATTGTAGCTCTCCGACTGTTGAGAACTCTCATACGCCGTGATATTCCTATCCATGGACCCCAATTAATATATGTGTGTATTCATTTTTATAATGGGTCATTACTAATGGCCCATAGTTCCTCAAAAAAGTTACAGACACCAATCCAAGTATGCGGTATTATGCTATTCGAAGTGTAATGAAAGGTAAGTAATTTTATTCCCTGCGTAATACCACAACTAAAACTGGGATTCTTCAGCTTCACGATATATTAAACTGCGAACATTCTGCCGGGCTGATCCAAGGGACCTTGCTTTAGGAATCAACCGCAACCCTTTGAAAGTCTTGGTCGCAATTGATAATCCGTCTGAACGATATACTCAGGAGCTATTATTAGCGTTTCGAGAAACTTTGGACCCGTTGGTTGCATCAAAAACTCCCCTTTTGAAGGATCGCATGAAGGTTGGTTGGTTAGTATGGGGGAGCGTAGATGAACGCTATCTGGCACCCCCACCAACCCACTCCGACTATTTACCCTGGACGTCGGATAATGCCACAGCTATTGAGATACTAATGAAGACATGTTGCTCGGAAGATTTTTGGAATTCTATGTCGATCTACTTTGCTGAGGAAACCAATCAGCGGAGTCTCTCGACAGATAATATCTCGTGCACGAAATCTATATGTGATTGTCATTATCTCTTGCTAGTTGCATTCAAAACTGACGCAGAGATAGTTCAATTACTTCTCGACGCGCCCTTGTTAAGTTTTCAGAAAGTGGTGCTCAAATTTCTGAAAACGGATGATCAAAACAAACAAAGAGCTGCTGCTGAGCTACTTGCAGGTGTTATAGGGGGTTCGAAACACTGGACTCAGGAGAATCAGGCGCGATTGTGGGTATGGCTTATACCTCTATTTCCTCAAATGTTGGGTAGCAACGTAAAGCCGGATACACTTACTATCTGGACATCATTTCTAGAGGTATTTATTGTCTTCGAATCTACGACAGCAGTTTGATCGTGTACATGTCCTAGTATATTTCGTGGCATCGGGATCCTCGTCGCATCGCACCGTTGATCAATTATGTTTTCGAGAAATTTGAGACGACAGATTTCAATGGTGCAAGCTCATCCGAGGCCATCAAGGTTGCTTCTTTTCATCGTGGACTGGCCGAGGAAATGGGTTGGAAATTTACGGCGTGGATTGATACTACAATCGATCGCTACTGGAAAGAGATAGCTAGTGAGCATGACGAAGTAAGGGGTTGCATAGCCGAAGCGTTTGCGCTGACTACCAAATTAACCGTAAGCCGAGCCCAATCTCCGTCAAAGGATAAGTTTAGTCACCGACTTGATCTTTATTAGTGGAGACCAAAACCCTCAGTCCCCAGTACGTCTTACCTCGTGAAGGAAGCACGGGTCCTACCTGTGGATTTTGATTTATTGGGTGTAAGGAGTAAATATCATGCGAAGCGCGTTCAGTATCTCGTTAATCAATTCCCAATATGGCGAGAAGCGCGAATTCCAGGCCCTCGAGCGTTTGAGTCTACCTACGATCGTGTGGGTATCTTGGTGTGTAAATGGCTCTTCCTAGCCATCCATGACGTTCAAGCGGTGTCTGTGTTCGATTACGTCCTTCCATTGATGGTAAGTATATTTATACAAAACGTATCGAGATCCGTTTGTTTAAAATTTTCAAAGCCTGAATTGTTTCGATTCGGAGAAGTTAATGATAATGATGAATTAGTGACCAGAAGCAATCAGCTTTTGGTTCGAATGTGCGGAGTGACCCCGCCCGTCGATCTCATTCGTCCACTATTAGGCCACATTTTCAATGCTATAATGTTGTCACCATCCTATAGGACTAGGCTGAGCGCCCTTCGACTGCTACAAATATGGTGTTTTCGACAGGGCGGATATTTACTGTCAGAAGACCACACTGTGCGGGAAATTTTGGATGTAAGAGTGTTTTGAACGTGTATCTCGATTATATTTAATTAACACGAGCCAAACAGGTTGTTTCCACGTCACTTGACGATGAAAAGATTGAAGTTCGAGAAACGGCTGGAACGTAAGAGCTTGGTCTCTGTTTCTCCGATACGGGACAGTTGGCTGATAGGTTTTTTGACACTTAGGACGTTGAGTGGAATTCTAAGATCGTCTCCAAAGGATCCTATTCTGGCGCTCAAGAAACGGTTTGTTGGGACATCTCAAGGAAAGCTTCCAAGTCGAGACTCTCCTGCGTACCACGAAGCACTCCGAAAGCTGCATGGGGCTCTTATTGGTATTTGCGCCTTGGTTGATGCCTTCCCGTATACTATTGAGCCATGGATGCCCGAACTGTTAACTAAAGTGCTAGCTGAGCATGTTTACGATCCTCCGCCACTAGCCGGAACAGTCCGTAAATGTGCGTCAGATTTTAGAAAAAGCCATATAGATACATGGCAAGAGGACATTACACACTTCACAGAAGAAGAATTATCTACATTATCTACTATGCTTTCTGGAAATACTTACTACGCCTGACTCATTGTCAGTAATCGCGTATTCATTTATAATAATGGACATGTTTGAATGATAACTTTGGTGGACAGAGTTCAAGTTTCTTCTTCTTCTTTTGTTTATTTATTAAATAAAACTACGACCATACTCTCTCTCATTGGTATATTGATTAAGTTTGAACCAAAACAAGGGCGGCGGCAACGAGCCAGAACAAGAAAGGTCAAGAGAAGGAAATGGTGGAGTACTTCTTTGGATATGCTACACGTGTCTGATAATGTCAATACTGATTATGAATGAACTTGAGAATAAGTCCTAGGTGGGATACAAGCTAGGGAGAACGGGAGGAGGAAAGTTCGCCACTTTCTAGGTCATCAATTCCTAGACTTGGGAATGTGGTTTCGATACCATCCGGTCTCCCCGTACGAGCTCCAGCATCGGGAACGGAATCGATAGGCGCAGGACCGCGATTTGCGTACCCCGACTTTACGCGATTGTTAGAAGTGGATTCGCTGCCAAAACAAAAAAAAACATAGCATGAATTAATGATAAGTTGAGAAGAAAAACCACAGCTAACCGAATTTCTGCCATGAGATCCTCGATAGCATACCAACCAACATGGGAATAAGCAATGCGTCTCCACCAGCCTGCCAAGTCGGGTTGACCAATGTAAGCGTGGGCATGAAGATGATCTGAAACTGGAATTTTGCTGTCTTTAAACGGAGAAGTAATGAAGCCAATGTTAAAGGAAGTAGAGGGGGGCGATAAATCCGGAGTAGTAAGAGTGGTGGGTGAGGTTGGTGAATTGGACTGAGAACTTTGAGGGCGACGAATCATATGGAGCAACTGCTTTGCGCGATGGTGAATCTTGGCGAGAAGAGGTAGATCACTAGAAGACTTGTGAAGAAAGATGAGTTCAAAAAAAAACTAAGAAAAAAAAACAGATGCGAAACGCACGAGAGAGTAGATGGAAGGAACATGCAAACTAAGATGGATGCTTTGAGTGACAAGCGATATATAAAAGAGAGAAATAGATATTACTTGAATACGATGACGACGTGACCTTGACTTGAAACTGGATTTTCTTTCTCAAGGTATGCGGTGAAGTTGTCATCCCTCCAGAGAATTTCCGGCTTGCCCGACTTTGAATTACTATTGCTGGCTGAAGAAGGTTTAAAACTATCCACAGGTTCGAGTGACGCCGACCTAACGATGCTGCACATCGGGCAACCTGGCTTTGGGGCGAACATTGACATGGAGGGACGAGGAGAAGGTGCAGGAGGTGATATTATTATTATTATTACTAAGAAGTATTACATATTCCCCCAGATATATTTATATTATACATGCACACTATAAATAAAGGCAGAAAACGGGCGTAGGACTTATTAAATTAGTACCAGGGTCCTTTATTGATCCGCGAGGAATCAAACCGAGAATGGACGAGCAACGCGTCGACCGCGACGCAGTCGTCGCCGCGTTCGATGTTTTCCGCAAAGAATTGGACGAGTACAACGACGTCCGGGAGAGGCTGATCAAGGTGAGAGCGCTCTCATATTTTTAGGTGTCCATATATATTCATCGTCGTCTGGGGCAGTTGAGCCGGGAAGTAACAACCAAGTCCAAAAGAGTCATCTTCGCCCTCCATCGGTCCTCAGAAATATCTAGTGAAAATGAGAGAAAAGCCCGTCAGGATTCTACAGCTCAATTATTTTCCGAAATCAACCGTTCCCTTGAAGGGATTTCAGCAGAGCTTCAGAACGGAGAGTTTTGGAGATATCACAGAGCAATCTCGCCTGGGCTGCAGGAGTACATTGAAGCCCTTTCTTTTTCCAAGTATTTGGGATCCTGCACTCTTTTGTCCTATGAAGATGTTCAGAAACACTTGGGAATTGTCAGTAATATCTTCAAACTCATTATCATCCGCTTATTCATTTTGAACGGCCATACATCTGCTCACTGAAATCACTCCTGCTTTAGTTTCTTCCTCTCGGCGTTCCGTATTCAGATTATCTCCTTGGGGTGTCTGACTTGACTGGAGAGCTCATGCGCTTTGCTATCACTTCCGTCGGGTCGCAAGGGTTGTCCTCTCGAGACGCGTTTACAAACGCTTTATCCATCTGTAACTTTGTTCGGGAATGTAGGGCCTGTGAGTGATATTTTTTTGATGCGTGCAATAATAATATCTTGTATTACAATTCAGCCTGGGATCCAATGTCCCCGTACATTCCAGAGCTAAAATCAAAGCAAGAGGTAACAACAGCTTCGTTGAGAAAGATAGAAGAAGGTGGGTTCCGCTGCCAGGGCTTTTCCTTACTGAAAAATTCACTATTTACCTAGCCGTTTACTCGCTCTCTATACGTGGATTAGGTGGTGGGCGAGTAAGCAATGTTGACGAGGTGCCTATCCGGCAGGGTAAATTTTGAAGAATATATACAGAGTGGCGATTAACTAGTTGTGTAGATTATTACTTATCAAGGCCTGTCTATATGCAAAATACAATCCACATTTACAGCCACAGATGACGTGCTAAAAAAAAATTGGTGAACGGTAACATATGAAATATACCAGCAACGACTAAGAGATTGGTAACTGGTAAATTGAAGACTTTTTATATATAAAGGAAAGAAAGCAGTGGCGTATACTGTACAAGAAAGTATTATAAGTGGTAGTGGCACAAATTGGTGACATAGCGTTACAGACTCCAACGATCATACGTATGTCAGCTGGAACACCCTCCTCCTCCTCGTTTATTGACGATCCAAACCCAACAAGCACCGGTCTACGAGGCCTTTTTCAGCAATCACAAACCATATTGCAACAAGCCATACAAGTTTGTAATTACCTTACCTCGGACGACCAACTCACATACGAAAGTAAATCAACTCCTGGCTCGACTATTGGTGACTTTTGTTTTTGATCTTCCAACAAAACTATTCTGGAATATTGTCATTTTTTCTTTAGGAAAACACTTAAGACATGCACGAGATCATTTTGAATTACTCATTGATGCGCTGAATTCGCGTCCTCCGTATATCCTTTCTTATGACACTCGAAAACGCAATACACCCATGGAAACTTCCCGTACAGCCGCCCGTGAAGCCTTATCGAGCACTATTTCCCGATTACAGGACCTACTAATGACCTGTGAAGAAGGGAACGAAACAGGCAGGCAGTTTATTACCGTTCAAGGTCGAAGAGTCGACCTCGATGAGCCTATCACGTTGAATGCAGTCACTCCTACAATGCAAGCTTTCCAATCTAGCTTTGGCAGAGAGCTATGGTTCTCAAGCCTTCATGCCGTACACCATTGGAGCATGATTCGTGCCATCGCGAGTGAACAAGTAAGTCCCCGTATTGTTTGAAACTATTCAAGAATGGCTCAGTTACCGTTGTCTAAGAATATTAAAATCGACGGTTCTTTCGGAGTAGCTCCATCAACTGTAGTCTATAGGGAGGCTAAATCTAAAATATGATCAGACGCTTTTTATTCTTTTGCAATTTTTTCCCCACATTTTTGCATAACATTCCACAGTTCTTCTATGTCTGTAATATCTATCTATACATAATAAATTACCAAAAGAAAAGAAGAAAACGACTATGGGTGTGTCGCAGTGACCGGTTCAGCTGATGAATGTGATAAAGATTCGTCAGTAATTCTGTCCTCATGCTTTTTTAAGCGGTCCTGCTCAAAACTTCGCATTCCAGTCAGCCCCCATCTCTTCATCAAGGCTTTATCCTAGTTTTAAGGTTAGTAAATAAACCCATATCACCAATCGTCAAGGTACCCACATCATCCCAAGGTGAACCTGAAATGATAATCAGATAAAGCTATCCAACTGTAAATGAAGTACATACATGGTGTTGTTAGCATCGCATCCCCAGTAAATACGGCATTAGCACCGGCCATGAAACACATGGCCTGTTCAGCTTCACTTAATTGTTGTCTTCCAGCAGCGAGACGAATGATAGTGCCCGGCATGGCAATGCGAGCAGTTGCAATGGTGCGGACGATGGCATGATGAGGAACCGGCTGGTAATGTGAACAGCTTATCAGAACGAAGAATATAACTTTGGCTCTCAACCCTCACCTCATTTTTCTCTAAAGGTGTCCCTTGAATAGGCACCAACGCATTTACAGGGAACGATTCAGGATGTTCAGGCATGCTTTAAAGTCATCATAATAAGGTGCTGAAGGAAAAAGGAGAATACCTAAAAATCTCACTTTGTTGCCTCCCATATTAGTCCAACTCGATCGACATCCGATTCTCCTAAGCCCAAGATACCGCCAGAACAGACGCTGATACCGGCCTCCCGGACTGCAGCAATTGTTTCAAGCCGGTCATCGTAAGTCCGTGTTGTAATAACCTGAGAATAAAACCGTAAAACAGGTCACCACATTCTTAAACAATTTGTTCTTACGCTTGGATAAAACTCTCGCGATGTATCGAGGTTGTGGTTATAAGCGGTGAGGCCGCTATTTAAATTCGAATTTCAGGCCCTCGCAAGGGAAAAAAGAAAACAATCGAAACTGCTCACGTACGCTTCTTTGAGTTGTTTGGCCTGTTCCGGGCTAAGCATGCCAAGAGTAGTACAGACTTCCATCCCCATAGCTCTGACTTCTTTAACCATTTCCAAAATCTTTTCAAAGCCTCGCTTCCGGCCTGCTAAGTCTCTCCAAGCTGCGCCCATACAAAACCTAGTACTTCCGTTTTCCTTTGCTTTCCTAGCCGCTTCAATGACTGGTTCTATTGAAACAAGCCTAGACGCAACCGTGGATGTTGAGTATCGAGACGATTGGGAGCAATATGAACCTGTTAAAGAGAATTGATTGACAAGTCTGAACGATTGAATTATCTCTTACAATCTTCAGAGCATCCACCAGCTAGGAAAATAACATTTACAGCGTTCATTAATCACCTCGAGAGGTCAAACAATAATCCACATACTCTTAATGTTCATCAGAGTGCAGAGTTGAATTTTCGAAGGATCATGATGAATTCGGTGTACAGAAGCGGCTCTATACACGAGATCTAGTAAAGGTGAGTCGTAAATTTCTTGAATGTCCCCTTTGGACCATCGAGTAGTAATGTTTGAGGGTAAAGTGCTGGCAGGACTAGTAGCTGTTGCGTGCGTGCGGACTAGTGTATAAAATAATTTAGACTGAGAGCGCAAGCGGAATGCATTCGAGAGCATGACTTTGAAAGTTTTGGATCAAGAAAGATGTAAGATATGGTAAGAGAAACGTCTTTGTTTTGTAATGAATGCAATTGTCGCTTTTTTTACCGCGTTCATTGCCCGGGATTCCGACGGAATTATATAATCATATGATATCCCCAACCAAAATGGCGGGGCGACATTGGTTGAGAGGGATCCCCAGCCAGAGCGGAATTGGTCCATCGTTGCTCAAAGGATCATTGAAATCAATTCAACTCGAAATACATATCTTAGACCGAAAGCTTGGCACTCTTCGTGTGCACCATCAGCCGAAAAGTGCCAAAAAGTGTGCACGATCGGAAGTCGAATTTATTAAAAGTCCGACGGCCAAAACTGTTACAGTTTACGAAATCTCGTCATCCATCTTTTTCTCGCCTTTAGCGGCTTTCAATCTTTATATCTCCCAAAAACTTTCCGACAGGAAACAGCGTTTTAAAAAAGACTTCCCTTTTATCATCGCTAATTAGTGTATCATCATGGTGAGTCGTTATAAACAAAAAATTTCGGGTATATATCGAATGCGTTTAACTATCGAAAATTTTGTACAGACTCTCGCCGTTGATTTGCTCAACCCCACTGCCAAATCTGAAGAACGCAGGCACAAGCTCAAGCGTTTAGTACAAAGCCCGAATTCATATTTTATGGATGTCAAATGCTCAGGTATGTTCGCAAGAGCCACCCGCCACCTCTGCTGGGCTCTTATAAATTCGCTTAGGCTGCTTCAATATCACGACTGTATTCTCGCACGCACAGACAGTCGTTTCCTGTTCCGCATGCTCTCAGGTTCTATGCCAACCAACTGGTGGTAAGGCTAGATTAACTGAAGGTTTGTTTTCTTTTCCATTATCTCGTCGCCAATTTCACTCATTTAACCTACAGGAAGCTCATACCGTCGGAAGAACTAGTTTTTGGTTTCTCCTCGTACCTTCCATTAATTTGTATTGCATTATACTAGCACATCTTTGTCTGACACTTATTCCTTATTGCAATAAAAAAAAGCCCCCAGCTGCTCTATGCCCTATCCTCCAAACAGCGCCCATGAGCGATAAAATGTATGATAAGGTTTTTGATTTCGTGTACTACGAAGATATATCCTCATGCGAGTTTCCGCCATGACAGCAGGGTTTTCACCTTTGCCTCTGCCTTCGTCCGCGTTCCCTTGGCGGTTCTGCATTAGGATAACTATCTCGCCATCTCTTGTTAAATTGCTGAACTTTTTGTCTGCCGGATCTGCAAGAATCACCGGGATGAATCAACTATGTAATTGGAAAGGCAATGAAGGGCGTTACTGTGCTCTGCTCAGCCACTGCTGATATTCTTCTCTTTCCTTGTCGTCCATGTTTAGCTTGTTCTTAAAATGCATTTCTGCTAACTGGTCAATTGAAAAGTTGGGAACGAAAAATCCTTTCGAGGGTTCTCGACAAATAAAACAAGGATTATTATTTTCGGCTGGGTCCTGAGGAGTTTGTTTAGTTTTTTGAAGCACAGATTCAGGAATATGTACATACCAGCCATTTATGAAGGCAAATCCCACAAGCCGTATGACCGCATGGAAGGGAGTAGGCGGCAGCACTTTTTGTTTGGTCATCATGTGTATCTCAGAAGGTCTAACATACAGTGTGTCTCACATAATGTTGAAGCAGCTAATGAAGGGAAGGAGGTCGACTCAGCTACCAAACAAAACAAAAGAAACATAGCGCGTACATAGTGCATTCAAGAATGCTTTCAATATCTCGCATATACTTTTTCTTCTTTGCGCGCTTTCGTTTCTCGGACTTACAAAGAGAAGGTTCAGAGCTGATCTGATCTTTTGAAGGCGATTCGGATGGGTCTACTAAAAGTTTTAGCACCAGAAGTTGCCACAAAAATGAATTCATACCCCTCGGTCTTTTTGACTTTATCGTTTTCTTATTACGCGATGAGTGCGCTTGACGAGTGAAGCTGGCGTAAAACGAAAGTGTGGTGCAAGGCTAGCAGCAAAGACGTACTACGTGGTGGAGGAGGAGGGGGATTATTATCAGATAAAGATAAAGAGGATGAACTAGAGGTGTATAGCATTCATAAGATTCATTTGTCGAAAAGAAGTTGGATTACATTATTATTACTGTTCATGGTCAACTTATGCGTATTCATGTTTGTGGAAACAACAACTTACCATCATCCTCATGAAGGTTGGGGGTTACACCTAACGAATAAGAGAAACACAATCCCAGATAAGAATTTGGATTATATCTTACTTTCGTTTTCTAAGACTGAGCTGGAACTAACAATTGGGTGGGTAGATGGAGAAACCGTTAATGGTGGTACTTGTGACAGTAAATCAATAGCTGCCCAGTCGACATCTTCTCCGAACGGCTCTTCCAGAAGAGCATCGTATTCGTCGTGGTCGGGACTCATTTCAGCAGCTCGGATTATACTGGGATGCAGTTGTGATGATAACCCTGGTAGCCGTGACCGAGTTGCGATCGCGACTGGGCGACGCGATCACGTGCACGGGTTTTGCGTACAGGTCCTCCTGACTCATCTGACAGTGGACACACGACATCTGCTCGCAATGATGGCCCTAAACTACTCTCCTGCGAACTAATTACCAACATACATAAAGACCGGTGCGGTTCGTATCATTCCGGATAATAATAATAATAATAATAACACAAAATTAGAGCTGTCACCAGCCGTTCCGCCACGCAGCCTGAATTTTCCCAAGACATGTTATTTTTACACTTTGGCTTGGGTATGTATGTAGAGTGCATATATTTGTACAGTCAAAATAGAATGCATGTGATAGACTGAGACTACTGAAGGGGTCTGTGCGCTCTTAATATATGGGTCATATAATTAGATCCCAAAAAAAGGGGGGGTGGCACAGATTGAAATACCAGGTGGTTTAGCACGAGAAAACACAGCCTTATATTTAATCTGATGATGATGGTCAAAAGAATCATGATGTAGAATATCATCGTGCATATGTGTATGTATTTGAATTACTAGTACAGAAGAACACAAGAACACAAAAGAAGAAAATAATAGTCGGAAGAGGGAGGGAAGAGATTTATCCGGAAACTTTACTTGGCTTATGATACGTAGCATCTCTTTCTCGATCACGTTCCGCACTTGTTCTAGAAGGCCACTCTGAGTCACGCTCCTGTTCCGAGGACAGTAATGAGCCAATAGCCATTGCATCTCCCCGGGATTGGGGGTGCGTTGTTAATTCTGAACAAGCTGTGGATCTTCCTGGAGAGGAGAAGGGTGGCGAGGGAGGCAACATTTCATTTGAATTTGGGGCCATGGGATGGTCTGAGCTGTGAATGGGATGACGTCTTTGGTAAGGTGGTGGTGATTGAGACGATCTTGGACGCTTGTGGGTATTCTGTTGGCTGACAACATGGATGGGTGGAAGTGTGATGGATTGGGGAGAGACCAGCGGAGGGGTCTTGGAAAGGGAAGTGGGGGAGGATCGATATGATGTATGCGAAGTGGCAGACTGTGGTTGTTGTAGTGACTGGGGCGAGGGGGGGCACGATGGAGAGAGTGGCGGAAGTTCTAATAGTTTGTGGTGGAGGGTGGCCATGGCGGCAATTCTCTAGTTATTCAGAGAGAGAGAGAGAGAAATTAGGAAAAGACAGGGAGCAGATATTGGAGAGAAGACAAACCTGGTCTTCTGAGCTCTTGGCGTTGAGCATGGCGAGAAGCATCTCCCTGTCGCCGTCGCCTTTTGACTTGTAGGCATGCAGAATTTCACGAAGAGTCGGGGGAGGAGGCTAAACAAAAACGGTGAGCTGGAGACTCGAAAGAGCGAGGACACCATCGTCTCACTTGGTCTATAACCTGCCACGCCGAAGTAATAACTTGCTTGGTAGAGTTTGCTATAGGAGAATAGGGTTGTTGATGTTGATGTTGATTGGCTGTTGGGTACGACGAGGTCGGGATGTTAGCCATGAGAGGAAAAGTGGTGAGGATGTAAGCTCTTTTTGTTTCCTTGTCTCCTGTTTTCCTCTTCGTTTCCTCCTTTGTGAGGTAAAATAGATCTGGGCAGTGTGTATTCGCATGATCCTTTTTTTTTGAGTTTAAATAAGTGCCAAATTGCGACGCTTGGCAGTAATGCCAAGCCTGAAGTGTGCCAAACTTAGCTCAGGCGATAACATCTCTCAAGCTAAATTAAGCCAGCCTGAAGTGTGGAGCAAAACCCAAAAGTCCTAATTTATTTCTGTCCCCGACATGCTCTGCAGTTTTTTTCTGTCTTAACTTATGCGGGCATTGTGTGTGCAATGGACCAAGCATTGGGACAAGACAGCACGTCGAAAACAACCGGAAGGATTATACGAAACGGAACCATTGGATATACGTCAAAAATCTCTTGGCAGGCGGCTACTATTTTTAAAATAAAACAAAGACATAGGCGCGTTGGGCTAAATTCAGCTCTTGATCTCACACAAAAACTAAATTTGGCTCAGAAATCTCCGTGCAGTTGTTTCAGGCGGACACAAATAATACATATCAACAAACACACGTGCAAGTCAGCAAGTCAGGAAACACAATCACATTCACAATGCAACGCAACACTATCTTATGCCGTTCTGGAGAAATACACAAATAAATGCCCGGAATATTGTCCAACGTACATCCGATAGTGGTTCCGGAAAGTCCTTCTGAGGGCACTGTTCCGGATTCAGACCGGTCCTAATTCTGCAAGAATTTCCAATACATATATATATCATCGACCTTACTTTAGACGTAAGTAGCCGAACTGTGATCCTCGGGCAATGCGAATAGTTATGTGAAATATCACGGGCAGATCTCGGGATTATTGACACCAGGAGAGGGGGTGCCTATTAACAACGCTTAACGACGTGTTGTATGCCGTGATATCCAAGCATCATGTAGTAGTATATAAGGAACAACTATGTACACATAATCAATTCAGAGTCGCTAACTTTAGAGAAATGCTCGAGAGACTCGGAGAAGAAAAAAAAATTCGTGCGAACTGAAGCGAGAAAAAGTTCCTCGTATACGGGGTTTGGCAGCAATCAAAGAAAGAGACCAACATCAATAGAACACTAGTTTCACAGAAAAGATTTATCTTCTTCTCTAGGCGGACAGAGTTCCATCACTAGCTTCACGGCGAGCGGCATCTTTAACCGGATCTACAGTCACCGGTATCATTTTAATAAAAAGTTTTTAGCCAAATAAACAAACTAACATACCAAAGTAAGGATGGACTTGAGCCTCAGCTGCAGTTAATCGTTCTTGATGATCGTATCTCAGCAATTTGTCCAGAAAATCGATTGCTTCATTCGAGATGTAGCGTTGATTTTCCGCGTTCACGAAACGTGTCCAGGGTTTCTTAGCATACCTAGTGGTAGGGAATTGAAATATCAGAAAGGAAAGGAGATAATATCATTACAAATCCTCACTAACCTTCCCAGGATGTCGTCATATTGCGAGTCCAGTTCGATATCGTATTTCTCAAGATAAGCATACAAGTCGTCCGTTCCCAAGACCTTGGTTATCTTAACAAGTTGATCATAATTGTCATGACCATGGAAGAAGGGTTCCTTCCTAAAGATCTTCAAAAGACAAAGTATCAGAGTTGTGATCTTCCCCATCTCGGTTGGTGAGACGAAATCTCCTCATACCATAGACGCAAACATGCATCCTAGACTCCACATATCCAGGCTATAATCGTATTCCTGAAAGTCTACCAGCAGTTCTGGTCCCTTGAAATACCTCGAAGCCACGCGGACATTGTATTCTGTCTTTGGGTGATAAAACTCGGCCAAACCCCAGTCGATTAAGCGCAGCTGAAAAAAAAAAAAATAGTATTAATAAAATGAGAAAAATAAGAAAACTTTTATCGCGAACTTTTCTACGCTCATGATCAATCATAACGTTATGTGGTTTGACATCTCGATGCATGATTCCTTTCGAGTGGCAGAAATCTAAAGCCTGTCCATGGCGGTTGTTGGTTATAATATGATATTGGCATCAACTCTATCTCTTGCCTTCAGTAATTCCAACATGTAGTATCTGACATCAAAGTCGGTGAATCTGGCATAAAGAACTTTGAAGTCTACGTTTTGGATATATTCGGTGATGAGACTTGGAATTTTAGAAGAAGGATCTCGGACTACGTCTAGGAGAGCAATAATGTTCGGACCCCCAGCCAGGTTTTGAAGGATCTTGATTTCTCTCTTTATCTTCTTCTTTTTAACGGGTTTGAGTACCTTGATAATACACTTCTCATTGTTTAGAACGTTGATTCCTTCGAAAACCTGCCTCGTTGTTAAAGCGATATAGAACGTTTCTGTTGGATATATAATGGAGGTGGAGTACGCACCTCAGAATACTTTCCTCTTCCAACCTTACGGACTATTTCATAGTGGTCCTGATTACCCCATTGAACTTGTAAATTATCTACAAAGAAAAAAGATCATGAAGATTGTGGAAACAATTATCTATTATTTTAACAAACCATAGTCATGCCATCCTGGACCTAACTGAGCATTGACATTGGAATACACCCTTGCCACCGAGTGGGTTGTTGAGGGCATTGAGAGAACGAGTGCACGCAAGTCTCGTGAATGCGTGCACGGCGCTCAGACGTGGAAACCGGCATCACGGTACACTCCGATTCCTGCAAGTGAAAGTCGATACATATTTGAGCGCCACGACATGAATAGGAAACTTGGCACTACAAAACGAGTTGCGGTACGAAGGCAAATTGAATCATAGGTATTCATAAATGGTCGTGTAGAGGCAATTTCGTTGCTATATTGACTCATCCTTGAATTACTAGCTTATCCATGAAGTACTAATAAAGAGTGCGTATTATTTATAGTTACTCGTTTTGCTGATTCGTTTTCGAAGGTTGTTATCATTTTTAACTTGACGTACATAAACACGATCTATCGGGAGATCTTGTTGAAATGTTCACAGGGAATCAGCAGTGGTGATCATGATGTGACATAGCCTCTATTCAAAGTTCAAGTTGGTTTCGGATTTGCTTTGGCTCATGATGACAACATCGACACCCTCTCTTCCCAAACATTGGCCGGCAAATATCACGTACCTTTGCGTGCCATCGTACTCATCGTCGCTTACATCAGATGTTCTGACACAAATCCGTGGTACCAGACCGTCTTCAAAGTCAGCACCGTCGTCTCACGTTCTCATACGCCGCATTGCCCTGGACACCCATCCAGCGTTTGGACAATACGGACTTTTTGCTGCTAGGGCTATCACCGCGAACACTCATATATGTAATTATCTCGGAGAAATTCACTGCGAGGATCGAGTCGATTCGGATTATGATTTATGCCTTATCCGCCTTTCCGATGGTACGGCTGTGGGCATCGACGCGAGAAAAATGGGCAATGAGGGGAGATTCGTTAATGATTACAGAGGGGCCAAGGATAAACCAAATGCGATATTCAAAGATAATCGCACGTCTACAGGCGAACTTCGAATGAGCGTCTGGAGTGGACCCAATAAAATACGGAAAGGCGAGGAAATCCTAGTCTCTTACGGCAAATCATGGTGGAGGGCTCGTCATTCCGATGCATCTCGCAACGATTCCTGAAAGGACGGGAAAAGTGGAAGGACGTCTAGGGAAGCAGTGATGGTGCGAACTTGCGCCTTGCGCATTCTCAACTCCTTCTGACTGCTACCTCTGCACCCACTACATAGACCCGAATGCATGCAGTGAATGATAATTGTTATATATTATTATAGTGAATGAAGCAGCTTGGCGTCATACTACTACTACTACTACTACTACAACCCGAAGCACGGTCTTCAAGGCATTGAATGGGCGTGTGAAAATTTGGTCTCGCTTAGTCAGTGTTTTCCGACCGCAAAAAGAAAGGGCAGACCATCCACTGCATTCGCACTCTGTCGATGTCCCTTCCGTTATCTGCAAAGAAGGTCGTGAATTTTGTGACATCCCCAAATTTTTGTAGGACACAACAACGCTGTTTCTCCTGTCAAAAATCACTCCAGCGTATTGCCACAAGCCTGCTACCTACTCAAGGGCCATGTTCACGAGGTCCTCGCTCAGTTCTAGGCTGTTCGCCACAACATAAAGTATGTCGCAAGGTTATTTCTCTTTTGTATTTTTATTAAAATTTACATATCGCAATTAAAGCGTACATTTCATTCATCACACATAAATTACGCCTCGACCAAAAACCCATATGAAGTACTCGGAGTAAAAAAGGATGCTAGTGCTTCCCAAATAAAAAATGCTTACTACCAGGTAAGTGTTTATTGTCTTAGCCTTTTGTTTCATTATTTGCGTAGAACATTTTCATAAGACACATCCTAGCTGGCAAAGAAATACCATCCAGACACCAACAAAGATAAAAGTGCTCATGAACGTTTCGTAGAGATCCAAACTGCATATGACGTTCGTACTTGTCCGTTTTCTTTGATTCTTGTGTTATTAATTTACAAAATTTCCCTCATTTAGTTATTGGGTGATGAAGAAAAACGTGCTGCGTTTGATCGTTATGGTGCTGCTTCACAACAACCGGGTTTCGATCCAAATGCTTTCTCGCAAGGATTCGGCGGATTTGGATTTCAGGATTTTTCAAATGCGTTTGCTAGATCTGGTGCAAACTCACAAGCTGATCTCTTCGAAACATTATTTGGCGCATTCGGCGGAGGTAGAGCAAAAGCGACCGAAAATTATCGGGGAGATGATATTGGTATATCCGTCAACATTTCCTTCCTAGAGGCATGCAAAGGCACGACTAGAACTGTTACTGTACATCCGGTTATTAATTGTAACACTTGCTCCGGAAGTGGCTTGAAACCTGGGGCTAAGCGGGCAACTTGTGGTACATGTGGAGGATCTGGTACCAGAACGTTCGTAATCGAGAGTGGCTTCCAAATGGCTAGCACCTGTCCGACGTGCCAAGGAACCGGTTCAACGGTTCCTCGATCATCTCAATGTGGCGATTGCTCTGGTGTGGGGAAGGTTAAGACTCGCAAATCTGTTCAAGTAGAAATACCACCAGGTTTGGATATCCCCTTTTGTTGTTGAACTCATGACACCGTTGTAATTGACCTGGGTCAATTTACAGGCGTGGAAGATGGCATGGCCGTTCGGGTTCCAAAGGCTGGTGACGCGCCTATATCTGGGAAAGGCAGTTCTGGAGACCTACTTGTGCGTGTCAATGTCGGAACTTCAAAGGTGTTTAGACGTCAAGGCGTGAACCTTTATCACGACGCACGAATACCCATGCATACCGCGGTCTTAGGAGGTAAGGTCCGTGTACCGACATTGGATGGTGAAGTAGAGGTCCGTGTACCACCTGGGACGCAACAAGGCGAAGAGTGTGTGTTACGAGGACGCGGTGTGCCTTATGTTACCAGTGGGGGTAAGGGCGATCTGTTTGTTGCATTTGCAATTCAGTTGCCTCGGTGAGTAGAGGGAGAGCCAATTTGAGATGGATTGTTTGTTCACATGGCTTTAGGTCATTAACACAAAGGCAACGTCAGCTGTTGCAGGACTATGCCGATGATGTCGAGGGAAAAACATACAACACAACAGGGACTGTTGAAACCAGTACGAGTAATGAAGAGACGAAGGATAAATCGGACAATAATGGTACGGCTCCTTTTACCTCGTTAGAGACCTCGCCTGTTAGTGGTTGGGTTTCTAGCGCATGGAATAAACTGAAAGAGCTCATGCGATCTTAAATTTTTGTGACTCTGCACCTATTGGTGTAGGTGTAGGACATTCCTCGTCAGACCACCACGATGCGGACCGGCGTAGAAAAGCAATTGGATAGAGATAGACACACATCCACATACACAACATACAACGTACATATATCTAATAAATATATATATTATTTTACGGCAGGTACCACTGAAAATATTATTAGACGATAACTAGGGATGCTGTCAGGACTAGCTCTTTTAGCCGGAGACCAGGGAACTCGTGAGCTTGACATAAGCAAGATTGCCGAAGCTTCGACAGTACTTCCTCTGCCGTCACAAGATACCCTTCCATTTACCCATATTTTTCTCTCCAAAAAAAACAAAATAATATTATTCTTACCGAAATACCATGTCCATGAAAACGACGCTGCGTCATTTCGATTCTACGATCGTTCTTCACTCCTTGCGCCACAGCAAATGCCGTATCTTCCCTAATCCGGTGCTCTTTGTTTTTGCCTACTTTTGTTTGTTAGGAATTTCTCGCTCTTCTACCTTGCATTGTGTTCTTTTTTCTTCTTTATAAAAGCCCGCTGTTTCTTTCAAAATGGTTTGCTTAACTGTCCAGACATCTTTGTCGTTGCCAGCGTGGTTCTGCGAAGAATGCCTCTCGAAAAGCCTTCACTCAGTTCTTCAACACTGGCAACTGTTAATGATAGAAATGAGACCCGTCCTAATGGTGCCTAATATTCACTTTTCTTGATATACTCTCATGTGTTCAAACGCTTTGGTTTTTTTTACCTACAGGTGCCACCTCTTCACGGTTTATTTCGCTCTTGCTCGCACATATAGGGTGTGTCAGGTTTGACGTATTATTGAGGTATAATATTAACTCGCGTCCAACAGAGCTGCTCTGGCATTGTTTCTTGCAACCACCGATGCGGTAACGTTGTTCTCACTGAGTAAGTTGAGGTCACCTGCTAAGCTTCCTGAACAGACTATTGTTTCAACTAGTTTACCCACCATCGCGTCGGAATTAAACGCGTCTCCCACTCAATATTCTTGGGTTGGTGTAGCTTATATGCTTACCCAGACCGCTTGTCAACCTGTGTATCCCGTGTTTTCCCGTCTGTTCGGAAGGAAGGTACACAGAGAAAAAAAAATCTTCTCACATGTCTACCTGTTTTGCTTATAATTGCTTGTCAAGGCTGTCTTGTTCTTCAGCATCTCGGTTTTTGTATTGGGATCGACTTTCTGTGGTCTGGCTCAAGTGAGTGTTTGGACCTTTCCTGAGCATTCAGTCTTATTTGTATTAGAATGCTCTGTGGTTAATTTTGGCTCGTTCATTCCAGGGGATGGGTGCTGGAGGTATTGTCAATTCAATGTAGGGCCTAGAGAACTCATTGTAAATCCCTACTAATTTTGTGCAATTAGTTGGGTCCTTACCAGTGAAATCGTTACCCCTTCTGAAAAGCACAAATGGTCTCAAGCTCTCAGTTTAACTTGGAGTGCTTCTGCTATAGCCGGTCCAATCCTGGGCGGAGTTTTTAGTAGGGTTTCCTATGTCCGCTTTGGGAGGTTTTTTTAAACCATTGATCTGTATAGGCGAGCAGTCTCGGGTTTTATCGTGGCGTTGGGCGTGTATGTGGCTCACTTCTTCTCCTGATTTTTTTTGCCTAACACATAAAGTTAGTCTATATGAATATACCTGTTGGTTTTGTGGCATTTGTCCTCCTATACTGCTCGCTTCGATTCTTCAAATTACCTGAAGTTCCACCTTTTTCTTTGGCGGTGCTAAAAAACACATTTTTACGTGAATTTGACTTCATTGGAGTGTGAGACGTTGCGTTTTATGTCTTTAGCCCACTTACAGTGTTCGTAGTCTTCTCCTGGTTATAGGAACAGCTTGTACGGTTCTAGGATTCAGCTTAGCTGGACAGCTCTCCTGTACGTCTGTTGGCTTATAAATCTCACCCCCAAGTTTACCCCAAACTAATGATTCGTTAGGGAGTGCTCCCGTTGCGGTGGTCTTACTTTCCACCGGTTTAATACTTCTGGTTGTCGGGGTATTATACGAATTCTATACCTCGAGAATTGCCATTCTTCCAAAGGTTCTATTTAGTTCTCGTACGGAAGGTGACGTTTATTCATTTTGTTTTATGGAATTTTTTTTGAATCTTTTGGACTAGTTATCATCTTAATAATTACATTTTTCCATAACGTAGCATTCAACGCTGGAACATTTTATTTAGCGATATTTTTCCAAGTAAGTTTCGTGATGATCCAATTCAACAAATAACATATTCAATTATGGTTAGGCTGTTTTAGGAATCGGACCTTTATTATGTGGCGTTCTTATGCTACCTTACTCTTTAGGAAGCGCCCTTGCCTCCATACCTGTTGCGTTATTCAATGATTACTACTCCAAGAAAACTAAAGACACAAGATGTTATAAAATCGTTGTGATTAGTGGTTTGGGCCTGTCGACTTTAGGCTTCGGTAAGTATTTTATTTCAAAACCACTCTCCGATCGATGATGAAGCAGATGTTTAGGACTGTTGACAATGCTCAGCAACAAAAGCCCACTAATTCTGAAAGAAATATATCCGTTAATTGCCGGAATTGGGATCGGAATGTTATTTCATGCTCCTTTCGCTGCAATTACCAATGGGATGACAAATGAAGATCGTGCTTGCACAACGAGCGCTTTCTTCTTAGTCCGGTTTATAGGCGCAACATCTGGTCTTGTAAAGGATCTTATTTATATCATGGTTGGCATCTAGAACTAACGTTTTGTACTAGTCAGTGGCAGGTGCCATATTTGACAGCAGGCTTTTTCAAACCCTCCCCAAAAATTCCCCTGTGGGGGAAGCAAACTTTTCGGACGATCTGCGGAAATTGGTTCATTTAGAGCCGATAACGCTGAGATTAGAAGTTCTTCACGATGTGTCTTCCGCTTTATCGGTAAGTTACATAATTCGTCTGGCAGCCGGGTCTTCCATAAATTTTGCATTTTCAGTGTATTTGGATCACCTGCGTATGTTGCCTGGGCTTGGCGTTTCTGGTTAGTCCGTCAGACTCACGCATTCATATATATAAATATTTATGCCTTTTCGTTCCAGTTTTCGTTCGCTATTCGGATCCGTCCCATTGATACGGAAACTAGCAAAGATGAGGTGACCAGTCGCTCAATAGATGCTTCGACGGAAGTTCGAAGTACAGTTTAAGGCGTGCGTGACACGTACGCTCACCTTCAATATATGTTTTGTTTTTTCTTCCTGGAAATGTTGTGTATTTAGAATGTCTAGACAATAGATGTTGTTTATCTAGGGTGAATTGTCGTCTTTGATAAAACCTGATTAATTTCATTATCTGTGAGATTTTGTAATGTTTAACAAGGTTGAACAAGATTGTGGTCAGTCTATGTATGTATAACTCGTTCTCGAATTTTTTTTTCACTTCACTTTGAGTAAAGGTTTGGACAACGGAAGATATTTTAGCAAATAACTCTTCTATTTGAAGTCCTTTTTTCATGAATCTGGTGGATCATGACTTCCGATCTTTTTCGCATTTCAACGTGTCCGAGTCGAGATGAAAGCGCTCGTTCTGTGCGTTTTGCTTTTTGTTCAACCCGAGCTTACTGCCATCCGTTTTTTTTTCAGGTACAGAGAATGTATTGGAATAGAGCCAATACGGTTGCAAATTTGACCGATTAAATTGCACCTTTGACTTTTATCATTGTGGCTGTTAATAGTGAACCTATAATTACATAACACCATCGATAATGCATCTCTAAACTACTCTATCGCTTTTATTTTTCTTCACAAACTAGTGAGTCTTATCAACTAGTTGCACCTACTTCACAACATACATTTGCCTTCCACATTCATCGTTTGGGGCGTAACTTGAATGCATAATGTAATTTGGCACCAATAGTCCCTTCGGCTTAACTGCGAAACAGAGAAGCAGGGCCAAAGCTGGAGCTCGGGTTCCAATTCATCGACACGTGTTTTTAAGTTTCAGATAATAAAGATCGATAGGTTCTTCATATAGTCCTTAGTTCTATTTGGAATCCCGGTCCCGCTTGAATGTGATCGATAAATTTACGGCATATCAGGCCCCCGGCGCAGCATTGAAAATGGATTGGAAGTATATTATTAGCTGAATCACCGCTGCCGCTGCCCTGCTGCAGTAAACCGTATGGATCGTTCATCATGGTTCCTTGACTACGTACTACCTGCCAGTGCCATTGATCCTAGAGTACTATCCATTTTGGGTTTATACTAAAAAGGAGCGGCAATAAGATAATAACGTCTCTGTTTAGTACTCCTTGAATCTATGTCCTTACCAAGTATGTCTTACCACCAGTGTGCTTTTCAAACTTTTAAACGGCGACCTGTCCATGATGGTTATTTAACAAACCCGCTCATTGCTTATCTATATGCTAAAGCAAGACTCCTGCAGTCGCCGCATCACTCACTTGACTTCTAGCCTCTCACAATTTTGTGCTGCAATCAAATGTCAATTACGCCTCAAATCTTACTAATACTATACGCATCTTCAACTAGATTTTTTCTTTGCGAGAGACAGGTGCCACACAAAGATTTGCTGATGAATGGAAGCTTACTTTTTTTTCCCTCTTAGATTCTACTTCTTGCCATATGTCAGTTACGGGTATGCGTCAAAGTCTTAAGATGTACGGTGGTCGAATTAAATGGGCTGTTTAACTGCGACGCGGAGGCCTCGAATTTGATGTAGTAACCGAGGGTGAGTAGAAGTCTTCTCGGGTGGGAAAATGGAGATGTACACATGAATTCTATCTGATTCGAAACGAGAGCGTTTCGATTCTGGGTCCGTCAATAAATAAGCGGACTCAATCTGGCATGATTGCATATGTGATATCTATAATACGCAACTCGGCGATACTATCACAGCCACATCTACAATTGTAAATACCATACTAGGTAGAGGTAGAAAGACGGGGTTCACACAATTAAAGTATTGGGTGGTTTATTTATATAACAACCGATTAAATTAAAAATCACTGCATTTCATTGCACTTGCAATGACGAATCCGACGTCGCCAGCGGCCGCTTGTAACATGTAAATGCTCAATGAACTAAGCGAATGGTGCCCCTCATTAATCACGGAAAAAAAATGAAAGGGATACTGTATGGGTTAGCTCTGTTCATGCCACCCCGCAGCGCTATAATGAGTCCAGAGCTTACCTTCAAAGCGGATCCAGAACTAGAGAAAGTACCATTCTGCATTCAATAGGTAGCGAGACCATCTAACAGTCATATGATAGCGTCATAACTATGGTAGGACATAATGAAGACTACGAGTGAGCAGATATCTACATGAGGTTGTGTTTGGAATAATTGTTCATGTTTTTATCTCCTTGAGTTTTTCTTTCAAACTCACGCTATAAATCGCTTCGAAAGTTGTCAGAGAAGCACAAGCTGTTGCATAGCTTGGCTGATTGACAATGTGCACTAGAATCACTAACACTGAGATACTAATCAACACCACCTACTATAATAGGAGGTGCAGTGTACTAGCAAAGTATGATACATTGACATAAAATTCTGGGAAAATAATACTCCTAACGGAGCATAAGAAACATAATTTTTCTGCGTACTAGCTAGGATAGCATCGGAAGGGAATGAGATCGTACTGAACTCGGTTAACCGTCGTAGACCGGCGAAGTGGACTCAAATTCCCACTCAGTTTAAGTTCAGTGACGAAAGATGGAGGTGCCAGTCAACGAACCCTTTGTCGCTTCATTATTGATCAACTCCGTCATTTACGCGCTTTTACGCGGGTCGAGGGAAAAAAGAAGATCCGCGAAAGTGTCAACAATGAGAAGCAGAAGATGAGAACGTTCCACAGTGACGAAGCACCAAAGTTGACATACAAGTTCTGTCAGTGGTGGACTAGTGTGTTGCATAACCGTACCGGATGAAAAAGGACAGACAGCGGCGATAAATTAATTAGTATAAGTCCGAAGGAGGTCAAAGTTATCAGGATGTCAACTTGTGAGACTTTGGCCACAATGCATAGTGCATCATGCATGCATTGGGTGATCTCGTTGTTCCTTTCCGAGCTATTGTTCCATCCTTCTTTCGCCATGAGTTAACTCTCCTTAGCTCCCGTGAACTATTCTTAGAAAACGTTGAGCCCAATCTCGTCGACTCGGAAACCCATTTGAGATCTGTAAAGTGCTCGTCGGTTTTCAATTTTGGAAGAAAAGAAGAAGAACTCGTTAACTTAATGCCGTTTCACGAAGGGAAAAACTCAGGTTGTCGATGGGAACACTGAAACACTGTGGCATGCAAATAGTATCGGCCCCATTAGCGTCATGGGTATAATTAGTCTGAAAAGTAAATACCACGTAAGGGGTGCGCCATTCTCGAAGTTAAACCTTTCCATATCAATGTCCGAGAGAAAATGATTTGCAGATCAACGCCAAGTCCAGATACATACATAATATGTACTCCGTATAGATAGACACACATATCTGCAAGCCGTCGATGTATATTTCATCCGATAGCCAATGCCATTTTTTTCTCCTGGCTAACATCTTAGGCGACATTCCTCCATCACGATTGTGGCTTTTTGGGAATTTTTTTTTTCCATTCCATTCCACGAAACGGGTGTGAACAAGGTTGGCAGTCAGACTTGGAAGAGGGAGAAGTTCTATTAAAATCATTTTCATATGACACGTTGGACCATGATATGACTTGGACTACATGGATCAACGTGCTGCTCGCACTCAGGTGTCACTGGTGCGTGTTGGTTGTAATATTGTTTCCAAGCTCCGTGTACCTGAACCTCAACTGGACATGGGCACGGGACGAGAAGAAAACGTTCACAATGTCTGAAAAGAGAAAAAAGAACTTGTTGGCTCGTTTTCAGTTATCAGGAACGGAACAAAAAAATAATTCTCCCGAAGGGCAGCACCATCGTTATAGTGTCAAATAAGTGGTTTGGGAGCGTTCTGTTTAATGGATTGCAGGTTATCAATAAAACGCATGCTATATGCACGTTTGAATATGTGACGAAACAACTCTACTTTAAAATGGGTCGTCTTAATACCTCATGTCCTTGGTCTTATTAAGTAAAACTAACCAAAGTTGCCAACAGATCATGCTGATACGCATATATGCCAATGGTGCATACATGTCACAATAGTGTTGAATTTCGAAGCTCCTCTTATTCAGATGATTCTGTAGCTACTAAATAAAGCGAGGACGAAAGGTCGGGCTACTATGACACAGTGAACCCACGTCAGTGACCGAAAAACTCCCATCATCATTACAACTCTTCTATTATACATACGAGAGAGCGGATGGATTCAATTTGAAATTTAGTATGGCTATGATGTAATCCTTGAATCATGTATAGATAAGATCTGCTGAGAACATGGATAATATGCCAATTACCATTACAGAACCTGACCCTCGACTCAATGCCGGAATTTGCGCCAAAAAAAGCTGGCTGATGGGATTCACATATAAAGCAAAATCCGTCATCCCCCGTGTCAAATGACCGATAAAATAATTTCGACAATTAAGACAGGGATATTAAGGACAATCGATGATCCGTCTATTATATCCCTAGAGTAGTACACAAGGCTGTGGCATCACTGCACTGCCTGACAATTCACTCTCCTCACATTATTAAGGAACCTGGCATTTACATACTTATCACGATTACAAATATCCCGTGGTTATATCTAGTACCGTAAAGTCCGAGATCCACCATGAGTTGGAATATCCAAGCTCGGCGAAGCCATAAGTCGAGGGTTCTTATATTTGTGAAATGACGACCTTGCAACCAGAAGATTTGACTAAGATATTATTAGAGTCACATACTACACATTGACCGCTAAACCGATACCGCAAACCTTGGAAAGGCTAGCCTTTCAGAAGAACCCGCTAGTCGCAACCGAAACCTTCACGTTTAAGTAATGTTCCAGTTAAGTCCATACCACAAGGACCGTGTAAGTCTCGAGATTCTCCAGGAGATAGTAGATTGATAAGGTAAACTTTATCTAACACAAGTTGTGATCTCTATTGGAAATATTTGAATAGACAATCAAAATGCTCACGCACACTCTTTCCTTTTCGGCTGTCCGAACACACACGCACAAAACAAACTGGCTCATCTTTGAAAAAATCGAATAGGAATTCTGAGAATGATCCTTCCGTAAAACCCCGCCGGTTAAAAAAAATTCGGAGGACCTAAATATTAGTCTGTAAAGGAAAGGGGAGAACCAAAGACCTGAGCGCTGAGCACCGAGTGACAATTTAACAACATTTAGATTTCAAGTAAACGGTCTGAATTCATTTAACGGGAACCCGTAGGCCTTGTAAGAAATGTACACGCAAGCGATAATAGTAAAATCAAACGCACATGCATCATGATTCATGACTTGGTTGACGAACAATGGACCTTTGTTTTTGTTTACCTTATATGTAAGGGTGACTTGTACCGATCAAAAGGAGAAAACCAGGGTTGATAAAGGAAAAGATATGGCATGTAAAATTAAAAAGCGGAGAAATTATCTTTGTCTGGTGTAATTGCTTCTTTTGCGAAAAGGTAGGTAGGATCGGTACGACTCAGACGGTACGTCAAAGTGATATCTCTTGATTATTTTCTGACCAGCTAGCTTTTTCTGAAAAAAAAATCCAGAGCTTCTTGATGTGCTTAAAACAAAGAAGTTCTCCTAAGACCATGTGTTGTAAGTTTCTAAACTGAGAAGGACACACAAGCATGACACACACTACTTACTTTTTTGAACCGAGGTCCTCTTACCTAAACGATTGAAAATCGTTAACGTTATACCCCGCAGAGAGCACACGGCGTGTAATTTGATATAGTAAGTAGATCTCGGTCATGTTTCTTCTAGATGCGGCCGTGGGATACAATTAAGGGGAATTATTTCCGTCAATAATAAGGTTCTGTTTATTGATTTGACAAAACAAGATTTCAAGTGCTAACAAAGGCTAACCGTCCCTGAATTGAGCGAGACGGTCGTAAGTAGTTCACTCGAAAAGGACAAGACTGTCTGGCGTAATCGAAGGGGCCGACTCGGATGTCCACATAAAATCGGACTGAAAGGAACGTTGGACCCAAGTAAATAAGACTATCGATGAAGCACATACTGCGACTGCGATCCGAACAAATGAAGTTCTTGGGGCCTGGGAGAGCACAGCAATATTTCCCGTAATGACAAAGCCTCCGAGTAGGCTCCGAGCAGTGGGGTCACTCAGTCAGGTTTACTGAGCGAGTCCACATACTAGAATGGTTTCGACACGGTAGACAAAGGACGTCAAAACTTTCGAATCAGTCTGCTTTGAAACTTGGCATCCGGACGCATCCTCGAGAGCAGGAGCCGGCTAATAAGTTGCACAAAGCTCAGCAGGTTTTTTTTTTCTTCGGGAGGTGCGGTCCGACTTACAAGCTACTACAACATATCCCAGTAAACCTTATTTTTTTTGGATGCTAGGTTGACAGTTCTTGGGGGAAAGAATCTTTGCTATAGCTTTAATACGTACCGCGTACCGTACAGTGGTGAGGGGTAGGAACTTCATATCAGGCGGGAACTTGGGATGAATTCTAGATGGCCAGTCGTGGCACGTATGGTAATAAGTACAAACATGATATTACTCAATTTGTTCCGAATGGTGGCTCGCTTGAGTTACAAATTGCAAATATTAAAGGCGCAGCAGATTGGCGATTACCCCGAGTATAAGCAATTCAGCTGTATTGAATACTTATTTGGCATTGGATGCGTGCATATCACATACATCATACTTACCACGTACAAAAAATTTTCAGTATATATAGTGTGCATATTAAAACACTTCGAATCCTGGCTGGCATCATTGATGGTAGTCAGGGCACTGAATGAAGGTTTCGTCTGCAAAAAGCTCTCAGTTGTTGATCAAGTGAAGAAGCCAAGAAGAAGCAGAATGTTGAACAGCAACTTGACAAAGACCCGGAATGATTAAGCTCCGGGTTCAGGCTAGTAGCATATTGCTCTTACTATCGGGTATTATTATTTCAGTGGTTGTTGTTGTCGTGCATGAACATTGCACATACTCGACGTCGTTCAAACGCGACATCATCGGCGCGAGTCGGTCCTCGGAGAAACCGAACGCGGGACGACTAGCTTACGTAAATTACAGTTTTATAGTAGGTAGTACGACCTGAGTGATGACAGAAAAGCATTACCACGAGAATTCTAAATAAAGATAGCAATCGTGACAGACTCGAATAGTTGTTTAACATTAGTTGACATCCCCTTCAGACGTTGTTACATATCGAATTATCCCTGAACTGACCTGCACACGAGCAATAAATAGCCTTGGGCTTACTAAGGGCATTGGAGTCAAGGGGACTCATGGCGTCATTGCCAGTTCACGGAGAGCCCATAAGAACTTGCAAGTGTAGGCCCATTTTTGAACGTCTATTTTTGCTAATTTTCAAGCATACTTTTACACAGTTACTAACGCGCTACTCGAATGCACACTCCTTATCTAACCTTCAAATCCGGAGTCTGCCGAGGACTTTCAGTGTGGTGCCACTCTCTCAGAATGGACGGTATACCTCCCAGCGCAGCAGGTCCGGTTTTAACTATGTCTACAACAACGAGTCTCACTAGTGGGTCTTGGACAGCAGCCGCTCCACAATCTGTTTCGAGTCAGTCTACTACTACTACTACTACTACTACTGCTGCTGCTGCTGCTACTACTACTATTACTACTATGCGTCAGTATGGCACGAGCAGGCTCAAATACGTGCCCGTGTATCTTGATTCAGACATGCGGTACGTACATGATATCACTGCATCTGATTTCTATGCTTATAGGATCTTTTTCTCTCCCTCTTTGTTTGCTAAATCAAGGAAATTATCCTTCAAAGTCGACCTTGCAAAAATTTTACAAGCACTGGGCTTCAAAGGGTGGACAGTTCCGACAATGAGCATCGAAAAAGTCAGCGGGTCTTTAACGAATGCCGTCTTTTTCGTGCACAACAACAACGTCAACGTCAATGTTAACGCTGGCCAGCCGACGTTGCTGTTGAGAATATATGGCCCGTCTACGTCTTCTCTCATTTCCCGTCGGCATGAGCTACACATGCTTCATGTTCTCTCAACGCGGTATGGTATCGGACCACGAGTGTATGGCACTTTTGTCAATGGGCGGGTGGAGCAGTATTTCGATAGTGCACCGCTGACGCCAGGTGAGATGCGGGATCCGGTTGTGAGTCAATGGATTGGCCGACGGATGCGAGAGCTACATGGAACGGACGTGCGAGGACTATTGTTGCCAGAGGATATGGATAAGGGATTACTGCCAGAGGAAGGAGTGCGTCGAAACGTGGGGAAATGGATGGGACCAGCAAAGCGAGTTGCGGATGCACTGCGAGACCGGGACGAGAGGATCCGGGAGATCGATTTAGAGAAATTTGAACGAGAGTGGGAAGAGTACTGGACTTGGCTGATGAACTGGGAGAAGAAGCACGGGAAGAGTGAACGGGTGTTCGCACATAACGATACGCAGTATGGTAATTTGCTCAAGCTGAAGAATGCGAGGACGATGGAAGATCACAAACGTGTAAGCACAAAAACTGCGAAAGTTTTATATTTCATATTATTATTATTATATATGATATGTATTGAGAGCACACACACACACAGATCATAGTGGTGGACTTTGAATATGCATCGTACAATGCGGCGGCATTTGACATCGGGAACCACTTTCAAGAGTGGATGGCGGATTATCACAGCCCGGCGCCACACGTAATGCGGGAAGAGATGTATCCTAACAAGATGGAAAGATATAATTTCTACAAGGGGTACGGGATAGAAGGGGATGAGCGGTTAAAAGAAATGGATGCACAGGTAGGGGCATGGTCTAGGGCGTCAGAGGGAATGTGGGCGGTGTGGGGAGTTGTGCAAGCACACAGCGACAGCAACGACGGTGACGGTGACGAGGGCAATGGCAATGACGAGGGCGGCTACGGCATTAACGATGGTAAGCAGGTGTATGAGCAGGAACGGGAGCGGGAGCGGGAGAGCGAGGGCAAAAGCGAGAGTGATGAATTTGATTATATCGGATATGCGCTGTCACGCATGTCACGATTCCGTGGTGCTGTGGTGTCTATAGAAAAATGATTCCGCGTAGACGCTGTCATGTCATGCATTGCATATGTTCCAAGAGCAAAAAAATAAATATAAATAGGAAAAAGAACGCCGTTCGATTGTGCCAGGAAGGAATAAAATAAAATAAAAATAAAGAAAAAACTTTTTTTTTCTTCTTCCGCTTGCTCCTGCTCTTCTTTCACCGTCACCCTCCCCGAGCTCATCGTCGTCGTCGTCGTCGCCGTCGCCCATCCCGCGAGTATAAGTAATTTATTATTTATACTTAATCTTATTTTATTCCATCCATTGCCATCCATTACCACTGAACTTTTCTGATCAAATCTGATTTATTTCTGACAAGTACTTTATTTCATAATTCACCGTCACAGAACTGAATTGAATTCTCTTTCACTTGGTGGGCGTACGTATATACACGCTTAAATTTGTGTTTGGTTACATACTCCCCCTTCCATACACGTTTACACGTTGTTTTCGTCTCCCGAGTCCATTTTGCCATCCCTTCTTCCTTTCTTCTCTTTTCTTTTCTTTTCTTTTCTTTTTACCCCTCCCTTCCTCTCATATCTCTTCCTCTTTTCTCGTCTGATTTCAATATGCTTGCCAACCGTAAAGCTAAATTAGATTGGGCGACCGAGTGTCAGACGCCACTCGACGAAACGAGGATATCCATGTTCAAAATGAATAATTCCACCAATTCAAACATCAACGCCAATACTTCCAGTAACCCTAATACTTCTTCTTTCCCTTCCTCCTCCTCCTCTGCCTCCGCCTCTACCTCCTCCCTTGCCACCACAACTGCGTCCAATAATACCGCCGTCGTCCCTTCCTCCAGTTCTACTCCAGGTGATCCTGCGACTGCGACTGCGACCTTGAACAAGGACTCATCTGAGAAAGACCAGCACCCTCTCCTTTTTCATCCTCAGCCTCCTCATCTACACCAACAGCGTCAACAACAGCAGCAGCAACCTCGAGGTCATCCTCTTAATATGTATTATCCTAACTCGGCCGATCCCGCCATCGCCTCTATGGGCATCGGCGTAGGGTCCGTTGGAATGGGCGCTCTCCACCCGAACAACCCAAACATCAGCTCCAACACCAACCCAAATATGCAGTCCTCTCAATCTTCCGCTCAACAACACCAGCAACATCAACACCATCAGCAGCAGCAGCAATCACACCAACAGCAATCACAACAGCAACAACAACAATCCTTTATTCAAAACAGCCCTCTTCCACTGGGTGCCCCACTACCCTACCCTCACCATTTTTTCAATAACATGAACATGGGCTTAAGTCCAGATGTCTACGCTGCTACTGTCGCAATGCAACAACAATTGGGCCTAGTCGGCGTCGGCGGCGCTGGCGTCAACCTGCTTTCCACCAGCCATACCCATGGTCACGGTCACGGTCACGGTCCAATCCACAACATGGCTGGTACAGCCGCGGCGTCCCCCGTCGGTCAACACCAGCCCAACTCAGGTTTTCCCAATCTAGCTTCCATGACTCTTGGAATGCCGGGAATAAGCATTAGCGGCCTCCCGAATATCGCTGGTTTAACCGGAGGTCTCAATGGTATGGGCAGTCTCAACGTCAACGCCTTGGGTGTCGGCGCAAATCCCAATCTTGTTCCGGGTCTTGCAGCCCTCAGCTTATCCCCCTCCCCTCATCCTTCTGCCCATCCTCTGAACCTCAATCATTTGAACGTTAATCATACTGGTCATCACCACTTACATCATCCCCAACATGGCATAACCCCCCCTCCTCCCATTTCACCTTCCTCAGTCGGCGGCCCTTCCTCTGCTACCTCAACCGGCCCCATGGGCTCCGGTATACCTGGTGGCCCCAGCGCTAATAACCGCAAGCTTGGTCTCTATAAAACTGAACTCTGTCGCAGCTGGGAAGAAAAGGGCTCGTGTCGCTACGGACCCAAATGTCAATTCGCACATGGTGAAGATGAACTGAGGAGGGTTTCTAGACATCCCAAGGTGCGTGTGTTTGTACCCCGTACATTAGTGTGTGTGTGTGTGCTGAGTGTTATATCAGTATAAAACCGAAATTTGTAGAGTATGTCTATGGACGCGATGTCTTGCTCTTTTCTTTTCTGATTCTTTTCTTTCTAGACTTTCTGGGTCTCAGGTTCATGCCCCTACGGCAAACGCTGCTGTTTCATACACACCGAGCTACCATCAAGCCCAGCAGATGGCGCCCCACCTCCAACCGCTTCGTCCAATTCGACCCCAGCTAATCCCACACCGGTTACTAATAGTTCTGGACCGACTTCTCCTGTTAAGAATAAATCTCTGGGTGAACTTAGCGATACCCATCTCAATGCAGTCTCTGAGCAGCAGCAGCAGCAGCCATTTTCCCTATTGAGAATTGGTACTGTGAACAACAGTGTAGCAACCTCTGCGTCAGCACCGGTTACTGCTAGTTCTACCCCTGCGTCAGCATCACCCGCGCCGGGCCAAAATACCAACGCTCACATACCATCCTCTCAATTGGCGACTCCGACCACGGAGGGAAGTGTTACTCCTACTTCCGCATATCCCAAGAACAATGATTTCTCATCTGACTCTGAAGTTTCTAATTCTTTGGCGTCGTCAGCAGCCGCTACTACACCCAGTGGAAGATCATCTCGTCCTACCTTTTTGCGAGTTGACACTCATATAAACACTTCTGTTTCCATGAAACAGAACAAGAGCGCTTTCCCCATTATGAATCCGAATACGCTCACAACGTTCTCATTGGGTGGTATGAGTATGGGTGGGGGATCTGGTATTAGTGGTGCAGGTAGTGCAGGTTCTTCTAATAACAGTGGAGGTTCTAGGCTCTCCTTTGGACGCCTTTCTACCGGTGCTGTAAATGCTATAGGCACGAATGGAGCTGGTGTTGGTGGAGGCGCAAGCGGTAATAATGCAGGTAATGGAATGGGCCAGAGTCAAATTGGATATGGCGGTGTTCTCCTTAGTCCTGCACCAGTTACTGCTGGTCCAGATCTGGGTGGTACAGCTAGAAGGTTTGAAAATTTCGACGTAAGTTCAGCTCCTCATAATTATTTACCCCGACATTCGCTAATGTCATTTTCATTATTATTTTCTTGCCATATAGCGATTCCCCAAAGTTTCGACACCTGTTACCGCACAACCTACACCCGCTAATGCAACCCCACCACGCGCGCCGTCCACTTCTGGGTCAAGTAAAGACATTTCGCCGCCCACGACTTCCGCTGGGGCAACGTCTTCCGGTTCTGGGTCCGCCAACGTCAGACACTCGTTCACCGGGGAAAATATGGGAATTCAAGGTCATTTCGCGAATTTAACGCTTAATACCAACGTGAATGGCTCCGCGTCGTCGGCTTCCATTCCTTATCACGGAGGACAGATGAAAAATACACCACCGCCTTTGACAGCCGGTCCTGTCCCCTCGGCGACTACTGCTGTGGCTCAGGCTATTTTGCACGGTCGATCAGGTTCTGATGGTTCAGGTGTTGGTAGCGGGGTGAACCTCAGCGGTCTAGGCGGATTGGGCGGTGTGGGACTCGCTGGTTTGAATATGAATATGATCAACGGTACACCGGCTCCTGGTGCTGCAGGCACGGGTGCGACTAGCAGCAATACCGGATTAAATGGAAATAGCGGTAGCGCCGCGTGGGGAAATACGAACAAGTTCCTGTCAAGGGGTGCGCTGTCCGCTCTTCCTGGTGGGCCGAGTGTCGTCCCCCCTTGGGCTACCAGCAATTCCGGATCGAATGGTGGGAATGGGGGGTCGAAATAGACTAGGTTATTCGGAGTACCGTGAAAGAAGTGGAGAACGAAAAAAAGGCTTTCATACAAAAGTCTTTTGGGCTTCTTTCACTGAGGCTACAAAAAAAAACCAACTGCTTTATTTTTTACTTTAACGTGTCGGTCTTCCTCTTTCGCCATTTCAGCCTCTCTTATTAATCGTCACACAACACTTACAACTGCATACGCACGCCGGAATTGCGCCAAAAACGATCTCATTGATATTCTCTCCCCTTATCTCTGTCCACACTCCTCACCCGTGCTTGATCTAGCAATCTACACTGGCCCCCCTTGTCTAGTAAACACCCGTCATCCCTCTTTATCCTGCACTCTCCATTATCCTATTCGATCTCACTTAACTACAACATGCTCGTTTAACCTCAAGTCACGATGAACTTATCTGTCAGCTATGCAAAATTATCCTATTCGGTCTCGTCTTTTTTTTTGTCTTGCTCTTTGTATACACACAACGATACGCGGTCATGCCCACACGATCCAACTGTCCATCTGATGTTTTCTAATTTGGTGAGACAGCAAACTCTCACTCATACTCATCCACCCATTTTATTTTCCTTCAAACAGTGTCCCCCTGCGCTTCCTCGCCTCCTTTGCCTCTCTTTCCTTCTCGCCCCGTTTACCTTTCTCTTGTACATACGTCACTTAATTCTCTCTCTCTCTTTCTCTCTTTCATTTTCTCATCCTTTTGTTAAATTCCCTTTACATCACGAGACCGTTCTTCCTCCGAAAACCCAAAATCTGTGTGTAGAAAAATCCGCATTGATTGATCGGATTATCTGATGCTTAAATGGACGGTGGTTCTCTTTCTTTATTCCTTTACCTGCTTCTGTTTTCTATTTTCTCGTCTCTTTCCAACGTCCGGCTCGATCTCCCTCATTACACCATACCGCATCGATTACCATGATAGCAATATATGCCCCCCATCCCCTACCGTATCTCGCTAGTTGTTTATCGCTTATCCTTGCTTATACCTACAATTATCAACCTATCTACCACGAGGCTACTTTTTTCTCTTTTTCTTTTTCTTTTCTTTTTGATTCTGATTCCCTTTCTGCCCTGTTCTTATTACGTTTTTAATGACTGGTTCCATTTTAATCTCGATTGTCCTCAATTTTCCAGACAGGCAAATTCGAAATTACAAGTCAGCGACTGAGGATAAATGTATCAAGCGAGAGTCAACCCCTTGACAATTTAGATTGCATGCCGACAAGGCAGGGGGGAGGGACGATTACTCTCATGATCGGTTGGGTATATTATAACACCTACATATCATTATTCATCCAAATTCTTGTTTATCGATTAATCACTATCGAATTAAATTTTGGTTGATCATGACTGATGTTATGAGAAAAGCATAACTACCTAGCAATACTTAGATTGAGATAGCGGTCTCGATCATTTAGTTTTCTAACAAACATTTATTCTGTATATAAATATGAATAGCAATAGATCTCTCAACACTTTGAATTTTGTATAAGCACTGAACCATAGATGACAACTCGACACAAATTATCTTCCCGTTAACTTCTTTATATATGGGATACAACACATTCATCATCGTAGAAATCCCAGATGTCATTGCCATAGCCTGGGTTACGCGTAATATGAGCTCCCTGACAGCATCGTCGACAAAGCCTGCAGTTGATCCTCGTTGAATTGGTGTTGATCAATATGCCACATGTCCTGATGCGTTTTCTTGAAATCTGAAGCACATCTATAAATAAAGGCAGTGGGCAGCAAAGACGAAGAATTAGGAATCATTGAGAGTGCCATGATTAATGAGATAGTGCCCAGAGATTATTGAAAGAGTTGCAAAATCACGATACATCCATTGGTGAGTACAGCCAGGCGCACATGAAGATGAAGCGGTTGATTTAGGGGAATTTCAAAAGAAGAAAGGATGTATACTAAGCACTTTTATCACTGCGAAGCCGCTTGAAGCACACTCACCTGCGAATGGTCTGTGCAATCGGTGGCGGATCAGTCGCATGAGGTGCCAGAACTGTACGTAATTATTTCAGTCACCGTGATATATGAGTTCATTTGGCAATCTGTTCACACTTACCCTCGCAAAGAGAAGGCATCCACTCTGGGACAGTATAGGGGTGTGCGTCCATCAATGCGACGATTCCTAAGATACCTCCATGCAACTTCCTCATGCACTCCGCATAGCTAGAAGATTGTCTCTTCGGAAGTTTGGCGTTCTGGAGAACTGCCCGTGTGAATATATCCCTCAAGGGAAGGATACGCTGCCGCTGCGAGCTTCGTAAGACGGAACTCAGTGTCTTAGCGGCCATTTCCCGGACTTCGATATTTTCGTCCTCGAGACATTGAAGAAGAACATCCATAAGCTTTGACATTGATTCGGATGTAAAAAAGGTCAGGTTGCGATACCAAAAAACTGCCAGGGTTGGCAAAGCGTTTAACCGAACACGCCAACTTGTAGATGAGACTATTGCATCCATGAACATATTCGCTACCTTAGAGACGTATTCTTGGGGTGGCATCACTGCTGATAAAACATAAAGCACTGCCGTGGAGTACAGTTGTAAATCAGAACTCTACAAACATGGATTCAAATTTCAGACCAAGACTTTTTTTTTTGAGATGAGTTATGGTACGCACATCATTTAATTCAGCCATTTCAAGAAAGGCAGGGAGAAGAGGTGCAGAATATGGAAAGATGGCTGGTGCGAATGAACCGTGAGCCCCCGTCCAAATAAATTGCAAGAGAGTTAATCCTGCTCTATCATACTAGCAAATATTGTTAAAAAAAAGGGAATCCAAAATGATTGTGTACAGACCTCTGATTGAGCCTGGTTGGGAGGAGGAAGACGGAGCAGTTTCCATTGAGGGAATAGCTGGACATAGGATTGAATCCTGTCACGATGTTCTGCTTCACGGATGAACAGAGGATCCTGTGATTTTGTCACAGCATGTAAAAGGTCCAATGTTGACCGATAACCAGGATGCCATTGTAGCCTCACGATAGTATCGAGGTTGGTCGCGATATGTGTCCTTATCTACAGGAACTCAGCTGAAGAAAAAGTAACGTAACGAGAAACAATGACCTCGGCATAGCCTGTATTGGCGTTGTCAAAAAATATGTTGACATATCGATCAGCGTAAGGTTCGAAACGAGCCCCTAAGTTCTCAGCCATTATGCCGATCAGGTTGAGAGATTTACTCACTACGAAAAGATGTCATTCATTCGTAGAACAGGGATAAACAAATAAACATACTGGAAAAAGGAGACTCCCCAGAAAAGTCTAACGGCAAAGAATTAATGAAGTCTATCAAAGTTTGGTTTCGACGTGGATCCCAGGAGTCTAGCTGCAGGGAAAACATTGATTCCCACATTTGCATGGTATCCGGTGTAATTGAGGCTAAAATGCGAGGAAGACGTGGTGCAACCCACGTCCAAAGTTTTTCTGATGCCACCCGGGACCAATGTTTGGAGCCTAGATGTTGAATAGTATCTCTAGCTGGAAAAAAATCAAACGAAAGGGTAGCAAACCTCTCATCGTTCCCTGCAGTAACTCAGCCGCTGCCCGTTGGTTGAACCTATCCCCGTCCTGCCATAATGTGTCGGTGATACTCAATATCAAATCCACATATCTGTCCTCGTACATTTTGCCTTAACAGCACATGAGTTTTAGAGTGAAATTTCGTATTGTGAGAGTACTAACACAAAGACTTGATCAATACCAAATGATCTGAGCGGACATCGGTTGTTCCACTTGTAGTTGCACCAGACTCTTGGGACCACAGAGTAGCTAAACGCATAAACCAATTTTGGTCGTCCAGACTTTCTTGGATAACCTCTAATGCAGGCAAGGTCGCCTCACTCCAATTAAAGGGAGAACCGGATTCGGGAGGGGGAATGTATACTTTGACATTTTTACTCCACACAAGAAAGCCCGTGAGTAGCTTATCTACATAAAACCTACAGGAATTAGACAGAGCACGGGGTTTTGAGGCAAATGAAATGTTTACCTATGATTGTTATTCGACAAGGGCCGTGCCAGCTGTTGCATGAAAGCATCTGGGTCGTCAATATCTACAGACGAAGACAGCGGATTGTGCCAGTTGTCCAACCAAAGCTCTTCATCATTTTTGCTCCATGTTTGGATCTTAATCATACGTAAAATTTTTACAATTGCTCTGCAGTGGATGTCAGTACTTTCAACTTCTTTTGAATGTTTATAAATTGCTTGCCGAATGGATGTGGCACGCAGTGATGGATGGTCACTGAGAACATTGTAGATGAAGAACTGAGCTATAGGCTTAGACGGGGCTGCATCCCTTCTAAGCATATGAGATAGAAGGCGTGAGGCGGCATGAACGTATCTCCACTAACAGAGACGATTATTTGCGTACAACAAAGCAATAACAATTACGCACGTGAGTTGATGGATCAGTTGCGATATTCAAGATCCCACTCAGCGTCGTGGAATAAACCTGCTCCTTTCGCGTAAGTCGTGGACTCACCATCGACATAGCCTTATCGAGTACAACGAGTTTGTAATCAGGTAGTTCAAAGTCTTCTTGGATCACTCTCAAGGCAGCATCTACTTTGGGAATACCCATCGTGTATACGTGCGATGAAAGTGCTTCAGGGCTGAAATTATTCAATACTTCCATTAACGCTGTCGTGACCAATTTTTGGATACTAGGCTAAACTTCTCGTGAGATGATCTGAACTGGTACAATGACGAGACAAAAACCTTTTCTTGATGTTGACACCTCAGTAAAGATAGGATATACTCTTCAGCATACTGTGGATCTCCAACTGTATAGCTAGTTGTACCCTTGGTAGACAAAACATAAAGAGCTCCCTTCATTCTGTCCGGATCAGTATCTTTAGTGAGCGCGCGCAGAAGATGGGGCAAGCAAAAACGCGTCGAGCGAACATAATGCTGCATCACAGTCAGTAAAATGGCTTGACTGTGTCTAATCAAACCATTAAAATAGAGTGATAGAAAATTATAGTACGGACACACCTTCGGATACGGGTATATGGTGATAGAGAAAACTCTACAAGATCGAGGATAAGAGCATCATCCAAGGCACTTCTTTTTCGAAACATCGCGTTGAAGTAAACTCGAGTGGAATGGTATACCTGAGCTCGTTTTAATAAAACAAGTCGAGAGAATTGTTTCGACTTAGACCATAGACGCTGCAAGCTGCATAAGGAAATGTCTAAGTAAGTGGACGACGAAGCAAGTATACACGCACTCTCGGACCACAGTATAACTTTTGTTGAGAGCACTGTAAGCGTTTGCAGTAATGCCATACTCAAGGAGATAAACGTCTATGGCACGTGAGACAGCTAAGATAGCATCAATGTGATCGTCTGCATCGGATTCTCTCAGAGCTTCCGCCGCACGATGCAGCAACTTTCCAAAGCGTAGCTTATGTTCTGAGAACTTCTGGTATAAAGGATCGTCCGGCGAGGTGAGAGCAAAGCCGGCGGCAACTTTAAGAGAGGTCGGTAGGAACTCCATTAATTCGAAATCTTCATTCACGCAAGGAGCGGTGACTTCCTTCTCCTCCTCTAAAAAGACAGTAGACAGGCCGCTCCAAGCACAGCGAACCGCATGAATAAACCTTCGGGAAAAGTTCGAATAATGATGCGGACAGACGTTTCTCGAAACTCACCGACAGAAATCATTTTTCCATATACTATCCCACCTTGACCTTGCTTCATCCAATAGAAGTTCAACCTTCTTTAATAAAGGTTCGACTATTACATCCAATATCTCCAATGCAAATCCTATTTCTTCTCTGGAAGGAACTGCAGATATAATGGAATGAAATCATGGCCAGGCTCACAGCATTGGGAAGTCTTACCATGCCAATCGACCTTCACGTCCCTGGCTTCATATAGTTTTCCCCAATAGTCAAGATTTTCGCGATCAAACGCTTAAAAGTGAATTAGATGATCGATCGAATAAGGGTGTTGAATGTAAAATACTTGGATCTTCCCATTCGTCGGTGTTAACAAAACGGGAGTTAATGGGATAAACTCCGGTCAGCGTGCTTAATATACGGGTTATGAGTCTCCCAGTGCTTGTAAAACCCCTTTCGCTGAGAGTTTTGTCTATAAGGAGAGAAAGTAATTCTAGGATGTCATTCTTGCGCCGAAGCAGCTAATCAAGAATGAGGAAACGCAATGAGAACCTGGAAAAAGACCCACCGCGAGTCCTCCATAACCCATGCATCCGCGAAGAATTGAGATACCTTTGCAAAGTAGGTCAATTCTATCCTTTGGGATGCATTGTGAGGGGGACTTACACCAATGCAAAGTAGTGTCTGATGGCACAGCATCATGCGTTGATGTCGTTCTAACGCTTGACGCTCCATGCCGCAATTCGGTAACAATCTGCTGAGAACAGTATGGCAAAAACCTTTCGAGCGTTTTCTCGGGTTTCACTCGAGCCAGACACCCCACAAGTCCTCCGAACGCACGAACAGCGTTAGCTTTTGCATTGGAAGTAGCGTATTCGAATGTCAGATTCAAAACAAAATCAAATAAGGGATCTGATAGGTGTAAACATGTCACGTCCAAAGCACTTTTGAGAGATTTGATAACACTCTCTTCTACTTTACCCCCCTAAGAGAATATCAGTGAAGTACCAATGTATCCATAGAAGACACTTACAGTCGTATTGCGTTTACCTCCTTCTTCGGGCAAATTCTCATATAGGGCAAAGACGCGTCTAAAAAAACTAGCAATCCAATCTTATGAAGCCATATATCAAACGTGAGTTATACAAAACACATCAAGAGAAACATACGAACCTGTAAAACTAGCAGTACTTTCACGGACCAAAGCGCGTTCTTCGTTCTTGTTCAAGACTTGCGTTGAACCATGATCAATCCCGTCTGGTAGTTTATTTCCAATACCATTAATAGCAGCATCGGTCATTCCATCATCCGTGGCAATAGAGGAGTCCCGATCTATGGTGGTTAAATCCACGATCTTGATGTTCTGGAGCACCGCCACAAGGAACATTGTCGTGCAAACAGTTTTTATAGGATCATTCTTTAATAATGGAATTATGATCAATCTTTAGAGATCAAGGTACACTTACTAAATCTATCCCAGGCAAAGACAATTCCAATAAAGGGAGTATATGTTTTTGACCACCTAGCCACAGCTTATCTGAAACAAGAGGTAAAGCGACACCAGATAAAGTACTGAGAACTGCTGTAGTTCTGTGTGTTTCATTGATGACTTCCAATCCATTATAAGCACGCTCAAATATCTCGGGCATAATCAAGGAAGGTTCAAGGATGGCCATGACACGTAATGCTCCTTGTGCAAAAGACATAGAAACAGGATCCTTGGAAAACATAGCTAACAGAGCAGGCGTGCGTAACATTAGAACGAAATTTCGTTTGATCGACGGTGTAAGCCGGCGAATCTGAGAATACTGGTTACATCAAACCCTAGCAAACATAAGTTGGAGATACACACGTGTGGAGTCAGGCAAGAAGGCTGTTCTTCTTCTTTCCATCTTTTGGAAAATTCCAAGCAAACCTTATGCAGAAAAGTCGTCAAACAGACCGTCCATATACCAGCATTTGAAGGATGAAAGTATGTTTCTGTACTTGTCATGAAGCGTTGAAGGGAATCGAGTGCACGAGAGCCAGCCAGATAATGCCTCTCAGTGGTTTGCATCGACAAAGACTCTTTTGTCATGCCGCTCGAGAGGGAATCGACACTCATTGATCCTACAAATATCTGTGCCAAGTGACCTGTGTGATACGAAATAAATCTTAAATCTTTAAGAATAGTGAAGCATGAAGAACGCACTATATCTGCTTGTGTTCTTCTTAATTTGAAGGGACTGTGTATCTGCTTGACCATCCGCGTGAGTACCGGTAGTGGAAGTGCCCTTACCGATTCCAACGGGAATACCTTTTTTTTGCATGAACTGACATTATGCGATACATCATGTCTTTACACTCACTGAATGAACCCAAACACTTTCCCATGAGAATAGTCCACTGATCCTCAGAGAAAATACCAACGTCCAGCCAAGGAGTGCTATCATGTTTGCCTCTGTGCCCGGTGTGTTCAACAGCTAAATTACCCATAATTTCAAGCATGCGTTCATCCGCAAGCTTCAAGTACAATCAATTCAGGACTTCAAAAGCCATATTCAATATAAGAACTTACATGAGAATTCAGCGCTTCCCAGAGTTTGAAGAGAAAGGGAATATATTTCTCACAGCCATCAAGAGGTAAAAAGGACGCTAGGACATGGACAATGATAAGATGGGTCTACACAAATCTAATTAGTCACGTGAAAAGAATGAGAATGAGAACAGACATCTCTAGTCAGTAACGGGAGAAAGGTGGCTAGCATCATCCCTATCTCATCAGATGGGTAATAGAACTTGCATTGCTCTGCAGCATATAATAAGATATTGACCATATTGCGCCTACATCATATTGGACACAATTAGTACCAAAGATAACGATGTTGTGCTCAAACAAACATACGAATCATCTAATCCACGTTTCTTGGGGAAAAGCTCCTTTTGCAAAACACACCAAAGTGAACGCCACTCAAGCTGGAGGTCCGAAGGCTGCAGCTTTCTCTTATAGCCGGGGCCTTTATTGGCCAATAGTTTTACTAATGTGTCAATCCAAGTTCTAACGCAGCGAGGATCCATCCCCGGAATGAGGGTAAGTTGATAATACAATTTGACTAGGTTTGCTCGAGTTTCTGTAGAAATTGGGTACCGTAACGTAAGCCAACTAGACAATTGAGTGAATGGAAGTTTAGAAAACAAGACATTAGGCAAAAAATCTTACCAAAGGACCATGTTGTTGTAATTGTTAACGGCATTCCATTCTCTCGACTTCAAGCTGGTAATGAACATTCCCACAATGTGTTGAAGCTTGGCATGCATCTCAGATATTGTTTCGGTCTGGTACGGTAAAGAAGCCAGATATGTATCCAAGGTCTTTTTGTCATATTCAACAGGGTTTTCGTTATACGGAGGGGAAACCGACTCTGACATTTCTGAGTCAATATTGATGTCGAGTTCGTCGGGGTCCATGTTGATGTTGGAACACTTTGGGTAAAACAAAACTTGAAGAGTCGGGAGAACAAAAAGCAGGAAAGGGGAATCTGAGTTGAAATAGTTCCTCAAAGCACTGACGCGTACTGGCCAGCGTAGAGCATACGCGTCGTATTATACGCTCTTAAAAGGACAAAGGACGGACGTCAGCACTGCCACAGCGCGTCAGCCCAGGCTCAGTATGTAAGCGCCCAGGCTCAGGACTAATCACACGTCGTGTCAACGCGGCGGCCTGTGCGCGTCCACACAGGGACGATATACAGGGACCTGGTACGAAATAATGTTTCGACGATTTGCATTTCGGACGTTTTCCTTTGTGGCAGCTCGAAGAAGACTCCCTTTCTATGCCGTACCGATTCTCGCAGTTGGGACCTTAATTTCATCGAAATCCACCGTGTATCTTGATCCACCAGTTTCCAGCAAAGCTCATGTCAACTCGGGATCAATAAAAGATACCGCAACAGATATCGAGTTTCCAGTTGTTTTACAAATCCCTTCCAGGTTTCCCTTGCCACAGTATACTTTGCTGGGTGTAGGTGTCCGTAAAGTAAGGCGTTCAAACATGTGTTTCTCTGCGCACTCTCGAAGTTTATGTAAATTTGAAAAGGTATCCATGTTTGGAATTAAGGTGTACTCAGCAGCACTGTATGCAGATCTCAGTAAAATTCCTCCCGTGAGTGTTCCATACCCAAATAATTGACATTGCATTTTACATTTTAATTACATTCGTACAGCTTGATCCATCCACGACAACGGAAGAAAAAATCTCACGCATCATAGAAAACACATCATGTGTGATCAGAATCGGTAGATTGTCAAATGTTATCTTCTTTTCGAATTCAGATATGCTCATTTGTTATAATCTTGTACCATAGTACCCACGCGAAACACCTCATTTGCACATTTGAGAGATGGGTTCATGAGAGCACTGCAGGTGCGGCTTAGCTCTCAGAAACGCCAACATCTAATCACTGAGGAAGAAGGAAATGTCTGTAATCGCTTTGTATATAAGTCTATCATACTCACTAATGAACTCTTCAAGCGCATTGTTACTCCAATGCTTCAATTCAAATCATTGTTTCCGAATACAGCCATGGAAAAACATGTCCCTCTTGACGTGATCTTGATACCGCCAACGAGTTCACAGGAAGCTCGATTAATCGTTCGGGATCTTGGATCTGTAACAAGCACGTGGTTGGTGCGTGAATTTGCCTTGGCTTATTTCGACGGAGAAGGGATCAGTCCACCCGTGAGTTGAATTCCTAGTCCTAGTCCTTTCTAAATCAAATTTTCTTCCCATCTCAGTTAAAACAAGCTGTGGCATCACGATTGAATTTAATTAAGAATTAGTCCGGTATCAATTTATTCCATCTAGGACTCTAGTAATTGCAGACCATAAATACAAGAATTCTTTGGGAACTACAACGTAATAAGTGCATATACATTTGCGGCTACGATAAGGCAAAAGAGTAAATAACCCAAACACATCACCAGTTTATTATTGCGGTAGTCAATTTCTTTAACCGGGACGACAATTGGAGATTTGCCGGTTTCGGATGAAGTCGTTGAATGCAAAGAAGGTTCCAAAGGAACCTTTACAGTCATCACGACGTGACTTGAAGTGAGGTAAACGAGGGGGAATACAACAAATGGCAGGACAATTGAGAGTGCCACTTGAGATGCAATTAGAAGCTGATCGATACCGTTGCGTCCTATCAAGGCTGCTACCAACGCAGAAGGAACCAAGCCGAGTAGACGAGTGACTACCCGACGGACAAAGGGCTAATAGGACGTTGATGAGAAGCGCACAGTATAGGTTAAAAGAGAAAGACCACTTACAGAAACCTTCCACTCTAAGAACCCTTCCGAGACGATTTGTCCACTCAACGTTGCAGTTATACTGGCACTCTGACCTGCAGCTAATAGTGCAAATGCGAAGAGAAGGGCTGCGGCTATTTATACAATGAGTTTTTTTTTTTTTTTTGCAACCAGATTGAGACCAACACCGACCTTTTCCCAGTTTTTCTCTAATTAGATCGTGTACATTGAACAGGCCAGCAGAATCGTCCAAGTTGGTTTCGGAACCCCCGAAAAAGAACACAGCCCCGGCCAGTATGAGAATTCTAAAGAAGTAGACATGATATCAGGTGACATGAGCTCAACGGGGTTTAAACACGTACGCAGAATTAATCGGGATAGCGAAAAACGATAGACTCATGACTTGATATTGAAGACTTAGCATCGATTTTATCTTTATAGCCTCTCGAAAGAGACTTACTTATATCAACCATTCCATGGTTCAAGTGTGCCGAAACAAACTCATAAGAATTGTTGTTGCGGTTTTCATGACGTGTTGTTCGATCCGGTGCGCCTTCCTCTACGTAACCACTGAGATAGAACCACGAGCGGACATACTTGATGAATCGGCGATAGCGGCTTTCGCTTGGAGGCACATTAACCGGCAAGGATACAGAAGGGCCTCCTACACGGTCCAGAGTGCCTAGAGCTGAACCCAGAAATAGTGCATGTGGCATAACCGTTGCACCGAGAATCCCGATCGCTATTGATTTGGTTAGACAATTGCGGCTCTCCTTGACATGTAGCACACATACAGGTATAGAGTGCGCTGGGTTTGACTAGAGTCTTGGAAGGAAGAAAACCCTGGAATACTTCTCCCCACTGAGGGTTAACTTTGACTATAAGGACGATGAAGCAACCAAAGACCACGAGAACCTTGTAATGAATTGGATCAGTAATTGAATATCTAGTAATGTTTGGTGCATAAACAGGCTTACCAAAAAGACGATGATGAGCTCAAACAACCTGGCCGGTTTGCCCTTTTCACCATCGCTGATGGCCAAAATAACAAAGACATCCAGAGAAGTCAGCAGGACTCCAGCCCACAGGGGCACGCTGGGGAATATCAAGTTTATTGCAATAGCAGAGCCCAAGAGTTCTGCAAGGTCTGTAGCAATAATGGCGAGCTCGGCTTTTTTACAATTAGCTTGTTGTTGGGGAAGGGAGAATATTAGACATACCTAGAACATACAGGGGATAAAGTACGAGACGGCGAACGAGACGAGGATGACGAGGATGATCGTGTAAAAGAACCCGGCAATGGGACGCAAGGTCTATTCCGGATTTAGCTCAAGGGAAAAAGTGATAATAAGAGTGCTTACCTAGTCCAGTGACACAGCCCAAACGACCGGCGAGAACCTAGAATAATGATGAGGGAAGTTGAGATTAAGCAGAAGGGTAAAGCTCGAATTATTACTTGCCTGAAGGACGATGGCAATCAAACCAGCCAAGAGAATGACAAATAATAATTTATACCCAAAGTCTGAGCCAGCCTGGAGATCCACGCTCCAGTTGCCGCTACATATTGATAATGTGACAAATAGATAAGTGAGTAGGTGATCGTGCAAGCATTTAGACGAAGAGACGTACGGGTCAAAGTAGGCGACACTGGCCATTACTCCTGCACCAGCATGTCGTTTGAAGTGATAAACCGTAGTAAAGAAAGCCTTGGAGAGAGCGGTCTGGAGCTGTGAGCCCCGAGAACGTCGAGAAGGTTGAGAAGAATGAGCCTGCGAGGTTGAGTTGATATGGGTAGTAGACTGGCTGACGGGGTATTCCTCTTCGTCCTCCATGATAGACATGTCTTCTTGAGAGGCTGAAAACATGGCCCTTTATGAGGAAAACCAATGACCCAGTGTAAAGGTTAAGGTCGACCAGCTCATCGGGCGAATTAAATCCACAAGAACTCGAATCCGCTATTTTGGGTGGAGACGCGGGAAATGGCTGCAGCTCGGCGTTTAACTGATCAATCGGTGGTCCAGCAATAGCTTAGTGGTGCTTAGCAATTCAGATCGACGCAGCTTTGTTCAGTGACGTGACTTTCATTCATCGGTCAGTCGCATGGATACATCGCATCCCCAGGACGATTATTCCACCCGTTTTTTCATTTTTAATGAATGGTTCGCAGTCAGTAGCAATCTTACGGCCTTTCTCTCCGCTGTCATGCCCTGCTACCCAACCCAAACATTCTGTAGGCTCGCGGTCCTTTAACTGCTCAAAATGTCTTAGACTACTTCGCCATCTCCATGTTTTATGATAAGCAAAGCAACAATCAGGTTCTCAGGATGCAGACAGAATTTACAGGCATGCCTGTTGAAAATGAGGCTGAGGAGTTGAGGTAAGGGTTTCGCTCTTAAGCTCTGCAACGAGCTGTACACTTCACGTCAGGTCTGCAGACGTTTTACAGGCATTGAATTCGCTGTGGTGCATGAACAAGCTCCGAATTTCTTCGTTATTCAAAAACGTGAACGCCTTTCACCGGACGAAGGTAAACCTTGGCTTGCTTGCCATGTTTCCCATCAAAAAAATTAATATTCACACAAATATATAAATCATTCATAGTCCGACCTATATCGATGTATTTCATCATGTATAATCGTATCTATCAGGCCCCAGATGTCTACTCCATCGCATCCAACAGACTGGTACGGTCGCTCAAAAGAGTACCCCTTCCGCCACCCCAATTAACCAACATTGCTCTAGCTAGCGACCCTGAACTGTCTGCAAAGTTCACTGCAACTCCTTTCATCTCGGAGACCCGATTTTACTCCAAGGATGGGTTTTTTGTGGCCAATTGTACCTCAAAAGTCAACAAAAGAAACCGACAATCCTAGTCTTAAACCCTCAGACTCCACTTTACTTCGAGACAAATATGTCGAGACAAATCTGACACGACCATTGGGCAAGAAACAAGAAAATCACACCCTTCTATACAACGCGATGCGGACAACCGCTACCCAGACGCGCCAGATACCAACCTTTGATGCTCAAATCTCCGGCCTATCATTGTCAGAGGTGCCAAGAGGATCTTCAAGAACTTCCGAAACTCCCGGTCCAAGTTTGAACCAAGACGATGAACAACCAAAACTCCCCCTCAAGAAGAAACGAAAACGTAAAAAAAAATTTATTTCATCACCCCTATCTGATTTGACTTGTTGTCCATAGGTTCAGTAGTACCACCGTAATTCCTTGGCATCCAACAATTTTTTTTACTGATCTGAACTGCCCAATTTGATTGTATTTGTACGGAGTTGGCAGCGGATCCGAAACAGTGGGTCAGGTATGCTTCCATTGTTACGGACATGAGTATCTTCTTGTGTAGCATGAGGCTTATTATTAGCCCTCTTGCGCTATCGCTTGAATTCAAGAACACTAGTGGTTAACTCGTATCTCTGGGCAACTGCCATCCCAGACGACCTATTAAATTGCTAACAGGTCCCGACAGGCCTTGTTGGCTCTTGAAGCTTTCAAGGAAGTTTTTAATCAGTGTATAATCCATGTGTTCAGCGTTCCCGCTTTCCTGCATCATAACTTTTAATTCGTTCGCCATTTCTTCATCAATATCAAAATTTTCCGTCGTTTCTCCCTGTAAACCCTCCACGAAGTCTGGGTTCGCAATCCCTTTGCCTTTAGGACCTCCTTTTCCTTCTTTAATACGCTGGAGCTCAACATCCAACGCATCCATAACAGCTTCGAAAGAATTTAATTTGGAACTGTCCTTTCGTGAATCTTGCTCTTCCTTCTTCAAAAGTGATGGCGATGAAATTTCCTTTAGTTTTCCAGATTCTTTCCTCGTTTTCATTAAAGTGGGAACAAAAACTAAAACGATATTTTAGCCATGTCCCTGAACGAAAGGAATTCTCTCGCGACTCACCCCCTCTATCCTGGCGTTCTTTGATGATGCTACCCCATAAGTCAGGTGTGATCCCGAGAGCTTCTCGAGAAAATTCAATGAACTCTTCTTGTTCGTCGTTCATGTCTATTTCGAATTCGCCTACTAACGTGGGCTTCTCTTCCTCATCTTCTTCCGCACCTGTTTCGCTTTCATCGTCCGAGTCCTCTACACCATCAAATTTATCTCGAGGGAATAATAAGGGCCTGATAAACCTGACTTCCTTTGGATTACTTTTATTCGGAGAGGTACCTGAAGGAATGTCGACATTCTCGGGACTATGGGCTTCTGGGACTAATTCCTTGACTTTCTGGGAACTGTTGTAATACGAGGCGGGCATCTTTCCGTAATCCGATGGATCTAAAGGGGTAACAAGACTTTCTAAAACCGCACTCTCTTGAGAAGTCATCGTATCAACTTCCTTGGCGCTACCCGCTATGCTCTCAACGTCCGAGTCTTCTTCCGAAATGTCGGGGTCGCTTGCATAGTTAGTCGTAAGGGTGGGTTTAATCTTTCAATATCATTTCACACATACTCGGTGAACAATGCCCCCTCGACATCACCTTTCCCTTCGACGAATTTTTCAACTTCACTCGCAAGTTGACGCAAATGAGTAGCCTGTTTTGAGGCAAGTGTATCTTCATCCGTAGCTGATGGTTCATTGCTGTCCGTGTGCTTCGATATTGTGTCCTCGAATATGTGTTCGGCGTCTGAAAGCCATTGATCTGGATCTTCTTCTTCGTTAATAAAGTCCACTTTCTCTCCTGCATTCATTCGGCTTTGAACGCGCTCTATGGCGGCGTCGGCTTGCCTACGAAACGAAAGCCGGGTACTTTCTCTGCCCAAAATAAGCTCACGATTATGCGTATGCGAAGCGAAATTCGTACCCTGATGAAGTGTCTCTAACATAATCCGCCGCACACTGAATTTCAAGCCGTTCTAAGTGGTCCCCTGCTGTATCAAAAAATCCCATCTCTCTTAGCCTCCCCGTGTATTGTTGATAATTAGGGTCGCTTTTCAATGTTTGCACAGTCTTGGCCTACAAACATCCATCAAACGGACATACACTTGGCTTGTAAATAACATACATCTTCCTTATGTGTTGACTGATTTTGGCCCTTGCTTTCTTGGTATAGCATCTCGAATCCGCATGCCTAAAAATGTCATGTTCAGAGAATATTTATTATATTAAACATCAGAAATGACAAACAATTTTCATTCCTATATCCTTCCGTCTCCTTTCTGTGCTTCCTTCTGGGTCTGTCCAAATACCAAATGACTTTGGAGGATAAAATTTTTGGCTCATTAATTGAGCGTAAGCTGTTCTGGTCAATTTTACCGTCGCCAAAACGGAATCAACAGGAGAGAATTTAGCCATCCGAGCGGCTGCCTGAAAAGTAGCCACTATTATGTCTATGCTAAATGAAAATAAAGACAACTAGTACCCGCATCTGTAGGGCATCCCTGGTGTAGAATGTCTCCACAGCCTTTTGCACGAGCTCTGGACTTTCTAATAAGGCCATTGCTATTTCTCGGGGCACATAGGCCTTGGTGTGGTGAATGTGCTGACATGCCGCCTCTGGATACCTGTTTCAAATAAATGTCGAAGTCATAATGTCATAACACAATCGTACTTTCTTGTTCTTTCTAGAGCGGCGTGCTCAATTTCAGGGTCCGCTAATGTGTTTATACTTGGATTGCGAACTACCTCCACTGCTTCAAGGAGGCTTATAGTATCAGCTTCATCGTTCTCGACATATTTGTCAACATCGTCTTCTTCGGTACGCATTCTCCCAGCTCCGGACAAAGAGGAATATTCCAGTGGGATGATATGAAGATGGCCTTGATATACCCACACCTGTGAAATAACGTGAAATAAATAATCAGATGAACCGGGGGAAGAAAAAACAAATACAGACGCGATTTTCAGCATTTTCAGGAGTGAGCCAATCAGGAAGGGTGTCGGCTGCTTCAATAAGGAGAAACTCGCCATCAGAGTCAAACATCCTGTTTTAAAGCATATTCTATGGAGTAATCGCAAAGACACTCAAACACACACCTGACGGCGACATCCCAGTGACGGGAAATGTCCTTGAGTAACCACACTGCGCACCATTCATCGTCAACAGAATCCCCTACTCGCATGATTCCATCTAAATTATATCGTCCCTTCTCGTCAATTGAAACGTTCAGCTCGAAAGAATCGCGATGCCACATATGTCCTGGCAGCGTATTCGAAGCGTGAGATCTGAAATATGTTGCCAAGGCCAGCGCATCGTATCTGTTCGATGATAGAGGTCCAAGGTGTATAAAAAATTGAAGAGAATCCTCGGCGATGGCTGGCGGTCTGTTGAATATGTTCATTGTACTTTCGGTGGCCTGTACGGCGTGAATGAACTCGACAACGTCATAAAAGCGCACTATTTAGTCAGCAACGTTCTTACGTAAGACAACTGAGATTCAGCGGAAATCCATCCGCTTTCCTGTATATCTTACCTGTTAGATGGCTGGAGTGGGGAATAGATCCCTTATCGCTGTGATTGGGGATGAGGTAAGGTGTTATGTTGCATTTCTTACTATTCTTTAAGAAATTACTGCAGGATACCATCACTGGCTTACTTTTAGCTGGCATTGGCCATATTAACGAACAGCAGAAACGGAATTTCCTTATTGTCGATTCTAGTTGCGTCGCCCATACCATCTATAGACTCCCTTTGAACTGAATTATGACACAGAGACACAGATATCGACAATTGAATCAGCGTTTCGAGAGTTTACCGAGCGGAAGGATATAGCCATCTTGCTAATAAATCAACATGTAGGAATAATCTTCTCAGTACCTTACTCTTTACTGAAAAGGATCGACAGGTTGCTGAGAAGATCCGTCTCAGTGTTGATAGTTATCAACAAGCTTTTCCGGCTTTACTAGAAATTCCTTCCAAGGATCATCCATACGGTACTTCAACATTTCGGAAACCTGACCCTGAGCTTATAGTTGTTTTAGATCCCTCCAAAGACTCGATCCTTAAAAGGGTTCAGAAACTAGCGGGAGATTAAGACATCGATATTTCACTACTTTGTATTATATTATTTTAGTCGTAGAAAAAGAAAACAAAGGAACATTACAATTGAACGCAAGCACCAACCGACCCGGCTCTTCGGCATCAACCGGTGGACACATTGTGACATCTGTGATGCGTGACAGCATAGAACTCAGACTCTATTCCATGACAGCAGCAGCTGGCGATGTCGATGAATCCTCGCCTAACGCTAGGCAAGATAGACTCCAAGTCCATACGGAGGTAAAGGTTTTGCGCAATATTCATTCTCTCAGTTTGATAAATGGATCATTTAGCTCGATTCATCCCCATCTCCTCTTTCTTCTCCTGCTCCGACCGACACTTTTGGTCAGAGAGCCACTTCAGCCTTATCTCAAAATGCTACTGAAACCCCTAACGGAGGCAGTGATCGAGTGTCTAGACGAAGATCCATCATGGATGTATGTATTGATACCTTTTTTTGCTTCAACCTTGGTCAACGCTCATTCGTAATTCATGGACTTCTTTCCGTTTCTTTTTTTTACAGCCTCGAAGCTCTCGGTTTTCTGGTTTTATATCCAGTCTTATACGGAGGGATAGAGATCGTGAGAGAGATCCACTACAGCCTGACCAAGCGCCCGCAGAACAGCCTTCCTCTCCAGCTGCTCCACCACCCCCTTCTGTAATCCCCTCACCAGCTCCTCGCCCAGTAACGCCTCCACCCTCACTTTACGCTCCAGCTCTCCACGAACTTGGCTTATCTTTATCTGTACTAACGGCTAATCTATCTCCATCTCACTTGACCACCCCTCCCACCGGTGGCACATTTATAGCCCCACATTATTTATTACTCTGTCACACCCAAGGTTTAGATGTGCTTCCTGTGAAAAGGCCTCCTGCTCCCCAACCGTATGCATTAATTCGTCGAGTACCATTTAAGAGCGTCGTCATTATGGAGGAGCGTGGCGTTATGGTCGCAATAGCAGGAAGAAGGGATGGCGTCCGCGTTTACGCCCTGGAAGAGGTGAAAAAAGCTATTGAATGGAGAATGGATTTCGAGGTTCGCAAAGAGATTGAAAAATCTCGTCGCGAGGATGCGAAGCGTGGTACAAGCGGTCTTGTCGACAATATTTTCGCCCCTATTTCCACCCCACCAACAAAGGACAATGTATCCCTTTCAGGAAATATCCGCAAAATGCCCTCTCTTTCTATATCTACAGCGGGAAACCCAGCCCCTGTCAAAAATGCCTCTCTTCCTACGAGGCGATCCCAACCTAAATCACCTCCGAAGCCTCCATCCCCCCCTCCACAATATGACGGCTCCCTAGATGTTCAAAGGCCTTCCCTTAATTCTGGACTTTCTGCGATTTCTATCTATCAAAACCCTACCCACCGTACCTCAGCTGCTAATCTCCTTGATATGCCTAATAGGAGGAATAGACTTCGACAAGAGGAAAAGCCGGATGGTGCAGCTGTCAATTGGGCTGGCGCAAGTGATGACGAAGCTATAGATATCGTTGCTGCCGGCCCTAGTGGGAGTGCTGCCTTGGATGAGCGTACTAGTCTCGCTTCCATTTCCCGAAGACAGACATCCAACCTTCAGGAAACAACTGGAATATCCGAAAACATAGAGGATCCTGGTAGACTGCCCAATGCAGATCCTATAAGCACGACTGCAGTCCCTTCGCAAGATACTATTTCTCCACCTCCGCTCACTCTGACTTCGATACGCGAGACATTATCAAGGTCAGGCCCATTAGCCGCACGGAGTCCCATAGTCACCAGTATAGATCAACCATCCGACGGGAGTGACATGGGAGGAACAGGTGAACGCATTTCTTTTGCCCAAGCTCTCATGGAGAGCCGCCTCCCTGATATCCCCCCTCCGGGTACACGACGACCTCAGTTACCTGTCTTGATTAGTGCCTCGCATCCGGTAGCTGTCGGAGACGAGGAAATTACTCCTGTAGATGAGCGTAGACCACATACGGCCTCAGGCATACCACACCAAGAGGAGAGCACAGGTCCCAAAAATTCTTCTCGTCGCTCTGAGCGCTTCCGAAGACGTAGGTGGACGGTACTGGATGGCGCCCTCAATACTCGGAATGAAACTCAGGTGGCGGCGTCAGTCGAGCCCAAAGTAGATAGCCCTACACCAACAGCGGAACAAAGACCATCGTTGAATCAGCCACTTGCACGCGCTAATTCACAATCCTCTTTACGTCGTCCCGCCTCTGTGCGCCAGGGACAAACATCCGGCTTCAGTCCTAATAGTTCTAATTCCCGTCAAGAAGGTCATACTCCTATCCCCCCGCTCACCACAAGCGCCTCACGACCCTCTTCTGCTCGAACTAATGCTTCTACGAATAGATTTATTCCTCGGATATTCTCCAATGCTTTAAGTAATCGGCGATCCTCAGAAGCAATTGTTGCATCTAAACCTCAGGAGGAACGTCCCCCGAAACGCAACAGTGGGAACACTAGTCAAAGCGCTGCACCCAAACTCGAATATGTCAAACTACCGGGTACAAAAGGCTCTATGATGATCAAAGCCGTAGAGACCTCCAAAAAAAGGTTTGTTCAGAGCAAATCTTGCAGTACAATCTTACTAACTCGAGGTTCTAGTTTTTTGGCGATATTATGCGGCGAGAACGGGGAAAAAATAGAATTATTTGCCGGAACTTATAGGACGGCCTTGGGACTATCACGGACATTTATTCTTCCTGACTCTCCCCGCAACATTGAGTTGCAGCTGCAAGGGGATGATTTGGTCGAAGTTTTCTTGGTTTTTTCTCACAATGTGTTTGGACTGGAGCCTGCAACTGTGCGTGTCCGCGAGGTCCGGATTGGTCGAGCCGAGAGGCGTGCTGCTAGACGCAGAGCTAGGGAAGCTCGCACTGAGAATGAAACGCAGGAAAATGACTTCTTAGCCATAACAGACGATGATAACGCGCCTGTCAGTCTTGGGATTGATATCCCAGAGACGAATGAAGATGCATCAACCGTTGCACATGCGTCTGCTCGCTCCAACCCCGTCAGACCGACAACAGACTCCGGCGATGCAATTGCATCGCCGGCCGAGCCTATCATTCCGGCAACGACAGATACCACGCCAGATGATTTAGTGGCGTTAGCAGCAGCTCAAATTGGATCATATACAACTTTTCAGCAACTCCCTTTTGCACCTAATTTCCCACTTGCAGCCATCTCCAATGAGTGGATCATCCCTCCTACATACCCCAAGGTCCTTCAACATTATCCTAAAATCAATCATACCAGCATCAATGGCAGTTCAAGTGAAGAGAATAATATAATAGCTGAAGAGCAACAAGTCTTACCCCCGCCTGGATTACCGGTGCCCCTCCCTTCTCCTCCATCCAAGTGGTATTATAAAGATCCCAAAGGCGTAGTACGAGGTCAGTAAATGTCTTTATATATAACAATTATTGTTATATCCTAATTTCCTTTCCAAACCAGGCCCCTGGAGAGCATCGTTAATGCAATCGTGGTATAAAGATGGCTACCTTCCTCTCGACTTACCTGTTCGCCGTGAAAATGAAATTGAATACTTCACTTTACAAGATCTGAGGCTTCGCAGCGTCGATCCCAATAATCCGTTTAAAGGAGTACCCATCTCTGCATCGTTGGCACCGGTGGTCAATGATGGAAGCAAAGCAGAAGGTCCCTTGTTAGCACCCATATCATTGTTAGCCCAGCCAAAGCACTATGGACCGCCTGCCCTATTTTTCTCATCACGAGGAGGACATAGTACTTCCATTGTCGACATTCGTGGACGATCTGTTCTCAAGAACAGATTTTTTTGGAGCATAGACGATGATGATGATCCCGGGCTTGGTAACACCAAACTTGGTGATATAACTCGAGTGGAGCCCTTCGATATAAGCGGTCGGGCAGTCATAGTGGCATTGCGGCAAGGAGGGTTAGAGGCTCTCGATATAGGAGATGCAGTATTGTCTCCCGGTGATGAATCTCGTGAAGCTCTTCCAGACTTTCAAATATCTACGGCAAGTGTAGGCCGCAGAGGAACATACACATGGCGTATTGGTTCTTCCGTCTCATCTGCACCTGTCCTATCGCCTCGGGACGCACCCACAACTGCGTTGACGATCGCGCGTAAAAAGCATACGCCAAATACGCCGACCTCAGGAAGGATTTTCCCCAAATCGGAGGGGTCGTCTTATTTAACATTTGACGATAATGATGCTCAGTCGCGAGAAGAGGTAATTTTTTTGGGAAGGAAAAATGACGACGTGTATTTTTGTGAACGCAGTGCTAGTTCGTTCCGCGTTCTTTGTTTAGGTCCTCTCTCATAATGGTTATACCTATATTCTTATATTCAAGGCTTGTTGCATGTATTTATATACCACATTCAATAACTATTATCATTATTTTAAAGTTTAGCCGGGGATTTGCCTGCTTTATTAGCAAGTTGTCGCAGTATATTCTTCTGAATTTTTCCGGTACTCGTTTTCTGGAAGCAAATCAAGAAAACAAATTCACCGAGTTCATGTACATAACTTACAGGCAATTCCTGAACGACATCTACCCATTCCGGAATAGCGAAACCAGGCAGCTTTTCTCGCAACCATCCTTTGAGGTCAGACCCGAAATCCTCGTGTTTTCCTGTCCATTTATTCGAACTTTCCGATTTCAAGATTACGAACGCTGAAGGCCGTTCCCCCCAGGTGGTGTGCGACCTAGCAACCACCGCGACTTCCAATATATCTGGATGTGAGGCAATCTCTTTAGGAAAGAAAACTGTTCAAAAAATGCGAAGGGCTACTGAAAAAGAACAGAACAAACCTTGTTCTATGGCGAGACTCGATGCATTCTAATCATGACTGAGGTATATGAATTAAAGTCTTTCAGACATACACAATGCTTACCTCCCCTTTGACCAGGATTAGCAATAAGGACAATATATATAATTGAATACATACCTCCCGAGATAATAATATCCTTGCTTCGATCCTGTATAAAGACTGAACGATCTGAATAACGTACTGCTAAATCTCCAGTAGAAAAATAACCCCCTTGAAAGGCCTTCGCAGTAGCCTCAGGGTCTTCGAAATACTAAAATCAGGAAAGAAAATGTGATCGAGGAAACCGCTGCGTATTCATATACAAGACGTACCTCTTTCATCACTATATTTCCGCGGACAGCAATTTCCCCTAGCGTCTTTCCGTCTTCGGGTACATCTATCAAAGAGCCGTCTAAATCTTTGTTGACAACGCGAGTCTCTTCGGCCGTTGCAAAGCTATGCCCTTGTCGGGCCATCAGCTTCGATCGGTCGGTGAGTGAGAGAGACTTCCAAAACGATTGCGCATAATTACGCGTGTACGGTCCGTAGGTCTGCCCGGTACGAATTGTTATTATCAGCTTTTTTGCAAGGAAGAAAAACTGTACTCACCTCACTAAAAGATGGGATGAGTCAAGATGTTAAGCTAAAAAAAACATGAAGAAGGCTTACGTTAATCCATATACATGTATAGGTTTTATATTTATGCTCTCTAATTCTCCAATTAGGTGCGCGGTAGGCGCAGAGCCAGCAATAATGGCAGAAACCTGTCTGTCAACACGAGAAGCCTGAGGTGCACTTAAGATGCCAATCTATCAGAATTGGTGAGGACTTTATCACGAAAGGTATGATGGTACTCGCTTGTACGGTTGGCGCAGCACAATAGTGAGTCACGCCAGAATGTTTAAAATGCTTCCATATAATATCATATCTCACAGCTCGTATAGTAATCTATAAGTATACGAAATTTATTGTTTATGTATTCAAACGGGGTACAGACTCACCTGGGTTGCATGTGCCAAAACATTAGCCCAAGGGTAGCTAAATCGAAATGATTACAACAGGTTTATATATATACGAGAGGAAATAAGACGTACGTCCAGCCACATGCGTGGAACATTGGTAGAATCCTGTGATTGCATGAGTATATCGCGGATAACGCCAAGTATATAAGAAGCTTGCCATAAATAAACCGATTCGCTATTAAGTCTAATTTGACTTAGTTCAGATATTGAATGCAGGAATGTATGTGAAATCATGCTTACCGAGCCTCGATAACATTAGCCATGGCGGCCAGATAGCAACCTGTGTACTGAGGTTATGACGAGATAACAACTATAGTTTAAGACTTACCTCGAAATGTGTATATCACTCCTTTAGGCTAGCAAAAAATTGTATCGTTAAACCCCACAAGACAGTCATTCAGAGGATATTCGAAAGTACCTTTCCAGTAGTACCTGAGCTAATCCGAAAATTTGAGCTTAATCCGGAATTCAAACATAGGATAATATATTACGTGTAACAGAGCGCGGCATTGGCACCTTCGTCTGGTTCCAAATCTAACCCACTCCAGCCTCTTTCGGTGCTAAATCGGCGACCTGAAGTTAAAAATTGTTCGTATGGATCGTCCACTCTCCCGGTATCTTGACTAACAATTACGCGGGCGCTGGTTCCTTCGACGAGGTGAGTGAATTCATGATCCACGAGAATAATCTTAGCCTGGCTATGCTGAAGAATATAGTCGACTTCAGGTTTGGTGAGTCGTGTACTGTGTAAGACAGGGTGTTTTAGGATACAGAAGAGGTCCACAGACAGCAAATGTGTAGCACTTAATAGGTGTTATTACTGCTCGAGCAGCCAAAATGCCAAAATGTGCATCTGGATGACGACGGTCAATCAGAATTAATGTAACCCCGTATATTTGTATCTCTCACCTGCAATCAAAGGGCTAGTGTTCCGCAATTATATTGGATGTCAAATGTTCGTAATGTCCGTTAGCTTACCAGTTGGGAGCTATGACAGCAACTCGGTCTCCAGGGCGAATCCCTACTTCGATAAGTGCATATGCAAGGTTCTGAACTCGCTGAGCCCTACAATAGAGCTCGTAATAAGCACGAATTGGATTGGAGTAAAGACCATAGGGGCATACCATACGGCGAAAGTGTAGATGACGGGGTACGGGGTATCTTGATGAGTTAAAGCAACTTTGTCAGGGTAAATAGATGCTGCACGCAAAATAAATGATACAGGGTTCTGAAACGATTCAATGCGCTAGATTTTCGTGGACAATAACAAGTTAGCAACGTAGCCTCACTAGTGGAGTAAGATTCACGGGGATGTCGTTGGGCAGCTTCAATCTGTAGATGGTATTTGCAGGAGGTATGCTGGAGGGTGTAGGTTGGAAAGTCATAACGCTTGGGAGGAACAGAATTAGGCGCCAGAGCGCATACATCTTCGTACGCGTAACTCGTTAAAGTATAGTATCGGAAGGTCTTTTGCCTTTATGTAAGCGGCAACTCCGAAAAAATAAATCTCAGATGCTTTTCACTGGGGTATAATATTTATGTTATATTTTACTATTTATCATGATTGCATTTCACATACAATTTTAGGGTCGAAATTGAAAGTTTGAAACTTGTAATCATACAATCACGTGATTCATTACGTAACCCGACTTCACTACACCTCCAAAACGCCTCTTCATCGTCGACCATGCTTCGTACCGTGACTGCTCGGCGAGTCTATAGCGGCCTTTTGGCTCATTCGTCCCAATCGTCATCATACTCCTCGTCAACTGTCCCTTCGTCATATTCGCAACTCCAGGCCAAATCCCCAGATTCCGTATCTTCCGATATTGCCCCACAAGCACCAAACCGCGTCGCTCCCTCGTCAACTTCCCAACGTCTGCGGCCCAAACTCAAGTCGGACCCCAGGTTTGAGCAAACCGAGATGGACTTACAGCCTGCTCCGTTAAGTGCAATGGAACTGATAAATAATGAACCGATTCGTTTAGTTGAAAATAGAAGAGCTGTTTGCGATGGAGGTTTGTACTTCTAGTATCCCGTATATCCCTTTTCAAAGTAACACATTTTCTATAGGAGGCAGCCCTCTTGGACATCCGAAAATATTCATCAATCTAGTAAGTGAATGTTAATCTCTGTGCATTAGTATTTTACTGACCCGCCGTAGGACAAACCTGGTCCTCACCCATGCGGGTATGTATTTACATACTTTAGACAATTTCTCATCTCATTCAATATCCATCGTGTGTCCACCTGATAGCTATTGGCAAGTATCTCCTCCGATAATGTAACCTTACCCTGATGATCATGTCTATAACAGTGGCATTCGTTTTGAACAAAAGCATCATCATTAGCCGTAGCTTGTGCACCGAAGTGTATAATATAGAAGACAAACAGTATACATCTATTATACTTGGCCCGTGCATAAAATTTGCAACATTCCTCCCAGCAACCACTACAAGTGGAGATATATATATGGATATATAATTGCAGTATTGAGACCCTGAAGAAAAGAAAAAAAGAGTAATAGCGAGTAAAATTAAGTGGGCATGGGGTAAAACTCCAAATTCAATGGGTTGAATGATATGGTGACATGCGCAAAAAAAGAAACTGGAAAGAGATATAATGGAAGTAAACAATAATATGGGGGAAAAAAATAGAGGAAGACAAAATGAGAGTGGGGATGCTCTAACGAGCTTAAGACGGTTCGAATGACTGAGGTGACTGCTGTTGATCTGCAACGGAAAGTAATTGAGAAAATGGTGGTAAAGCACCTGTGTGAGGACTTGGGTGATGTGTGGGTAATGCAGGCGGTGACGGAAATGGAGGCTAAAACTCGCTCAATACTTTAGTGTCAACCCAATGCGTCTTGTAAACTCACTACTTGGAACATGGGATGAATTGTGGGTTGAGTTGCGGATCGGCCTTCAGTTGATGACGATTTGTCAGCTTCATAAGCATTGGATGGTTGTGAGACTTGAAGGGTGGTTATCCTCGGTAACGAATTGAATCGAGGTTCGGAGAGGCGAGCATTCAATGAGGAGCTTCCATTCGGTTGGAGGTATGTATTATCGTCTGGTAGGTGATATGGAGGGTGAGGAGAAAGAGAAAGCTCATGAATGGGCGGCGGAGAACCTGTATCTGAGAGTGAGGATTCGGGGCCGCCAAACGTAGCCCGTTCGTGGAATTCGCGAATGAATTGTCGATCAAAGGAATTTGAAGATCTGGCTGAAGGCGAAAACCCTCGACCAGATGACGTCCGAAGAGATGATATAGATGTTGCACGAGGAATATTATACACATTGTGCATAGGACGTGGTCGATATGTTCGTGTCGGACCTGGATCGCTCTCACCAGACGCGAAGGATATCATAGACATCCGACTTATGCTATGTACGTCAGAAGAGGACATAGAATGATCGTCGTCTAGATCGCGCCGTCTGGCTTTACTTCGATGTGATAACCAATCTTCTTGATCATCCTCCCTTTCGATAGCCGGCGGTAAAAGTTCAGCTCGCTGTTTACCCTTATTGTTTGCGCCATTAACAGGTGGCGATCTAGCCACAATTACCGTCCGGCTCGACTGCCAATCAATTTCCAGAGACGGGGCATTTTGTTTCAAAATTTCCTGACGCTTTTGCATGACAGCTCTTGATCGCTCACGCTGAGACTTCTGTTCCTGTTCTCGCTTGGCTTTTTCTGCGTCGCGAGCTAGTCGTTCTCTTTCTTTCTTAAGCTTTTTCGGGTCGACATTCGATGGAACCATAGGTATCGGAGGAACTGCAGAAGGGACGTCAGGGAGAGATGTACGGTCTGACGCGTTGCTGGATTGCGTACGTTTTATAGGAGTTGACCGTGGTATGGCAATATTAAGCTCGTCAACTGGAGGTAACGAGCTTGCAACATGCTTATCACCTCCATGTCCAAACACCGACGACAGCCCCCATTTGTTATGGCGTTTACCGAATCCTAATGCGCCTAACTTACCAAATTTGCTATGTTGTTGGTTAGGAGTGCTGTTATCCTCTGGTTGAATTACTGCATCCGACAACTCCGTTGGCTCGTCATCCGGGGGCAAAGAGAGAACAATCGGCGATTGAGGTACATCCATGGGCGAATCATGGCTCTCCGGCGAAGTTTCGCCACGACTGCTATCGGGTGCAGGAGATACTTCCATTGCCCACGCATCGGGAGAAACGGTATGCTGGCGCAAGCGTCGACCAGCAGCCGCGGAAATCGAATTCAGGGAGTTAGGTGAAGGAGGAGATCGATGCCCATAGCTCGATAAGTCCTCAATTGGATAGTCGGCTTCCCGTAACATCCTAGAAAGATCTGCTGCATGGGGTTGATGATAATGAGGCTCAACAATTGAGGGGAAACTAGATGATGCGTGATGTCCAATAGAACCATGGCCTTGTATTTCTCCGTTGAAAGTAGGTCTGGGGGGAAGGTGGGTGGTTTGAGAATGAGATGGAGGAAGTGACCGTGGAGGGACGGAAGGTAGACCATCGGCGTAGGCGGGTGTCGGACGTTGTATTCGGTTGTGTGATGGTGCGTGTTGCAATAAGGGATGATTCGGGGCCAGGTGACTAGTTTCAATAAGATAAGGATGATTTAAGCATTGCTTCGAGGTCAAGCGTTTTTCCGGATCATATCTGAGTAGGTCCTCTATACAATCTATTATTGTCGATGGAATAGAGGCGTCAAAAAAAGATCGCAAATTTCTGGGTTTGATCTGCCAAATGTTAGTGCATTCAGAAAGGTTCAATGTAGAACGTGAATACCTTGGAAAAAGTACATCCAACTTGTCTGGCCAATTGAACCCCACGCATCCAGATGCCCCCGCCCCAAGTCCGACCTCGCTGGTCGACACCATAATCATGGCAAGGATCGCCGAGGACTTCACAGATCCGCGCAACCTGTTCAATCTCTCCAGCTCCAGGAAAAAGCGGTTTTAAATTAATAAGTTCAGCGAGGATGGTTCCTAATGCCCACATATCAACGGGATTTGAGTAGTCACGACTACGGAGCAATACTTCCGGAGCACGATACCACCGTGTCGAAACATATTCAGTATACGGTGGTTCAGAACGTGTTTCCCGAGCCAAACCGAAATCTGCTAATTTGATAATTACGACGACATCCCTCTCCGGTGGTGCATTAGGAGGGGCAATGGGGGATGTTGTTGGATAGTCAACAAGACCAGTAGTCGTTACGAGAAGATTTTCAGGCTTCATATCGCGATGAAAAAACCCCGACTGATGGATATGATGTAGACCTTTGACGACTTGAGAATAAATAGAGGACACAAGACCGCCAGCGAGAGGTCTTCCTTTGCGAGATTTTATCAGTTGGTAAAGATTACCCTCCATACTTTCGAATACGAAATATAATTCTTTTGTAGAAGGTAGAAGAAACGAATCGTAAAGGGGGATGACATTCGGATGGGGTGTTATCGCGTGGAGGGACTACAGGTGCGATGTCAATAACAAACCATCTATAAGACATGTGGATCTACCTCCAGCTCCTTTAATCGGCGGCATTCTTCCCAACCTCCCTCCCACTTTTTCTTCATCCTCTTGACAGCTACTAACCTTTTCCCAGTCCATTCTGGACGTGCACCCGCGCCGCACTGCATTGGGGATAAGGGTGTACTAGGCGGGAGCGTCCCATGCCAATCGCAGAGCCATACAGTTCCGAACGAACCATCACCGACGACTTTGAGAGGTGTCCACGATCGTATCGACGCTATGAAAACAGCAATAAAATCACAATAAAATGAGGAATAGTGTTAGGAATAGAGGGAAGAAGAACAAGGAAAGGCAAAGTACGAACTAGTATTAGAGTCGCCAATGATAAGTCTATCGCCGACGAGAGATACAGAAGGAATTCCCTCAACAGCTTGGTGCTCCTTCGAATGAGTGGAATTGTTGGAGTTATTTGGAGGACATGGTTGCATTGGTGATTGATCATTGACTTGCATGTGCCCGTAGGAGAAGAGTGGGATGGAAAAAAATTAGAAAGAGAAAGAGAAAAACAGTTTAAACGAAAAGCATTAAGAGATAATGAAGGAGAAGGCGAGAAAGAAGGTGATATGCCGGGGGACGAGGGAGCAAGTGAAGAGGCTGAAGGAAAGGAAGAAGAGTTTCGAAGAGCGCACGGGCTATACGGGTGGACGCTAGTGGCGTCGGATCAGCGCCTGGCGAATTCAAGACTAAGCTAAGACTAAAGCATAATAATTTATTATGTGCATGCATTACAACTCGTTTATTGTCACCCGCGACTGATGCGGAACGAAACACGCAAGAATTTCATTCCGTCGCTTGTTGAAAAAAAAAGATATAGCGTAAGAATGCCTAATGCATTTGTTGGAGGATCGGTAGCTATCCAATTACAGATACAAATTACAAATTCTCGTAGTTGGTTGATATAGAGGAAGGAGAGTGAAAATGGAGGGAATTGATAGTTAGTAACACAGAAAGATTGATGTTCGTGTAATCGTAAAGTCTCAGTGTAAAATGTCAGAGTATGAAGTAATAAGAAAATCGGAAAGAGAAATAATAAGTGAATTAGGTTGCTCCTTCATCATCGCCGCACGCCATTGTTCAATATTGAGAGCAGGTTTCCCTTTATCACGCCTGCTTCTGCAGTCCACGTGCGTATGTGTCAGTTTAGCTCTTTGGTGATTGCTTGAATTCAAACATACCGGCCTTCAACCCCGGCCCATCCCGTAGGATAGCTAGCATTTGATTGCGATGAGCTGCGTTGACTATCGGTGTACACGATGCCGTACTGGACCGCGCTAATCCGGCATCTCCCCTATAGATCGCATGTCGAGCAGAGGCCAATCCTGGAGGTGAATAAGCATTTTGATAGTTTGCCATCCCTGTCAAAGCCGTCGGTGACATTGCGCCAGGTCCAGCCAACCGTGGTGAATGAATGAACAAAGGCATCTTGACGAGACTTCCATTGACCGATGTAGGTCTGTCATGGCTAATAGGGGCGTTATAACCTAGTGGTAATCTTGTTCCCATTGTTGAGACAGATTCAGATAATGGTCTGTCTAGCCTTGAGTTCTCCTCCGCAAGGATTGAATCCAGCAACTGCAGCTGCTTGAATCGCTGCGCCGAATCACCTGGGAGACGCTGGTTCATAGATGTCATAACTTGCCGTTCCTCGTTCCAGACCGAGGCTCTCTCATCTTGTACATCTTGTACGTGGCCGTTCAGAAATCTATCCGGGAAATTTCGCGGCGGCGACGACACGATCGAGATAGGTGTTGGAGCACGAGGAGTATCCGTTGTTGAAGACGATTTTCCCGAATCACTTAAGAGTGACATTATTCGATTCCAGTGACTTCCATTATCTGGAGGCAAGGATCTTATATCTTGAGGGTTCTCCGCAGAATCGATCAGACTGACATCATCCATTACACCATATAAATCTTTCTTCAGCAATGGCGGATCAAAACCAACTGGTCCATTATCTCCGCGGCGTAATGGTGTGTGTGGATCAATAGAAGATGATTGCGAACTTGATACATCGGCTTCGATACAATTGGTATGAGAGGAGGATTCCGCAGAGACCGGGGATTCCTCTGAACCACTAGCTGACAAACCTTTGTCGCTGTTCAACAGTGTGGTGTTCAAAAAATCCACTCTGGAATTCCCTGCCCGTTTTTCTTTTCGAAGTCGCCGAACAATGTTCTTCAGAGGACTATGGACAACCAACCGGTCATTACATTGTTCAGTAATTTAAAACGAGATACTCACTGAATTACAGGTGCTATTAAATAGAATTTATGATTATTTGTCGAGACAGTATTTCTCTTCCACCCCGGTAAATCTGCGAGGCTAAACCAGTCAATTTTCTGTTGAAGCTCCTTGAGATGATATATATTTTTGCGCAAACATGACGCTTACGCTGATTTCCTTTCTAGTTTGAGTTCTGAATACAAAATTTTCTGGGATCCCGGGAACTACGAATAATGTGACTGGCTGCTGTTGTTTCACGCAAAGATCAATCCGATGGTGTCGTTGAATTTTTCCGCTAAGATTATAGCCGGTCTCTTCTAGTACCTAGCAATAGGGGTGAGAACGATGTCTAAAATAAATACATCCGTTGACACACCTCTCGGACTGCACAGTAAACTTCATCCTCGTTCTCATTGACCTTCCCCTTCGGAAAACCCCAGCCTGCTGACGCTTTCCAGCCTTTAACCAAAACGCACTGTACCACCAATTAAATTCTGACAAGAAGGGAAGTCAAGTAGGTACCTTGGTTAACGACTCATTAAGCATGATGGCGCCACAAACGGGCACACGGGTTTTGTACTCCATAAAATCATTAAATGCCGATTCATGGTCATGACTCCAACGATGTAATAAGGAACATGAGCGAAAAAGGATTTCTGAGAATTTCTTGAGAGGTAATGAGGGAAAGGCTGGTTTCGCTTCTCTAATAAAGTCTTCGTAGTACCAATGGCTAAATAAAAATAAAAATACATGTCCATCAGGTTCAATTAGTACAGCGACAATAAATATGCCCACGCTTGTTCAATTTGAAAACATACACGCTCAACTTCAGCAAGTTCGTCTTCTGGGAGATTGAGGATAAATCGACTGTAAAATTCATTTGTAAGATTGCCAAAGATTTGTGATGGAGCTCGGGACAGACCTTAGAAGGTCCTCCAGGACTTCTTCAAACGTTGCATCTTTGAATGAAAACCTGTCAGGTGTATTTGTGGGAAGAGTTTCAGTGGAATAATCTTGAAGTGATGCTGGATTATGGAGGCCAGCCATAGAAAAGGAGTGCGTTGTAGAATGCGAGTTAAGGTATGTCTTACGTGAGCAACGGACTTTGAATGATGCGCGCTTCAGTCTATACGTCAACTTTTGAAATCAGATGCAAGTCGAGACTGATAGTGGTAAATAGGGAATGATGTACTTGACGGTAGTTGTTAAATAGATGTTATTATTATTGTAAATGAGCCGGACACTGGACCAATAGCCAGTAACTTGGTCTCACAGGCATACATCACATGGCCAGAGTGTCAAACAACTTGAAACAAGTGACGGTCCCGCTCGACCGTCAAAGTATGACCATCTCCACCTCTTTCCAGAGGGATGGCCATATTGTCCAAGTTGCATGGAGGACATTTACCCTATCGCTTGCTTTATCTCTTTTACCCCCATTGATACCCGCCCTAGCTAAGCCCCAGGGCTCATCCGAAAAAGTGCGCAAGCTATTGAGACGGGAGCTCGGTCTAACAAGCTTTGCATTTTGTATGACACTCGCTGTGGCAGGAGGGAAATTTTTGGATAAATTCTTCAAGAAAAACTCGATACCATACAGAGATCAACGTTCTTTTACCGCAGAGAATCACAGGACGTTCCTGGCCAATGCCATCAGCTCAACTGTGGCGGTTGTTCTTTTCACGTCAAGGAACAAAAGGCCAGCTCGCGGCACTTCCACGATACCTTTCACACTCTCCATTTCTCAGAGCACCTCTCCAACCTTAGATCTGACTCTGCTTATTCTTGTTCGAGCTTTAGATGCCCGTGTGCAGGCATATCTGCAAAATCACCACCCGGATACCAATGAACCAGTTTCTGGAAAGGCAAAACCACGCAAGACCCTTCTTTCCACACTTATCGTTAAATATATGGATGTTATCCTTTTTTGGTTGGCATGTTCAAGGTGAGTGTCCTCAGAATATACGGCCAATAATTCGTCGCCAAGGTCTTCTGAATGATTCTTGTCTTTAGAATAATGTGGTGCTTTTTCTATGAGCCAAGTCGATTGCCCAGAAGCTACGTTAAATGGTACTGTGCGACCTGTCTTCTTCATACAGCTCACCTCCATGATAATCAGGATTAAGTCACTAGCGAACATGGATACTCGGCTTATAAAAGCCTTACAAGCCATTCGTGAGGGAACATGGAAGTATGGCCAGCCAGCCCTAGACAAAGACGTTTTTTTAGAAGGAATGGCTCGGGATTTGAACATGGATCCATGTTTAGGAAATCCTGTCCATCTTCCGGCATTTGGTGGGCTGCTAGCAAATCAAGTCTGGCAAAAACTTGATGTTCAAGGACGTCAAGGAGTCGGAGGCCTCCCATGTGATATAGTTCATTGTGGTACGGCAGGAAATAGTTGCACCGGTAATGCAGTGGTTCGGTTTGGACAAGCCTTTACCAAAGCTCTTTTGATTTACGCCCCAGTAATTATTCGCGGTTCCCACTTCTCCGTGTCAAAATCTGACGATGCCGTTTTCTAAGGTTCACGTTCTCCCAGGACTTCTAGCTAGACCGAGACAGTTGTTAAGGCAGCCCCTACCAACCTTCCTTGCCATTCTCCGTAGCGCCACGTTCCTATCCACATTCGTATCTTCATTTTGGTATGCAGTTTGCCTTACACGTTCCGTAGCTCTGGCCCGCATATTTCCAAACATATCCCATAACATATACGATGGACCATACGGGTGCATTTTGGCAGGCTGCCTCGTCTGTGGTTTTAGTATCGGTATTGAGAAACAGAAACGGAGGGGGGAGATAGCGTTGTATGTTCTTCCAAGGGCAATTCGTGCTTGTCTGCCAGAAAGGTGGATTAGCCTGCGCAGTCGCACTGCACGAGCCTTCGAAAGGTAAGACACTCAAAAATGCTCCTTCCGGATTGGTAATATCATCTCGCTAGGTTGATTCTCGTACTATCTCTTGCTTCGATATTGACATCCGCTGTTCATTATCCGAAGTCTCTTCGGGGCTTGTCAAAGTGGACGTTGAATTACGTCATGTCGGAACACCCACAGCGGAATGGAAGACGAGGCCATCATCAAGCGCAAGATGACAAGGACAAGAAATTATATAATAGTCATTAACATGCATCGTGTTGAACTCTGTATAGTCGCAGCTGGCGATCGTAAAATGAACAACTCCCCACTAATGATTCCTGCTTAGACAGGAATGTATGCGCCCAATCCACACCGTACACCAACGACTCGTGTTCATCAAAACGGAACGAAACAGCTCCTTTAGACATTTCGCTACCATCAAATTTAATTATTTTACAACCATCGTGCATGCATGCGACAAGAAGATAATCCTTTTTTCCAGGATCATAATGCCATTTGACTCTCCATGCACCCCCGCCGACTGCAACTTGCGCAACGGGTTTCGAAGTTCGTCGAGTGTCAAATATCCTCACACGAGCGTCATAACTATTTAATATGGAGTTTAGTGAATGACTGGACGCTCATGTCCTTACCTCCCTACGGCAAGCATGTGTTCAGCATGAGGGCTGCTCTGTACGGACGTCACGCCTCCATCGAATCTTTGAAAGAGTTAGGGTTGAACAATCACAAGCCAATAGGACGCACCGGGCGTTCGAAAAAATAGGTGTTTGATATCCTACACGGCAGTCCCAACCTTTTAGTTTACAGTCGTCTCCACCTAACAATTCCATAATAATGCAAGCGCGTATCAAAACACTAGTGAGACAACTTACCGGTATAGATTTTGTTTTGATCCCACCTATCCCAAGCAGTAATCCATGATTCAAATTCATGCCCGATCCAGTTATCAGTTATGACTAAACTAGATTGTGCGCATTTCACGACGACAATGGAACCATCGGAACATGAAGTTGCCAGGATGTCAGAACTGTTTCAACATAAACTTCTGTCGGTCATACTAAGAAGACGGGGTACCTTATTGCTGAACGATTCTTGGCCCAGTCCAAAGATAAACAGAGTGACTTGGGGTTGACACATGAATTTTCGACCAATTCCAGCTAGCGTTAAGACTTCAGCTGACTTGTTTGAATAAAAGGCGATCAAAATGCTTACTCTTCTTCCGACGAATCTGTACAATCCGATACTGCCGTCGGCGTCGGCAATAGCCAAACCGTCTGACGACCATTTCATATCCAATATGCCCGGCATGGGAAGTTCTTGTAGCTGACTGCTTGAAACATGTACCGATGATGCACTCGCAAATTTCCAGCCAAACAAACGACCTACCAACAATCAATAGCATCATCATTATCCGATTTGGCAATGTCAACTTCAAACAGCAAGCACTTTCCACGTCGCTGGGGAACTTCTAGTTGCTGATCATCCGCATTAGCCTTCCCTTCCTCTAATTTGTATGTTCCAACTGCGAATATGTGCGTTAATCCAGGAGAAGGACAGAACTCAATTGAATCTGCAGGAAGAGCAGTATCAAGGCAGTGTGACATGCATGTGACATTTGAACCCATACTACTTACGTAACGGTCCACTCGAAACTGGCCGGATGCCAATGCGCATTCTTCACAGTCCTCAACCAATCCCTTCAACGTGTTTCTTTTGCGGGGCGAAACCTGACAAAACACCAAAAGATCCGCGAGCGTTCAAATGTCAAGAATGCCAATGCTGGAATCGTTATGACGAGAATGGAGAGATCATGTCGGACGAACCAGCCATGCACGACGAGTCATTAAACGCGTCTTCTTTCGCTAAAAGAGGTATTGTGTTACTTCCACGAAAATGCATCTTTCTTTCTCACTGAACTGATAACAGCTTCGCCGAGTAAAAATCGGTTCCCGACTCAAAACGCACAGAGTCTGTTCTGCCGGACATGCCTCACGAACCAAACACTCCTTGTTAATTTACTTTCAAATTACCTTCCTGCTCCAGACGTGTGTCTTTCTCGAAAATTCATTGTACACTACATATTCACTGCTTCTAGGACCCATCCTACGGAACTCTACTTGCCGAATTGCCCGAGTACAAAACAGCCTTGGAAGCTCGATACCCTCCAGTATGCAAGGACTGCGGATTCAGCGTTGATGAAGCAATCAAGTCCAAAGAACATATGGCGCGAACGTCCGCCTTGGGATCCTGGTTGAAACGAAGCCAGACTGTAGGATCGACCCGATCTAACGAACAACAGAATGCGCGACGCGAAATATTGATGTGGCGTGTAAGAGGGGGGTTGTGGGTTGTAACGCTAATATTTGCTACTTGTGTAGACTTTGCGGGTATGTCGCCGCCTTCTGCTTATCTTTCATTTTACTCACTTTTTGTTTGAAGGTAGTCTTGAGTATAACTTGGACAAGCTATGGATGGCCACTGTCTTACCGCTGTGGTCACTATTTTCTATATTTTGGGCGTTTTGGGATCCAACGTGGTCGACAATTCGTGTTTCACGCCTACAAGGGCGAGGTTTTTCTGTAACAGGCCGACAGCTGTATATTGTAAGAAAGACTTGTCTTATCTTTCCGCTTCATTAATAGCTGTGTTCATTTTAGTATTGTCAAACTATATCATGGTTTATCCGTCTGTTCACATCAATTGTGTTGTCTTTGAAGCATTTTGAAAAACTGCATAGTTTTTTTACGTCGGACCGTATACGAACCTTGTACATCTCCTCTCTAATTATTGAAATATTTGTTTGTCTCTTTGTTTATGTTCTTTCGTGCTTATATGGCTAACTCAATAAATTTCAGCTCGGAACTATTTGGATAACTAATCTTCGGATTAAACGACCGCCAAAGATCCGTCTATTGGACTCGAAAAACCAATCCGGCTCCGTGTTGAGGGAAACAACCCCGACTGCACCACCACCCCAACCACCCTCGACGGAAGCATTATTTGCTACTTTTTCGATTGCGCCACAATCAAACCCACCAACAAAACATATTTTCGGTCAACCATCTTTCCCATCGCCCAAACGTCAGCTAGATGTCTCTTCTGAAGACATGATGGACTGGACCCCTGCAAATTCGCCAGACAAAACCAAGGAGATTTGGCTTCGACCGCAGAAGTTTTTCCCTCCGGAACAGCCGACCGGTCTGGAAGACCTCTTTCAGAAAGCTACTAGGCTGGATGATGACATTGCTACCGACCGTACTTTCCGAAAGGCACAAAAATGGAAGCGGTGGAAACGGGATTTCCAAAATTATAAGCTTCATATTTCCATGCTCTTGGCTGGAGTAACCATAACATTAGCTCTAGGAGTAGGTTACATGTTTCTTCGACGTCTTGTCATGTCCAAAACCTCCCAAACTACATACGTCCAACTTGATGATTTATGATAAAATCCCTATAAGTATATAAATTAATTAATTCCATACCTCTTTTGGATCAAAAAGCCCGACTGTAAATTTTCATCTACCTCAGAAGGAAAACCCTTTGGGTCACGGACAACCCATACTGTCAGCATTATATTAAGAACGGACACTGTCTATCGATATCTGGAAAAAAATTGTCGGACATAGCCCCGTCTTTGCGGACATTGTCGGACGGCTCGAAGGGTAGACTGAGCCCGTGATTTTCTCCCAAAAGACCACGCTTGCATCATTTTTGAATATCTTCTTTCCTTTCAGCCTTTAATAACTTGTTTGCATTAACATTTGATGAATGTTTCATGAAGCACCAATTTTCACCACAACTCCATACCGGACCAAGTCCTGACGACGATCATTGATGGTGGGTGCATTGAAAGCATGAAGGGATTTCAGGAGTTCAAGTATTAATATGTACCATATTATTGATGGTGATATATATACATCAACGAAATCCTATTGTAACGGGTGTTCCTAAATGTGTTCACACAGACGATAAATGGACGAACTCGCACTGGTATTGCTCGTCGGTTGTTGAAGGTCGTTGCTTCAGTTAGATGTATCGAAAGAACAATGTCACTATGCATGTATGCTGAGGACCGATGAAGACTGTTCCGCCGTCAATTGGTTATTACGACTCTGCGCCGCTTTCCCGCGGAGAACATTGTCGATGAAGAATTCACCGGCCTAGAGTCTTGTCAAAAACTGAGCCAAAGAATAGGGAAGCGAACTAACCTTATAGCTACTCCTGACAAGGGGTCCGCTCGCTACGTATAAAAATCCCATTCTTTCTGCGACACCACGCCAACGATCAAACTCCCCCGGCGGAACATATCGCACGACCTTCATATGGCGCTTGGTAGGTCGCATATACTGACCAAAGGTGACGACGTCTACATCGTTCTTTCGCAATTCTGTGATATGATTGTTAGGAGCAAATAACGACGTTAGGAGGAACGTCTGACCTTCCAAAGCGTGCATTATCTCATTATCTTCTTCGCCCAGACCCAACATAATGCTTGTCTTAGTAATCCTAACGCCTTCAGACTTGGCATGACGAAGAACGGAAAGCGATTGTCTTAGCAAGATCACATTGTCATCCAATCCGGAGGATTAAGCAACAACAAAAAACTAACCCAAAATTAGCCCGTCGGTCACGTACAAACGGCGTTAATCGTTCTACAGTTTCGATGTTGTGGGCGTAGACGTCTAAACCAGATCGTGCTACAAGTGATACAGATTCGAGATCCCCGGCATAATCGGACGTAAGAGCTTCCACATTTGTCTCAGGCGCTCTTACATCCAAATTAGCGTCCATGTTTTGCCTTCAGGTCAGCCTACCAAACTTACTTTTGCTTGATTTTGATTATTGTTTCGGCAAAATGAGAGGCACCGCCGTCAGGAAGGTCTAACACTATCAATTAAGTCTTCTGCGAGATAAGTGCAAAGATTACTCGTACCATCTCTATCTACACTGGTCAAGACTATGTACCCAAGGCCCCATCGTTTAATAGCTTCAGCTGTATTTTCTGGTTCATGAGGATCCAGCGGCGACGGTGCTCGAGAAGTCTTGACAGAACAAAAGCGACATCCTCTTGTGCATGTATCACCCATCAACTAGTAGAAAGATATGAAGGGAGACAAGAGGAGATTACAGATCAAATAAACAAACCATAATGGTTGCAGTTGCTTTGCGTTTGGCAGCTTGATCTCCACTTGAGAGTCCAGTATCTGACCCGCCGCCCCAACATTCACCAATGTTTGGGCAACGAGCTTCTTCGCACACAGTGTGAAGCCCCAGACCTCGCAGATCCTTTTTAATCTTGTTAAACGACGACCCGGTAGGTATACTTGTCTTCAAATAGGACGGTAAACGTGGTCTGTGAAAAATAAAAGATAAAAAGCTATTAATAGTGAGAAATATGCGAGAGAAACTTACTGGGATGTATTTCCCAGAACGACAGTATCCTCAACATCTCCTCGAATGAAGTCATCTAGGGTAGGGCCGCTCGATAATACCTTCGTAAAATCACCTTTTGAACTAGTTGCCAATCCGCGAACTGCGCTGTGGGCGCGAAGTCGTAGTGCTTGTTGGAAGTGATACATTTATATAAGCGCCACTGCTGACAAATCGCAGGAAGCCTTCCAAGAGTCAACTTGACACGAACATGACAGACTATGTGCAAAATCTGGATGCAAATTCTTTATTAACCTTGGAGACGGTCATTGTGTTTTACTTTTTGCAAGCATTGATAATTAACGCGCTGGTGTTATTCAGGCCCTTTCTCTGGTCGTTGCACCATTTATATCCCCTCCTTACAATTTCCCTCTCTTTCTCTTTGGAGTATATACCCAAGAACGAAGTGAAGTCGGACAGTCAGCGAAGCTTTTTTCGGCCTTATTACTTTGCTCAGTGCTCTTGGATTTCATCTGGCTCATTCAAAATCATCAGCATGGCTTCGTTAGAGCTCTCTCTATTTTAATTTTGATACTCAAAGTACGCGGAATTCGCTTATTTCTTCGCCACGTGAAAATGTTTAAACACAACAATTACTACCCTATCAGATTCCTACCTTCTTTGGTGCTCATCGAGGTGCTAGCCCAATTGGTTTCACGGGCGAAACAGGCGCGTTTTAACTCTTTCTTTTCTTGTTACCAACCCGCCTTATTCTTGCTATAGTCTGGTCCATGCCCGGAGGTTTCACTACTAATACTCACAGTGGGTATCAGACACTCGACGACGATGTAGAAGCTCGACCGCCTCCACCGCCATCCCGTTCCGCCCAGACACCTATTGTTAATCCGCAACAACAGTAGTAGTCAAAATTGTAACGGCATGTATTTGTTGACCCCGTTTGCTATCGAATAAACGACCAGCTTTTGAAATAACGCTGTCACATCCCATGAAAAGGCAGTGAATGAACATCATGAGCTGTACGGGCACTAGCAAGAAACAATGCCATCCAAATCTTTGACCCAGATAGAGCCACTTCTCTTCTCCGGACCATCAGATTTTTCCCACTCGTCAGAAATTTCTTTTGTCGTTGTCAACATCCTCAATCTAGACGATACAGACACTCACCAAAGCAAGTCCCCGCCACCCATCGTCTCCAAGCTTCAGCGATGCCCTTTTCCAAGTACCGCGTCCATTGTTCAGTGTCGAATAGAGGCGCGTGTTCTCGGTTCAAGAACAATTCCTTGCGTAGATCAATTAATTCTCCTGTCGGTCCTTTACCTTCCTGACACCAATGGACGCCCCGAGCATAATATATCGCTCGCTCTTCGTACTCTTGAATGCTACTAACAACCATTTTTTCACCCATGTTAGTTGCCATAGCTATACTCGCCGCTACACGAGAACACATTTTTGACCTATATTTAGGCCATGTGATGATAGGTGTTCCTGCCCATAAAACACTACTTTGGTCAAATTAAGTTGAAAAACGATACTTCAACTCACTCCGCGGCAATAGTGTGAGCGTTACACTTGACGAAAATTTAGAAAACACGGGCCTTCACCCATAATCATTTCACGTACCTCCACAGTATCTAATACCAGATCTGCTATTCGAATGCGCCGTAAATGCTCTTCCTTCGGAACGACATCAGTAAAAAGCAAGCGAGAAGCTATTTCTGAATTTGCCCAGATTGTTGCTGTTCTTTTTAATTGTTCTTCCCCTGCGGAAGGAAACCGCAGTAACCAAAGGACACTGTCGGGAACTAGTTGCAATATCCTAACCCACACGGCAAAAATAGTTGGGTCTATCTTTTTCGACATAAATCAAACCATAAGGAACTATCAGAAAGAGCATACCTTGTATAACTGCAAAACATGGTGAACGATCTGCAAAAGCAAATGTGTTGGCAAAATGCGACCTACCTGGTTAAAATTGGCGAAAATGAAAGTTCCGCTTCAAAACAAACTTAATCAATCGGTTGCTGATAGAGCATGGCAAGCATACGATGATAAATCAGGAAAAATTTCCTTTCTCAATCGGGTCCTCGCCATTTCTTCTCCCTTCCATATGCCTTCTGAAGTTAGGTTCCCTGCAGAGTCGGACTTGGAAGATTGCTTGTGATCGGTAACAAAAAAAGTATGCTAATGGGTGCATTCCAGAGGAAGCCGAATAAACTGAGCAGAAGGAACAAACCGGCATATAAATCATGTGTTCCGTATACATCCACTCATCAGACAAACTCTCTGGATCAAGACCAGTGTCTGCATTAGTTTCTGGCGACAATGATCTTTCACCTAAAAGACAGAAAAAATGGCTGAAGGTATTTTTAAAACATATAGAAGATTGCATACTGCGCGTACGAGATGCTTCTTCTTGCTCTTTTTGCTTTCGCCAACGCTCCCACGCACAGGTTTCCGGGGGAGTCGAAATAACATCAGTCACTAGATAATCACACCATCCTGTCGGAAATATAGTCGGCTCAAAAATTATCTATAGCCTCAGTATGGGAAAGCTCAGCTTACCAGCAGCCAAGGTGCCGGCGAATCCCATCAGCTGCAACTGAACTGGAGCAGGCCGAGCAGCGAAAATATCGTTTCGGGCTCCTTTGGTATATCCTCCGAGGTTTATTACTGCATATAAGATCAATTTAATCAATAATTTGGGGTGGTGCAGACCCACATATGTGTATGCCGTTCATGACAATCCGCTCAATGATACTTTTGGTTGACAAGCTTGAGACATCCCAGAAATGTTGGGATTCGGTCTCAATTTTTCGTCGGTATTCGGAACCATCGGACGGTGAAGTGGCATAAACATGGATTTCGAATTTACTCCTGTCATGAAATCCGAAAACAGACTGCATCAAGTGCGCCAAAGGATGGTTACTGAAATCGCATAAACGCTAGAATAGGCTCGATGATACTTAACAACTTACTTTAAATCACTAGAAACATACCCAATCTTCAATTTATCTCTCAATGGTGCTGGCGGAGGGTACACATGTAAAGGTAACCAAGACTGCGTTTGGGTTGTGTACGAAATTCGAAGAGCATTGCGGTGGGATACCAGGCGAATGGCACGCGAAGAAAGAGGATACGTGAACTAGAGAGGTTTTTTAGCTCAGCGATATAGCCATGGCAATGAAAGTCTTGCCCTACCGTATGGAACGGTAATATTGACGGAACGGGAGGTGGGCCCATTGCGGAAATCTTCAAACGTTTATACTTCTGCAATTCGAACTCATGCATGCGCAGAAAAATTGGTATAGCTACAGGATCGTTACCGGTGTACCCTCGTTGGCCATATACCTCAATATACCACCGTCGTTGCGTTACACGGATGATGAACTCAACAAGTCTGATAATCATACCACCTTCGTTCACTTTTTTCTCTAATCGATCGAAGGGGGTGAAAAATCGTTGCAGCATTTTGGTCCATTTTTTCTTCTGTGACCGGCAGAGTGGCCGGCCATAAGCAGTTTCCAGGGTTCCTAACCATTGCTTTAAGGTGCTATGAGATTGCATAACTCCAACACCATAAGAATATCCTGCCAGTAGCTGCTGGTCGCATATTTTAACGACTTTATTTATCCATCCTTCTTGTGGAGAATTAGAGGGTCGTCCATGAACATCTAATTGAAGGTCCCCCGAAGTGCCTCCTCGGCCTCGCCAGTCGCAAATCGCTGCTTGTGCGCTAGCTAATCCGCATATGGCTTCTTGAAAATTTGGATTAGTCTCTAATGCACGTTGATAAAACGTGATCGCTTCATGCGGCCTTCCCTTTGAAGATAGAGAGGGTCAATATATTTCGAAAAGAATAAGAGAGAAACTGACAAGATCTTTGATAACATTGCCCATATTGGCTAATGCTACGTCAAAATCTGGGTTTAGGTGCAAAACTTGGGCGTAGGTCCTGGGTCAAATGATGAGCCCATTATCGCTAGTGACTTTATCTGGCCTAAAACTACCTGATTGCTTCCTCTATTTGGCCCTGATCTTTCAGTAGGGACCCGAGATTTGTCAATAAATGGGGATGAGCGCCATCTTGAGCAAGACCTTTTGTATAATAGGCCTTCGCAATGTGCTGTCCACTAACGCTTTCACCTCCGCTATCTTCCGGTACTACAGACAGCGGAATCGTCGACAAAATAATCCCCATGTTATTGCATATAGCAGGAGAAGGATGAATAGCTACGGCTAAATAGTAGAAAAGTAGCACCAAGGAAGTGCCGCCTTGAACTACTATACCTTTAGTTGTCAACGATGGTCGATTGGTGTTAGAATCCGACTGAAATATTCTTGCCAGGCTTAGCAAGATAGTGGACGTCATGCTCTGCGAAGGAGGGGCATCCCAGTGAACTGAAGAAGAGCCGGGATTTTTGACGAGACCAGGAAGATTTCCTAAATGAGATGGGAAAAGTAGCGAAGGCAGACATGATGCTTGCTCAGGCAGGAGAAGCGTCATTGGAAGACTCCCACCGCCCATCCGGAGTAAAATCTCGATCAATCTTGGACCAGTGTTACAGACCGCCTGGAGCACGTTGAACTGTGGAACCAGCAGTTCACCATAAGATCTAGAAAGATTTGATATTCCCAGTGCTCGTGCAATTTCCGATGCCAGATGGTTATCAGAACTTGCACCTGATAAGAGACCCGCCACGCAGACGGCTACGATGACATCGATGGATGTATATGATTGAGCTGTCCCTGCTGCATCAGAAGGTCGCATAGCGAGATCGAGTCCCTTCAAAAAAAGGGAAACAGCAGCATTGGTAGCCGAGTTGGATTCGTGAGCGAGAATTAAATTTCCATGGGTATATAGCAGACTTTGGATTCGATGCTTATGTGAAAGCGGAACGTCAACTAGTAATTCACCATTATCATTAAGAATGTGTGATTCGACGAATTCACAAACGTGGACTGCATCTTGGAATCGAAGGGAAGAGCCGGGATTACAAAGAACACTCAGCATGTTGTCCTTTGCCACGAGAAATGAAAAGAGTCAGCTCTGAATGGGCCAGAAAGAGTAGGTGATCGACATACAATTGCATCCCAAAATAATGGGTGTGTTCGGATAGCCTTCCACCACCATGCTTCTGCTTCCTGCGGTCGGCCCATGCTGAATAAAGCGGTTCCGATGTTAGACATTGCTTCAACCTGTAATGAAATGGGATGTATATGAATCGCCGTGTTATAGCCTCAGATTTCACTTACGTAGTTTGGATCTAGTTTTAGAATTTCTAGGTTGACCTCTATACACCCATTATAATCTCCGGCCGAGTGAAGCACACAACCCAAGAGAAGAATAACAGGAATATGAATGGGATGGTATTCCCTGAGAAAACGAAGGATCGGTAATAGTTCCGTAGTGCAGGCATGATTTGCAGAATGCGTGGTTTCATTTCCGCAGTGACGAATGGGCATAGGGGATAAGCCAGGAGATACGACGCTAGACAAATTGCAAAAACGATAGGCGTGCGATAGGAGTGCATCTCGCGCAAAATCACTTGCAAAAACATTGAAAAGAGCCCTAGGAGACGATATACCTTCTCCAGGGTTGAAGACATTCGGGGTCGGAAGTGGAGTTGAAGCAGAAGAGCCCTGTTGATATGTATATGTAGCAGTACCTCTGACTGCAGGATTATTCCGAGAGGAGAAGGAGGGTATGGGTTGCTCTTTGGATTGTGATTGTGATTGCGATTGATTATGGATACTAGTAGTTGATGTCGAGACTCTGGCAGGTTGGGCGGGATTGGGAAATAGGAGGGACGTTGTAAATGAATGATGAGTTGCAGCTGAAGTATCTGGTGGAATGGAAGTAGAAGAGGGAAATGGAGAGAGAGGAAGACACGTGGTAATAGACTGTTGCCCTGACACAGTGCTGGATACTTGGTTTGAAGGTAGCGGAAGAGACGTTAAAACGGGATTCAATCTGGGTTGTTCGGTTGGGCCTGAAAAGCCACCAGCACCAGGAATAAGATGGTGGAACCCGGTAGGGCCAGGATCGAGTGACCAAGCCGGCGCTGAAGTCGTAGGAGACTGTTGATAGCTCACGGTTGAGACTCGGAAGACGTCACTTACAGCAGGCAAACGACTACTCGAAGCCTCATGGGATGTATTTCCTTCGGAACTCATGCTTTCAAGAGAGGAAGACAGAGATGGATCCAGACGTAGACGCTTAGACTTTCGCTTTGCGACGGGAGAATAACTGCGACTCCGACGTGAAGGGTGTCCATCAGACATACGGAGTCGAACAAAAACAAATGAGAGAAAATGATAAATTTACCAAACCTTATTTCCCCGTGAAGCCGAGGCTTTGGTTGGTGAAAATTCCAATTTTTACAGTCATCCGGGACGGTCGTGAATCATGGATGATGATGCAATGTTTCTGAGCTCGAGGTATGATCACAACATGACGTCATTGACTGCTGACGTCGGCTTTTACCGAGTCCATAAAAATATGTACACGCTTCATAGACTATGAAAACTAGGCCGGAACAAAGCTCGAGATAACGCTGACTAGCAGATAACGTTTAGGGTGTAAGCACATTATCGAGCACCGACGCCTGTAATTCTCTCCGTAAGCCAGCCAAGGGGCGTTTGCAAAGGTTGGTTTCGCGACCCCGCTACACCACCCAACGATAATGGGTTGGCTGCTGAATGTGATGCCTTTCTGGCCTGAGCCTTATCCTGAACTGCCAACAGAGAGGGTAGTAGTTAAAACCAGGAAATGGTTAAGAGCAGTTACGCTATGCTGACCTGCAGTTGCAATTTCTTCGACATTCGTATCAAGAACGAGGCCACCTTGGACGACTTCACTCAGGATGTGATGAACCTGGTTGAAATTGGGACGGAGTGAGTACGTTACCATACCAAAAAAAAAAAAAGATCCTGCTTCTACTTCATCGAAATGGAAAACCAAGTCCAATTCGCACACATTCTCAAATGTGCGGTCAAGTGCTTCTACGAAAACCTTTGTAATTTCAGGGTGAGCAAAGGAAAGGGAGGTGAGGAGGAAAATGAAAACCTGAATGAGATCCAGAATTCCTAACTCGCTCTCGGCGCCATCTACTACAAATACGAAGTAGAGGGTCGCATAGTTCCGGTATACAACTCTGACTGTTTCTCCATCCTTCCCCAGCATCTCAATAAGGTCTGGGGCGTCTAAGAAATTGCATAGACCTGCAGGACGAGACGATATAAGAGAGAATATTTTGCGAAGTAGGTGTTGCGAGGAGACATGCGGGAACGACGTATAAAACTTTGTTAGTCGGGGTAGGCCAGCATTGTTAACTATAAAAACAAGGTAAGCGATTGAGTACCGTCGATTGAAGGTCTCATACAGTACAAATTAAGACGGAGTGTATCATCTGCTATACAGCAGCGCGTGCTCTTGCACTCTTGAGACAACAGTGCAGAAGCGCCCGGCACTGCTTACGTAATAGCTAACATAAGAAGCTTCCCACGCTTTGACTCTGCACGACGCCAACGCTCTCTCGCCAAAGTTTTCGTGCACGGAGACGAACGTGCTAGTGAATGCTGGTGAATGCTGGTTATAACATGTCTCTGCTGTGAGTGTGCGGTTTAGCTTGCTGACGACTCAATGCTCACTCGAGTGCACGGCAGAGGCCACATCGACGAATCATCACGGACACAATCCGGTTCTACCCCGGCGTATTTCTCGTTGGACCCCACCAGCGCGGCAAAGCAAATGGCAGCTTTGAATGCAACATCCCAATTAAGACGAACCAGCCAGTCCGGGGGAACTTCGGAAACAATTTTTGGCCCACGTCAAAGCTCTGCAAGTGTTGCCCCATCAGAATCGTATGTTTTAATTTGCCCCGTCTCTTCCCACTTACTTATCACAACTTCCTCTCCCCGTGTGTATTCTTATTCTTCTTCCGTAAATCCATGTCAAGTCTCGATTCTCTTGCTCATCAGCAAAGGAATTTTCCAAATCCTGCCCAGGTCGCCCGTTCCCGCCGTGATGAGTTCTACAGATTCCTAACTAATGTCATGAATGCGAGGGGCACTCCTCTTCCTCCTTTTGTAACGGGTCTTCCGTCACCCTTCGATCCTATGCAGTCCCGTTGGGGGTCCCTTGACCCTAGTTCAGAACCCGGTGGATTTAAACTCAATGGCAAAGACATAGATCTTTTCAAACTTTGGCACCTCGTAATGTCTAACGGTGGACACAGTAAGGTACGCGACTGGGATCTAAAAATAACCCAGACTGACCGCTCTTTTCCTCTCCTTTTTCTTTCAAATTCCCTTCAAAAAAGCTCAACAGGGATAATGGTTGGACCATGTTATTATCACATCTCGGAATGCCTGAGGAAGCAATGAACGAGGTTCTCGTTCGCTCCCTCGTACAGCATTCAAATGCATTACTCCTCCCTGTCGAAGAAGCGTATGTCAAGAACATGCAGCAACAAAGAATGGCTCGTCAACAACAACAGCAGCAGTTTCCACAGCCTGAGACAACGCCCTCTGCTGGCCCGTCCTATTCATCATTGGCTTCTGATCCTGCCAGACAGTCGTCTCAACCTGTTGACCAGGTGAATCATGGTACGACAGGTTGTGTTTTCCTCTCAATATACGTGTATTAAACCACAGTCGTAGGAATGGATAGTACTACCCGTTCTGCATCTATTTCTTTTGAGCAACCGTCACAGGTTGCAAATGATCTCATGCGAGAGGAATCCCTAAATTTTTCCGCATCCACAAATATGGAAAATGAATTGAAACGGAAGTTACAGGAAGAAGAGGCATCCAAGCGTGTTCGGCAAAGAACAGGTGAAGTTCACCATACAGCCGTTATGTTCTCCTAACCAACATTTTTCTTCTTTTTTCTTTTTTTCACTGTCAGAATCTTTTGAAGAAGCTCATGGTGACAATGGAATCAACTCAATACCCAATACACATACTGATCCTCACCCCGCCGCACGATCACGACAAACACCTCGTTCACCTGCATCCTCCACCAATCCAAATCACATGCGACGAAAGATAGAGTACGTCCCTTATAGTAAAGAAATTGATACGTATGGCGGTCGTGATCTCGAGATGATTGAACACGAATGGAATAAACTATCTTTACGGCGGTCACAGAGACGGTTCGAGGATTGGGGCACTGTCGATATTGAGGGTCTTTCTCTCTCGCTACGCTCCCGTTTACCCGTCGAAGTGACTTATGCCCTCACTGTGCTTACCAATCTCTCTATAATGCGTGGGGCCACCGCGGATCAAGGTTTCAACTTACATCAATGCGACGACCTGTTACTGGAGCTCCTTGAGCTTTTACGTGAGCAGGCTTTCGGTGATCTCGAAGACACGATTGATGTACCAGATCCTATCACGCACCGCGAGCTTGTCGACATCGTTCGTGAACAGGAGTTGGCTGTTTTCTCTCAATCACCATATAGTAGTCAGAAGAAGTTATATCGTCCGGAATCCAAGCCATGTCGAAGGCAGATCGTATTTTGCATTTTAAACTTGTTCCGGAATTTCTCTTTCATAGCTGATAATCAACGATTCATGGCCCAAAACCTGGAAGTTCTCAGCCTTCTACTACGTATCTCGTGCTTCTCGACAGCAGATCAGCCACCTGCGTCTCCAATACTAACACTTCCGGATTTGATCAAAATACGAAAAGAAGTATTAACTATCGTAGCAAATTTATCACCAAGCATTTTATTATCCCCCTACCCGCCACATATCCAGAAAAGACTATTTTCCTTACTGGCTTCATTCATCATGGACCCCTGCGAACTTTGTTCACCAGCTTCTATCGTCGTGCAAAGCGGTGCTCTCAGTGCCGTGTCGGTGCGGCCTCCGCCAACAGTAGACTTGGCTCTGGATGCGTTTTCCAAGATATCCCAACCAGATCGAAACAGGGAGGAAATTTGCACAAGGATCAGTGCTTCATGGCTATGGACTCTATTCACTTGTCTAGTGCATCGATTGCCCGTTTCATCCGAGGATTTCGCTATCTCAATGCGTATGCATGACGTTTGGCTAAGCTACATTGAAAAGGTTGTCATGTCGATCTATTCGCTGTGCTTCCTTGCTCCACCTCAGCTAAAAACTAAAATCAAAATGGACCGGACTTTGGGCTTCGTGAAGATCGTACTCCGGATGGTGAAACGGTTTGTCAGCATTCAGCATCCAGATATGCGACAATATTTTATCGTCAGTAGCAGACGTGCCGTTGAGGCATTGAAGTTGGTTGACGATGAAAAGGATGTCTTTGAGTCACCTCAAAGCACAGGCCCTAACCTTACTTTTGGAATGGGTTTCGGGGAATCAGATTCCAAACAAATGGAATCGGGCATTGGCCTATTGGCTGGTTTTCAGGATGACGTTGCTTGGACCATCATGCTACAACCACATGTAGACGACGTTATGTTTGCTGAGTTGGAAAGTCTCTGCAGGATAGGCCTGTGAGAAGGGTGTTGCTATTTATGACATGTTATCTTCGTCTATTCTATAATGCTAATTAGTTGAGCCTTTCCCCTGATGTATACTACAATAAGACGTCGTGTAAAAACATGTTTTGATATTTGGTTACATTCGGCCATTGTTGCTTCGCGGAGCTGTATGCAACAAGGTTTTAATATGTGACATTTCAGCTACACTCAAGAACCCCTACCTGTTGGAGCAATGCTCGAGCTCCTGGTGATTGGTTCCTTAACACTAGATTTCGGTGCAGGACCTCTGTCCAGGGAGATGATGACCATGCGAGATCTACAGGATGATAGTATGATAAGTGGAGTATGTTCCGGGCTTTCTATTGGAGAAAAATGATTACTCCGGGCCAAAGGTGTTTGGGATATGAGCTGGCTTAGTACACAAGCAATCATATGACAGATCGGGGAGAGGTCTTGCGTCAATTCCGAGTCCGAATACACTAGGAAAGCGTCAACAAGGTAAAACCACAGTTCCAAAAGCACACATGTATCCAAATTGGACAATATTGGCGCAACATTATCGACACATGTGGCTAAAACGACTTTTTCGCCCCAAGTTCAGTAACCTCGCCATAATTCAAGATGGGGACAAAACCAACCAGCGTATTGAAGGTCGCGAGATTGAGCACGCCTCAGCGTGATAGATAAAAGATGGCAGTAAAAGGCATCGTCGATCTTTAAGTAGCTCAGTAAAAGTAAAGCATTTAATTGAACAGTCGAACTCCAGCGGGAATCTTCAACAACAGACGCTAGTTGGGACAAGATCAGAGGATTCACAATGTGTGATAACTTTTCCCAGTCATGGTGAGAGACGAGTATGAGTATGGGCAGGTATGTCATAAGTGCGGTTTCATCGGGGTCAGCAAGACAATTTCTACATGTTGACAATGAGAAGCCAGCCCAGCGACGTGTCGACAGAACCCACCGAGCACATATATCCCCAACTAATGCGTAATAACGCATCAAGCAAGTGAACTGAGTGCAATACTGTAAAAATCGAACCTTGTTGAATAACGTTTATCACGACCGGCGTCACGTCATCGGTGGTCAGAACATGGTCTGAAGCGGTTTCAACGGTGAACTGTACTGCCAAGTCACGAACTAGAGAACGCATTAAGCAAATTGAAGTACACTTTAAATAGCCTGTAACTGAACTTGACATGTCGAGTATGTCATATCCTACAGTGATCTGTAAGCGGAGAAAAATTTGAAAAGCTTTCTGCAACGTCATCTCGTTAAAAAGGGATTTATCCCTTTCAAAAAGACAACAGAAAGCCCAGGATGCTTTAAATAAAACTGTGCGGACAGTTTGGTTTGTCTCGTGTGATGACGACAAATCGATGATCAGTGTCTATCTGACAGTTTTAAAAGATCGTTGAAATGTTGCAGAGGATGGTTTTACCAATAGAATTTCCGCGACGCAGCTGCTGCAAGATTTTGATTGAAGGGCTTCATTTAAATCAGAATCGGTTATAACTACAGTAGCGGTCACAACGTCATCTCAAAGGAAAAGTACGAAACAGCGGACTCGCCAAAATGGTGGAGCCATGTTGCTGTCTAGATAGAGGTTAGACGGAAGTAAAACCGGGAAAAAAACCAATTGAAATACGATTTGTAAAATCTTCTCATGCCAGTATAGTTCAGTTTCCCATACTTTCCATAGCCACAAGATAAAGCTATTCCATCGAAAGAGAAGGTATTGCTCCTCTGTCAAAGTGTCGATCAGGATGTGCTTTTGGTCGTTCGGTAGAACATGTTTAATAAGACCCATAGCCCCGTCAGTTATGGAGGGATGAAAAGACATTTTAGGTGTACTGCTGATATTATCCGTGTCATAATCGAGGGACTGATATGGAGTTACACACAATCTCACATAGGAAATTAACAACGTACAGAAAATAATACGAGAAGTAGAGAGTATTGTGACTTGAATATCTGCTCCCGAAGGCCCGTTGAGACGATTGATGTTTGGTTCTCATAAGGTTTGATGGATTCCGTGCATTTCAAATATCCGTAAAGTGACTTTCTAAGAATTAACAAATCACTTTGAGGAGTTGGAAAACATGAAAGAAAAAGTATAACGGCCGTAACTCACTTGGACCCTTCCACTTTCGATTTCGTTGAATGAGGAGACAGTATATAAACGCCGAAAAGAAGGTATATAGCTAGCCTTTTAGCTGCTTCAGATATATAACTTAAACCAAGACAGGAGTGGATTTCAGACCACGTTGCTATGATCATTGATCTGAAGAGGCCAGATATTGAAGGGAAAAAAGTCTACTTACGAGGCAATTGACTCGCCGCACGAGTGTATTTTCCGGGTAACATCTTAAATTCACGAATATCGCTCCACGGAAGCCGATTGAAATTATGTTCTGAAGCGCGTGGTCCACTAAAGTATAGAACAGCTTCACTCAATTTGAAAAGCATAAGCCCAGCCCAGTCTACGACACACTCAGGTGTATCTGGAAGAGGCACCTGTAAAACCAGGACTTGGCGATGTCTGAATAGGGCTTCTAAAAAGTTGGGTCGCACTATATCGGCGCATATATGAGGCAGAAAAACAGTTTCAGTATTATAATGGAACATACGTAATTTTGACAGGACCTCAGGTACATCTGCCGCTACTTCACTGTTGTTGACCAGACAATGCAGAATCCCTATTATTGTCCCTGAGGACGCGACAATTTTGTCCTCGATATTATAGAATTTGTCATTCTCCTGTTGTCAAGATTTTTTGTTTACATGGTTGCATTGCGGTAACATTTCACCTTGGATGTTACCTGTTCCAGGAATCCGATACTGTCGAGCAGTTTGTGATCATCCAACTCTATTGTATTGGCCTTATGGAAGAATCTTAGATACGTCTCAGACAGCGACGAAGGCTGTGTATCTTGAGTGCAAGACATGGATGCAGTAGAATAACCGTGACTGGGGTATATGATTGAAGTCACAATGACAGTTGCATAACGCCAAATAAGAAATCCTCTCATGGTGAAATTCTTCATTGAATGAAAGATTCACATAGTATAATCGATACATACATCGCCCGTGACATCTTGAATCTATAAGCTGAGCAAATCGTGGACTGTGTTTGACCACAACAATGATACGTCATTTTGACTGGGCAAAGACTCGAGTAGATCTAATGAGCCTTCGATCTATAATGAAGAAAAAAAGTTGATTAAACTGAAAAGCAGTGAAAAAAAAAAAAATTACCTCGGTGTCGCAATGCTGCAGGTCTACCCATTGTTCCTCGGCTTCGTCACGAATCATTGTTAACATTTCTCTGCGAACTTGAGATAATCCTCCTTGAAATTGAAGAGAACCCGTTTTATCCTCCGTGCTTTTCTTGGCCGTCACCTGGACCTCCTTTGAATCCGAAGACTGTTTTTCTTTTTTCGATTTTGCGGCAGATGTCGAGGCTACGGGCTCCACTGAATCTGGAGGAGGCCCTTCTTCAGAATCTGACTCATCGCCGCCTAAAGTTTGAGTACGCTTAGATTGTTTAGAGAGAACATCGAGATATGTGAGGGAAGGGCGAAGTTGATGCGTCTGAGAAATGGGATGCAGATGCAGATGTCCTGGTCATCAAGTTCGATGCTGCTGCTAGAAGGCAGATATTTGCTTTACACACCGTCTCGCACCATGCCCAACATATAGTCACCTCTTTGAACGATCTTTTCGCTTCTCAGAGTGACATCATTTAGTCGATGCTCTTTCTCGGTCTCTTTCGGTTTCTTCTTCTCGGAGTTGTTCGGCTCTGCGTCTTCTTCTGCGCGTGCACGGCCATATTCCAAGCCCTTGTCTGGATTCCATACATCTTTCCTGACATCGACAGGAACCTGGACTTCAAGACGTCCCGCTCGTGGCTTGTACCTTGCCCGGATTCTTTTCCCACTCTCAGCAGCAGAAGGTGGAACTCGCAATGACCTATACAATAACGGAAACTGCAACAGATGCAGATTTGTCGTCAAAACGGTCGTAAAGTGTACGGGCAGAATCGCCACAACTGGATCGTCCTCTGTATCCATCCCTGGGGCACATCTCCCAATTCGACCACTTACGTAAGCTTCCAGCAACAATGACAACCACTCATCTCTCACCTCCAACATACGAAGAAGAAGAGCAAATTGAAATATTCATTTCGCCGCCGTCGAATGCGATTCAGTATCAAATTGGTTACTTAGGTGTCCGTGGGGAGCGCGCAGCAATCGAAGGAGAAGTGCAAATCAAGGGCTCCCGACCTGGTCGTTGGCAGAGCGTGTGAGTTCTGTCTACAATGGTTATTGCCTTACTTAGACCGTGAAAAGATTCGTTTCCCTGCAAACTGTAGAAGAAGATTCCGAAAAACTGGTTGAAATTGCATCCAGAAAGCTCGTCCTATTCCCGTCAGCCACCAACTCAAGAGAAACCACGACGGCAAACGCTATCCCATCATGTCTCCCCTTTTCAATACCACTACTCCCAGATACACCCCAATGTCTCCATACTACCCATTCGTCCATAAAACACATTCTAACCGCAACGTTGCAACCTTTCAATCCGGTTGATCAACCTCTGAGCAAACGTATTTTGGTACACACCCGGCGATATGCTTCATCCAATCGCGCGGGAAGCAGTAACCCCGTCACCATTATTCGCAATGATCCGATCAGTTTTCAAATTGAAACTTCTCGGACGACATTTCATCTGGATGATCCAATCCCAATTTACGCTACTATTCCTCCCCCTGAATTCGAAATAATAAGGGCTCGTGGTCTGCAGCTTCGGAGTGTCGTTGCTGAACTTGTTAGAGTTATATCAATGGGAGAAACCAACAATTCTTCACCAGTAACCGGGGCCGAACCCTCGTCTTCTCAATCACCTCTCTCTCATGAAAAAGCAGATCCCACTCTCGAACCTTTTGTGGCACCTGATATTCCTGATGGCGTACGGAGTACTGTTATTCGGACGGGAGCGTCATGTCGTCTCAATGCAAATCGTGCCATAAAACTCAGACTTTTACTATTTCACTCGACAACTTCTAATAATTATGACCTGATTGATCCCGAAACTGTGGACGAAGAATTCTTTGACTGCGCAGCAATTACTCAGTCTACTGTCCTTCATAATGTATCATTCTTCATCGCCGTGACAATCACTTTCATGTACGCCAATTCGCATTCAGAGTCCAAAAAAACCATTCACATTCCCATCACTTTACTGCCAAACGTTGCCCCACTTCCCGAGGTTGACGAGTCTGTTACCTCCGCATATAGTAAGAAGCATGATAGACCTCCAGCTAGAACTGTACGACATGAAGAGGCAGATATTGGTCAAAGCGAAGCTGGTCCAAGCGGGGCGCCGCCTCCTTTTGAAGAACGAGATGCGCCACCTCCCTTCTCAGTTTCCGATTCTCACCCGACCCCTTCACGTCTGCCTACATTCTTAGAATCGGAGTCTGACATGAGTGGACACCTCCCCTTACTCTCTTCCAATGATTCGACGAATTATGAGCAATATGTCCACATAGCGGGAGAAGGATCAGAATTTGGGTTTATTCCTGAAGATCAATTTGACGGACTTTCAGCGTCTTTTGCAGGACTAGATAGCCCTCCTCCGTCAATTAATAACCTAGATGATAACATCGAAGATTATCCTAACCTGATTCTTCAGTCAGACCAACACTCTTTGGCGCTGCAGTTGGGATCTGAGACGGAGCTGACTGCTATTGGACATCCAGAGTCCCTTCCGCCTCCACCGCCGCCTCCTCCCATGGATGATCCTTCAGACCCTCCACCATCCATCTACGAAGGGGAATTCCGAAGACCGATACCTCAAGGTCATACACCACCGCCTTCCATTCCCCCACCCCCCATGGGTGTTTCTCCTGCAGCAGAGGTGTCGTTAACGAATGGGGAGGATCACGTGCATTCATCTAGGAATGCTCCTCCTCCATACCTGCATCCTCCTGGAGCCTCTGAACAAGAAGAGACGGTTATGCGACCACCGCCTTATGTTGGTTAATCATTGGCTGGCCAATCATCGTTGAACCACGTTAAACAATCTCGCTGAGAGCTGACAAGCTAAATAGGGAGTGCATTTTTGGTGTATCAGTTGACGATGTGCTTGGAGTTTTGTTTAAGATGAAGTAAGATTGTACTAGCATATAAAATTGTCGCTTGCTAGTTATTATAAGTTATAAAGTTATAAATATGAATACATTTAGTATCTGAGTTTCAAACAAGAAGTTAAGGCACAGACGTCACTGCCGTCAGTCTCGAAATCAGTTTCTTTTCGTTTCTGTTTCAACCTGATGTCAAAGAAAGGACCCGTCATACTAATCACAGGCACTCCAGGTAGCACTCTTAATAGTATCAAGACTGTTGTGCACATCTAATTGAACTGTAAATGTAGGCACTGGAAAATCTACCACTGCCGATCTACTGGTTTCTCAATCCCCTATACCACTGAAGCATATTAATGTAGGAGAATTGGTTAAAGAACAGCATCTCCATGAAAAATATGATGAAGATTGGCAATCTTATATTGTTGATGAAGATAAAGTGAGGGCTCACGAATGTCTTTTGTATTACGATCTAACCCGCCAAAATTGAAGGTTCTGGACGAACTCGAACCTCTTGTTGCGGATGGAGGCGTAGTACTTGATTGGCATACCTGCGATATTTTCCCTGAAAGATGGATAGACTTGGTGGTTGTACTACGATGTGATCACTCGCAATTATGGAATAGACTGGAAAAAAGGTTCACGTCCTTGCTTTTTCACTTCCTAGCTAACATTCGTTGTTTCTTAGAGGATATCCTTTGAAAAAAATACAGGAAAACAACGAATCCGAGATTATGCAGGTTGTTTTAGACGAGGCGAAGGAAGCTTATGTGCCAGAAATTGTCATCGAATTGCAGAGCGACGCACTGGAAGATCTCGAATCCAACGTTAACCGTATAATATCATGGATGAACGCATGGATGGAAAACAACATGGAGTAATACGTCCTCTAGAAGGAACGCCAGGCTATAACAGCTTAAAGGCTGTTTAACTTATCATCGGCGTAATAAATGAAAATCCAATGAGGAAATCGATGAAAAGTAACCTAAAATAGCATAATATACAATATAACATCTGTCCACAACACGTCAACAATTACAAGAAGAATCAGGTTTCCTGTCGTTTAGGTTGACGTTGCTTTGCGTTTGCGTGGGAGAAACACCGGGCTTCGCAGCATTGGCACCGCGACCCGATGCAAGAATATGCTCAATGGGTATCTTCTTAGCTGTGGCAACCAAATGAATCAGGATATTTACAACCAGTCAATTTTCGAAATACATACCTATCTCAGTAAACATTTCTACGATGCCATCGCCTGTTTTGGCGCTGACTTCGAAGAACAGTAGACCAGCCTCGGTGGCGTAAGCTCGAGCATCCTCAGCTGGTACCTGACGAGGGTCTTCAGTGGGATTTGAAGCGTCTTGTTCGGCACTCTCTCCCGGTGTAGCTGTCGCGTCGTCTGGCTCGTCCTCAGTCTCCGTAGTTGGTGCAGTGGACGCCGATGCGGGTGTGACAAGGTCGAGTTTATTTCCCGCGAGAGCGATGACAATGTTTGGATTAGCTTGACGTTGCAATTCTTTGACCCACGACTTAGCCTTGTCTAAACTAGCTGCCTTGGTAACATCATAAACTACTACTGCTGCCTGCGCATTACGGTAGTACATTGGCTAGATGTGAATTGGTGAGCGGCGAGCTCAGAAGAACAAAAACGAGCATTCGTACAGCAAGAGAGTGAAAACGTTCTTGACCGGCAGTGTCCCAAATTTCATAACGGAGGACACGGTCCTCTAGTCGACATTTCTGAGTAAGAAAGGCAGCACCTATTGTGGGTTCCTTGTTGGCTTGGAATTCATTTGAGACCTTGACAGATCGATTGAATCAAAAGCGGTTTTCACTGGTTAACAGGTGATAACATACAAAACGTAAGACAATGGATGATTTTCCAACAGCTGCCTCGCCTAAGCCAATAAGGTCAATATAGTTGTCGAGCATGACGAACAGAGCGGGCGTAAAACAACGCGGAGACGGCTTGGTTTGTTAAACAACAATATACATACCTAGAAGAACAAGCTTTACTTGAACCGATCGTTCTTGTTGTAAGCTTTGATTTTCGGACATAGGAAAAGGTTAATTAACGAGAAAAGGGAGAAGGACTGAAAAAGTGAACGATGACGCTTGATGATGGTAGCCGCGAGCGGAGTCCGAATAAATGTGACCCTCTCCTGTCCACAGCCCTCGGGACGCAGCAAAGGACGCAGACGGCGATGTTGAAGATATTCCGGCAAGGCTTCCACCCCATACAATCCGTGCATCTCGTCACTATCAATCCTATACAAGCTTGGTCGGGGCGCCTTCGTGACTCGAAGCCCTTCACAACTCGTCCTCTGACTCTCAGCACTATATCGCTAATGCAAATCTGGCTCCTGCCGGTCGCTCAATAGGCTTAATAGCTGTGCGACAGTTTTTCTTCGCGATGGTCAATTGTTCTTGCTCAAAAGTCTGCTTAACCTTGTATGCTCTTCCAACGGATATAAACATGCTAGAACGCTATGCGGCAGATCATTTCTGACCTTGCTAAGTACATTGCACAAATCCATTCGCAACAAACATGGCTTGCATGCTGCTACTGAGACATTCGTGTCCTTTGTGCACTCCTGCAACGGCGTGTGGCCTGAACTCATGTTTGACCTCGGTGTTTCCCTGGCTGATCCCCGCCGACACGAGCCGAGTACTTGCATAAGTTGCATGTACAGTACGCGACATGAATATCGAAGGTGGCTGAACGAGTCTTGTTAAAATGAGCGTTATACTTACTTCTGGGCCTAGGAAATTGATTGACCTACTTTCTTAGAGAGACTTGTGGCAGGAGTCGTATGCTCGGCACCGATCTCATTTCAGCTATTTGCTCCTATGTTGGAATGGGGCTCCTTAAGAAGAGTTGATACTATAACAAACGTCCTTCCTAGCTAACAAGCCGATGCGGAGAACATGGTATCAAAGCCACGGCAGTCATGAGTTTATGAATACACAAACCATGACATTATCTCTCAAGACATTTTGATCTTTGAATAACAATACCTTTTTTTCAACATCATATGAAGATAACGGTGTGCCTTCTCATATAACGCACGACAACATCATGGTTCTTCCGAGGAGCGACAGCACATCATCCCATGGACCTTCAGGTTAAGCTATTCCACTCACAGTAATCTGACTCGGTCAACGGTTAACCCTGCGACTCGGAATGTTGTGACTTTCACAATACTCGTAGTCAATCTTTTCTACGGATTTTAGTAATTTTACAAAGGCATAAATTAGCAGCACACCTTGAGTACACCTGTGCTTCAACCAATGCTGGTGACGCGGTGACGTCACCGGTACGTCGCAAAATATGTACTACTCCAATTTTGAAAAATAAGCCAGTTAGATATTTGTTGTTCTACTCTTACATCCAATATGCCAGCCTCCTTTCCAGATTATTATCAAATACTTTCCATCCCTCAGACAGCGTCCTACGAGGACGTGAAGCAAGCCTATCGGAAAGAATCCCTTCGGTAATTTGCCATGATGGCCCGAACCCACAAACCAGTTACTGAACTTCTTGGAATGATATTTTAGTACACACCCAGACAGATTGACCAATGCTACACCTAGCGAAAAGCAGAAAGCCACAGAGAAGTTTCAGGTGAGTCAAAATCGTTATCCGACTCTAGAGTCTTTGCCAACTGTCGCGAAAACCTTGGTCAGGCTGTAGCAGATGCCTATCATGTCCTTTCTGATCCTGTCAGACGCAAAGAATACGATGCATTATATAAATCTAAGGCAGCACATGATAGAACCGCTGAATCAGAGGCATCCTCAAATTTCTTCTCATATTTTACCCAATTTTTCACCGCTGCTGGAGCAGCTGCAAACGCTGCGAACACGGCCGGTGGGGGCAGACAGAGACCAAATCCTGACACAATGTTTGCAAACGCATTCGAAGAAGTCAGTATCCTTATGAAATCCAAATCTCACTCCCCAATACTTTGAGTTAGATGCTTCGTCCTGAAATCGATCGACGAGTACCTTTCTGGTCCCTCGTCGGTGCTGCTTCTGGTGGTGCCCTAGGGTTTATCATTGGAAATATACCGGGCCTGGTGAGTAAAGTTTATCCTGTTTTATGTGTTAGTTATCAAGCACTTTCAGCTATTTGGAGGTTTTGCCGGGAATAGACTGGGTGCCATTCGTGACGCTAAAGGGAAGAGTGTTGCTGTCGTCTTCTCTCAATTAAACGGTGGTCAGAAAGCCGAGGTAAATAACACGAATTTCCATCAATATATACAGCCACGTATCTCATACTCGATTTTCAGATATTGAAAGCTCTGGCAATGAAAGTATTCGGTTCTTCTGTAGGTCTTTAAGTAATTTGATACCTGAGGCTCTTTAATATCTACTGTATGTATTACCTTGACGGCAAATATCTTGTATAATTTGAGGCATGTCTTTGTCCCATGACTTCACGTACAATAGTAATGTATTGGTTCGGATTTTATATACAATGATTAGCTCGGATAGACGCAAACACGAATCTCAACAAATATCACATTTTGATGTAAACCGATTTCGGCCTCGTTAATTGATCGTAGCCTGGAGACGTAAGTCTGCGATGAAACTTTCAAACATACGCCGTACTGACCAAATTTACTGCAGCTGACTCCTCTCCCACTGTTTTTAACACCGGTCCAGCAAAGAGCTGGATCAACCGAATCGCACCTGTAAAAAAAAGGTAGCAATTCATAAAGATAAAGGGGAATCCAGAAACAGGCTCTCATACTTGTTTAAAAATACAGTTCCTGTATCAAGTTTAGATGCTATGTACTTGAAGGCTTCGACAGACTTGGGCGTTGTCCAAATGGACGCGGTTAGCCCGTAAGAAGAGTCGTTCATGAATTTGATGGCTTCGTCGTCCGAAGATACCTGGAGTAGTGCATCACATCTGTTTTCGCATTGAGGAAATTAAGTTATCTAAACCTTCATGATTCCTATCACGGGCCCAAATGTTTCTTCCTGCAAGCAAGATAAATCCTTGGAAATCAAACAGAGGCGAGTAGTATCAAACCATCATAACATCCATAGCTGCAGTCCCAGTCAGTGACATTGAAAACATCCGAAAAACCGGTCTTACAGTGGTTAACATCGACCAACACTTGAGGCCCCACATAGGTCGATTCCCTAGAATACAAGTTTACTTATGAATATTGCTGTAAAAAAGTTGAGACTTGCTCTGTAGCGATTGGGAAATGGTCTTGTGGAATGAGCTTTCGAGCACCTCCGGAAACTACGATCATGAAATTAGAGCTGATCCAAAGAGGCACATGATATCGCTGACCTGCATCAGCCACTTGTTTTCTAATACGTTTTGCGGCAGCAAGACTGATAACAGGACCTAGCGTAGTTTCTGGATCGGTAGGATCACCAAGTTTGTAAGTCTAATCGAGCATCAATAACACAATATTCACGACCTTAGTGCTAAACGAACTTTTTTCGTTAAATCCACGAATTTCTGCACAAACTTATCATATTGAGTTTCGTGGACGTATATTCTCTGGTGAAGAAAATGATGAATATTTAGCACTAAATTGGAACGAAACAGACACACCTCGACTGAACAACAACTTTGGCCTGAGTTAAAATATGCACCTGACCAAGGTGATTCGTTATAAGACAGCGAGATAAAATAAGCGATGCATACCATCGACAAGTTCTGCGACTGAAAAATCAATATCCGCATCTTCTCTAACATACGCTGGGTCTTTCCCCCCAAGCTAAATAGGTGAAGTACTCAGTTCTGGAGAAGAGCATTTCTGAAACAAATTGATAAACTTCTAGTGCGACGCCTTTAAATCCTCCCGCATTCGCAGCGGCTATCTCAACGGCTTTTCCTCCCTGGACGCTTCCCGTAAAAACAACAAAGCTCACTCGATGATTTTGAATTGCAGTAGTTGTTAGTGATGGGGACAGATGCAAAACTTGTAAGACATGCTGGGGAAGTCCCGCATCCAACCAGCACTTTGCAAATCGCTCGCCAGCCAACTTGAGTCAAATCAGAACAAAGTGAAAATAAAACAAAAATAAAGCAATACTGGTGTTTGTGGGGATGGCTTCAACATTATTGCGTTTCCTATCCCAAATTTCAGTCAACGTCGAAGAAAGCTGAGAAGACATGTACCGGCAACTAATGCGGGAAGAACGGTATTGATGGTAACAAGGAACGGGTAGTTCCACGGTACAATCTATATGCTCATTACTTGACAGTCGACAACGTTGATTCCTATTGCCCAAGAGCTTACGGTCAAAATTACACCATGTGGAACACGCTCAATGTAACGTTCATTGTAGGAATTATCATAATCGGGAATAACCAGGGTTTTTAATGACTCTTCGGCAATGCTCAATAGGTAGTCTGCTCGTTTCAACATTGTGTTGCATTCGCCTTGGCAGTATCTGATAGGACGGCCGACTTGCAGACTCAATTCAGAAGAGATCTCCGAGATCTGACTGCGAAATATGCTCTACATATGCAAGGTGTATCTTGCTGATTTACGAGAATCGGGTTCATACATACCGTGAATTTATGGGCCGTTGCGATCCGGTCTTGGAGAGGAACATGTCGCCATGCTTTCTGCGCCTGGTACGCGTGGTTAATGGCTTCAGATAATTGGCTTTCAGAAGGGTACTGTCTAGTAACTAATGGAGATTGTGAGTGTGGCGCTATGGTTGTCTGCGATGTAGTCATTTCGTTATAAAATCGCCTCTAAATGACAATATTAGCGATTAACTGAAAGTCTGAAACACAAGTTGAGGATGTGACTATATGTAGCTTATGTAAGGTTTATCCATCGCTTTTCTTTTTCCCGCTTTTGTTCATTCGTCCCAGATATGACTGTTCGACTACGTATGTCGATACATGGAAAACGGAATAATCGCATCTTTCATATGGTCGCCGTTGATATGCGAAAACGAAGGGACGCTCGACCCATTGAGTTGCTTGGTACATATCGACCCGCGCTGAAACCCGGTGAAACTGAAAAGCGAGTAGAATGGAGCGTTGAGAGAATCAAATACTGGCTTAATGTTGGGGCTCAGCCAAGCAAAACTGTTGAGCGTTTACTCACACTGGTAAGCTCTTCTTAGGTATTTTCTTGAAAAGAGATGAATCTAAACGCAATCTTTGCAAATTTCAAGGGCGGAATTACGCCGTCCGAACAGACAGCTACATCAACGACATGATCACATCAAATTCAGTATTACCACTATTCTAATATCATGTATTCTAATGCAGCTATCTACTCTCATCATCGGTCATAGAGGTGTCACTCTCACTGCACGAATCGCCATCAGTTACATCCGTCAATAGCTCCTGTCTCTCCACTTGAAACCCAACAGATTCTAATCCTTGAACGATCTCCTCCAATTTAGAGGGTCCACACGCGACGGCTGCAAAAGACTGTTGCGGGTCAAATGCTGGCAAGACATATTTTTGTATACACCGGACGACGTCTTGTACGGTTACATTTTGATATTTTGCCAACAAATCAGTCGTGTGTGTAGCTGGAACCTCTCTTAAGGTTTCATTTCCAAATGCAGTCAAAGCCTTTTCCCAATTAAAGTTTTGAATACATTGAAATATAAAAACGACTCACGGCTTTGCCGGGTGTGGAAACTCTTTTAGCAACGGCGTAAACAATTGCGCTTTTACAAGAATCCAATATGGACTTCTCCAGAGTTAGCTAAAAAAAAAATGATTAATATCATGTCTAGATACCACGTCGAATTTCTTACACGTTCTTCTGCCAATTCATGAACGACTTTCTTAGCCTCCTGGTAAGCTCGGAAGGGATTCGAGCTCTGTCAATGAATTAGATATTGGAAATAACAAGAGACAGTGTTAACACACTCTGTATGTTGAGTAGCTTAAAGATCCAGCTTCGAGATCTAGAACAATATATGCCGAATATGCTAACCCGGCACCACGAATAACTTGCCAAAGGAATCCTTCGGTTGCGTTAAGAACTTCCAAAGTCACCCTCAAAGCTGGGAAATCAGGATGATCGAATCCTCTGATTGTTTTTGTCGAATGAATGGTGTATGCGCTTTCGATTGATGGAAGACTCATAACAAAAACCTATTTCGACTTAAAGCGAAGAATTAAAACGAGTGAAATTGCATAAATTACCTGTTTCCCTGGGTTAAGACCTAGTGGACTGAGAGTATCATAGGTGGACGGGACAGGATCTAAATTCGGGCACTAAGACCCGAGGTTAAATATTGATTGACTATACGGAATTTAAACTTGCATTGTAGGAAGGGAACGCTCTCAGCCATGAGCCTTTAGGCTTAGGTTGCGCAAGGACATTTCCTGTGACACCGAAACGTGAACCTGACGACTGGGTTACTGAATAGCTGGTCAGAAGACATGCATGCAGAATTTCAAGAAACTAGGTTCGTACGGGACTTCCGGAAAGTTTCAAGGTCCTGAATGACAGTCTCAGGAGTTGATTCCAGTCGTTCGCAGAGACCAGGAACAAATTCTAGTTGATCAATAATAGAAGCTGCTTGTACCGTGGATGACGACGAGTATAGCATGCGTCCGAAAAGCGAATTGACAACTGTGTTCCCATCCCTCTTTAATTCTGGAAGTGACTGTCGGACTTTCGCTGCCGTAATCTTGATCCTTTAAATGCCAGTTAGTCGCTTGGAATATCACGAATCCGGGCCGAGGATATGGAAGTTCTTACCGATCTTTATCAAATATACTGCCGTATATCAAATCATGTAACCATTGTAATGCAATATCGTATTTGGATGCCTCGACTTTGATACTGATTCTAATGTATTGCGAGAAATATCCGTCGAGACCAAGACTAACTTCGTACGACACGGTTTCGTCCTCCAGGCGGTTAATGACATCTTCGTGAGATAATGTTTCCCTTGTGATGTGCGATTTTAATGGAAGAGAAAAGAAGGAACTCATGTAAATGGCGATATAACTTGAAGCCGATTCAGACTCAGAGTTTAAAATCAGCATGAAACCTACGCTCTCAAATGGTCTGGAACGTCCTTTGTTGACAGGAAGCAATGAACGGTAACGAAGTCCGACTAGTCCAAGACATGAATGAACTGAGAACCATATCAATGCTTGTACATTACCTTAACATGAGAGTATTCTATATAATAAGGTGGTATAGCCGGATCGCCAGACAAGTGTTTATAAAGTTCCGCATTGGCTACGGATTTGCCCCCGTTGCGTAGTTGACCATCCGTAGAAATGATGGATTGAACAGGAATCCAGGATATATTTTGGATGCTGGGGAGGGGAAAAGAATTGAAGTACTCTTCAGGTATAGACCGTCCGTTGTAAGTCTGAGCTTCTTCCAACTGTTTAGCTCGGTTCGCTAGTCCTTCAGTCCCGAGCTCGGCAACCTGTTTTGCAATGCGTTCTTTCTCTTTCGCCTCTAGCTCCTCAGCCAGTCTGGCTGAAGGTTTTCCATATACGGCTGCATACTTTGGAGTAACAAAATATCTGTGGTCAATCTGGTGAGATGGCAAGTAATCCTGCTGTTAATAGAGGGGCCTACGTTCGCAACAAGTTATTCCACTGATCTGTGGACCACGAAGCTAACTCATTGTAATGGTGTTGTTCATTTGAGGCGGCCGGTAGGTCCCCCCCGTCTTGAGATGCATACAAAAAATCATATATGGCAACAGTCGAGAATACATCGCCACCAGAAGATTCAATGCGACTGAGAAACTACGTAGAATCAAATTTGTCAAAAAGTCATAATGTTTACAATTCATAAGAAGTGAGAGCTTACTTGACGTCTTTCGCGCTCAATCACAGCCCGCATGCGAACCATATCGACCCCTTCAGAGGCAATTCGTTCTAGGGCCGCACGGAGTTTAAGGTCGAATTCAGAAAGACGGACCGTCGAAACTGAGGAGGCATATATCTCCAAGTCACAGAATCCCACTTTAGTATTTTCTGCGATTGAGATGTCCGTGCTAACAACACCTTAAATAAATCAGAAAGAAAGGACTATGCGGAAATCCTTACCAAATTGGAGCAGATGTTTCTATAAACTCTTTGTTGAGAGGAGCTACGGGGGATGAAGTCAAATAAGAAGACAAAACCTCAAGGGCCTAAAGATATGAGTTCAAATTGGATTCTGCATTTGAGAGCTTTACCCACCGTTCCCGTTAAGAAATCCAAGGGATCTGAACTAGGCATGGAGAGATGAACTTCCCCAGCAGTCTCATCATCTTCGGGAAATTCTACTTCTTCTCTTTTTATGTCTGTCAAACGGATACGATGTGCAGTTGGTGTTTCTACGAAGGGCCGTTTCCAATCCTTTGGCTTGTGGGCAGTATGCTTGATAATGGATGATTCTACTTGATCTTGGAGAACTTGGAGCAGAGATTGTTGAGAAACGCCTCCGCAAATGATTAGACACAAATTGTAGGGAACATAATATTTCCGATGATAATCACGAACTAAACATGAAATATTATTAGACCGAATAGCATAGATAAATAAACCGGACCGACTTTGTTGAACTGTAAGGGTACGTAGAGCCTCCATCAAACCTCCGGTCTCACTCCGATATGCACTCCCTGGGGGATTAACAAGGCGGGCCATACTGTCCATCAATTTCAATTACTTTTGAAGCCATCCATAAGATAACCCTTACCTCAACGACATCAGATCTCCCGGGGTATTTTCCCGTCCTTGCATTTCGCTGTATACTACGCCGGAATTTTGGCCTTTACCATCGATGTGATGCACCTATAAATCGTCAATTTGTGAAGGCGGATGGGATAATACAAATGGACGTGCTTCTGTGAGAAAAGCGTGGTGAGATATAGTCGGATATAATATATGGTCTACATAGACGGGTAAGAGTTGAAGAAAACCATCTTGACCAGCAGTTTCTATTGTATAGCAAGTGTGATCAGTGTCCGTCCATGCATTTCTAGACGGCAACTGTTTATTAAGGAAAAATAGGCCAGAAAAGAAATGAATACGTACGTCCCTTCAGAAAATGCCCGATTAGCCAGATTATCAAGAACGCCTTTGTATGGATAATTTTCTGAGCCCATAAAAACCAGACTTCAGAGGAGTATTTTAGAAGTGAATGAATGAGGCGAACAATAAAAACGTACTGTTCCAGGGTATGGGGGCAACCGCTGTCGTCAAATACTTCGCAGTTTTAGAGTCTCTCAATGCAGCGAAAAACACGCCTACTTTCTGTTGGTATAACGAAATATCCCTTTACCAGGGGAGCTAATATCTACGTTCGACACAAACCATGCCTAATCGGGATGACAGATATCACGACTCGCCTTGGTAATCGATATGGAGAACACTGAGGCCAGTTACTCTACTTTTCCATTTGTACAAAGTAATATCACGAATGCCGAGGGGGTGCTTTTTGAGGAGATCAAAATTGCCGAAGGAGGTATTGTTGAAAGGTGGCATATTGTGCTTCAAGCTCAGTAGGCCACCGGAACGTGCAAGAGAATATCGTCTATCAAATCGTCGAAGGATCTTGTCAAAATGAATTGCCGTTGAGCTTCCAAAGCTCCTCATAGACTTCGTCGAGTTGAGGGCAGAAATTTGAAGACTCGCAGAATCTACTTGTTTAGTAATCATCATTGGCAATACTACAGTCCCGGATCTCATGTCTAGAACATCCATGACTTTCTCAATATAATAATAATGGGTCTTGATGAAGATTTCGATTATCGAGAAGAATGGGAAGCACTTCAAGTAAGAATTTCGGTACTAGCGTAACTTATGATAGCTTCTACTGGGTCATCGGTGTCTACAGGTAACTTACCCTGAGCTAAACCTTCCCAACGAACCACCGCATAAAGGGATCAGCTTTCAATTACGGATTCAAGTCGGCTTAAACAGAGATTATGTTATAAAAGTATCGGAAGATGATGGCGGTGATGCTCATTCAGAATCAAACGAGTCCATCCAAATTTCATATCTGCCACCAATTCATATGAACCTGCTTCTACCACCATTATATCCCCATGAACAGCCTCCACAGATCGTCTCTTTGTCGTCTATGCATGATTGGCTTCCAGATCCTTTATTGCAGAAATTAACCGACGACCTCCAGGAAATCTGGGATCGAGAGAGGAGCATCGTTCTCGCCCTTTGGTTAGACCATATCCGAGACGGGGAAGTATTGTTGAAATCTCTGGGGATTTTATTTGATGAGACAATACGGTAAGTTGTCCTTACAGTCTGTGATGTATGCCCGAGATAAAACCAACCTTACGAAACTCAGCATTCCGAATGGCTCTACTTTAGTAGGGAATGATTTCGCGCACACCCTTCAACAATATGATTATGTTGCCAAAGAGATACATTTCAACAATACCAAGTATCGTTGTCCTGTGTGTTTTGATCGTTTACAAGGCGTCGAATGCGTTTCTCTCACCTACTGCGAGCATATCGCTTGTAAAGGATGTCTCAAGGATGGATGGAGCCTTTATATATCGGAGGGTCGTTCAGAACTAGTCGGATGCCCAGATCCTCAATGTGTGAAATCAAAGAGACTGGCTTCAATGCAAGATGTTCAGACTGTACTTTCTCCAGAGGAGGTCGCTCGATGGCTATGGTTGATACGCAAGAAAGAGACCGAAAAGGGTGCGTGTTGAACTGCTCGCCTGAGCCTAACGGTCGCTCGATTTGTACCTACTACCTACCATGATCGTAGATCCAACAATTGTATTCTGTCCTCAAGTATCATGTCAACAACCAGTGAAGAAAGAACCTCCCCTGGAAGAAGGAAGAAGTCCAGAATGGGAAAGACTACGGACCTGCGAGTGCGGGTTCACGTTTTGTGTCTATTGTCGTCGGACATGGCATGGTCCCCATCTACCCTGTCCACTTCCTACTTATGCAGATTTTGTTCAAAAATACGCTGAACTTCCACAGGGATCCCCGGAGAAACTGGCTCTCGAAATTCGCCATGGTCAAAGTAACCTTGCTAAGCTCGTAGCTAAGTATCGAGAAGATCAGCTCAACCGTGCTTGGTTGGAGCGTCAGACAATGGTGTACGCATTCAACTCTTGAACTATCCCAAATCTCTAATACTGATGCGTACTTCATTTCATCGGTACAGGTGCCCTGGTTGTCAGGTTCGAGTTGTAAGTATTTAGGCTTCAAATTGCCTGCCCCTATGAGCGACTCTTAATACTTTTCAAAGGAAAAGAATATGGGATGCAACCATGTAGACACTATTCATAATGACTTGTGTATATTACGTAGTTTCAGAATCTCACTCGTCTTAGATGAAATGCACCAAATGCGGGTAAGTGATGATATTGTAGGATTTCATCCCGCACTTATATGTACCTTTCAAGACAACACTTCTGCTACCGCTGTGGCTCTAAAATCAAGGCGAAAGATCCATATACGCATTTTAGCACGAGGGGTTCCCCTTGTTATTCGAAACTCTTCGAAGGAGTTCAACAGGATGATGATGTATGGATCAATGTAGAAAATTTGGAATGACCGAGTGTCTATTTGTTGGATATGTTGACATTACAGTAATTCGTAACAATGGCTATGTACCATATTTAGGCTTGTAATATGCCGGGGGAAGGGAACTTAGGAGATCCATCAACGGGCGTTCTACGACCAGGAGTTCACCCGGACCAATAAAACCAACAAGAAGCAATGGGCGATACTTCCGGATTATACGAAGATCTTCCCCTTGATTTCCAGACTGCTGCAGAGCGTTGATGTCTTTGTTCAGGGAAAGTTGCATGCTTTCTCGTCGGCGCTTTTTGGAGGTCTTATGATTATAGGAGGTCCCTAACCTGACTTTACAAATCCAACTGTTTCCCCATAAAACAACACATCTGCCTTCCTTTCCGTTGTTCATATCTGCTTGAGTATCGAAGGTCACCCCAATGATGGGCTCTTGCAGGGCTTCTAGAGCAGCATTCCCCTCCAAGTTTGTAGACCAATAAGGAAACTCCCGAGCCTCTACATCAAAAACTTGGAATGTATTATTGGCCAGGGCAATTACAAGTAGTGATGAGTCGAGAGGGTCGAATGCGATGCTCACGACTGGGTGGGGAAACGATGGTAAGGCACAGTGGTGCTACGAGAAACGCCTTTTTTTTAAGGATTATCCACACACTTTGCATCATAAAACACTTACTTGAAGAGAGTCCAAGTTGAAAATATGAATTCGATGAAGATCATCACTTGAAGCCAACCACTGTCCATCAATACTTGTTGCTAAAGCTATAAGGGCGGTACACTTCTGACGTAGATACGCGAGTTGAGCGAGTGACGGGTGGTCATTTTTCTGGTCCGAAGCGCTATCAGCATCTTCTGCAATTACGATATCTTGCATACGATGTTGCTCAAAGCACCGCAAAAGCCGAGGTGTGCTATTTCCTGGATCCAGATCGACCACATACAGCTTAGAAGAAGACCATGCACCCCCGACAACCAATTTTAGATTATCATCGCTAAAACATAACGACGTGGCGCCCATATTGGCCAGTTCAAGTTCGCCGTGAAGAGCGACTGACTTGGGTTTTAAAACACCCTGTACGAAAGAGTGAGTGAGGACACGTCGAATATATAGGACTCATGTTCACCTTATGATCGATTAACCGAAACAACTTTAATTCGCTAAGACTTGAGACCGCTATCCAAGCACCGTCATTAGATATTGCACTAGCAACTAGGTTGTTCTTGAACTGTAGCTCCATTTCAAGTATTTCTTCCCAGTCATTTTGATGATCAGATTCTTCATTGGTCCCGTTTTCTTGTGTCGAGGTTATATTAAATCTCCATAAGGTAAGGGAATTGGAGCGTCTGCAAAGAATCAATTTTGCCTGGCGAGCCAGTTGAATCGGATTAGAAAAACTTGTTTTATAGGGAAGTCGTTCGTATGTTAAATTTTCGAGGGAAAAAGATCTGGACGATTTTTCAGTCGGTCCGGAAATAGGGCATATTACAAGAGACATATCCAAGCCACCAGATGCTAGGAACGTCTTAGTTGACGAAGGCGATAGGTTGGAAGGCACAGGTGCATAGGAAGGCCATGCACCGATCGTCCTCACGTCATGACAATGAACACGTCTCGAGCCAGTGTTGACCCATTTATGAATGAATGACTTTGTCCGCGAATTCTCTATGCGAACTTTAGAAAACTGACAAATTTTTTGATCCACGCCGGAGGAGTAAATAGTATTTCCGTCCTGAAAAAAAGGTAAACATACGCAAATTGCACGGGGCCGCAGAGCAAGGATACAAACCTGACCAACTGTCAAGCAGAGAACATCCGCACCATGAACGATGAAGGAATGTAACTGTGTGCCAGTGAGGGAATCCCAAAATTTGACATTCCCTAAAGAATCACCAGATGCAAAGGTTCCATCACTGAACAGGAGATAGGTTAAAAAAACGAAAGAGAAAATGAAAGGAAGATAACGCACGCAAGAACCGAAATCGCCCATACTAAAGTTCTTTCGCCTCTTATTTTATCTAAGGTCATTCGTTCTAGAGATCTTCCCGACTGTACATCGAACTTTCGGATACTGCTATCAGAGCAACCTGCGAGAATGAATGAGTCTTGCCAGGTCTCGGTTTCGTCCTTATCTTCGTCATCACTATTTTCTGCATTGCTTCCACCTTTAGCGTTTTCCTGGCGTTGTCGGATAATAGGGGGACCCCAGGCTAAGGATAATAACCTTGTTTTAACACGATCTAGGCGACGCCAATGAACCAATTCATCGTTTTCTACGGAGACAATCCGAATAGAGCCATCTTCGCAACCTAATGCAAGATGTGTGGACGCAGGATTCATAGCCATTGACCAGATGGAGCCTCCTTGAGAAGACAAGGATTGCTTGTGGCTTCAGCGAGAAAATAAAACGAGAAGCATATGTGAGCTTACTCGAGGTAAACTGGTAGAAAGATCCCATTCAATAACTTCATTAGTACCCCCTGAGCTAAATAACCGGTATTTTTGAAGCCCAGTATTTTTAGGGGCATGAACTTTTAATGAAAATGCCAGTGCATCTACTTTTGAGGCTATAGAGCCAGACAGAATCTATAGCATTGTTCGATGTTTGAGTAATGGCGAGACAGAAGTGGAACAGAAGATGTATGGAATACCATGCGCAAAGACCAAGTGGACTTGCGATTCAAATTTGAAGCCGACCAAGTGTGTATTTCGATGTTACCATTGAGGCGACCCACGGCCAGGAAATTAACCTCAGAATCGAATTTTTCGGAAGACGATGAACTTTCATCATAGTTTTTGACAGAGGAAAACGGAGGAAAGGCAAGAGCAGTAATTGGAGTTGGCGTGTAGTCTATAAATCTACATCTATGGGTAAGAACTGCAGACGACATGGACTTTACAATTTTTTGCCGCTTAGTAAGCCCAGTTACCTGTTGGACGTCACACTCGCTCAGAAACTGTCTTAACTGTCATCTTTCATTGATCATCGATCATCTCTCAGCTGCTTCGCTACGAAGATGTTAAATATTTCCACAGTGGTCGTGTACAAGAATTGAATAAAATGTTCCAGTGACCATGCTCATTAACAGCGTGCTTTGATATACACGCACGAAATGGACGTCAGCGCAGCAACATTGAATCAAGTTTGAAAGACTCCAATCCTGTGTGGTACATTACTAAATGCCGTGCACATGCTAGAAAAGTGCTAACTTTCCTTGTAACTGATCAGTGATGCATTGAAGAGTTTTCACACGGCAACCTGAGTAAGTCTGGTCAGAAACTTTTGATACTATGTAAGAGTTTGGTAAGAGTCGGTCGCTGGACCGTAAGTGTACTAGTACTAACGGATTATCTAGACTGATTGGAGTGTCACGGTTATTGGTGCTCAGATCTGGCATTTCGAGCTTGAATTTATTTCAAACCTGATAAAATTAAATCAGGCCATTTTCAGTTATATCCTTAATTTAGCAGTCTTCTAGTCTTTCGAAGTCGATGAGATTTGTAGTAACTTCGGTTAGATCAAACAGCGGCTTTGTGATTGGACGTTTAAAAATGTCCCACTCTCGGAGCAACAAAATTGTATACATAGTCCCTATTCCTTTGCGCAGTCATTCGCTCGTCCTGTATTACTAGTGTATAGTACGTGCGGGTTTTCTTTGCTTATTCGTTGTCAATATTGTATACCTTAATGATTTATTCAATACTCGCTCTTGTTTTTGTACTGTTCGCTCTATACCTCTTCCATGTCAACTCTGCTCTCTCTTCGGTTCCAAGCCAAGTATTGAGCTTATCACCAAACCGTTTCGATCCCTCTCAAGTTGTGGCAACGTACAATAAATTGAAAGAAAATCCAGTCTCGACTGAGCTCCCTCCAAAAACTGGTCGCCGATACATCGTCGTTGGCGGCTCGGGCTTCTTACCAGGTGAGTGCCCACCTTGAAGACAGCTTTTTGAGCCCTGCTTATTAAAGCAAAATAAAACATTCCTTATTAGGATGGATTGTCATACAACTTGTGGCACGAGGAGAAAACCCCAGGTCTATTAGGATCGCAGACATTAGAGCCCCAACCAGACAGGATCTAAGGACTGGAAACCTTACGCAGGTTTCTTTCATTAAAACGGACATCAGCGATCAGAATTCGGTTTTAGAAGCTTTCAAGGCACCTTGGAATGATGGACGGGAAGGTGATGTTCCAATAACTGTCTTCCACTCTGGTAAATGGATCTGTACAATTTCTAGTACTACTAACTTTTTTCTCTTCTGGCACGTTTGACCACAGCTGCAAACATTCGATTCTGGGAGCGGGTCAAGTCGTTGCTACATTTATCCGAGTTTGTTAATGTTCGCGGAACAGAAAACATTATCCACGCTTGTCGAGCTGTTGGAGCGGACGTCCTCGTCTATACCTCCAGCGCATCTGTCACTACACATAGTAATCGGTTTTGGCTCTTCCCATGGCAAAAATGTCCCGAAAGATACATTCAAATTCTCAACGACGAAGCTCCGATACCACCCAAACACGAGTTCTTTTTTTCCAACTATGCTGCCAGCAAAGCTCACGCCGAGAGATTGGTTCGTGAAGCTCACAAAACACCTCTTCAATCACAACACGGTGTTCTTCGAACAGGTTGCATTAGACCTGGGAACGGTATTTACGGTCCGGGTGGCGATATCCTTGCCGGTGCATATTTGGTCAGAAAAACTAATTAGTATGCTGTACCTCAGCCATATTCATGTCGTAATGACTCATCTTCCTTTTATCCCAGCACATGGGGCCGTAAAATCATACAGGTAAGACATCAAAACGTTTGTATGGCAGTACTTATAAGAGCGTTTCATTAGTCCTTCGTCTATGTGGAGAACTGTGCTCTAGCCCACTTGCTTTATGAACAAAGAATCCTAGACTTCGAGCGACATGGACCCGCTGTCGCGATTGATATCGGTGGACAGGCTTTCAATATAACGGATCCGAACCCTCCAGTTACATTTGGCGATGTCTACACCGTTCTCACCACGTTAACGGCAGAGACCAAGTTTATCGACCTACCTCCTGTTCTGATGCTCATTGTAGCATACCTCATGGAGAAATATTATCTGGCTCGTATGCTTAATCCATTTTGGTCGTACATTCTGCCAAAACCCAATGTATGCGTGTTTGTTTTTATATCTTTTTTCTCAGTTCTTGACGAACGCCTTTTTTATGTCAGAGCGAATTGGCATTCTTACAGCCATCGCTATTCAATCTCATTCACATTCATCTTATATTTGACGATTCGCGGGCTCGAAAATCGCCAAAAGAAGGTGGGCTAGGTTACAAAGCTCCTTGGACAACAATGGAAGCTCTTTGCAAGCTGGTCATTGAGTGGCAGCGCAAAGACAAACGGGAGGAAGAGAGATACGTCATGGGTGGTCAGTCCAGCTTCGCCGCTGGTGTAGAAACGGGATGGGTTCAGAAATAGTGATTTTGTTGTTTTGCCGTTTTGTAACTCGTATATACACATGTCAATACTACTAGTAATTGAAATTAAAAATTCCGAGTGCAGACTAGGACAGAGTCAGTATTACAAGAGGGCCAATGACATAATAATCCTCCGTTTTGATTTTTCCGGGTCTACGAAATTCGCTAGACGCCGGTGAGTCGTACGACGGGCAAGATTTATTGCTCTTGTACCTCCACCATCGTACGCAACATGGAAATATATCTAGTCGTCGGTGGATGCGGTTTTCTTGGCAGGACAATCGTCGAAGCACTACTCGCCAGAGGGTCGGCTGTAGCGGTCTTCGACCTTGTTCAACGCTACTTTGACGAAAAAGTGCAGTATTTCACTGGTGATCTCACAGACCCTCTTGTTCTTGGTAATGCCATTAAAAAGGTTCTTGCCCTGTCTTGATCATATGTTCATGTTTGGGCTAAAGTCTAGGATAATATAACGTGAACATAGTCTGGCGCGACGGTTATTTTCCATACCGCCTCTCCTCAGCACACCGCACCGGTTACCATACAAGAAAAAGTTAATGTAGAGGGAACAAAGACTCTTCTTCAAGTTGCCGCAGATAATGGAGCTAAATACATCGTTTTCACAAGTAGTGCCGGGCTTGTTTTTAACGCAGGAGACGCCGTAGACATTGACGAACGGGTTCCTGTCCCAGAAAACCCTCTTTCCTCGTATAACCGAACAAAAGGGCTTGCCGAAGGGCTTATCTTGGAGGCAAATGGAAAAAATGGTCTTTTGACAGTGGCTATTCGCCCTTCTGGTATATTTGGGTATGCTTTGCTGCATTGATCGTGCACAACATTAGGTTGACATTTCCGCAGGCCAAGGGATCAACAAGGTATGGGACCGGGTATCGCCAATGCAGTGAAGGATGGTCAAACAAAAGTACAAATTGGGTCAAACACGAATCTGTGCGATTGGACTTACGTGGATAATGTGGCAAAGGCCCATATCCTTGCCGCTGATAAACTGGTGGAATGCAGCCAGAACTCGAAACTAGCTTCATCAAGTGATATGCTTGCTAAGCCGCTTCGCAATATATCGCTCACATCGGGGGCTCGTCGAGTACCTACGTCTAAAGCCCGTCCTCTTGGTCCCGTCGTGACACCACCTCCGCATGCTGACGAGATAACAGAAGCATGGGAACGTGCCAAAATTGTGGAAGAGCGCCGCGTTGTTCGGTCGAAGTATGACCAGTTCAGTCCAGCTGCTCTTAACCGCATGAAACAGGAGGATGAAGACTTTTTCCGTGTTGACGGGCAAGTCTTTATCATCACCAATGGCGAGCCAATATATTTCTGGGATGTTGCCCACACGTTTATGTTGGGTTTCGGAGCTCCACGACAGCACGCAGACCATCCACCAGTTGTTATACCCAAGGCAATCGGCCATGTTTTCGGTGTCATCTCAGAGTGGCTATTCTGGTTCGTCGGAAGAACTCCCGCGTTCACGTCTGTTCGCGCAGATTATATGTGTGCCTCCCGTTATTATAATTTTGAAAGGGCCCGCCGGGTTTTAGGATACGAACCCGACGTTAGTGTTAAAGAAGGGATCGAGAGAACAGTCGAGGTATGTTCCATTTGGCTGATACTACAGCATATACATACTAATGACACATTCATTGTTATTTGTAGTGGGGGAAACAGTTTTACAAAATGTAGAATTATATGGATGCTGCTTTATTTTAAAGTATTATTTGAAATTAATATACCCTCCAGAACGGCTATATCAGACGACCTTTTCTTTTTACAATAGACCGGCGACTACTGCCGGTGGCACAGGTTCGATTTGTGATACTAGATATTGACTAGGCAGTTGCGTTTTAGTCAAAAATGGATTAGTGTATGTATGTAGACGACGTCCTTAAATCAACCCAAAGACATGCAAGGAACAGAATTCAGTCTATCCAATAAAAGCCTTTCTTGATCACGAGGGGTTCTGCATGCACTGGACATTAGCGGCGATTGCTGATTAGATAGCAAATTATGTAAGCATTTATAGTCTCGCTGTCCGAATGCTTTCATGGCGACAGTACCTCGACCATGGTCCCAAGAAGAAGATAATCTCCTTAAGCAGGCCGTAGCTACGCACGGCGAAGAGCCAGGTGTGTGGAAGATTATAGCCTCCACCATTCCTGGACGTTCGAATAAAGCCTGTCGTAAGGTGTGGTATGCCCAGTCGTGGCTTATTATTCTTCTTCCTCTGATGGCTGAGCTTTACATTAGAGATGGCTTCATTCTCTTTCTCCGACTGTTAGAAAGGTAATACAATTTAAGCATACGTTGACGTGTCTAATCAGCTCATACAGGTTCCGTGGACACCGGCCGAGGATGCACTTCTCCTTGAACTTTATGCTACCCATACTCCCCCTAGATGGTCTTTAATAGCGAGACAAATTCCGGGACGAACTGACGATGCCTGCTCTAAGCGATATCGTGAAGCACTTGATCCCCTTCTCAAAAAGGACAGTTGGTCGGAGGAGGAGGATGCCCGTCTCCTCGAGCTGACTTCTCAGCTGGGAACTAGGTGGACTCAAGTTGGACAGGCTATGGGGAGGAGTGGTTTAGGTTGTCGGAATAGGTAGGTATTCCAAATGTCTACCATACTTATGCTGAAATTATTTTTTACCTAGATGGCGATTATTGCAGCGGAAGCAGCGTTCTAAGAAGAACGCTCAGGAACCTTATGTCATGTCCTACTATGAGCAGCACAACGAAGACCACGATTTCTTGGAAACTCAAAATAGCTATGGTACAGAGACAGCCCTGTTGTCTGTTTATTCGTCCAATCAAGGCGACACCCCCTTTCATGACTGCGGTCATACAGATTCTAATAGCGGGTTACTATCCTCCTCGTTCTATGCTAACCGTACAAACCAATCTTCTCTTCCGTGTGACATCTCTGCGGTGACGCCACTTGACCAAGTTCTTGGATTCATCTCTGACACCTCTGCACCATCTCACAACTGGCCTCCTAACTCAGTAGATTCATCCTCATTCAGATTATTTACTTCGTCACATTCTTCATTATCCACCTCACCCCCGTCAAGTGATGAGTCACAATTACACCTTTCCACTTCCGAGCCCTCGCACATTTCTCACACGTCTCAGTCTCCGGATCTCGAATACTCACCTTCAGAACAGATTAATTATGCAATCATCACGGAACCTTCGGCGGAAGACTGTCCTATTCTGCCGCATGAAGTTTCAACCTCTTCGCGCTCAGTCAAGGACGGACACCTGTTCAAAAGGGGTCCCCAGGCTAATAAACGTCTTTCCGCTCATTTACCTGCCAATACAGAGTAAGTCTTATCATCCATAGAGCGTACAGTCCACTCAAATATTAGTAGTCGAACTATTTTACCGTACGCATGTGGATATCCTCTTTGCTGGCCGAGCACCTCTACCCAGGGAATGTCAAATTTTGCTACAGCCTCTGATTTGGCCGAACATAGAAGACTAATGCATGGACGAGACAGCGATTCGGATGGCGGGGGGAAGCCTTTCCGGTGTGCCCTGGAAGGATGTGGGAAGGGTTGGAAGGTAATATCCCTCTTTAAAAACAAATAATTGCTTGAGAGGTCCTTGACTATTTGCCGTCTCTTAGAATATTAATGGAATCCAGTATCATCTGCAAATGTTGGTTCCCGAATAATTCCTTATATATTAGTCCCTAATACCTTCACCAGCTCTAAGGCTCATTTTCAAAACGCGCTACAGAAACAGACTCTTGGGCCACTCAGCCCAGACCAGAGCGCCTCTTCTGAACAGTTTGGTAACCAGCCGGCTCTGGATGCGATTCCCGAGCCAAGGGAAAAAGGCAAAATTTATCGATGTCCACGGGAGGGCTGCTCCAACAGCTATAAACAGCGGACTGGATTAGCCTATCACCTGGCTCATGTAAGATTCTTTTTTCGAAACTCCACAGATCAACCGTAACGATTGAAATTGCAATGTAGGGACATCCTATCGATCTTGCGCAACTAGATGTTATCCCGCCAGCTCTCCTACGCAAAATGTCATCTACAGGCGATAACAGCGTTTACTAAGTATTAATCTGTCCGAGCGGCATTTGGCTTGCATTGTTGGGCCGATAATGACGCCGGTTCTTTTCATTGTTATGATATAGGACCCAGCTTACTACCGCTACTCGCTATTCCTGGCGCTTGCAATCGCTCGCCGACCTTTTCATGAACCTGAAAGTACTTTGCCACACAGCGGTCGACACAAACTGATTCCCCCTTGTTGAGATCACCTTCGGCATAGCGAGGGGAAACACATTTAATATGGCAGTTACTAGAGAATTGATTGTATAACTTTATTCTTAATTCATATGGATGGATAATACGAACTTGAGTGCTCCTTGAAAAAGATCCGAAAATACTTTCATTCTGGGAATAGATATGTCAGTGGTCATGTGCAAATCTTTCAAAACATAAAAACATACTCGACCATGAGCGTATCTATTTTGTTAGATTCCATCGGTTCGGTAGTATCTGACGAGAGCAACGTTGGTCGAGGCAGAATGTTGTGACTGTCACATTACGATGGCGTCTCAAATCTTACCTTTAGGTCGATGAGTTATTCTGACGAATATATTTCCAATTCACTGACTTTTATCTCATTTTAGAACTAATCGATAAATGCATAGGATCTCGTATATGGGTGATTATGAAAAGCGAGCGTGAGTTTGTAGGCAAATTATTGGGTTTCGATGATTTCGTCAGTATGTCGTAAACGTTCCTCGGGTTGGCAACCATGTTTTATCAATTTTTTGGATAGATATGGTCCTTGATGATGTAACAGAATAGTAGGATGCTTTTCTTTATTTTGAGCGCTGGATCGCGTTGAATTCGCCCAGTGAGATGACTCCTCAAGGTAGGAAAGCCACGAAGTTAGCCCAGACATTGCTCAATGGGAATAACATATGCATGGTAAGTTTCAGGACAGTTCTTGTTTCCATCCGGGCTGTATCTCATCGCACTCTAGTTGGTTCCTGGAAGTGCAGGTCCTACCTCCGAGATTTGACGGAAATAATATTTACTTTTTTTCTTAAGTTTGGTTGAATAGTAAATGAGCTCTCAAAACCACATCTACAAGCGTCATTGGTATTTTGGAACCGAGACATAGTTGAGGTGTTAAAAAGGCAGCAAGCCCGAAGACGATCCGTAATAATGTTACATTACCAAATTTACATATTCAATTTCGAACACGTTCATCCAAGCATTTTCTAAACCCTGCTCTTGTTTCTCCGACCTCCCAGGGTGACTGATCACAGTCTAAGCCAGCGAAAGGTCGAATGACCAAATCTGTTATAGAATAGAACATATCCTGCAATACCCATTGTAGCCTTAGACCCGTTTTTTCTATTGCCGGTTCCGAGTTTATTTCCATCAGAAAAACGTGCAAGGGTTGGATTGCGCCAGATGTGTACGTGACCAGTAAATCTATACCAAACAATTCGAATGCGTTAGGGAGTACCTGAAACAAACTCAAGTCAATGATAACCACAAAGTGGAAGGCATAATTACTTGAAAATGAACAGGTGAGGCCAGGGCGGCCCGAAAAACTTCCCCTATGACTTCAGCAGCTTGGTCGACAATTGTCTTAATGTCAGACATGCTTAGTAGTATATTATGATCAGGGGAAGAAAGTATTATTCGGTCTGCCAGCTCTGAAAGAAGCAAAACTGATGATTCGGCATCTTCTTGGATTAAAACAGTATTGGTAAGATGGGCTTTCAGATTGACGGAACCATCTGAATTGTCAAGTGACGTATAAGGAGTTCCAGCGAAGAGAGCCAATATATGCTTCCACAAGTAGACTTTAAGACTACCCGAAGCAAGACAATATGCCCGAAGATGAAACTGCAGAACCAGCTTGAACTTCAAAGAATAATATGAACACTTGGCAAGCAAACCTTAAATGGTTTTAAAGTAGCCTTCGTCTCGGGGCCAATCTCACGGGGATCGAGTAACAAGGGGTTCTCAAGATATTTCTGTAGGCGGATTAGGATACATTTATCCAAACAAGAGACTAATGGCGTAGTAACCTGTATCACAAAATGACGAAGCTGTGAGGTCATAACGTTTTGACTGTCATCCATATCTTCGCTTTCAGAGTCATTATCAAACTCCTCGAAGATCTCTTGTAGCTGGTCTTTTGACCTAAAAAGGCGGATTCCGTTACCGCCATCAGCCATACCGGGTTTTAAGATAAACCATTTGTGGTCAACGCTACTGTCCAGGATGTCGGCCAGCTCCCATAGCTCATCTGCGAGGAGATCGTCTAACTCATCAGCCCACGCAATGTCAAAATCCCATGTTTTGGGCACCGATGTACAAAGTAGAGATTCTGGATGCTTGGAGGCATAAACTGATACAATCCGATTTAAAAAATGCTTCCGAATCAATGATTTTCTGATAGTGTAAGACGACGAAAGGACTGAATCCGGTTTGGACAAAGTAAGTTCGTGATTCATGCTGTCATAAGTGCAAAACTGCAGCAGTCGATCGAAGTTGCCCGGGATTTCATCAATAATTTCGACGAGTGGGATTTTTGCCAGTGCATTCCTGATTAGTTTTTCGGTTAAAGGAGCGTCGGGGAATGAGACGAAGGCAGGGATTCGCATTGGCGGCCCTTGTCGCGGAGTCTCGGTTTACATAAGATTTTATGCTTAGTCCTACTGGAAACATTACAACGCCAGTCGTGGCGTCGCGACGACTATGGGGCAATTATTTTCGTTTCATGTTACATTTACACAGGGTTTTGTCCTTGGCCAGCTTTCGATAATTCTTCTTCTCGCACTCATTTTGAGGTACCTTTTCCTCGGCTCGACGCTCACACTACCATACCATTTACCGACCTCGACTTCGACTACGAACTGCTTCGAAACCCCATCTTCCAAAAAAACTAGTTCAAAGAACTACAAAAAATTAGAGAGCGTAGAGTGGTTGAATGTCGTCCTTGAAGCGGTGAAAGAAGCTCCATCATAATAATGTTTAGATCGACTAATGCGGGCAATATGCAGATCACAGAGACATACCGTGCGGAACTGGGTGGAAACCAGACTGGGCTGGAAGGCATTGAGTCAGCTCGACGAAAGGTCGAGCATGAGTTGAATTCTTTGCGCCCCCCTACTCTTATGGTTGGTCTCCCTATTCAAACTTAGAGTCCATTTCACGCTGCCCTAATAATCTCATTATCAAGGATTCTATTTTGGTTCATTCCTTATCTTTAGGGAGTTCTTCCCCTCGCATATCTAACGCACGCATCCAACCTTCCGCTGATGATTCTCATTCTCATGTATGTTGTCAGTCCTTTACACCGAACGTACAATCTACAACAAACATATTATCTTAGAACATTGAATTTGATATAATTTATACCGACGATGTGTCTATTTCATTTTCAACCATGATCCTATTCAGCTACCCAGTACCTCACTTTGCCAAACTTCCAGTCTCTCTCTCTCTTTCCCTTTCAGTCTTCGCTGGAAAAGCAAGTGGCCTTAATTTGTACCAAAATTCGATATTTTATTCTAACAAGGAACTATTCTTAAATTAGGTTGTCTTATCTTTGCCGAAATCCTTATCACCGAACCCTACCGTAACTTTCGCACTAGTTCCCGGCTTTCGGCTGGAATTTAATATCAACTCTTTGGTGGGCAGTCGAGCAAAATTGGCTGACGTGCCCAAGCTGCACGAATTAATTGAAACAGAAATTAAAAAAATCCTAACTCAAAGAGGCTCCTGGGCCGTAGTTCTTCCCGGAATTGCCAGAAAGCAAGGGGAGGATATACCCTACGATACGAAAGAGATTGACGTCAAGCTAGTTAGTGAGAGACAGAGTCTTCCTAATACATAACTAGTTTGAAATATAAATTGTACAATTACTGAAAAGCACTACTGTTAATAATACAAGGTGATACAGAGCAGTGGTATAATCTTTCTTTTTCTGTAAGAACAGTGATCTGAGGTATCCAACGCGAGCATCATTCTAATCCATCTCTTCGATATCCGGCTCGTCGTCATCAATGTCCATGGTTTCAAGCGACGATCCAGTACCCTCGTGGTTAGGAAGTATCACCAGACGATTATGAGGGCCATCAAATTTGACTCGTATGACATCACCGTCCCGAACTTTGTCCTCCAGTATTAACGTCGATAGAGGATTGAGCAGTTCAGATTGTATGCTCCTATTTAATGGACGAGCACCATAAGTAGGTGAATAACCAGCACTGCCCAAGTATGATTTTGCTTCGCTGTCGATGTCCAATTTCATCTTGCGCGCGTCCAGCCGCTGTTGAATTTCTTTCAATCGGACATCAACAATCTTCATCACATCTTTACGAGACAAAGAGCGCTGTGACAAACATTATTAGAACCCGGACTAAGATTGAATTAATAACAATGATGAGGACTCACGAAAAGAATGATTTCATCGATACGGTTGATATACTCTGGAACAAAATGTCAGTAAATTCAATCTTCTTCCTTTTCAGCCGGCTCACCAGGTGGGAAATGTGCTTGAATAGCAGCCATTACCGAACGCCGTGTCTCAGGCCTCAGGGGGCCTTCCCCCATATCGTTAAGATATGCACTGCCCAAATTACTGCAAAGCCATTAGCATCTCAGAAACAATGCGCGTGTAAAAAAAGACATACCTGGTTTGGACAATGACACAGTTTCTGAAGTCCACCACACGCCCTTGTCCGTCAGTGAGACGACCATCATCCAATACTAAATAACACACGAGAAATTAAGGATTTCTGATATGAAGAAGATGAAAATACCTTGCAAAAATAAGGTGACAAATTCGCGACAAGCCTTTTCAATCCTGAAAGGAAGGAGTTAGAATTGAAAGAGCAAGATAGCAAGAAAGAAAAATACACTCACTCATCGATCAGGACAATACAGTAGGGTTTACGTCGGACATATTCTGTGAGTTGTCCACCTTCACCATGGCCGACATAGCCAGGGGGTGATCCGATTAAGCGGGAAATAGAATGCTTCTCAGAGTACTCGCTAGCATCTATACGAATCATTGCATCGGGAGAATCAAAAAGAACTGTTGCTAACTATACAAAGTAACCAGTCAGAGATTATCCCAATTCTTTACAATACTAGTGCTTACTGTCTTGCAAAGCAACGTCTTTCCAGTTCCACTGGGTCCACACATAAGGAATGAAGCGATGGGGCGAGCAGGGTTACCAAGACCACTGCGAGAGAGACGAACAGCATTGGCCACAGCTTTCACAGCTTCAGGTTGACCAACAACCTTTTAATTAATAGACATGTCAGCGCTATATAGATGTTATGTAATGAGAACGAAATAAACGTACACTTTCCGCCAAAATCCTCTCCATGCGCAAAAGCTTTTCTTTTTCGGTAGAGACCAACTTCGTAACAGGGATCGAGGTCCAACGACCAACAATTTCGGCAATCGCTTCAGGTGTAACTGTATCGGTTCCTCCACCTGTGGCGGCATCTTCTTCCATCTTTCGTTCCTCCAAAACTTTTAACTTCTTTTGGAGATCGGGCAACGCGTAGTAACGAAGATCTGAAGCAGTTGCGAGATCATACCTATATAATTTATATCAGTCACGTTTCACATGTTTGGAGGAAAAGAATTCTGAATACCTTCTCTCAGCCTCATCCGCTTTGGCTTTCAGCTCGTCAATTCTCCGTCGAACCTCGGTAATCTCATCGCCCCGTTTCTTTTCATTTTCGTACTGTGCTTTCAATGGTCGCAGCTTCTCGTCAACTTCAGATATTGCGTGACGAGCGATCTTCAGCCGATCTTTACTAGCTTGATCACTTTCACGCTGTGTGTATATCATATGAGCATGGAGATATAAACCGTGAAAAATACACAAGTGACTTTACCTCAAGGGCATGAATTTCGACCTCGAGCTCAAGTTTACGCCTCTCTAGTTTGTCAATCTCTTCAGGAGAGGTTTCTCGAGTGACACGAACACTGAGAAAAAAGATTGAGACAAGGCTCGAGGAAATAGTTATGAAAACTCATACCTGGCGCAGGCCTCGTCCACCAAGTCAATAGCGGAGTCAGGTAATCGTCGTGCAGTCAGGTATCGGTGAGCGAGAGTAGCAGCTTGAATCAAAGCTCCATCGAGAATACGAACACCGTGATGTACTTCGTATTTCTCTCGGATACCTCGTAAAATACTAATCGTTTCGGATACTGATGGTTCGTCGACAATGACTTGGGCAAAACGTCGCTCCAGGGCAGCGTCTTGCTCGATATATCGCCTGTATTCTGCGAGTGTTGTAGCGCCAATACAACGTAACTTGCCTCGCGCAAGAACAGGTTTCAGGAGATTGGCTGGAAGTTGTATCATGAATACTACTTTGCGGGGACGCTTGCCAAATCTACTTACCAGCATCCATACCTCCACCCTCGCTCCCTTTGCCAGCCATGATCAAGTGAAGTTCATCGATAAAGAGGATTACTCCTACACCCTTATCTGCACTTTTCTCGATTTCTGTTTTATGTTAGAATCTCTATCCATATCCAGGTTAGATGAACATGGACGCACCATGGAGGACGGATTTAATACGTTCCTCGTATTCTCCTCTGTATTTAGCACCTGCCATCAGGGATCCCATGTCAAGACCTTAGGAAACTTGGTATCAAAACTCTTTTGGAAAGTAAATACTTTGACTTACTGAAGACACGGGCTAGTAGGGAGGCGGGAACATCGCGTTTAACGATTCGCTGTGCTAACCCTTCTGCAATGGCAGTCTTTCCCACACCAGGTTCACCAATTAAAACAGGATTGTTCTTCGTTCTTCTGCAAAGGACCCGAATGACCCGTCTGATTTCGTTGTCCTTATATGCAATTTTTCAGATATATATTCATACTAATAATCGGAGAACATAAATGACTTACGCGTCCTATTACTGGATCTAATTTACCTTCTTCGGCGAGAGTTGTAAGATCAATGGCATATCTAGTTTGAAATTAATGTTTTGTGAATTGAATAACCTTAGCTTCGGTGGCGAGGAATGACTCGGACTTACTTGTTTAGGGCATCAAAGCCTTCCTCAGCATTTTTGGATTCAATACGTCTGTCACCGCGGGCCTGCTGTATGGCTGTTTTGATGGTCGCTTCCGTTAAACCAGCCTCTTTAACGGCAGCTGCGATGGTCGGGTCCTTAATCAAGGCCAATATGAAGTGATCTTGAGCAATGTAATTGTCGTGCTATAAAAGATTTTGTAAGTCAATTGGTAATTCGTATGACGGAGAATACGCGAGTCAACATACCATATTTTTCTGAATGGACTGTGCTTCGCGAAGTACCTTGACCATAGCCGAGGCCATAGATATATCTTCCGGTGGGGGGTCCTGCACCGGAAGCCTGACAATCATCTTTTGAATGGCCCTAGAGAAAGCGTTCTTTGGTGTTCAAAGGTTAGACACGTTTTTCTGTAATTCACGAGCTAATTACTACTTACTGGGTCGCCGCCGGCTTTGGAGATGCACGAAGACAACAAAGAGACTTGGCCCTCCTGGCCTGTTGGATCATTGAACAGGACGGCGACCAAATGAGATGGATGAACTGTGGGTGCAATTCATTGTCAGCAAAACAGTTTTTGGGCACGGGGCAACATGCACGTCTTGGACGCACCTTGGGCATTGGCGTGGTCTCTGGCGAGCTGAACAGCGGATTGGATAGCTTGCTCGGCCTTTTGTGTAAAATCGAAATTTGAAGTCATTGTGGAAGTTAGAGAAGTGTTAAAGATAAAAGTCTACGCCTCCCACACGATCCTCGAGCCACCTTTTATATATATTTTCGGACAGGACTGGAATTCGACAACCTTCAGGAAGGTGCGCGCCGGTTCGAGCCGAAAAAGGAAATAACAGGACGTCATCTCCGACAGGCGAGCGAGTCCGACGCGTTTTCATCCATGGCCTCGTTGTCGACGCTTCTACGGCGAACTCGTCCAATTTATTTACAGTCGAGGCATGCGGAACGTGCCTACACTCGTTTCTGTCAGACGCTGAGCAGAGCATGCCCCTCGTGTTCGTCGCCGTTGCCGACGGCACTCCCGACCTGTCCCAGGTGTCAGCACATATCGCCCGTGCCACCCTCCATGTCATATTTTCAATATTTCAATATCCCTGGTATAGATTCTTCTAATCCATACGAAATAGACCCCACAGAGTTGAGGAGGCGCTATCTCCGAGCACAGCAAGTATGCCATCCAGACATCTGGTCGCAAAGGGGAGAGGTAAGAATATATCTCACATATCCATGTTTGTTTCCTTACGAACACATCCAGGAGGCGTTTTCTATGGCCGCGGAACAGTCGTCCCAGCTTAACAAAGCTTACCAAACACTGCTGTCTCCTTTGTTAAGAGCGGAATATATCCTTGCAGCGCAAGGTATTCACGAAGACGAAACTGACACACTGGAAGATCCGGAATTTATCATGGAGGTCATGGACATTCGCCAGGAAATTGAAGATGCTTCAGACAATGAGACAGTGACACGACTGCGAACACAAAATAAAGGCAAGTAATTTTCTCTGGAATAACAAAAGACCTCTTTTTTCCAATTGTTCTATACACAGAAAAAATTAATCATACTATCAATCAAGTCTCTCGACTAATCAAAGACAAACACTGGCAGGCCACTAAAGCTGCGACTGTCAAACTAAAATACCTTCTTGGAATTGACAAAGCCGCTGAGGAAAGATTACATCAATATTAGCATGTTTTTTTTCGCAATCAATCCACCCCGTCCGCTGTCTTCGACTCGGCAAACCAACCACCCATTATCTTCTCATTAGCAAATATATAGGATCGCCCAGGACAATATTCTGTAGATGGCGATGCGACCCCGTTAGAGACATCAGCAGACCGCCAAACGAGGCATAGACCGTTCTCGAGGGAGTTTAGGACAAGCAACTGCAAGAGGCTGGGAATTCTCCTTACACTATATCACCGGTGTCTCCATCGAACTTGTACACCTACACAATGATAGTCGTTTGAATAGAATACGCGTAATAATAGTAATAATAGTAATAAAAATAGAATAGAAGAAAATGCACCGAACCTTTCCATACATCACGTATTCATAGTCTTCTTCTAATCCACGCTTTCCCTTGCCATCGGGTCGCCACACATCTCGGTCTTTGTCGTCCTCGTTCCCATCTCCGACACCACCAACCATACCGCCCCGTCCAAGAGAAGACGCAAGTACAAGAGAGAATTTTTCTTCTTTCTTTAAAGGGTATAGTTCCACGTTGTAATCGAGCGTCAAGCCCATGTCAAAATTGGACGATCGGGCATATAAGCGGGAAACTGCACTCAAATAAGTCGATGCAAAGTTTGTTCTAGCAGCATACTCGCCTCTGTCAAACTTCTTTCCTTCTTTATCAATGTCATCGATGGTGAACAAGTCATCAAACAGCACATTCGATGGACCACTGGTCATCGTCGTGGAACGGTCGTCTTCGCGAAAAATCGCTTATATAATCGCGTACTATGTGGCAGTGTGCGCACTACTAAAAACACATCGATATACACATGTCCTCTTCGCCGCCGTCCTCTTCTGGAAGAAAATCGAAATGGACCAATGAAAATGAGCAATCTGAGATTGATAGACTCCCTCCAGCGAAACGTCGCGTCATCACTGCTTCTCGTTCTCGGTCCACCGTGGCTCCCGAGTTGGTTGGACGTTCTCCAGCACAACAGCCGTCGAGCGCAACGTCAGCTAGAAGTACTTTCGTTCCTATTCGGACGGCCCATCCGCCTTTATTACCTTCTAGATCTGTATATTGTTATGAAAAGCTGAACCAAATAGAGGAAGGCTCATACGGTGTGGTATTCCGCGCTCGCGACAGACAGACAGGCGAAATTGTGGCTCTCAAGAAACTCAAACTAGACGAGGAGAAACAAGGCTTTCCCATTACTTCCCTTAGAGAAATAAATGCTCTTATGACATGCCGCCATGAAAACGTTGTTGGAATTAGGGAAGTTGTAGTCGGCGACACCCTCACTCAGTCAGTTGTCTTGAGAAACACAGTTACCCGTCCGCTCACCTTTTGTTTCATTAATAGAATATTTATAGTAATGGACTTCATAGAACATGATCTTAAGACCCTTCTAACCCTTATGCCATCGCCCTTCCTTCAATCCGAAATCAAAACTTTACTATCACAGCTTTTATCTGCTGTAGCTCATTGTCACAAAAATTGGATTCTGCATCGAGATCTCAAAACAAGTAACCTCCTCATGAATAACAGGGGAACAATCAAAGTTGCAGACTTTGGCTTGGCCAGGAGGTTTGGGGACCCAGTAGGGGTTGGCGGCTTGACACAGCTCGTTGTTACGCTTTGGTATCGGTGAGCTCAACCCATCAATTCTTCCCCTCTTTACACGATCAATCCCTCATTGAGTATTCAGTGCTCCTGAAATTTTATTGGGCGCAAAAGAATATTCAACGGCAATTGACATGTGGTCTGTTGGATGCATCTTTGCCGAACTACTCCTTAAAGAACCACTGTTCCAAGCAAAGAATGAACTAGAATTGATTTCAATGATCTTCAAGTTACTCGGTCCTCCAACTTCGACAAACTGGCCGAACTACCATAGCCTTCCACTATCGTCATCCATAAACATTCCCTCGCAAATACGGAGCTTGCGTCAGAAATTTGGCCACATAATTACTAGTGCGGGGGTCGATCTGTTATCCTCGTTACTGGCGTATGACCCAGAGCAACGTTTGAGCGCTGAGGACGCCTTGAATCATCCATATTTTTAGTATGTGTCTTTCTTTCGTCTTGTAACCTTCGAAGTCATCTTTAATCAATTTAGTGAATCGCCGTTACCCAAACATCCGGATTTATTCACGTCTTTCCCGTCTTTGGCTGCCGGAGAAAAGTATGTACCTAATCAATTTATCTTTCAGCATTATTTTCCTAATACAGTCGCAGGAGACGAAAACCTTTCGAATCACCTTCCGCACCACAGCGTGCCGCAAACTATAAATTACTGAACGAATTCGATAGCATACAATTATAATCATCGACGACGTCCATCCTTTATCTCGTGAGCTCTTTTGCGTGCAATATACTCCCTGATTTCTTTAAAATGTTGCTCAGTCGCCTGCAAGTCTTGTCCAAGTTCTTGGAACGTTCCTTCAACCTCGTCTTGCAAGAAACAGTATCGTGTCGCAATCTTTGCCAATGCCGGCTTAAAATCCTTTTCAAAAGTCAAAACCTCATTAACTAATCGCCGATTAGTCTCCAAAAATGCTAGTGTTTCCTGGCCTAAAATCTGCGGATCATCCTCAGTGTCCGAGCTTAATGTTGTTCCTCTGCGATCACAAAGCCTTTCTTCCTGAAGCTCATTATTCCTAAAGAAAGATACGCGATATTAGAGGCTCTGTGGATTGGAAATGGGGTAGTGCCCACATGATAGGCGTTTGTTCCCTCGCATTGGGCGATCTGGCATTGAGGGCGTTGGGAGCAGCCTCCGTCTCGCTACTTTTCTCATCATTACGTTAAAACATACACGCAGCGGTGGCAAACTCACGTTACTTTTGCCCGCTTGGAACTTTCTTCTGTCGTCTCCTGTTCTTCGACAGACCGCTGTCTTTTTCCCGGATTTGCCCAAGTTGGGGGACCTAAAGTACCGACCTTGATGGGCCATTGGCTTTCGTCGTCTTCTTTTGAAGCTTCACTACCTTTTCTCGGAGATGTCTCTTTGTGTGATCCGGCTTTTGTCGACGAGGGAACATTATCTTGTCCCCGCTCAGATTCAGGTTCACATTTCGTACCCGGCTGTTCCGCACCTGAATCGTATTCTATAAAAGTGGCGATCAAGTTATTGAAACGGTCAATATTGTTTCGGTATCTTTCACGCCACGACTGCCAGGGGTGTCTAGCTGCCCATGGATATAACTCTGGCTAGAAAAAGGGTTGAATAAAAAAAGAGCAAATACAATAGCTTTTCGGAAAGAGTATTGACGAACCGCATTGCATAGTTCCTTGTAGAGATTATTTCCTGTCCTACCTCTCATTTCTGGGCGTGGGAGTTTGGAAGCAATGTACCGGGCTAAATTATTGTCGTCTCCTTGTGTGAACTCCGTCCGTCTAATTACAGCTACACTCCATTGTTTCACATAGACAAAGTAATAGACATACTTAGAGCCTGTTATTCGACCGCCGACATTCTTTTTCCTAGCCACAGAAAAATGCAATTCCCCAAGCCCAACAGATCTCTTAACCCAAGGAATGCCTTCCACTGCTTTTGACTGCTCGCCGGCATGATAGATGGAAAGAGCTTCAAACCCGTCCCAACGTTCGTCGGCTATTATAATTTCGGCATCGTCTTTCGCGATCACAAGCTCGCCACCCGAGTGCTACCCAAGCAATGATCAACCCAAGGCCTTAAAAACAAAGGAAACTAAAAGTGAATAATATTAACCTGTATTCGACTGGATAGTCTCCGAAAAACGTCCTCGTTATTTACGGATGTGTGAATATAGAATTGTCGACTGCTTCCGTTTTCCTTCCTGAATACCTGTGCAAGTAGCCTTTTGGCTGCAATACATTCCTTGATGAAGGTATATGGGACGAAATAGCGTTGAGGGTTTTCAGGACCCATCCAACAAGCTCCATTGGAGTCCTTTCAATAAACATAATTCCCTTAGAGCAAGTGTGAATGCTCACTTTTGAGTCGAAGTCCTTCCCGAGTTTCAGGATCAATCAGAATATAACCTTGAAAAGGTATCTTGGGTTGCACGCGACCGCCATTGTCCTTTGCAAAATAATTAGTTTGGTTTAGTTTGATAAAGATAAACAAGTGTTGAGAACACTGACAACTATGAGCTGTTCGAGTTGAGTGATTTCTTCCTGAGGGAGACTTTTTTGCAGGAAGAACTTGATGGGCTGCTGATTATGAGAATCGTAGAATATATTGGTCTAGATTCGGAATTTAGCCATTACCAAAGAACTTATAAAAAGTATGAAGCTGACCATGACAGTGAGAGTCCAAATTCGCGTGCAGTTAACCAGCGCGCGTATCGTTTACGTAATCAATATGACGAAGAGGAACTGAACGTGAACGTCCGACGGTCGACTCGTATAAAGTATAGCAAAAACCTTTTTTTTACAAGAAAATGATTTCCTATTTTTCACCAGTCTAGCGCCGTTCTTTATATATACAAAGTTTTTAGACAAGTTCAATAATGTTAGAATCACACAATTGCACTGAACATTGACTCTTCATATCTACTACCAGAAAGGAGTCAAATTCATGCGATAGAATGCTAGTGATTGTATGAATTACTGGATCGGATAAATGCGTTTGAGCGCGAGGTACATGAGGAGGGTAAAAATGACGGGGACCTGACTGTGAGATATGTTGGGCAAAAGGATTCGAGGGAACGAGATATGAAGGAAGGAGATGCGAAGACAAAAAAAGAGTGACGCCGAATATTTACGCGGAACGTCAACGAATGTAGGTTTGATCGAAATATAACAAAGAATAGGTGCAACTACTGCTGTCCAAAGTTGAAACCACCTTGAGGGGCAGCTAGATCGCTGTGGAACTAAAAAAAAAAAAGCAAAGGTAGATCACAGTCAGATTCCCAAAGAGAAAATTTCTGCAAAGATGTTTTAGTAAAAACTTACAGCAAAACTACCCGCAGAGTCAACTTGAGCTTCGGTGATACCGGCATCTTCTTCCTCATCAGGGAAGTATTTGTCCATAATGTTGAATGCTTTCTTGTAAATGTCCAAGTTATCATGCTGTTGCAGGCCGTGGATAAGGTTCATTCCACCGGCTTCTTCTATATATAGAGCATATTGGTTGACTGCACCAGGGCCAGCAGCTTCTTTATCCGATTCGCCGACCTTGAGAATATTGTCCAGACCGTCCAGAGCAACTTGAATAATTTTATTGTCCATCATCGTCAAGAGGTCACATAAAGGCTTGATGCAACCCTGGGAAACGAGATAACGAATTTGAGATGGCTCCTGAAGCCCTCCAGAGGTAGCATTTGAGATAGCCCAGCAGGCTTCCTTTTTAGTCTTGAAATCGGCATTTTGAAGAATATTGATCAGAGGTGGAACGATGTTTGCATCGATGACGGCTTGAATCTGCTGGGGTGAACCGGCGGTGATGTTGGAAATGGTCCAACAAGCTTCCTTTCGAATACCTTCTTTCGGAGAAGATAACATGGAAAGCAATGCGGGAAGGGCTCCAGAAGCGATAATGACCTGAGTTTGAAGATCATCACCTGTCACAATGTTTCCGACCGACCGAAGAGCAGGTGTTTGAACAGAGCTTGAAGGATGCATCAAAAGGTCGACGAGCCGACGGCATACACCCGATTGGATAACGGCTTGAATCTTATCGTTGGAACCGTCAGATAGATAAGAAATTGCCCAGCACGCATCAATCAAAACTTCATCGTCCATTGAATATATCAATTTCGTCAAAACACTAAGAGCGGGGGATATCTAGAAAAGTAATATCATTTGTATGGTGAAAAAAAAGAAAAGGGCGAGTCAGCGGGGGACGTACCAACTCCCAATCGGGCTGAGGCTGTTTACCTCTACAAAAGTTGCTCAATGTCCACGTAGCATTACGAACCATGCTAAGTTTGTGATTTTCGCTCAAGAGGTTGATTAATGGACGAAGAGCACCAGCTTGAAGAACATAATCGCGACACTGAGGACTGTCGCCAGCAATATTACCAAGAGCCCAGACCGCTTGCTCGCGGACGTCTAGGACAGGCGACAACAAGAGATTAATGAACTCAATGACGGCGCCTGCGGTAATGACGACTTGTGTGTGCTCTGCAGTTCCGGAGGCGATATTAGTCAAAGCCCATGCTGCTTCAAACTATGAACAACAACAACCACAAAAGGGGAGGTGGCGTAAGTCGCGTTTTGAAAAATAAAATAAAAAATAACTAGAAAAAAACGGACTTGGAGTACTAACCTGAAGCATCGAATGATTACCACGGAGGAACTCCACGAATCGCGGAATGACACCGCATTCGATGACCTTATCAATCGGTGGATTCTTTTCCTTTGATAAGAGTTTACGAAATTTCGTGGTGGCATCGAGCTGACGTTCGGAATCGGCGGAAAAGACATCCTCGACCATCGCAGCTGCGACCTAATTTTTCGTTATTTTATATTAGAATGCGCGATTATACCTGGGGAGGGGAAGATTTCGTGTTCTCTTACCTCCGGATCCCATGCGGAGCCGCCACCTTCATCATCAGAGTCGACTCCTAGAGAGGGAACAAGATTACGTCTCTTAGAAATGTTCTCTTCTCGTTTTTGTCTTCTGATTTCGACCTGTTGCTCTTCACGGCGCCGACGAAGATCATCCTCCTTGAAAATACCTTTGTTTTTATAGGCTTTATATACGAAGTTGTTGTTTTTTTTTTTTAAAAAAAAAAAGATCGAAAAACGCGATTAGAGAAAATAAGCCAAGATTTTCGAGATCACCGATCAACTCACTCTGTCTTCGATGATCCATATTTCTAGAATCCATGATTTACGAGTTGTTCGTGAAAGGAAAACTGGACAAAGCGGTAACGCGTCGAAATCGTAAAAGTAGGAAGGGGGCTTTAGGGATAGGGAAACATGGACACCCACAAAATCACACTGGCGCAAATTTCTTCCGTAATGTTTTCCCACACGACCACGTGTTCACGCCATGTCTGCTAGTGTGGGTGTTGGGTGCCAGGCTTACTTTCTTTATAGAAACAATCAGTTTATCAATACTGTCCCTTTTCGACACATGTCTCAAATCATACGTTGTTCCGTAGTTCAAACATGCACGGCTAGCTATTCTCTTTCGGATACATTGGATAAATTGGAACGATTGACTAGGCTTGCTAAAGAGAGGGACAACTCGCAGCTAGCAGTATTCCCAGAGGCTTTGTGAGTGCTGAGTGCATTATCTTTGTCCTCTACGTATAATGTTTTTGATTATTATAGCATTGGTGGGTACCCTGCGAAATCCACATTCGGGACAGTCGTTGGTGGTCGGTCACAAGAAGGGAGAGATGAATTCCTCAGGTACCACTCATCTGCTATAGAAATCCCATCTCCAGCCGTATCGCGTGTCGAAGCTGTATCGCGTGAACTCGGAGTCTTCCTCGTCGTCGGTGTGATAGAGAAAGACGGAGGAACGTGCTATTGCACAGTCATCTTTGTTCACCCGCAAAAGGGCTATATTGGAAAGCATAGAAAACTGATGCCCACTGCAGCGGAAAGACTCGTCTGGGGTTTTGGAGACGGAACTACTATTCCCGTTCTGCAGGAGACCTTTAAAGACGAAGCTCAGAATGAAATAACTGCCAAGTTGTCTGCTACCATTTGTTGGTAGGTGCCGTATTACCTGATGCTATGTATGTATGTATATCTTTGAATGCAATCGACAGGGAAAATTATATGCCACTATGTAAGCTTATTCCCCATTCCATTCCATTCGAACTCCCCAATATAATATTTACTCAGTGCGTACTCATTACTATCAACAAGGAACGCAATTGTACTGCGCACCAACAGTTGATTCAAAACCAGTTTGGCAGCATACCATGGCGCATATAGCTCTCGAAGGACGCTGCTTCGTCCTTTCGGCATGCCAATACGCTCAGCAAAAGGATTATCCCGCTGACCACCCAATCAGCAGTGATGCTAAGCGCGATCCCCAGGGAGTAATGATTGGAGGGGGTTCCGTCATCTACAGCCCCCTAGGGGAGGCTTTAGTGGGTCCCCTCTGGGAAGGGGAAGACGTTCTAACTGCCAGTCTCGACCTGGACGATATCGTGCGAGGGAAATTCGATCTCGACGTTGTGGGCCATTATGCTCGCCCAGATAGTTCAGTCCTAAAATTCTTCTTCCGTTCTTTCAACTTTTTTTCTAACCTATGATTATACTAGTTTTCAAATTGATCGTCTCTGAGAGTTGAGAGCAGGGAAAAAAAGCTTTTCGCTTCAATTTCGCTTATTACCACTAAGACGCTTATGTCATTGTTGCTACTTTGCGCGCAGAGCGTGAGAATATATCGGAGCCTAAACATTTTAGACTGTTGTTTTCTTTGTACTTCTCTCATCTCACCCAATGTCTCCCAGTAGTGTAAAACGCGCGTCTCCCGGACACGATGAAGCAAAAAATGGTACCTTGGGTATCAGCGAGGAAGACAATCTCAAATTGGTCGAGTTAGCCAAGCAACAACATAAACTTGACATACTTCTCGGTTTGTTTCTCCACTATTTTAATAAAAAGAGATATATTTTTTTTTGCTAAAAAAGAAGCGCGATTGTCTTTTAGAGAAAAAGCATATTGAGGTCATGCAACCGTACTTTGAACGCCGTCGAGAGATTGTAAAAACTATTCCGGACTTTTGGTCTAAAGCTCTGCTCAATATGCACACAATATCAATGTACTTGCAACATGAAATGGACCAAGATGCGATAAAATACCTCGAAGACGTTTGGATTGTCCGAGATCCCGTTGAGCCCAGATGTTGTATCATTGAATTCGTATGAGCTATTCTCTCTCTCTTTTTTCTTTTTTTATCCCTCTTCCTAAATGCGGCTAAAATTAATATTTTGTATACAGTATTTCAAATCAAACCCGTACTTCAGTGACTCTGTTATAAAAAAAGAATTCAAGTATCTTCCTCCTTCCGTACCGGATAATACTCCGGATGAGAATGGAATCACCCCCGCTATGGTAGAGTTCGATTGGGAACAACACGTAGCACCTCAAGGCATCAAAATTAACTGGAAAGACGATTCCAAAAATTTGACAAAATTATACGGTCGTGTTGCAGCCGAGGATGACGACAATGACGGTGACGATGACGAGGAGGGTGCATCGCCCCTGGACCCGGGCAGTTTTTTCAATTTCTTTGAGCATGCTGACGATGTGATGGAGGTCAGTGATTTTGTCCATCAGCTATATATAGAGAGTTGAAGTTGTTTGTTTTTTTTTTTTTTAAAAAAAAAAAAAGATCGGCAGCAATATTATCAACGACTTGTTCCCCGATGCTCTCGACTGGTTTAAAGGAATATACGGATTGGACGATGATGAGTCGTCTGATGAAGAGGAAGACGATGATGACGAAGAGGAGATTGACCTTGAAAAGCCTCGTAAAAAGAAGCAAAAAGTTGCGTGAAGTTTGTAACGTTTGTATACTGTTTTCGGTCTTCACTCCGGTGATTTGTCTCAATTTCGAACCAACAAAAAAAAATGGATTCAGGGTGTCGTTTAATATCGCAAATTGTGGTGATGGGCACGAGAATCCATATTTATAGATAGGTATTTATAAACATATGATGAATTGATTTCATTGTTGGTGCTTGAGTATGTATTATATGTTTGGGGAACTCGAGTTCCCTTGAGTCGGGGGCGCCAGGTGGAGCCGGGGTTCTTAGAAGCAGATTAAGGAAGCGGAGACTGAAATGGAGGGGATATATAGAAGTTTAATGAGAGAGTTGAAGGGGTGTTCCCAAGGCTTTTTTTTTTGTTTTGTTTTTGAAAACAGAAGTTCATTCATTCATGGATCCTATACCCGTTGTCGCCTTCCTAGGACCAGCGGGAACGTATACGCACCAAGTAGGTTGCGAACTGAACAATTCTTAAAAAAAACGAAAGCTAATATCGTAATGTCGGAAAACGAAAAAAAGGCGACATTGGAACGATTTGAGAAGGTGAAGGGGGAAGTGACATTTGAAGCGTGTGGAAGCATCAAAGGTCAGAGCAGGGTCCTCTCTAATTTAAAAATAAAAGAATGAGAATGCATTTATATTATATTTATATTATTATAGAAACGTTTGAGCGAGTTAAGAATGGGGAAGCGCGGTTTGGACTGCTGCCTTGGGAGAACTCGATCCAGGGACAAGTGAAAGACACATATGAGGCGCTACAAGACGATGATGGGTTCGGGAAAAGGGTGTTTGTTGGAGGAGAGTACACATTTGGAATAGATCACTGTTTGTTAGTGAAAAAAGGAGTGGCGGTGGAAGAGATTAAGCGTGTCATGAGTCATGAACAGGTGCGTTCAAAGTTCTTTACGAGGGGGGAAAGTTGACGTTCTTTGTGGCCTCAGGCGCTGGGACAGTGCAAGGATTGGCTGAAGCGGCATGTTCCGACGGCGGAATTGGTAAAAGTTGCGTCAACGGCAGGGGCAGCGAAGTTGATCAGCAGCCGGGAAGAAGCAGCGATTTGTTCCAGGATTTGTGTGGATTTGTACGAGGGGCTGGAAGTGATTGCGGAGGGCATACAAGATGAAGACAGTTGAGTTGTTTTTCATTGTTTTCTTTCTTTGGTGTTTTCACGGTCGAGCAGATAACAAGACGCGGTTCATGGTTGTGATGACTAACAAGGGTGGAGATGATGGGCTAAAAATAGGACCTTCTAAAGGAGTGGAGAGGGGGGAATTCCGGGCATTGATCCGAGTTGCAGTCAGAGAGACAGAGACAGAGACAGAGACAGAGACAGAGTCAGGCGTCTCTCTCATGACGAAACTGCGTCAGATTATCCGTTTGGACTCTCCACGCATTTTGCGATTGGATCGCCGAGCAAGCCTTTATTACTTCGAAATTGCAGCTGGAAACCCCAGCACCCTTGCACAAGCATCCGCTCAAATCGATGGTGTATTGTTAGGTCAATGGGTCTAAAAATAGACTAAAGAAAGAAAAAAAAAAACATGTAGTACACAAGTTTCAGTTCCTCGGCCGAAGAGCAGAAGGAGTTATTACATTATAAATATAAATATAAATATAAATATAAATATAAATGCCCGTTCAGAAGCCTCCCGTCCTCTTCCCCAACCATGCTCCCGCACCTCCTCCTCTTCCTACTCCCAGTCATCGCTCCCGCTTTGGCCCAGGCACCACCACCACCACCACCACCACCACCTGCCAGTCAAACCCCTCCTCCCACTGCAACTCCAAGCCGCACAGACGTCGTCAACGTGACAAACACTGCAGGCACCCCTCCTCCAACATTCTCCGTCTCCCTCATCAGCCAAAATCCCACTGCAATCCCCTTGTCCGACATCGTCTTCAACCAAACCGCTTTCCCCACAGGGACGTTTCCCACAACTTTTCCTCCAGGCTCTATTCCAACCGGCATCCCCGGTGCTCCGCCTATTCCAGATGGTACACTTCAAACCATTTGTCGCTGATAAAAAAAAAATGTAATTAACACAACTATAGTCCGTCTTTTAAACCCTCAAAATTATCCCCCCCTCGACCATCCCGCTCCAACTGATAGCCCCGAGGCCCAGCAATGGATAGCAGAGGTGCGCCATCCTTTTCTCGAACTAAATCCAAAAAGTCACACTGTCTTAGCTGAGCGAGTTTGTCTTCCCCGACATCCCACCGACTCAACCAGGTGGTTGTGGCGCCAACCTACAAGCCGCTGCCGACACAAGCCGTTGTTGGTGGACATGTGGTCACTGTCTTCGTAGCACTGACATTGTCACATGTCCCGACAAATTCACTTGGGGATCCAGGCACGTTTTTCGCTCCTTTTTTTCCATCCTCCTAATGATTATCATTCTCCTTCCGCCTTCATAGTTTCGATGATGGTCCCGCTCCGTACACCCCAAATCTGACTTTTTACCTCGAGCAGCAAAAGCTTAAAACCACATTTTTCGAAGTCGGTTCCAGAGTTATCTCAAGGGGCGAGTATACACAGTATCAGCACATGACAGGCCACCATGTTCGTTATTTCGACTTCACATTTCCTTTCTTTTAAAAGAAATGTTCAGACAATTTATTTTTCTCTCCCCCCCCCCCCCCCCCTTTTTTTTTTTTTGCTAGATTGCCGCTCATACTTGGTCCCATTTTCCACTGACTACGTTGTCAAATGAACAAATCATCGCCGAACTAGGATGGTCCAAAAAAATCATCAAGGATACTATTGGCCTTACTCCTCTGTTCTGGCGTCCACCTTACGGAGATATCGAGTAAGTTACCATATCCGAAGAAGTACACTCGTTCATCTTAACTTTGTGCATAGTGACCGTGTTCGCGCGATTGCTGCTGCCATGAACCTTATTACAATTGTCTGGACCAGTGGCACTGCCGGTAATGGTTTGAATTATGACACTGGCGGTATGTTGTCCTAACTTCAAAAGACGTTGTTACACAGAATACCCATCTCCTAAATTTGTTTTTTGGTTTTCAGATTTCGAACTTCCGGGAGAGCTCGTGTCTTCTTCTGGTGTCATGAAAAATGTATGAGTCTGCTGTTTTTTTCTTTCCCCTTTGGGATAACCTCACATATCACATGTTATATATACAGTTCAGTAACATACTCGCGGGTTCAAAAACGCTCGATACCGGGTTCATCGTCCTGGAACACGATCTTTTCGGAGTAACAGTCGAAATAGCTACGGGCTATATCCTCCCAGAAGGTCTCGCCTCCAACTTGACCATCATGCCCATCATTGAATGTCTTCACTTGGACTTGTCGAATGCCTATATCGAAACGAACGATAACGAGACTAATCCTCTTCCTACTGCAGTAGGAACAATGACTCTACAAAAGGTTTCACCTACAAGTACTCCCGGTTCTGGTCAATCGGGATCCTCTAGTGGAGATCCACAAGGCTCAGGCAGCAATGGTGCTGTTGTTACTTCTGTTAGACTTTACACAACAGCCGTTGCAAGTGTCGTCATCTCAGCTGCTCTTTTACTTTTGAAGTAGTAGTAGTCTGAAATGGTCTCTTTCGAAGAACTTTTTCCCCTTTTTTTTCGGTTTGCGTCAAAAAAAACATGATAAAGACGCAGCAGAACCATTTTTTTGTTCTTTGTTTTTTTTCTCTCCTTTTTAAACGGGACCACCGTATAATGAAAATTACAGCCAATCAATTCACCTCAATTCACTCTTCTTCTCCGTCTTCCGCTTTCACGTTTTTTTTTCCAAATAATGCCTCTATAATGACGATCTCCTCATGCCTTACTTTTCTTCGTTGATATGTGATACCCTCCCCCTTGATCCTCGAACTCTTTCAATTCACATCGCTCGCCCTCTTGTTTTTTTTCTTGATGAAATTCCCCTTAGATATTCAATCGATTACTAAATGGATCCTTTTCTTTTTCTCGAAAGTACAGTAGTGTTTGTTTTCGTTGACTTTTTTTTTTTTAATGTAACCTCTCCATCTTGTCGTACATACATGGATTGTAATTCAACCTTGAGCTTAAAAAGGAAACGAATTATATCCCGCCTTCTTTTTCACCGGACAGCTTCCAAATCTTCACACAAATAAAAAAAGAATAAGAAAAAAAAAAAGATGTTGATACAGTTGACGCCAACATTGCCTCGCTTCTGTGCATCATAATATGTACATACATAAACATAGCATAGCCAGATAAGGGGAGACGAGGGGGAGAAAACTCTATGAAGTAGTGATAGCGTAAGAATAAGAACGAACAATGCGTGATATATATATATATAGCGAAGCATCATGATTGAGAAAGATAGAGGGAGGAAGGAGGGAGTGGAGATAGCTTCCAACAAAAAACACGTGTAATATAGCCGAGGTCGTCATGAGGAGGGGAAAGAAAGAAAAATGTAATTACCGCTTCTTATGTAAACATAGATTTTTTTTTTGGGTGTTCTTCGCTTCAGCTTCAGCGTATATAACCGTTCCATTCATAAGATTCATAGGATCGAACTGCCCGCGGCAGTTCTTTTGATGTTCGAGGTGTAATATCATAAGAGCCTAACCATTCGTGTTGAAGCATCTCTCCAGCCGTCGCCCGAAGTTCTTGATCAACCCGCAACATTGGACTCAAAAACGACGCAAACTGCTTCGCCTCACGAGTATGGCATTGATAAGTCTCCGTAAACACACGTGTGAGCGGCATGGGTTTCAGCGTATGAATATGGCGCAGTTGACCTCTCGAATTGAAAATGTCACGACTGAATTTTCCCCCCATTTTAAGACTGATGTCAAAATCGCCGCAAAGTTCGATTATCTGCGCCATGTGATCGTCGTCCTTTTCCCAGGCCCCGCGTTTTGCTTTAGGATCGAAGAGATGGTCACCTGTTGCCAATTCGAATAGCTTTTGTTGTCACATTAAAGAAAGAATTTTGTTCTTAGAAAGAAAGAAAAAGTGTATTCGCATGTCCCCGTAGCAAACTCACCATGCAAGCAACACTCCAAATGTCAACGGCAAAACCCCAGTCACTTCTACGGATGATAGCCTCCGGCGCGCGATATTGCCTCGTTTGTATATCTTCGGTGAAGTGTTTATCTACCGGCGTGGCATTACCAAGATCGGAGATCTGAATGATGACGGACGATTGTGGACCACGTGAACGAGATCGAGTAGATGCGTAAGAATCATCTTGGGTATTGGGAGAGCCATTCCAACTGTTTGACTCTGATGAGGGTATAGGACATGGTATTGGTTGGGATGTATAGATGTCTACGTAATGTCTACGGCGATCGTTTGAATCGGGTATGAGCACGCGGTAGCCCGGTAGCGCAGGACTATTATTGAGATGCGTGCGAATGACTTCTTGGGTATTTGGCAAGCCGACGACTGATGGAAAAAGAAAAATTACGATCGAAATCAAATAAGCTGTAATGAAGCGAATTTTCTTTTTTTTCCTTTTGGACACTCACGGATATTCTCCGGTTTGATATCTGTGTGAACAAGATGACATTCATCATGTAAGAATTGAAGGCCCATCAACACCTGGCGGGCTATGATTTTGACTAATGGTATAGGAATGCCAGGGAGTTCCCCTGGACGAAGCTGTGTATGCCTGTTGCGGTACTTGTCAAGTAGATTAAGGAGGTTTTCGCCAAGGGGTTCAAGGACCATGCAAATGTGATTCTCGCCGTTATATCGGCCTCTAGTTGAGAAGTAGTCGAGGAGGGATACGACGTGACGGGCACCAGGGTGTTCGGCCCACTCTGTTGTCCCCGAACGAGACGGAACAGCTTTGAAAGCTCGCTTACGGACTTTCATCAGTAAAGAGATTTCGTCTTTGGCAGTCTCTTCGTATCTCGAGGTGCAGACTTTAAGAGCGGCATAACGACCATCTCTGAATTGATGGTTGCCAAGATGGGGAGATAGAGAGAAAGAAGAAGAAAAAAAAAGGTTATGATGGGTGCAATGAATGCATAAAAATGAGGACCGACTCTTCGTTGACTATAAGCCAAACAGTCGAGAAATGACCCCAGCTGTGAAGAAGAAGAGGAGAAGAGGGCGTGTCAGCACAAGACTGCTGGGACGGTGGGACGAGAAGGGTGAATAGAATAGAATAGTACGGACCCTAGCTTGCGTGCAATAGTGTAGGGACAGCGACGGTTTGGACTGAGAAACTCGTCGCCGATCTTGACGTTGAGATAGCCATTTGGAGCGTAGTCCTCGATGTCTTCCTCGCTTGAGAAGGCGGCGGGGGGAGAGGAGGTGGAGGCAGATGGAGCCTGTGGAGGATATGAGGAAGCGTAGTGGGAGCTCTGGAACGATGCTGGGGGAGGCATTGGACGACGAGGAGGAGAAGGGTGAAGAGCGATGAGGAGGAGAGAAAGAAGGAAAAGGAACAGAGCAGTGAGAAAAGGCTCGAGAGCGCCGTCGACATCACTGGATTCCCGGCATGACTGGCTTAGTCAGCACGATATTATTATTAAAAGAGAAAGGCGTGAGGCTGCCATGATTAGATAAGACAAAACAAACCCCTGCACCCTCTGCCACATGAATTAAAATCAGTACCTCATTATAGAGACTGACTTTTTGACAAGCCTCGAGGCAAAACAAAAGAAGAAGAAGAACCAAACAGAACGGAAGGAGACTCTAAAAAGAGTTTATGTCATGGTTGACTCAGCCCATCGCTGGCAGAATATATTCCGAGCCAGGGCGCTTTCAATTGCGGCCACTCCAGGACGCATGTGGGTGTCCGTGGACGCGTCAGCTATTTCATGTTTCATGTCACAGCACAGCGTCACGGTCCGGGCACGAACGAGGGCTTCAATTCTAAATAAAACACTCACACGTTCGTCCCACCATAGGCGTCCAAAAAGTCCGAGTTCAATGAACTGTTTGGAGTACACACAACCAGTTTGGATGTTGGGAGTTGTACAGCGAACATGGCTTCGGTCTTGGCCCTAGCGCCCTCCCCAGGCTAGAAAATACCGTATGCTCCCCAGCTCAGTTCGTCCTTGCTTTTGACCCATCCATGCACATCGCTTTCGTGGTGCTCTCTCTTACCCTCGCTGGTAGCACTGTCGGCGCAACGCCTTATCAAATTCAATCCGTCTTAACCGGTCCTCATAACTATTATGTCAACTCCCCATATTTTGATATCCAGGTTGGTATCAGTCAAACAGAAAACTTTCCCTTCTTCGTGTACCATAAAAATCATCTAGGCTCATCGGGGCGGCCGTGCAAACGTAATAGAAAATACTCTTCCAAGCTTTGCATGGTAATCAATTAATTAAAATCCCCTGTGTCTCTCCCAATCGTTTTCTAAAGGGGTCTCATTGAGGGCGCAACCACATTGGAGCTGGATAATGGAATTACCAAAGTCGGTTCCCTGCTTCGTCAAAGCTCTATATTCTCTGTTTACCCTTACGTTAGGACGGTATTGTCGTCATATGGCACGACGAGCAAATCACATCCTCAAAATGTAAAGATACATACCCGGCGGTCAGTCCGTAATACATATGTCCAAATCGCGCTCTCCATCTCAAAGTCGTACTTTATTAGTTCACCGACGATCCCGATTTTCCTTATGTCGGCAAGTTTATTGCCAATCTCACTTTGGCCCAGATCAGGACAATCGATTGCTCAACCCGTCAAATTGACTTTCGTGCGTGTATATTCAAACCACCGACGATGGCCAAGTACTTGACCTATCATCCCTTTCAACAGCCGGCCAACTCACCTATCCCGGAACTCGCATACCCTCTCTTGAAGAACTCTTCCAATTTCTCGACTGTGCAGATCCGGAGCATAGTATTCTCCTCAATATAGAAAGCAAAGTCAATGCCGCCGTCTCTGGGCGCACTCATCATTTCCAGACTTTTGTTCAGAAGCAGCATGACATCTTCTCGAAGAGCGCTTATTATCGGTCTATCACTGTTTGTAGATCACAGTCGCTCCTTTTCACATATATTCATGTTTTCACAGTATCAGAGCTTTGATTGGAGAACCATTGTTGCAATGAAGGTAAAGCACACACCCAGTGTCAGTCTAGTCTACCTATAAATAAGACCAATTCCTCCCAAAAAAAAGGATCTCGATCCTAATATTGTGACATCAGCTCTTATCGACGAGTCAGTCATTTCAAATTCTCGACTCTTTACTCAATCGATAACAAATTTTTCACACATCAGCGAGACCCTATTGATTCCCGAGAACAAGTCCGTCTCTCCGTGGCTGGCCGGAATTGATGTCAATGTTTTGAATGGTTCCAGCCTTGGAGCGAAAATTGCAGAAGCTGCCAAACTTATCAATGCTGATATCTTATCTCCTGTCGCAACACATGGCCTCAGCACCGCAGATCCAGAACAACCTGGTTATAATCCTTTTACTACCGAAAGCATGGTTACTAGAGCGCATCAGCTGGGTCTGGCTGTGAAACCATGGACGGTGAGATCTTTGGAGTAAATTCATTCATGCAGGGGAAGACTGACATAATTATTTCCACTTCCAGGTGAACAGACTCAGTGTGGTAGAAAAATTGTTCGAACTAGCAGTTGACGGGATTATTACTGATTGTGAATTTTTTTTCATCCTCATTTTCCAAAAAAAAAAAAAAAAACTTTTCTTTCCGCTAACCGATAATCATATAGACCCCGATGTATTGCGTCGATGGGCTCAACAACATAAGCTTCCGGTTGCACCCCGATATTCCAAACACGATGTGCTCTCTTGTCTAAATAAATACTCTCGTTAATCTTAAATTATTAGTCGCATTGTTTTGCAGGATAATATTTTTATAAACCCATTGTCTAGAATAAACTATATACTTGAAAATTATATTGGATGCTCAACCTACAACTAACTTGGCCTCCGCTTCGTTGAGAGAATATTCCGGGACTTCTAGATTAGTCTGAAAGCAGTAAAAGGACAGCTTTTCGTCAGAAACACGTGGAAAAAGACGTGGATTGGGATGACTTACCGGCGCAGGTCCCTTTCTTATGCGTCCGGCTAAAAGAGGAAGGAGAAAATGATTAGCACGTTAAAGAACGCCAAAGCCTAATCTTTTTTTTTGGCACCAAGAACAAGGAGGAATGAAACATACAGATATCATAATGTGAACCATGGCAGGGGCAGAACCTATATTATTAGGAAGGTGAATGAATAATTGCGTAATGTAAGATAGTACGAATCACATACCATCCACCATAATCACCGCTTTCACCGATTGGAACACACCCAAGATGGGTACAAACTCCTATCATGACAAGCCATTCAGGCTTTTGTGTTCTATCCTCATCACGCTCGGGATCTCTTAACGACTTCCAGTCAGTTTCGCGAGCTTCTTTTACTTCGTCCGAAGTGCGATGGCGAATGAAAACGGGTTTGCCTCGCCATTTAATAATCACATTCTTCCCCTCTGGGATGGTGTTCATGTCGACTTCGACTTTAGCGAGAGCCAGAACGTCGGCAGATGCTGACATGGTGCCTAAGAATTCCGTGATAGAAGACTTGGCGGCAGATGCGCTCAGTACACCCAGAGAGCCAACCATGAAATAGGACAAGGCTCGATTTCTCGTTTGGGAAGATGCTTCGTATGGCGTGAAATCGGGGACTTGAGGCGCATCTCTCTTTGGAGCTGAAGTGTGAATTAATCGGTGGTGGTGGTATGATGTAGATGGAGCTTTAAACGCAGTCAACACAGAAGATTTTTTAGCAACAAAAAAAAAAGACAAACAGACCATTGACTAATTTTGTAGAAATTAGGCCTCCATTGAGTGAGGTTGTCAGACTACCAGACCATCGAGGAGGGTTATCCGACCGAGTGGAAGCTTGATGATGTCCATGTCCATGCTCACCGTGTCCAAACGTCGCCGCCGACGCACGAAGATTGAGCATGGGCGCATGCGGAACACCGTTGAACAATGCACGACTCGTCGGCGAAAGATTGACGGCCTTGCGCAGCGTCGCAGAGCTGACCATACTCCAATAACGAGGTATATATTTCTTTGGTTTGCTGTTTGAGATCAAGAAGGTTTCCGTCGGAGTTCGAAACTTAACTTGAGCATTCCGAAAGTAAGAAAATGCTCCTGGCCCGGTATTGTTATTATCCTCGCGCTGTCTTGGGCAAATTTTCGCAACGCCATAGTATTCACTCTTCAGTCGCAGCGTCGTTACCAAGGAGAAGTAGGCAACAAACCGAGCAGGACAGCGACGACATTGAAGCGTACGACGTTAATGATCTTCCTCTTTTCGACGAAGACGATGCGACATCCGCCGCACACCTCATAATAGACCAACAAAAACAAATTTTGAATTATTTGCGTCTTATTGAACGAGATGGTCCATTTTTGAGAGGTAAATTCCCGTCACAAATCATATGTCTTCATACGCTGAAACTTCTCTTAGCTCTTCAAAGGCCGTTCATCCCTCCAGAACCAACAAAACCTCTTGTCATTCGTTCAATTTCATATGCGGGAGAAAACCATCCTGCAGACCGTAAACGTGTCATTGTCGCACCAGTCTCCCAATTACCTCTCTCATCGCCGACCGCTATCCATAAGCTCAAGCTATTAGCAGGACCCCGGTGGTTTCCAGATCCGCCTTCAGACTCGGGAATAGGCCCGAAACAACACGACGAAGTCGGTAAACACGGTTATATAAAGCTCTCATGTGAAGAGTTTCCACAGCCGTCTATGAATATCAAATGGGGTTGTGATATCATAAACAGGCTGTTAAAAGAAGCTAACGTGCGTCATTCCTAATCGTGGATATTCCCCGATTCACAGTTATCCCGGCTTTTTAGGATACCACGGAAACATTGGCCGATATACCAGTCGACAATCGGCATATAATGTCAAGAATAAAGAAATATCGCAACGTCCGGTCCTCCTTACGTCCACGCCCCACCATCAGAGATTTCCCAAAAGAGTGGCTTTTAGATGCCCAATCCACACAAGAGGAAATTGTAGTGTCTAACAGTAATTAAAGGTGGATATTGTAGTACCGACGATGCGATTAATTAATAAAACAGGACATGCAAAAGTCCAATTGTTACAACAACAGAGCCTGGCAAGGCATAGCAATACAAGTAATACAGCCAACGTTATTCATGAATTTACACAACAAGAGAACAGCTCATGTCTCAGAAATATTACAATTCCGAAGTGTTTAGAGACCCCAGTTTCTTGAGCTTGTTCCAAAAGTTGCTAGTAGTAGGAAGAGAAATATTCTGAGGAGTGGGATAAGAAGGCGGGCGAGGTTTTGCCGGACCTCGCAGCAATGGCGAATCCGCAGTATAAGACGAAGGCAACGAGGCTTCCAAAGAAGAACCGTCACTTGAGGCTTGGGAAGCCTCGTCAGAGGGTGAGCCATCAGCTTTGTCATCGTCCAACGTCAAAGGCAAGGAGGTGACTTCGAATGGTGGGCGAGGGGTACGAAATTTGGACACCGAAGTGTCTGTATTTGAAAAATCCCACGAGCAGAAAGGTGATACTGACACCGACGATGGAATCTGACCTATAAGTTGTTCAACCAAACGTTATTATGTGAGCCTAATATATGATGGACATTGAATTACGTTTTTCTTGACGTTCGATGAGAGGGGGTAGACCGTCTAACAGCAGATGATCAGAACATGATACACCACCTGAATCCTATGACCTACTTAATAAAGTTGACATAAGGAACTTCTTCTTTTTCGCATGTTTGAGAAGAGGGAGCCTCAAGAGCTCTTCTGCCGTTGGCCTAAAGAGTTTAAACGTCAATCTCGTCATTTACGGTCAGTCCTGTTAATAACCTTTTACTTGGGTCTTTTCTTAGGCAGCTTTGAATCATATCTTCCAATGCCTTAGAGTATTTGAACAGTCCCTGCGAACGGTGCAGACTAGGAGCTGTGTCGTGGACACTAAACCAGACTTACATAAATTTGGATTTATCTGAATCAAAATAAAACACTTTACATTTTCATAAGCACCGTATTTGGAGGCTCTTTAAAATTTGGCGGTTTCCCATGAGCGAGTTCCAATGCAGTTATTCCAAGGCTCCAAATGTCTGCTTTAGTATCGTAATTTCTTTGCGATACGACTTCAGGGGCCATCCAACATGGCTGCACAAGGCCAATGAGAAGTAGTATTGCAACGTAACGGTAATAAATACATACAGTTCCTACAAAAGATTTGCGCTTCCCGAGTTTCGTCCTTTTAGGAACAGTCTGTCGTGGGAGGGATGCTTTGTTTGAGGAGGCTAAGACTGATGATCTCCCCATGATCATGTCATCATCATCGTTATCAACGTCAGCATAGTGAAGAGCAACGGCAACCCCGAGATCACCAAGTAGCACTGTCCCATCGTCGTCAACAAGAAGATTAGCGGCCTTTACGTCACGATGAATAAATCCGTTGGTGTGTAAGTAACTGGATGATTAATTAATGAATGCTCTTAAGAAGCCAAAAGAAGAAGACAATAACAAGAACAAAGGCTCACTTGAGACCCTCCAGGGCTTGTTTCAGAATACACTTAATAACCTCCTCTTCTAAACCGTTAGGCCAGGCGTGACGAAGGATGTCGGCCATGCTTCCGCTTTGCATTAAACGTAGTGCGATGTAGAGCTTGTGGCCGACCATCCATGTACCCCTGACCCGAAGGACGTTGGGATGTTTGGACAATGACATGAGCTGAGTTTCTCTCCTTAATGGATCCAACGATGAGGTCGGCAATGTGTCAAGATCGAGCACCTTGACTGCGCAGGGTGTGGGTTCCGCGTTGTTTGTTGCGCGGTATGTGGCTTCGTAGACGAGAGAAGAGGCACCATAGCCAATTAGGCGACCGAGAGTGTAGTCCACTGGGTTATTGCTGAAATGCATGCACTCAGAAAGAACAGAAAAGGGGTGAAATTATAAAGAACGTTGAAAGAACGTACCTATATAACTGCCATTTATCTTTGACTGCGCCTATGAACTCGAAGTTCGCAGATGACATGATACTAACTAGTATGGGTTAAGGGAATTTTGGACCAGTTTGATAAGATGGAAAGAATTAGAAACATTGGGTGCTTTTTAAAGTAAGCCAAGTCTTATCAATGCGCGGTTAAATGGAGTAACATAAAAGTTGGTGGCTAAGCAGAGATCAACTCATCTCAGCTCATCTCAGCTGAGTCAGCTCGGGTCTTTCGCGCATTATTACATAATGAATGATAAAAATGAACGATAATTTTTAACATTCCAGCCTCTAATTTCTCTTCTCAGTTTCTCATCGACATCTACTCAGTGTGGAGCAACAGGGAGCAATCTATGCGGCGTCCGGGGCCGCTGGCGATTGCGTGACGCCCAGTCGTAATCGTCGTTGCTGGATACAGGCTCCTTCCATCAAAGCAGGCTACACAGACAAGCAATTGCTAGCTATATTTGAACTTAACAGTGCCACTGCCACTGCTTAAAATCGGGAGGAAAATCTGAACCCTAATCGATCCAGTGAGAATGGGACATTTGACAGTTTGATTGGCAGTCATTGCTCAACGCTCATTCTAGAACCGAAACGGACATCTCCGTTGCGGAACATGGAAGATTTATGTATGGTAGACTACAGGGATAACAGATTACTCGTTTGACTCCGGTACGCTGGTGAATATTATTAGTACTTTCATTTTTAGAAATCGAGTAAGTCATAGCCGTACATGGTACTAGTACTTGTCTCCTGGTTCCTAAACGCACTCCACATGGCGTTCAGGCATACTACTTATTTGGTTTCATTCCTGCTTGGTTGATTCGATGCTCTCGCACATGTCGCACAGCTGTCAGCGCTTTCAGATGCCCCTTGAAGGTCCTTCACGTTTGACATGCCCAGATTTTTCCATTCCTCGTGCTGCATTAACCCTCTATAACCAACATCAATGTTATCATATCCTGCAGACATATACGCGTCCATTACCGAGTCATGCGACACTCCAAGTACTTCTTACTCTCGCCTCGACACTGAGATGAATTACTGGCACTATTCTGCAGACAGGAGAGATACCTGGACATCATTTCTTTGCATTCTCCTGAAGTAATCATTTTAGAAAATTTCTCTCAATTAGTGCCAAGTATTCTAACCTTCATGGTCTAGAGGAAATGAGCCTCTATCAGGCGCAGTAACCTGAAAGGACGAAAAGGTTGGTGGGCGTCCGAAGGACATTTTTACAACTCGAGCATTTACATAAGCGCTCGTAATTTTATAATTGACACGTCGGGAACGTTCAGCTTGATTGAAGGTATGTGAACGATCCTAGCATATAAACAGTGCGCTCACTAAATTCTCATCCAACAATACATGTCTCATAAAGCTGTGATGAGATATGACCGCTCATTACAGCGGGTATATTACAAATTTTGCTCAGAACCGCTGCCATCATATGAATTATCGTCGACTCCGTCGCTCACGTTCAGGTTTTCGGGGATTTTTTGCTTACTAGTACTGGCCGTTGAGCTCGATGTCGCGCCCCCCCGCCGGGCAGAGGTTTCCGACGATGCGCTCATTACATTCAAGTTTTGCCGTCCCTTCATAATGACGATTTCCTTTAACCAAGTATTTTCCCGTCTGAGATCGGACGCCTCTCGTTCCAATTCTTCTGCTCGAGTAGACAAATCGGTCAAGGTTTGCTCCAAGTGTTGATTTCGCTCTTTTTTTCTAGCCCTAAATCTCGCTAGCAAAAAGCAGCCTATATGAATTTAAAAGGGTCTATTTTATCAGCTCATATGCGCATACCCGAAGCTGCGGTATTCCGCTGACGTTTCTCCTCCAGTATCGCCCCCGCTTCAAGAGGATTGGTATCGTGTCTGGAGGCATTGCTAATGAAAGAGCTCGTTGGACTGGGAGGTAGAGCTATAACGGCTCCCTGTGCTTGTGTGCTTCGATGGCTGTTAATAGCGCTTGGGTGAACTAAAGAACGTTCGGGTTGGTCTGGCATACTACTATGCGCCCACTGAGAAGGGCCAGCTACTGATATTGGGTAGTGGGGATGCTGGACATATTGGCTTAAGCCTGATTATAAAAATTTAAGAGATTCAGTATAGATGTAGAAGGAAGGCGTAGTACTGACTGGAACTAGTAGGGAATGTACTCGGTAAGCCTGATTGTTCATTTTCGTAATCTTTTGAAGGTGGTCCGGGAGTATACGGCAAATGATGCGGAGAGCGTTTATCTTGAAAGGGAGGCTGCTTCGCCATATTTTTTTTATGTTTTTTTTTGCGGTGAAAGTAATTCTGGAGGGGTTAGTTTTTTCTGGAGGGTCAACTTGAAGGGCACATCAAAGAATTTAGGGAACAAATCAACCTGTTCACATTGAAAAGAACAAAGAAAGATGAAGCCTATATTTAAATGCAAGGAAAGCAGATAGGGATCGCTTAAATTCGCAATACTCTCATACGATTGCGCAAGTATTCCTAGTAGACCTTTCTAAAAGCAATAGTCACACTTGTGACTGTCACGCGCACTACATTTTGGAAGTCTCGACTCTCGAATGATTATGATCTCATATTTAGACTCGAATAGCAGATAAATATGTTATGTATGATGATATTCTTTTCAGACGAAAATGGCACGCATCCGAATCTACTCCATTTGGCTTAACGAAAGAAATATATGTTGAAATTAGAACACTCGTTACATCAGACGAGTTTTGCGATTCGGGCCCTTGAGTAGACTGTTGAGGCCATAGATTGAAAGCAAAAACGAGGGAAGAAAAGAAAAGACTCCAATCAATGTACAATGACTTTAATACGTTTCTATCACTTCCGAGTCCATTCCTATCATTCGAAAAGCGCTCGCGAGGAACGTTCACGACTCTTTATGTAATTTGCGCGTGTCATTTGTAGCTCCAACCCCAAGGACCGCAATTTCACTACTCACGATCATGAATGATAATGGTAACTCTTGCCCTTCTTTCTTCAGGAATATTTTGCAATAACAATGACACCTGGTTGTTTCAGATGAACGACTTGTTATCACCCAACTAGCGCACGCGCTGCAAAGAGTTCGATCAACACCACCTCGGATAATTGCATCACCCCCAACTCGCGAGTGCCTTTTTCTCTTTCTTCTTATCTATATAGGGGGTATTTGCATTCTGACAGTATCTGTTGTCGTTGCGCAGAACCCCGTCGTGCGGCTGTCGCCATTGTCCTTCGTATAGTTCCCCCACCCGACTTCTCACTGCCTAGTATATCACCAGAGCCGCCCGGTCTAACAGAGTTTTTCCAACTGGATTGGGTAAATGCCCCAAAATCGAGGGCTGAGATTTTATTTATACATAGACGAAAAGGTGATGGCTCAGAAACAAACCGTTTCTCAAAAGAAGCACATGTTGCTTTTCCTGGTGGGCGGGTGGAAGAAGGCGACGAAGGAGGTCACTATACAGGTAAGTTGATGGCTTTCTTTTGTCATAATGCCCAGTTTATTCAACTTTTTTTTTATCCATTTGATAGCTATGAGACAAACTTGGGAAGAAATTGGCCTTGACTTGGCTGAAAAGGATTTTATCTGCGTCGGTCAACTGGATGATCGAGAGATAACAACATCACTGGGAAAGCGCCTTTTAATGATACTATCTCCTTTCGGTAAATTATTTCGTGAGAACTTGTTGTTCCGACGTTCTGATTATTGCTGTTTTCAGTGTTCCTTCAGGTCACTCCGAGCCCTATATCAATTGATCCTCCTCCCGAAACAACAATACATTGGATGCCGCTCTCAAGACTAGTACGACAAAGATCAATATGGTCTTATGTTACCGTCGATGTTGCTTCAAGACTGACACCAAAACACTCGTGGATTAAAATACTCGTCCGTATTCTTGTCGGTAGCATGCAATTCTCCGCGATAGTATTGAACACATCGTGGGAAAAGAGAGCAGAACAAAATGAAAAGGCGCAAATCGGTCGCCATCATTTCCTCAAGTTGTGGGGATTAACATTGGGTATGACCCTAGATTTATTGGCGTGCATGCCGGACTCTTTTTCGCGGAGTGAAAAAGCTCCCGGTTCCCCGACTGACTATGCTTTCACTCCACATCCTGTCGACACCGACCATGCGATAAACATAGCGATGGCACCTTCCCTCACGTAAGATGCTTTTATACCCATCCATCGACTGCAGCTGAAAATGACTCGTGCTTCAGGTCCATCTTTCCTAGGTTCTCGTACCCCGATGTCAATTTTTGGATTTGGTAAGATTTGCTTTCTCTTACTAACACCATAGTAACCAACTTGCCGTTTTGTAGGGTATTCGGAAAACGATATCGAGAAGTTGTTCGAGGATGGGAGTCCAGCGTTCAGTCCGGTGGGAGCAATGATAAGCGGTGTGTTGGTTTATCGGTTTCCTGATAGAAACAGTAACAAAATTTCGTACGACAGAATTAATTGGACTGGAACAGCGTTAAACACGTTTTACGCAGCTGTACGAAAGGCCTTGATTGTGGTTATTATTCTTCGGGCTATAGGGGTCTTGCTAGCAATAGGAGTGGGAAGTTGGTGGCTTCTGAAATATCAGTGATTTGCTTCTTGTCTTTTATAATCATGATTATTGGTATGTATATTCACGGACAGAGTCACCGACCCATTCCATTGGATGGAGTGATCTTGATTGAATCATAAAAAAGATAGCCTATTGAAGAACGATGTGCAACATGGACAAACAATATGAACTCGACAAGAACGCTGGAGAATGACCAACTGATCACTGGTCAAGACTTGACAAACTTGGGAAAGCAAACGTCGATGGTCTTTGAATGCTTATTCGAGGCGTGCTCTTCTAGTCTATATATGATAAACAAGTCAGCCAGTAGTCAGCGTGAATAGATCACATAAAAGCAAAAGCACTAACGCAGGTTGTCTAGTGGTGATGAGCTGTATAAGAACACATAAGATGAAAGCATCATTCGCACGAGTTACAGAATGACTCACGAATGTCTGTTTGCAAATTTCGCATTGGATATTTTTTGCCTGCTCGTTGATCTTCAGCGAACTCTTCGCCTCTTTTGGAGCACCCTTTGTTGCCCGTTCGCGTTTTTGCTGAGCTTTGGCACCCTGAAAAAAAATTTTGATTAGTATTTCGGACAACACAGGACATTTATTCAAGATAAATACTAACATTACCCATGACACAACACTAGAAAGAAATGGAACAGAGATGAGTGGCCGAATAATTTGCTGGGTTTTAATTTTCACTGCATTGATGGCAAGTGCAAGCCAGACGTTGCGCCGACCCTATCTTTCCAGATGCTTACAGCATCTTATCACATTGGTTTCCTTTTCTTTCTTTTCTTTCTTTTTGAAACGAACGAAGCTCAAGAAAATACCCAAGCCTGACCTTTTTTTAAAGTGTCGACTACACACGGCAGGATGATGAAACCGGCGAAAGAAGCTCGGGCCGGTTCCGGGGAAGTTTCGTGCTGCTTGACCTTTCGCTCATAATCATTGACTCAAAATCGTTCTTGGTTCTCTAAAATGTCGACTAACATTTCTTCAGATATTTTTGAGTCTGCCAAAATCGACGTCAGTCTTGGTATTGACCTCGACTCCATGAGGCTTGCTATCTCACGCAGCTTTGCCTGTGAGCGTATATGCTAATCAACCTAATCAACTTTGCGTTATTAAAATTTCTTTTTCTTTCACAAAGCCGATACGATTACTGGTAAGAAAGGCAGTATTGAAGACAACTCAAATTTTCAGTAACATATTATTGCATAGCTCCCACCGCTGAAATGTACGAATACGCCGTGCGATCTTCCCTGGGAGACGATGTCTATGAGGAACCTTCCACCAAAATATTGGAAGCTCATATAGCCAAATTATTTGGCAAAGATGCCGCAATCTTTGTTTCTTCAGGAACAATGTCCAATCAATTGGCTCTTAGAGCTCACCTCTTCCAACCACCGCACTCCGTACTTTGTGATATCCGTTCTCATATTCATCGGTAAGTGTCTGCTTTCCCAAGTCGCATAACAATTGCGAAATATGTTTAGCTATGAAGCTGGTGGTACTGCCTATCATTCTCAAGCCACTGTAATTCCAGTAATTCCTTCTGATGGTGGGATCATCCGTTCCTTTTGATTGTGTTGACCTACTGACGTTTGCCAAATACACAAGGTCACCACCTTACTCTACAGGACGTAGAAAAAGATATTGTAAATGAAAACGATATCCATTTGTCCGTCTCCTAACTCTTTGCCTATTTTCATATGACTAAACGTTTACTTCCACTTTGTCTACAGTGCAAACACAAAGGTAATCGCCTTGGAAAACACCCTGAACGGTGGCATTTTCCCTCAAGACGAGATTGTCAAAATTTCGGAGTACGCCAAGTCGCTTGATGTTCGCATGCATTTAGATGGTGCCCGTATTTGGCATGTCGCAGCCGAAACAGGAACACCTTTAGATGTTTTAGCTGCCCCCTTTGACTCGATTAGTTGCTGCTTTAGCAAGGGATTAGGTGACCATCATGTTGGATATTCAAATATCATGACTAAATTTTTCCAAGGTGCACCTGTAGGCTCCTGTCTAGTAGGCAGTAAAGCCTTCATAGCCCGTGCGCGCAGTCTTAGAAAGATTTTCGGAGGTGGAATGCGCCAAACTGGAATATTAGTTGGCTGTGCTGCATATGCTCTTTCTAATAATTTCAAATTACTTCCTGGTGTCCATAAACTGGCTCGTCAACTAGAGGAAGGGTTAAGGGATCTCGGTGCTCAAATTTTAGTGTCTGCGGAGACATGCATGGTATTCCAGTTCAATTTTCTTTGGTTTAGGCTGGATAGTTGACTCACTTTATTCAAAGATCTTCTATGACCCGACTCCAATCGGGCTAAGCTACGACGAAATTACCGAACGAGCTGCCGCGCTTACTCCCTCTATCAAAACGGGAGGTTCAAGGCTCGTCGTCCATATTCAAACCAGTCCCCAGACTATCGTTGATTTTTTGGATTTGTTGAAAACAATGATGAGCGAAAAAGGACTCATAGGGAAAGTCGTCAACGGACATCGTGAGGTAGATTACTCCAATATATATGTAAGGTCAAAAAAGCTGAAGGATTAATGTTGACTTCGCTTTCAATTTGTATCTTTTTTGGATAGAACAATAGATTTTTTTTACATACAAGGGCTCGACTAATAATACATGCATATACAAACCCAATATCTACAAAACCCGAAACAATGTAGTGCCATAGATCATGAATCCGACATCTTCCGTTCCGCTTCTAACAGCGCGTCAAATTGTGCTTGCTCAATATCCCTTTCAGATGAAGAGGTACCCTCTATTTCCGCAGACGAAGGCGTCGCCTTTGCCCGTTCGGGCTGCGCGTAGTATCGCGACTTTTCGTGACTCTGACGTATTCTGTCCCATGAAGATGGTCCGGCTGTACCTGTTGTTTTGCGAAGTTCCTCCCAACGAGATCCTACCGTGTTAAACAAGAATCATATACATCTAACCAGAAAGAAGAGAAAATAGTATTATTCTACCTTGGTGGTTATCTGTGCCGTTGGCACCATCCACTGGTCGGGGTTGGTCGCGACTACGTTTTGGATCTTCACCTGCCGTCAAAACAACTATTCCACGACTTTTCAATAGAGCGTTCATAGTGGTTTCTCGATTTTCCAAACTACGTTGATACTGCCTAAAAGCACTGGCCTTCAAGAGTGCCGGTAGTGAAATATTAGTGAATACTTGACCATGGCACAACGTCGCTTGATACGAATCGCACCTGCACAAGCCAAAACGGAGCGGATCCCATAGTATACACTAATGGAAGAAAAATTATAGAGCGCAGGTTGAAGGGTTGGCGGCGGTACCAATGTCGATAGAAGACGGTGCCTGCTACTGCCCCGACACCAGCAAATGTCTAGATGAAAAGTTAATTTCGGAAAAAAGCACCTTAAATAGATTTGACAAGACTTACTTACCGCGTAATATTGATAATGAATAGCATCCGATGCAAACTTCTTGGTCCGTTCGAGATCGTTGTGTGAAACTGTACCAGCCTGGTGACGGTATTACTAAACTGTATGTATTCGAACGCGACTTGCGTGCTTTGACATAATTACCTCAACATCCTCTCTTAAAGCCTTGTCAATCGTATCGCGGGCCCACACTGATCTTGCCCCGGTTGACGCCATGAATGTGAAACTGCTGAAACTCGCTGTATGTATGGGGGTAAGAAAGGCGCGTGTCACGGTGACAGTCCTACATTCGTTCTTGAATGTCTTCGCATGACTTGAAGTCTTTGAGAGAGAAATCGCCAGTTATATCTAGGGAATGGAAGACTTTACCGACTTCAAGTTCAAGTGATCCTTTGCACAAAATCAAAATAATGTCTTGGAATGTACGAGCGTCGTTATTCAACATTTTTTCGAGCCGTTCAATAAGTCAAACAGATGCTGGCTCAAACTTTGATTAGTATGTCAATCGCGGGAGCATGAATATATATTTTCGATCTTATTCAAGCTTCAATCAGGAAGAGATCTATTTCCAACAAGGTTTGTCCGTCCGAATCACAGCCGTAGGCCGAGCTCACTCGAGTGCACTAGCGATTGTTTGAAAGCAAACCAACGCGAAGGAATGCTTTTTAACGAAATCCTTACAAACAAGGCAGATATTGTATGCCTCCAGGTATCAGTTTTCCCCGAAATCAGTGCTTTCAATCTTATATCAAACAAACCATTTATATATTTTAGGAAGCAGATCGTCTAGAGAAATTGATACCAATGCTTCAAAGCGCCTCGTACGGTTATTTATATGCAAATGGACCCGGAAAACGTCATGGATGCATCATTGCCTATTCGTCAAATTTATTCGAAGAAATTGGCCATTCAGTGGTGTTATACGACGATCGTATAACAAATGAGGGCGTCAACTTCAATGACGGCACAAAAGAGCGAACTCGACTCACTAAGAATGTTGGGCTAGTGGTGGGTCTAAAAAGACTGAATGCATCTACGGGCATAGTTATCGCGACTACTCATTTATTCTGGCATCCACGGTAAATATTCCTTTTCCCAAGATTTACGAGCGGTCCCATATATTATATGCTAGGTTCACCTACGAGCGTATCAGGCAAGTTGATAATCTTAATAGATTATCCGAGTACATATCTCATATGTACTTGTTGTCTCAAGACAATCGATTTTGCTATTGCGGGAAATTCAACGCTTTCGACAAGAACACGGTCTCGCTGACTGGCCATGTATAATTGCCGGAGGTAACCGATATTTCTCTCGAATACTCGGGTTTCTCTTAAATGATTGTTCAGATTTTAATTTTCCGCCTACGGACCCCGGATATGCCTTATTAATGGGGGAAACGCTGTCATTAGAGCAGTGGAAAAAAATAGATGAATCCCGAGTTATCCATGTCTCCGTTGACAGCACTTTGGCCGATTCGAGTACTCCGGCTCCTGTGGACGAAAACATTGATCCTGACGTAGAAATCACGGATTCACGAACTGCACAGGCCGATGACAGGTTGTTATCGAATGAGGAGATATTTGCTTCGTTCCGAAGATTATCTCCTTTGAGAAGTGCCTACGAGGAAGCGCAACGAATGGTGATGGAACAATCCTCCCCAATCGTGTTCGGTAGCCGGTTAAGAGAATCATTTCTTTCCCAAAGACTTGGATATTACGAACCTGTGTGGACGAGCTATACTCATTTTTGGAAATCCACATTAGGTAAGGACATGAGTTACTTATATATCACAATTTTCTTTTAAAGTTAATCCCAGATTATATATTTATCATGGATGGAGGCATAGAATTACAGGGTTTTCTTCAGATACCGGATACCCCAGCCCTTGAACCAGGTCTACCAATGAAAAATAAATGCGGTAGCGATCATATCAGTTTGGTCGTAGAAATAACAACGAATTTAAAGTAATACTCTAGAAACAATCCAACGTAAAAATTCAAATAGAAAGCATAACAAATCTATTTCTATGGATTCGTTCGGCTTGCTGCTCGGTCAGAGCCAGCCAGCAACTTATCAAAAAGTCCGTTGGCAGAAGCCTCGTTTCGTAACTGAATCAAATAAATAATCCCCGTTCGAGCTCCCTTATCGCTTAATTCAATGGCAACCCCCGTTTTACCAACACGTTCCACACCATCTGTTAATACGATGGTAGATATCAGCGGTGCTTTATCTTTTGAATCAGATTCAGCGACAAGTTGTTTGACATTTGTAGGCTGCTGAAGATAGAGTGTCAACTTGGCGGAGCCTAAACTTTTCCATTGGCCATGCTGCAGCTTCAGGAAGACCTTGCATTTGAATTGAGCCGTAATACTCGAGACGACGGGTCCCGAGAACCGACGACCGTCATCGACCGGCGATCCTGTTGGGCTATCACCTCCCATATCTTGTGTTGATGTCCATGAATTTACTGATATTGAGTTTGCACGCGATTGAGAGTGATACGAGGGAATGGAGTCTCCTGATTGCCTTCGAGGAACGCTGAGTGTATTTTGACGGTTGACATGTGGATACGCTTCGGGGAAATGATCCTGTTGCATAGATGAATTGCGGGCTGGATGGTGGTATGTATCATTCAGATGTGTCGTTGAGACGCTTTTGCGTAACATAGGATTATCATGGGATGAAAGCCCGCCGTTCCAGTTTTGGCCGGACTGCTCGTTCGGAAAATGCGTTAAGTTCGGTGTCAGTGGACGACCTTGAAGTGTAACATTCATGTGATGATAGTTGGAAATGGGTTCAAAATATGGCTGACCAGCACTGGGATGACTCGTGTTGGGATGAAATGCATTACTTGCACCTCTGGGAGGAGGTATGTACAGATTATGTGACGCGGGGGGTTGAACTGATGTAAAATCGGTCTGAAGAGTCGAAAGTTGGGGGGGCCGTAAAACTGACGTCCTTCTTGAATTATTGGCTAACTCAGGGCGACCATGAGATGTCATCTCATTGTTGTTCCCTTCAGAGAGGGCTTGAGCGTGGCTTACAGCATGATTCATAGATAATTGACCAATAGGAATATCGTCCACGTTTCGAGGTGGAATTGATTGTGATTCTCGCGAGGCACCCTCCATCGAAGGGGTTTTATCCGAAGGACTAGTTTTGTTTGTCGATAGTTTCAAAGGAGGGACGGGCGGTGGTGGTGATTGACTACGACGAATCGGTACTAACCAAAACTGGTGTCAAAGACGGGTACAAGAGGAATATAACAAAGCATACATGTCGATGCATCTTCTATACACTTATTGAAGTGCTTCAACAAGTGATCGCGATCGGTAATGCTTTTAAGACGTAGGGTGATTGTTTCCTTTTTCAAAACGACAAATTGCAAGATGGCATCTTAACGCAAGATTGTCACTTTACAGAAAGCCAAAATAAGAGGTGACTTACCGTCAGACGGCGGCTCCAACACTCTTAGGTGCTTGGCAGCTAGTGGAGGATATAACAGTTTGAGGTCAGAAGATGTTTTCTCGCATAAGAGTAACAGATCAGTTAAGAGGAATATGCATCCTCGAGGATGTGATTGACTACTCTCGGGAAGGGATTTGGGTGTAAAATATATCTCCACGTCCTTTGTCAAACGGATCGTCCTTGTATAGGGTAACGATGTTGAGTTTAGCTGTGGTTGAGTGGGCTAACAACGTAGTTAATTACACTCTTTTGAAAGGACTATGAATGAAAGCGAGGCATACTCTGGGCTTCAAAGTGAATAGATCCAAGACACAATCTGTGGTTAATTTCTGCTCTAATTCAGTGAGAGTAAGATTTGAGTTCGCTGAAGACATCGGCGGCCGGTCCGGAGTATGCAGCCTAAATAAATGTAAGCACAGAAAAAAACTAAATCTCAGGAAATCATACTCCAATTTCTTTTCGACGGGAGGGGGGTGTGGACCAGCTTCTAAGTCTTGTACAACTTCACTTTGCGTGTTGGCATTGTTATTTGTCTCGTTTAGGCCAGCTGAACGTAGATTAATTTGTTTTGAGACATCCTGACCACCGACATTAATTTCTGCACGCTGTGATAATGCATCTAGTAGGGCATCCAGTTTATGAACGGCTTCCACAAGTAGATCATGGTCGCTTCGACCAGCTTCGGTACTCTTGAGTAAACGGGTGTACAACTTTCGATAATATTTTAGGCGCGATGGGGGTAGAGCGAATAGCGAGTCCAAAGACCACGAAGGTACTGGGGATGAAGAAAATGAATCGGGAGGGAATTCTTCAGTGAGAGCCTGCAAAATTTGGGGAAGTGCAGTATTGGAAGCTATCGGAGCCCACGTGTCAGGATTAAACCCCGTAATATAATTGTTGGTAAACTTGGTATAAGGTTTTTCTAGATCAATACTCTATACATGGATGGTGAATTTGACAAAAATCTTAGGAGACGAGATCCAGCCTACCCAGTTCATCAAGATATCACCAAGCGCTTTCGCGGAATTTGGGTTATTGGGATTTTGGTCTACCTCTTTCAGTTGCTTTAATTCGCAGTCAGAAGCAGAAGCGGCACATTGGCGAGAGGACTGACAGACAATAGCCGACGATTTGCTTTGAACACGGCTTCTATTCCCCTGAACATGGCATCAAGCTCCTTGGGCGGTAAATTTGATCTTGTCCATGCAGCGGCTACTTTCTGGAAGCATGGGTTAGATATAGTTACAGCCGTTCTGAGGTTGACTGACGCGTATGGTGGCAGCCAGCATGGTAACATAAGTCTCCTCCGTCTGGACTAAATCAACCAGGGGATTCGGTTTTTTGCCCTGCTTACTTCTGAGCTTTGTGGAGCTTCCATTTTCTGAATCTATTGGTGGGGGTGGAAGTTGTTTCCTGTGAGTATCTGTGGGCGAAAGAGCACCAGAGGCTGATGGTGATGGCTGGTCATTGAACGATGCAGATGCTTGCATGTGGGAGTTGAAAAGACTTTCTTGTGTAAACGAAAGCTCTGGAAGATGGGGGGATGTCGAAACCATGCCAAAACTGATGGTATAGAGGAAGGGAAAGAGCAAGATTAGTCACTCCTCAAGGCCTTACAAGGCTGCTTCAGGTAATTGGGGAGCAGCAGCACTGGCATGCACTGACATGTGACACGCCTGGGTGATCGCATAAAGGTATTGGAGACAGGCGCTGCTCCCGGCAGGAATATACGCGGTAGTTTACAACAACAAATTTCAATTCAGATTGTAATCAGTAAAGCTACAAAATAACCAAAACAATATCATTAAATAACTACACTTTCACCCCAGCTCATACTTATTTCAAATAAATATATCAGGGTCATCATTCCATATAGCGGCTGGTGCAGCAGGGGGACCACCATTCGCCGCCGAGCTTATGGTATCACTCAAGCTTGTGCCAAGCAGCGGAGCAATGTGCGCGCCAGCCATCATGTCCTTGAAATCCGGCGCATTGCCGGTCGTGTTGCCTGGAAACACCCGCGCATGAGAAAATGGATACAAAGGAACGCCAACTTTCAATGGTTGTGCTTGAGATGTCATTTGAAGAATTTCAGCCATAAGGCCTTGTAGCAATTTTTCTTGATGAACTAAAGATGGCCTTGAGGGAGAATGATAAGAGTAAGCAGCTCATCAAATACCTACTCCCGATTGGGGACTGAGTGCCGTATTCCAACATAGCCATCCTAGAACAGCAGACATATCGAACCGAATCAAGATAGATCAGCTGGAAAAGTTCATACCTTAACACGTTGATTTCACCCCATACAATAGCCTCATTGACACGATCCCCGAGTTCAATAAGTCGTTTACATAGATGCACTTGGACCACAGCTGCTAGATACCAACAGATTCTTGAATGGTAACGGCGGCCGTTAGCAATGCAAGGAGATGGAGGCAGGTAGAACACTCACACGGTGAAAGGATGCAATCGTTTGATGGAAAATGAAGTCGAGGTGAATAAATAATACGCATTCAAGATAGCACGAGCGGCATCTAGACACCTTCCTGCTGAGGCGTCCATAGCATCAGATAAGTTAATAAACGGATTGTGCAAGGTTATGGTTGCCCTGATAATATCATCATCAATCGTCGTTGTTTGAAGGAAAAACGAAGGGCACATACGCATGGGGAATTAGGTGCACAAGGTATAAGTCGGTGTCGACGCTCGTTTTTCTAAAGAGGTCGTTTATGCCTAGGCAGTTCTTGTATCCTTGGGGTAGACTAGCAAGGAAGTCGGCGGTTACAAGGCGGTCGAGGGCTTTAAAGGTTGAGGACGATCGAACGTCATTGTGTTCCGTAGCGGTATCACGGAGATTTAGCCGAACGGTGTAGTCGGTAACTTTTCCAAATAGCATACAAGCTTTGATCAAAAGAATAAATGAATCTGTGTAGCAGGGTGGATGGACAACTAGAGTCGATTCGGTGCTCAAATCCTGCGGGTTATTTTCCACAATACGCTAATAAATGAATGATTTAGCAGGCACATTAGGCGTCAACGACGACTATAAATATACCTCAAGCTCGAAGTCTATGTAGCGTAAAGGCAGCTCAGTTCCAATGTCCCTTTCATCGATCCCATGCAGCCATCCCCCAACACTAACGAGGCGATCAAAAACGAGACTCATCCACCAAGTTCTTCTTCGTGATTCCAAATCCATAGGATCCTTTGGGGGAGGGAGATAACCCATTTGAATGCCGCCGAGAGATTTTACATGTGTACCAGGATAGTTCAGCCTGAGTGGTACAGCCACACGAGTCTGGAAACCAGCGAAAATCCAGACTTCCACCCATCTACCCTCCATATAAAGATACCAAGACAAAACATTGGATGCTTGTAGAACGCTGAAGATTTGAGCTCCAGATGTTACCGTTTGGTCGATATAGGATCGTGTTTTAGCGGCATGGTATTCCGCAAAACGGTCCCTGCGGGTACCATCAGGAGCAATATCAATCGTCTCGACGGAAGTCCACCGAGATGCACTGGCACAAATAGCGTGTAGTATGGCAGGATGAGGGAAGTGAGAATGAGAGGGTGGCAAAGAAAGTGATGCCATAAAAGAAGGGCGATGTAGAATTCGTGATGCGCATGGGTCGCAGCGGAAATATATATCCACTCTGATAAATGTAAGCTACGTGTTAGTTTTGACGTAGTAGCAACTGACTCAAGGACAAATTGACGTACAATCGCGAAAGGACCACGGGCTCAGGAAGATCTGAGTTCCATCCTGAAAAAAGGAGACTCATGAAAGGGTCCGAGCATAAAGGGAAAGGTAGGGATCTAGGATGAGATTCATATTCAGTATCCTCTACTCGCGACAGCTCGCCGGATACAGCGTTCGCTGGGGGCATCTGATGCAGGATACTATTCGAGTCGGAAAGAGCTTGTCGTGGCGAATAACTTGAATCGGAAGGAACCAATGTAATCCCCGCTGGTGGAGATGTACTATTAATGTTATCGGGGGACGCAGTATCTTGTTGAGCGACACCCATGGACTGTTGTAGCTCAAGCTGGGCTTCACGTAGTTTCTCTCGAAGCTCGGCTTATGAAGTATCAGATAACGGGATATCATGAGATAGCTAGCTGCATACATATTTCGGTTTCCAGAACGCGAACTCTCTCCGAGGGATCAGGAGCGGGTTTAGAAACAGGCCTTAACCCTTCAACAGGGTCATATGCACAAGCAGGCTCGGTGGGATGACTTGAAGAAAACATAAAAATGTCAGTTGTGAGGTGGTCATTGAATTGAAAGCGAGACACACGCGTAGCCGACTGGGGGAGGAACGGCGCATTGGGTGGTCCATGTTCGGACACAAGTACCACAATGGGGGCGCTGAGCATCGCATTTCTTTAAGAAAAAGAAAAAAAAGAGTTCAGATCACAGAGCAGAGTCAGAAGTGGGGCAAGTTGTCGCGAACGTGTGAACGGGTGAGTGGACGGTACATACCAGCTTTCGCTTGCGACACTGTTTACACGCTTGATTTCGCTTCAAAGCTGAGGCAGAGCTACCAGCTTAACAACACCTTAGTACCAGAAGGGATGTAGAAACTCAAAATGATCGATACCTTTTGGCATGGGACGGACGTAGTAATACAGAGATGCTGGCTCTAGCTCAACTAGTCAGGCTGAATGGCCAAGCACTAATTATAATAAGCCCGCCAATTTACACGGACTATTCATTAAATAGCCTCCCAAGATCATCACAGTCTTACGGTTGGCGTATACCATGTCCGCTCCAGTACTGGTCTGTATTTATTCATTTCGAATTTTATATTCTTACTATATCTCTGAAATTCTTAGTGTCTTGCCTGCATCGCTGAAAAGCTGGTTCCCTATCAAGCATCAGAGGCGTTGTATTTTTGAGTAATAAGCCTATTAATATGCTTAATCAAAGGATGGTCTGGGGATGAGCACTGGCAGCCCGGGTGCACTGCATGCCAGGCCAAAGTGTTCTCAAACCCGGCAATGACACCATCTAAGCTTTGGGCACACTACCATTGACAGCCACACAATCTTATAATAGGAAAGTCTTGCGATATGCTAATAATTTTGTTACTTGATAAAGACACTATTAGTGCAATGATGATCTCCTTTCAGCTGAACGACTTAAAAACTATACCATTCTCTATAGTAGGTCATAAGTCTTGCTGCAGCACTGGAAAGATTCTGCTCGCTGTAATCAACCTCCTAAAATTGTGGCCACGATCCTACGCGAATGAGCTGCATTCCTGAATTCCGCCAGGTAGATACCTATTTGCAATCGTTTAGTCATGTGTTAAAGTTGAGCGATTTACATATACCTTGCCATGTGCCTAAATTCAACCTTCCGTTGGTAATAGGAATTTGAACGGATGTTCCTACAAGCGTCGCTTTCGTATGGGAAACCCTGAAACTGATGAGATATCTAATGGTCAGGGTATCGATCGTCTTACGAGTCACTAGTAAGTGCATGTCTTAGAACCGCCCTCAAAGACACCTATATGAAATTGGTAAACTCACTCGGGCCCTTCATCTGTATGCCTTGAATGGTTTACAAAACTTGTCAGAAGGTAGGCTTCAATAAACAGCTCATTGAATTTACCCACAACCATGGCAAACTCTCTGGTACAATTCTATCCAGACACATTGTCATGTCTGTAACGTAATATCAAACTGTCGTCCAGGGCTTAGTTTGCCGAAATAATTCGGAGTACCTTTCCTAACGTCTTATTGGGGATTCTGATTCAGTTTCAAATTACCCCGGATGCAAAGACGGATCAGTCTCACCAGAATCATAGTTCTCGTTGATAGTCAATGCCGCAGATGTATGTTGTCTAGCAATAATCCAGTATGCCATAAATAAATGCAATATCCTTGACATACATGAAAAGAAACAAAATGCCGATCTACATGGGATAAATGAGAATATAATATAATAAACTAAAATTCCCAACAAACCTTTGTTTCTGATAAGCCTTCTTGAATGTGCTGGACAATTTCATCAGTGACCAGATAGCACCCTTTAGAGCGTCGAGATAGTGCAAATGTTTTCTGCCAGGGCATCGGCGTTACTTAGACAAAACTGGGTTTTTGTCATGTACTATCAAGGTTCCCGCCGCAAACGCCGTCACACTGTGATCGTGTCGCTTTTACTAGTCTTTCGAGAGTAAACTAACCGTCCTGGGTATCGTAGCCGAGTGTTGTGTGTTTTTAGCATCCACTGAGCCTATGTTGGACCAAAAAAAAGAGTTCGATATTCTACAATGTATGAAAACACTATGGACGTAACGCATTATTGTTGGGTAATCGTGATTTTGCACTGTCCAAGCCCAAGATAACAAAACTGAATAATACAAGGCATGCTCCCACAGTAGCTTGTCCTGAAGCCGACACGTTTATTAACGCGTCCCCAATGACAGCCAAAGGGATGGTTAAGCTAAGTCCAATAGTGACAACGACTGGTGTAGTCTTTAGCATGGCCAAAACATAAATATAATCGGAAGACCAGGTGATGAACATCTTAGCAGTTTCGTAAATAAACCTTGAACGTTAGGGAACGCTGAATTACCTAACTTACGTTGAGTACGACGGCGCCCCAGTCTTTCGCAGTGTGAGGAAGACTGAATCTTTCGTAGCCCGAGAAATGAAGAAGGCCAGCAATGGGTATCATAAGAACGATGTTGAATATCCCCACGAATCCGAAAAAAAGCTGCATGTTGATACGAGATTCTTCCTTCACTCGTATCTGGTGAGGCAAAGAGTATTATTCAATTTACTCTTGATTATAAATTTAAACCCAACAACCTTAAGCAATAATACGTATAGCGCATAGAATACTGCCGATAAGGCGGCCAGAAAGTCGCCTAAGATAGGACGATGGCCGGGAGATGAAGTATCAGTTTGAGCATTGTCCGCTAAACATACCAATACTACCCCGATGAAGCTGCAATGTAGAGCACAAACGTAAACCACATAGTATTGTCAAAATGAAAAACAAACAAACAAACAAACAAACCTCGTTACAACAGTTGTTACTTTCGTAGCGGTCAATGATTCTACTCCAAACAGGCGGCCTAACCCTAAGGTTACGAAACCTACAAATGCATAATTGAACAAATGAAATACACAGGACAACATGACAATACTCCTCACCACTTGTACTAGACAGGATAGTAGCGCTTGCGACGGATACGTAATCCAGGGAGGCATTCACAGCCCAATTGGCAATGAACCAAAGAAAGCAGAAGGTCAATGCTAGTCGTGCAGTTTCTTTCGTCGACAAGGGATCCAAGCTATCTCTTGAGGGAACGTCAGGGCCTTGAGCCTATAATTTATAATCATGAACGAAAATTCCATAAAGTTTCATAGAAACAGTCGTTGATCACTGCGTACAATGTTTTCGTAAATATCAGCCGGATCATCGTTCCCAGATATTGGTCGGTATCCTTTGTATTTTCTCCAATGGTATCAGCATGCTGGGTCAGGACCATTTATTGGCCGCACATACAAATAGTTTGGGATCATAGTACACCTCCTCAAGGCCAACGGTATCAGATAAAGGGCAAAAGCACTAGTGTTGAAATAGGTGACTCTTTAAAAGTTTCTGCGCTGTAAGAGAGATATAAACGAATGATCAACTTTGACAAAACATACAAAAACGGTTTATGATAGCCATTAGAAAACAATGCCTGTCGACGACGTGGTCAATTAAAGGGATCATTAAGAAAGCGTTTATTAACTGTGCCTGAGTAATGAAGTTGGACAGCGTCCACAGCAGGACAACGACTAAAAGAAGAGCTATCCCAGTAACATATCGTCTTGTCTCGTAAGGCGTCGTCGATGCTCTTTCACCCGAACTGGGTGAAGTCATGCAGGCTTGGATTTGACGCCCGAATTGCTCCCGCCACTTTTCTAGTTTTCAAACTGATGGCGGACATATCCTCGCTTTCATCTGGCGGTGTTAACTCTCGATTTGTTTCTGAGACAGAAATCGACGCGATAAATAAGCGAAGAGAAGAGCAATGGAAAGCTGCTTACGCCAGGTATGAATCAAACGACCTTTAGTTGACCGAACTCAATCCGGTTGCTGGATACTAGACTTGGTCAGGACACTCCAGAACAACCTCAAGAAGATGTATATGATGGTCGGAGCTTGGCTGAAGTATATCACTTATTGACTTTGAGTTCATGTTAGAACTTACCTTGATTTTTTTCAGAAATTAGCTGCAAACAAAGTCAGTCGACACCTCTACTCTCGTTTCTATTCTGATGGAAGACCTTTCTTTAGATGGCCCAGCAAGAAGAATGGGAACAAAAAATGAAACTCAGTTCGTCTGTTTTATTAGGTCATTATACGTGCATGGTGCATTGAGAGTGTCCTCCAGGTAATCAATTTAGATCATTGGAAGAAGATGAAGTGCTCTTCCTGGACACACTCCGAGAAAAACAGATGGAAGAGGAACGCAAGCGTAAACAAGAAGACGGGGAAGAAGTGAAGAATTTTAAACAGTGCGATTATATCCTTCTTCTCTTCTCCTCATCTCATCAATTTGTAGAGCTGTTGCTGCTCGCAATCACGAAATATCCAATTCGGCGTCCACCGAAACGCAGGCTAAAGTGCCCTCACAACCTGGAAAACCAAAGCCCATAGCTCCTAAAAGAGATAACAAGAAGTTGAAGGGAGTTGTCGTTAAGAGGAAGAGCACTTCTGCCAAAGAAACCCCTTCGACGACCTCCAGCTCAAAGTCTCAGACAGAAGACGACCAGCCTAACGCTAAGCGACAAAAAACTGCGTAGGTGGCTGAGGGGGTTCGCATCGAAAGGTAGCCGTGCGGACCTTTTGAGAATAACGAACAACAATTTTCATTAAAATCTGGCAAACTACAAGGCTCGTCTGGTCATGGGACTCGGAGTCCATCGCACATTCGAAATATCTTTTCCCTTTCCCACTCCTTCCCAACTTGTACCACGCTGCATTACATCTGCACGTCTGCTAGCTGACGTGCCTAGACTTGCTGTTCTATCTAACAATCTTCGTGCCGCGGGTGTCAGTAAACCCGGATGACGCGAGGTCACATCATTACGACTGCCAGGTTCGCGTCGATGAAATACTGTTGGTGTACCCGACAATAAGGAGGCTTTGGCTCTTAGCGAGCGTGAAGCTGATGATGCAAGTTTATGGGCTACTTTTTCTCGTGATGTCGGCGGAGGTAGATGGAAAGGAGTACCGGGAACAACGACTTCTTCCGCTGACTCTGTCGAGAGAACCCGAGGTGTTCCAGTTATGGTTCCCCAAGTCATTAGTTTATTCACAGCAACAGGACCTAATTGCGAGGGTGTTGGTGACGGGACGGTTGGAAGCAGAGGAAATGTCGTTGTCGTGGTGGTTTTGACATCTGTGAAATGTGCTTGAAGAGTTACGCCGGAATAATATGAAATTTTGACTTACATGGCTCTCCGGCAATTGCTGCACCTATTCTGCTCCGAGTAGGACTTGTTGGTACGTCGAGACCAACATTGCCGTCTTCGTTCGATTGCTCTGGTAATCGAGTATTTGCGTGGTTGATGATTTTGGGTATTTTTTCTCGAGCTCCTCTAGGCAAAGACGTTGGTCCATCATACGGTGATCGATCTGCGTCCGGGGGAAACATAAGAGCATTTCGCGTCTAAAACAACTATAAGTAATATAGACAAGGAACCGTGAAACATATCACATACTTTAAAAGCCCAACCATCCACACTTGCGGTTCGAGTGTCTTTTAGGGGGGCCATTACGTCTGTGGGTACTTTGAAACGGGAGGATGCGTCTAAAGCTACGACTAAATCGGTCCCGTGTTGTGTGCCTGTTACTTGCTTTTGGGAATCATCTGAGACTACGACTAAGTCCACCTCCGTTTCAGTGTTTGAAATTTGCTTGACGTCTGCCATCTGAGCTTGAGGTCCCGTAATCAGCTTTACGTCGGGTTTCTCAATAACTAAACGTTCTCGAACGCCTGGAGGTCTTGCAGTGCTATCTTCAAGAAGTAACTTGCTTCGTCTATCATCCTCGATTGCTTTAATGCCCAAAGCCCTTCTCTGAGCCTCCCAAGCCCATTTCCACTTTTCTTTCCGCTGTTTATTTTCCTCGTTTAACACTTCAACAAAGCTTGCATTATCTTCGGAAGTAAATCGGGCTTGAAATTCGTCCAGAGACAGGTCAGCATTAAATCGCGAGGCTTTGTTAACGAAGAAGTTGGCTGAATCGGATGTTCGTGCTGGGGTTTCTCCAGCGAGACCGAATGGGGTGCGTCCCGGTGTCGCTGCAGCTCGTAGTGAAGAACCACTTGGTAAAGGTGTCGATAAATCATGCAGCCGACGTACTGAGGCAGCTACTCGCTGTGGGTCCTGTGATTGCAATGCATCCAGGTATGAATTCGTAGCATCCAAATGGTTCAGAGAAGGAAAGAAATCGCGGGCTATAATTCCTGAAAGAGCTGCGGTATACTCATCTTCTTCTAGTATTTCTTGGCCGTTTAAAGAGCGTGAATGCTTTGTTTGGTCTTCAGCAGACATCAATACTAAGTAGGTCAATGTGGCGAAGGATCAAGCGAAGGATGCCGCGTATTATGTAACCAATGCCGGAACGGCAAGTTGCGAGCCTACCCACTTGCCACTTGCCACTTGCACAACTGGAAGACGAGAAGAAATCATTATTATTAGGGCGAACTGGAAAAGAAAAAGAAAAATAAACAGGGTTTGAGATTTAAATTCATGTTCTCTGATACACATGCATTCATATAGAAACGGGATTTATGCGCTGAGAAATCTTTACAACTTGCATAACGTTCCGGCGCAAATAAACATTGATTATACTGTTGCGCATGCGCCTGCTGCCTGCAAGAAACTCGTGATCGTCTTCTGCTGCTCGACGAAAGCTTTCTCTAATGCTGCTATACGCTGCCGCTCCTGTTGGGCCTGCTGCTCAAATATGACTTTCATTGAGGCCAGGATGCCTCCCACGTCGACTAATTTTTCCGACATAGCGCGGACTCGAGGATGTCAATGTGCCCGATGCTGTCTTCACCTGCAAAGTCGGATCATCAACTCTCGCCACCGCTTTCAGCACCATCGGTGTACTCCTCTATCTACAATCGATCTCTTATTGATGAAGATCCTTTCCATCGTAGGGAACCAGCCCCGCCACTCCCCCGCATAGAGGGCAATGTGACCGTTCTACCTCCCGGAAGGAGGAAGCAGCTGACGGAAGCTGAGAAACCGATACCATTCTAACTCGAGAAGGAAATATTTGTGTTTTGTAAGTTTTGGTGCTTTGTTTCTGCTATATATCATTGAATAGTGTCGAATCAGGAGTCTAATGTGGGGGGACGAATTTTTAGGATACTCTATGCTGACGGCGTAAGCCATAAGACGGATGAAGTTTTGACGGCTGTATATGTGACGCATGTATTGAAGATCATGGGGGAAGCTGAATACCCTAGAAGGCAGTTAAGTAGAAAATATAGTATCATCATTCCTCCTACTAAAGTTCGCAAATAAATCATACAATTTTCTGTAAGCATAAAAAAGATGAAGCAATATAATCAATGTCAGTAGAAGCTCGAGAAATGTTGCAAAATGCGAGGTATCACAGGGGGAAAGAAGTATCGCACGGGCATCCTATCAAGTCATCTTCACACAAACCCGTCGATGCTCTTCTCAATCCTTCTTCTGGTGCTCCAGACAGCAATACTTGACGAGCTTGCACTTGCTACACGTCTGACCCACAATTCTGTGATCTCTCGCCTCAATGCTGCTCTCGGAACCCTCACTGCTGCCAGTGGATATCGACGCCGGCTCCTCGTCAAAGCACACGTCGCACTCAATCCAATTACACATCTGGCGCGCGCGGATTCTGCGCCCAAACTCTCCTCCCCGTTTGATCTCAAGTACGGCAGCGGTTTCTAGGCCCCGCCTGGGAAAACGGATCATCTCACAGTCTTCAGTACAGGAGGGATTGGGACAACCGGTAGGGTAGTCGTAGAATATTTCTTTGTCTGGGACAAAGGAAGCATGGGTGAAGAGGACTTGAGAATAGGAGGTGGTTTGGTGTGAGAAAAGGACAATGAAACGGGGACGCTTCTCATAAAGGATGGCGCGAAGAGTGAGATCGATCTGGGGGAAACATGGAATTCTTTTCTGTCGGACAAGTGTGTGCGTTATACGCATATCTAATAGGAAACGGTAAGCTGTGGTGATGATACCAGCTAGAAGGACAGCAGACGTACGTTCGTATTGTATTTTTCGCTCCATGCTGGGTTTACACGTTCGCCCAAAGGCCTGTCGACAGACCAGCTTGAAATACTCTGTCACGTCGTCCATTTCCTGTCGTTCGAGATCGGTGACGATGATGAAGATCTCATCACAGCCCGTGTCGTGCATACCACGTAGGATCATCAACTCCGGCAACTGGGCAAAAATTAAGCACAAATTTTCTTTGATTACACGGGTAGATTCGCGCACCATGGTAAACACAACGGGCATCATAGATAATTTTCGCTCCTGCATTGAGCGGTGGTGGTAGACGTGGGTCGTCCACGTCCTGTCGAGGGGTATGAGTCGCCCCGTGTCGACAGTGCGGCAGAAGATGTTCTCGGGAACGAATTCGCCTTTGCTCCAGACGATGACCTGCTTGTTCTGGGTGGGTGTGTGCTTGCGTTCTCTGAGCTCGCGAAACCACTCGTGGTAAGCGTCGTGAATCAAGCCGCGGTGTTCGAGCCATTTGTCGATGAGCATGTTGGTGGATTCGTGGTCAAGCGTAGTCTTGACTAGCTCCGTCATTGAGAGGTTCGGCGGCGAGAACAGAGAGTAGTGCTGCTCGCGGTGCGGTATAGCCATGGTAGTGAAAGGACAAAGTATGCTCTTTTGTTTGTCTGCGACTATGAGCCGGCAACCAAATAAGATGCCGACCCTGTCTCACAGCCCAATCTTATACATTGTGTGCCCGTGGATAACACACAGACATCTTTATCTCCTTGTCATTTCCAGACAGTAAGAGTCCGAATTCTGACGCACCTGTTCGTACAACTGGGTGAGTAGCATGATGCAAGCAGTGGAGAGATGGTGTTACAGCTGATTGTGAACTTGCGAAACAAACGACAAGAATGAAGATATAACATGGAAGGATATGTCAAATAGTGACACTGATACACATTGGGTGAGTGATGCTAAACTACGTGACTTTGTATATACTGAGTTGTTCCTAATAGGTTGTTTCTGATGTCGGTCCTTTGAATGATCCTTTGTATACTTTGAAGGATTTTCTGATGTTATTTTTTTGTACTTACTCGGTATGCTGACTTGGGATTCCGAGTGGTCTTCAGAGAATGTGCTGAAAGGTGTAAAGCTTTTTATTTAACTCCATATCTCAATAAATGCTATTTTTCCAGGCACTGTCTGTGCCATATAACACAACCTTAGTAGTCCCCCATAACCCCAATCCAATCCATAGAGTCACTTCCTAGTCGAGCGCAATGTGTTGCGCATGGCAGAATGGACGAAATAGGTAGCTATGCTCGTTGTAGTCTAAGTCTATAGTCAGGGCCTGGACACATCTGTATAGGTCTATGGGTGTATCTGTACATTTCTCACAGGACTTGGTCCAACTTGGCGCGTTGTAGACGCTCCTCTACTACCGCCATGTAGATTTCTAATGGGAAACGAACAGGTCTACAGTTCTTGCATCAGCAGTCGAGAGTTTTTTTTGCACCTCATCGTATTTGTTCCACCACCACTCATTGACAGCTTCGAAATCACCTCCGGTGCCTCTTGGTTGCATCCACGGTTTATCTGCCAATATGTAATGTACACATTTGACGTCGTCGTCGCGCCATAAAGGAGAATGGATGATGCGGAGCGTTTTCAACGCGTTGTAGATGTATGGCAATGGCTTCCATTTTCCTCTGAAGTATTCGGCGAGCAGGTCTTGATCTTTATTATCAAGGAAAACGTCAGATATAATATTGTCTCCTTGGGCATACGTCCGCTAATGACTTACCTGGGAATATAAAAGAATCAACGAGCCGCGAATCTAACAACAGACTATAAAGACCGTCCGCAAGGGCTTTGGAAGGTATCAGAAGAACAGTCCCAGAGTTGAGCAGGCCGTATGTTCTAGGGCTTTCTGGTTTTATTTCTACCGCCTCTGGAATCGTTTGGCTGTCTGTTCTCAACGGCGTATATGCACAGTTTTCGGGTGTCCTATACGACAATCAATCGTTTTTATCGGATGAAGGTTGTATTAAAGTACCAGTCTATCGGATAGTGACTTAGTCTGCGTGGATTACAGGTACATGCATGGCAGGCCGCAATCCAGCCATCTTCGAGTGCGAAATCCTCCAAAAGCTCGTCCATATTTTTACGTATCAACATGTCAGAGTCCAGAAGCAAAACTCTCTATGAATGAAACATCAATAGACGGTCCATAGGAACCTTCTCGACTTGCCTCGTACTCCTCTAACTCAAACACTCTGTACCTTTACATGAGAAAAGAGAGGCAAACTTTAATCATATAAATTTCCCACCTTAGTTTTGTCCAGGTATCATCGAATCGCTTATCCCGTTGGATAATTGAAGATCCCGGATTTGGTTCTAGTCGATTTATCTGCCGCAGCGTGATGCCTTCTCTCTCCAGAATCATGCGGGCCTCATCCGAGACGCTTGCGGTAATCATCACCACCAATGAATATGTGGACTTCACATGAATTAGACTCTGATTTAAAATGAGCGTTCCAGGTAGGTAAGAATCTTTCGTCATAAGAGTCACAAAAGCCTTCATTTTGTGCGATAAGAGCTAATGTACGACCTCCGTGCTGACAAATACTCCAACTGCTTGCTTCCCTGCCACGTAGTTCGAATGATGCGTTGATGTGTCTGTCTAATATGTAAATACAAGACTCATGTAGTCATCAACGCCACGCTATGTGCACTTCGTCCGTTCTATATCTAGAACAACAACGACCAATCATCAGAGGAGAGAAAAGAAAACGTTAATCGGAATGAGTCAAACCTTTGTGTACATGAAGTCTCTTTCAAAGGTGTCGTAAGACCCATTCGATATGCCAAAATTCCCGCTTGCGCAATCATAATTCCATTATCGATACAAAATCTGCATGAGAATAAGAGAAATGTTTAGAGGATGATTCGGGATAAATTATTTACCTTTCATCTGTTGCAAATACACTTCCATTTCTTTCTCTAGCCATTATGGCCATCATCTCCTGCAACCTCTCGTTACCTATGAAAAATTTGCCGTTCTATCTCAAACCAAACAAATCGCTTGAGGGGAGAATACTTACACCCGACTCCTCCCACTATTAATACTTCTGTGCTTTCAACGTGCGCCATTGCCCTTTCTGTAATTTCTACCAACATTGCGAAAATAGTTTCCTGGAGCGAAAAACACAGATCGGCAGCAGTAAATGTGTTTTCGTCATCAGGGTCTGGCTTTTTTCGAAAGGCCTTGTCCAGAGTGCACGCCTCCGTCGCAGATAGAATACCAGACAGAGATACGTCCATACCCTTGGTAGTATATGGAAGCGGTATCAGCTTGGTGCCTCTGTTGGGAAATGTCAGAGCGTGAAGAGTGTGTGCATGAGGAAACGCTACAGACTTCTTAGCTTCAAGTTCAATATTATATCCAGGACTAGGATCATTACTAAGGCCAATTATCCGTGCAAAGCGATCGAGGCAATTTCCAACCGCTATATCAAGTGTCTCTCCGAATATGCGATAACGTTGTTGAGAATAAGCTATAACTTGCGTGTTCCCTCCTGAGACGTACAACACGATCGGATTTTGTGCCCCCGTTATTAGGCGGCCCATTTCAATGTCTGTTTATGAAAAAAAATTGAATGGATAAAAAATCGCGCCCCATGGAATGTTCAGACCTACGTCCGATGCAATGGTTAACACCTACCAGCGGTTTTTTAAACAACAGAGCAAGTGTACGAGCCACGAGAGCCACAGATTGTAATGGAGCACCCATTCCAGGACCTGACTATAGATGTTATAAGACATCTTCAAGTCGATTGTTCTTACCTTTGGTAAAGCAAATGCAGTCTACGTCTGCTAGAGTACTACATTGAGCGGCCTTGAGTGCGTCCTGAATGACCCTCAAAACCCATTGTTTATGGTGTGCAGCGGTATCTCGGGGTAGAAATCCTTCGCCCGGAGGCGTAATGTATGTATGGCGAACGTTTGCGAGGACCACTGTACTACCATCTGGATTGTGTTGGATTATACCAGCCCCTAGCTTGTTTGCGGATCCTTCTAGACCCAAAGCCAAGATCGGCTTGTCTGGATATGATTTGAATGTCAAGTAATGGGAGAATAACAATTAAATGTATTACCGGGGTTCTTTAACGGTGTCGTTGGCACAGGCATATTGACATAACGATCTGGGTTATGAAAGGCCGAGGTCACTTCTCCGAGTCCGACTCAGTCACAGACTTGGGAATAGTTCATATGACTAAGAGCTTTTATTACTAGTAAAATTGAGATTGCTTGAATTTATCAATCATAGTCGCAAGTAATCTAATAATATCGTGAACAGCTCGGATCAATAGTACGATGCACGACAACGGAGCGACATGATTGCTATTTCTCGCGACCCCGGGTTACTTCCGAATGTTCCCTTAAACGTCGTCGTGGAAAACATTCTGTCGTCTGGGCCATGTAGATAAACCAAGCTCAGCGTGAGCACTAGCCAAGAGGCTTATAAACCGTCCGGTTTAGCACATTTTCGTTTCTCTATAAATCCGGTTTTGGGACAACGCATTTCTTGCCATGAAATAGGTATCATTATGGCTCCTTTTAGACGAAATCAACACAAAGAAATGAATAACGGGACGCAGGTGGAATTTACCCGCTTCGCTCTCAGCGAATATCACACCTAAATCGTTCCTCGCAGTTGTCACGTAGTAGTTCCGTGAATCACCAAGAGAAATCTATAAAAAAAAAGAGGGTTTTTAGGCAAGGATATAATATTACATATTGGGTCACTTACTACTAGACCTCGGACGATGTCTCCGTTCCTGAAGCAATCTGCAATTTTAAGCCTATCCTTCTCAGTCGACCGTACATCTTGGACACGAATTACACCAGTGAACTAACATATCTGAGATATTATCTCACGTGTTTTACCAGAGATATGTGCTTACTTCTTCTCCTAACGGAAGGGCTATACCATCGACGACACTAATAGCTATGGTTGCTTGAGATGGCGAGAGGCGAATAACATGCCCTAACACGACCGAAGAGGGTACAGGCAGTTTGGCGCGTGTTTGTGGAATAGATTTTGTCTGCAACGAGAGTTATTATAAATTCTTTTCAATAGACTAGCATTGCACTCACTGAAAGGTCAAGACAGCCTACTAACGCAGATCGTACAACACCGTTTCTTTTGTATAACCCGTTCCCAAGCGGATCGGTTACCTTTACAAAAACATTTTCAATGGGCTGTCCAGGCAAGTAAAACTGCGATCCTCCAGTAGACATTTAGATTGCGTGAAATCTCCTGTACCAGAAAGATTTTGGCGTCGTGTGGAAGTCCTCGTCTCACCTTGGTTTATTTAGCTTAGTCATTTCAATGAAGGCTTCAAGCTTAACCTCAAGCTCAAAGTTTCGGGTGACTATATCAACCTACAATCATGTTCGGAACGTCATGATGTCTATATTATGAAAGAATCTGATATTCGTCTAGATTAAGCAACAATTCTGTAGGAGACGTTCAAAGCATAAATGTAAGGGGGTTCTCCAAAAATCCTTTCAAGGTGTTCAAAAACTTGGCACTGAGGGCGCCATCGACTACTCTGTGATCAGCACTAAGAGTGACTTTAAGATTCTGCACTGTTTTGAAACCACGAGCTGCATCTTCGGGAGACGCTTCCGGACCACATGGTACTAAAGTCGGGACGGTTGAGCTGACAGCAAGAATACAGGCTTGCGGCGGGTTGATAATGGCGGTGAAGTGATCGATACCGAACATGCCCATGTTGGAGATGGTAAAGGTACCGCCTTGATACTCTTCGCCTTTCAGCTTGTTTTCACGAGCTTTTTTTGCAAGTGCTTTCGCCTCGTGCGAGATGGTTGCGAGGCCTTTGTTGGCAGCATCGCGGACAATGGGAGTAATGAGACCAGTAGGAGTTGCTACAGCGATACTGATGTCTGCCCTTGAATACCTAAAAACAAACGTATAGAAACAAGTTTAGGGAAATTAAACACGTAAAATACTGACTGTCGTATGGCTTCTCCCATCCAAGCGGCATTTACTTCTGGATTATCCCGGAGAGCTAGAGCGGAAGCCTTGACGATAAAGTCATTCACGCTTAGTCTGTCTGCCTTCTCCAATTTCTGATTAAACACCTCTCTCAATTTTAATAGTCTGCCCATGTCGATATCGACGGTAACGTAATAGTGGGGTATGTCCTGTTTTGACGAAGTCAAACGTTGGCCAATAGTGCGCCGCATGTTCGAAAGGGGTATATCGGTATACGGGGCGTCGAGTGACTGGGACGGGCCTGCTAAAGGGGTAGATTGGGCCTTTGACGGTGAAGATTTGAACGATTCGATATCGCTAAGAACAATGCGACCACCAGGTCCTGAGCCTTTGATTTGAGACAAGGGGATGCCACGTTCTAAAGCTAGCTTCTTTGCAATTGGGGATGCAGAAATACGGTCAGTGGTCGGGGTGCCATCGATGTGTTTTGGAGAGGTGACTTGAAGTTCGGCAGCAGATACTGAAGGACCAGGCGTACCAGGTTCGGAAGCATTAGTTGGAGGTGGTGAGTCTTTGGGTTTCGGCTCTTCTTTTTTGGGGGTGCTCGGCTCGGATGACTTGGCCTCGTTAGCCAAGTCTGCAGCACCTGATATATCATCACCAGGTTCTCCTACTACAGCGATGAGAGTGCCTACGGCGACGTTCTTGGTTCCATCTTGTGCGATGATTTTGGCTAAAATACCGTCCTCTTGGGCTTCAACGTCAATATTTGTCTTGTCGGTTTCCTGTGTTATCCATCAAGAGCGAGTATGCATTCAGGAAAGAGGGGATACCAACAATTTCTAAAAGAACTTCGCCTGCAGAATATGACTCGCCCTCTCTTTTTTTCCACGAGCCAACACCCCCCTCTGTCATGGTTGGGCTCATCGCCGGCATGGTGAACCGGGTGAGTGCATGGCGACGAGAAGTAAAGTGAATACCTAAAGTAGCGAAGAAAATGAGCCATTGTTAGAATTCTAACCCTGTAATCTCGTACTTCTAGTAAAGAGCCTTGTCAAGGACATAGTGGGAGAAGCTTGGAAAGATTAGACGCCCGTTCGGACAGGGACTGGCCAAAAGACGCGAGATGATGGTTGGGCTTTTTCCCAAAATATTGCATTTTCACATTTTCCGGCAAATTGAGCCATTGCAAACTTTTGTCCGGGGCTAAAACAAAGTAGTCTGTTATTTTTGTAAGAATCCGGACAGCTCTTTGAACCCAAATCCCAACCAAAACTGCCAGCAGATTAGGAGTCGGGTAGCAATTCTTGGCTGTAATTGGATAGTAAATAATATTTCCTTATATGGAAAGCGAACAGTATAGAGTTGTGTGGGCTCGGAATCAGCCACGCAGACCCCTTCTTCTCGTACAGCCATGTCTCTGTCGCGTATTCTCAATGTCGACACCCCGCCTCCACGACACTCCTCCATTAATTCCCAGTCTCATCCGCATTCATCACTCCACTACAGAGACGACCACGACTGGAACGACGACCGAGCTCTCAAAAAACAACGCAAGACATCCCTCCTCGCCGATCAACCATCCTTCCAGCATCACGACCGTCGATGGCAAAGCCCCTCATCCGATCTCGACGACTGCCCCGACATATGGTCGGAAGAACTCAACAAGTATATGGTAGCGACCCGTCTCCGTGCTCGCCAAATCGAGCAGTGGTTTGAAGAAAAAAACAGGGTGCGACAATGTTTCCTTTGGTGCTCGTATATTCTACCTTCCCTCTGTACTTACATTTCATACAGGAAAAAAACGCAACAATTGCCCAGCATACCGCCCACGACTACTCCTCTAGAATAAGTACCGCAAATGAGATTGATCGGGCACGCAGTGCTTCCATTGAACGTGATATTTTGGACACATTGAATGACGATCCTTCCTCCCCCCCGCTTGCGAACAACAACGCTTCCCATCTTGATGAACTCGAAACCCAGCCTTCCGCACCACACACCACTCATAGAGCGAAGGGCCGTAAGCTGATAGATAGCGACGTCGAATCTTTACTACCCCCAGACGCAGATAGCATACAGACATCTTCCCGTAAACGCAAACGGGCCGATGCAGGCCAGTTATCTGACTCAGCCTCAAATGTCCCTCCTGTCAAAAAGAAGACTGGGAGAAGGAAACCTCAAACCAATGACGATCCTCTCAAACCCGCGAAAGCCAAGCGAGGGCCTCGAAAAGCCAAAGGAACCGCGACACCAGGTACTGCAAGCAAGCTGCCATCCGAGGAACCTCAAGCGGCGTTCCAACCACCTTCTCAGCTCCACTCCTCTCGTCTCTCCCCATCTGTACCAGCGAATGCCTTACCCTTTAATATCACCCCTATGCCTTCTGCGCCCCCGTCTCCTACAATCGTATGTAGTTCACTCCAAGGCATAGCTCCCGGATTCTGGCCTTTGAATGAACCAATACCTCCTATGAATAGACCCAAGAAGTTAGATCAGAGCCAAGCGGTGAAACGAGTCTTAGCAATCGAGGAAGCTCAAAGACGTGTTTGGATCAACATCGCGCGAAGAGATATAGCCAGAGTAAGCTCAAATATTCTTCTAACATTAATTTATTTTCCGAACCCTTTTCCCATTGCAAGGTGTACCGATATCATGGAACTGGATTCGGTGTCAAAGCTAGTCATCACAAGCGTTTGGCAAGTATGGCAGCCTCACAGGCCCGAAAGTCCAGTACTCGCACTACAAAGTCCACTAAAGAAACCCAAATTCGAGCTAAGCGGTTGATGCGCGAAATGCTGGTATTTTGGAAGAAAAATGAACGCGAAGAGCGTGATATACGTAAACGCGCTGAAAAAGAAGCTGTTGATAGAGTTAAGGAGGAGGAGGAAAGACGAGAAGCTGCGCGGCAAGCCCGAAAATTAGAGTTTTTGATCAGTCAAACAGAATTATACAGCCACTTTGTAGGCAACAAACTAAAAAGTGCGTCTATGGTTTTTTGTTGTGCTTATGAATGACGATGCATGATTTTTATTTTGTCTTAGCCGCAGAAGCCGAACAATTACCCGATGGGGCTGGGAAAACGAACGTTGGAGACTTACCTCCCGGAGCTGACGAGGGTGACTCGACGGCACCTTTGGATGCATTGGACTTCGACGACGGTCGGTACTTTCTTCTTGTTCATTGCGCAATCAGCTAACTTGGTATCCAGAGGACCAGACGAACCTGCATAAACATGCGGCCCGAAATGCCCAAGATGCTATCAAGCTTGCGCGCGAAAGAGCGCGGGCTTTCGACGTTGAAACCGCTCAAGACCGCAAACCCGCCACTCGAGACGGCGATAACGATGAAGGATCAGCCCTCGACTCATCAGACAGTCCGCCAAATGCTGATACAGCACTCATAGTTGATCGTTCGTGTCCGTTTTTGTTCATATATCTTGACATATATGCTAAAATGGCATTTTTTTCAAAGTGGATACGGATGAACTTAATTTCCAAAATCCTACATCGCTGAAGGAACTTACCATCGCTCAGCCAAGAATGTTAATGGCTCAGCTTAAAGAATACCAACTAAAAGGGCTGAATTGGCTTGCCACTCTTTATGAGCAAGGAATCAATGGCATTTTGGCAGATGAAATGGGTCTAGGAAAGGCAGGTGTTTGCTCCTCATCGCAATTTCACGATTTCGATTAACTGCCTTCAGACCGTGCAATCTATAGCCTTGTTAGCTTATCTTGCTGAGACTCACGACATTTGGGGTCCCTTTCTTGTTATCGCACCCGCATCGACATTACATAATTGGCAGCAAGAAATTACACGTTTTGTTCCCGCTTTGAAAGCATTGCCTTATTGGGGGAATGTCAAAGATAGGACAACTTTGCGGAAGTTTTGGAACAAGAAACAAATCAGCTATAACCAAGACGCCCCCTTTCATGTTCTGATAACAAGTTATCCCTTAATTGTTCAGGACGACAAGTACTTCCAGCGGGTCAAATGGCAGTATATGGTCCTTGACGAAGCACAAGCAATAAAAAGTTCCTCCAGCGCTCGATGGAAAACCTTGTTGAACTTTCAATGTAGAAACAGACTCTTATTAACAGGAACACCCGTACAAAATTCCATGCAGGGTTAGGAGCATCGAATTTATCCTCATCCATCAGTTTTTGACGACTGTTTCTTTAGAATTATGGGCATTACTTCACTTCATCATGCCAACCCTTTTCGATTCCCATGACGAGTTTAATGAATGGTTTTCAAAGGATATAGAAAATGCAGCAGAGAATAAGGAAGGAAAATTGAATGAACACCAGCTTCGCCGGTTGCACTTAATCCTCAAACCATTCATGCTTCGTCGAGTGAAGAGACATGTTCAAAACGAACTAAGCGATAAGGTTCGTAATATATTACCTAATCTTCTTACTTGTTTATTGATTTCTCTTCAGATAGAACATGATATCTATTGTGATTTAAGTCCTCGTCAACGTGCATTATATCGTGGATTAAGAGCGAATATATCTGTTACAGAACTTCTTCAGAAAGCTGCCAATCTAGGGGATGCTGACAGTGCTATGTCACTTATGAACCTCGTGATGCAGTTTCGTAAAGTATGTTATTTTAAAAATTGACTGTCAAATATTGAAGTAGGATCTTTCTTGTAGGTCTGTAATCACCCGGAGTTATTTGAACGTTCGGATGTCGTCGCTCCATTCTCTTTTTGTCACTTTGGCGGCTCAGGTAATTTGTTACGAGAAAGCGATTACCTAGAGTGTCCATACTCGACTCGCAATCTAATCGAATTTATCATACCGTCGATATTTATAACGGACGCTGGTTTATTGGATATACCTGGTGAATTTTCGAATGCTGGTTCTATGAAATATTTAACTAGGAACCTTTTGAATATCTGGACGGCTTCGTACATCTCGCAATCTTTGTGCCATCCAGGTAACGTAAGATATCCTCTGGTGTGCTATATTTTCTGAAACGAGCGAATCTAGAGTCACAGTTTTCCTTCTTACGTCTTTTGGATCGATCACCACGAGAAGCTTGTGATGCCTTTCATCAACCATCCCTTATGACTGCTGTAAAGTCTCTTGACACGGAGAACAATTGGAGAACAATAGCGGACCTCGCGAAGTATGTTTCGTTTGTGTTCAAGTTTAAGATGTATATGAACATATGTATAAACAGCACACCAGAATTTATCACAAGTTATATTGCACCAATGGGACTTGTCCCTCCTCGCCTTTCTCGTTATCTAGAGCGAGCTCAAGGTCTTCCGTCCTTAACTGAAATCGGATTGGACATGATATCCGTCTCCTTCATGTCGCGACAAGATATCAGGTGGTACTCAAAGCCAGTTACAGCACCACCCATTATGTTGGAGAGTACAACGAGACTATTGGCCGACCAAACATCTTTGTCATCTTGCTCGCCTTTCTATAACCTGGCCCTGTACGGTGTTCCAGATTCCCTGGCATTTTCCCAATCTTCTGTCAAACGTTTTTATTCCACCGTGCCTTCCATTCCTCCTTGCGGTCTTTTTCGTTCATCCCCGACATATCAGGCTCCATGGTCACCAATGAAAGTACCTGAAGGAAAACGGCTGATTTACGATTCAACTAAATTGGCGAGACTTGATTTATTGTTACAAGAACTAAAGGCCAGTGAACACCGTGTCTTGATATATTTCCAAATGACGAAAATGATGGATTTGATGGAGGAGTACCTTGTATACCGACAGTATAAGTATCTTCGTCTCGACGGGTCGAGTAAGCTGGAAGATCGACGTGATATGGTCATCGATTGGCAAACAAAGTTCGTGGTGTCTAATTTTTATACGCTGTATACATTGATCAACCTTCCTGAATAGACCCGAAATTTTCGTCTTCCTGTTGAGCACCCGAGCTGGAGGATTGGGAATTAATCTGACAGCCGCAGACACAGTGATTTTCTATGACCATGACTGGAATCCTTCCAACGATGCACAGGCTATGGATCGCGCACACCGTCTCGGTCAGACGCGTCAAGTTACGGTGTATCGTTTGATAACCAAAGGAACAATTGACGAGAGAATTGTGCAGCTTGCGCGTGTGAAAAAGGACGTGAGTCATTATCATTATATTGTTGCGTAATTCAAATGTAACGGTGAATCTGGCAGGTTCAAGATATCGTTGTGGGTAATAAACAATTTACCGAAGCGACAAAGCCTAGCGAGATAGTGTCGTTGCTCCTCAACGACGAAGAGTTAGCGAATCTAGAGAAGGCCAGTTCCGTTGATACGTCGACATTATCCAGTAAACGCACAGGAAAACAACCAGAAGGTCCTGCTATTCGTGATTTATGGAACGAGGAGGGAGATGACTTCTTTGCCCAACAAAACACAGTACAAAATGTTGGATTGAATGCCGAAATTGAAGACGATATGACACCACCTCCTTCGGAGATTATTTTACCAAAGCGACGAGGAAAGGGCGTGGGAGTCAAGCGAGGTAGAAGAAGGAGAGCCGCACATGTCGTCTGATTTGTATTCTCATCGTTGTTGATTTGTAATTTTCATGTTCAACATTTAGATAATACAGCTGTGTTGTTGATCTTTCATCCTGCCAGTGGAAGGTTTGCCTTGAAGGAAGGTTGATGTCACGTCGGCGGTCGCTTGCGTCACAGCCTCCAAACATTCTAAATCCTGCATAAACTTCCATCTTGGTTTGACCGTATAGCCTTCGTGCTGACCCGGTTGTATGACGAAGAAAAAAAAGACGCAGCTAAAGCCTGTAGACCGGGGATTTACAACATCATCCGTTCCTAAAAAAACTACTGCTGTTGAAGAGAAAAGCGTAGCTCCTCAAAGCTGGACGGAGGAACCTCCATTAACAGAAGATTCCAAAAGTAACGATGCTTCTGTGCAGAAAATCTCACACTCTGCGACAGATAACATTTTCCCTCTCTTGGATAAGTATCAAGACAAGGTAAACAAGGAGGTTACGAGATTTATTAAAGTAGGTCTAATATCGGTATTGACGTAACGTGTTGACGGTTAATCAACACGATATTATAGAGCGTTGAATTTGATCGCCGTGTCTGTTTGACATACGAAAAAATTGACTTATTTCCTGCTCATATCGATGGCATCTTAACTCTTATGGAAAAAAGTATCTTTAACACTTTCCTCAATTATACGATCGTTCCGAATCACTCATGCCGACTATTCAGATTCCCCGTGTGTTCAGACCTTTTCAGAGGACAAAACAATGCCGCGACTGGGTATAATCTATGGTGTACTTAGGAAACTTGGGTTCGACGAGGAACGGGTCTTGCAATGTCTCACGACGGTCGACGTCCTTGACATTGATCCAGCTTATGAATGGGTATGAATTATTTACTACATACCACATAACTCACACATCTTTCTGCAGCTGTGCCTTCGTTCTCCTGAAAGGGAATCGAGTGCCGAAACGCGTAGGTGATTTGTTAAATTAAGTTTTTAACGACCTTGAATTTTAATTTGAAGAACATGCTTTTTGTAAACCAATCTTATCATCCACTAAGGAATTTTGCTTTTGCGTGTCTACGTCCATCTCTAGCTCGCTCGGTTCGTCGCCTCTTTTTGAAGAAAAACAAACACCGAAAGCGGCCGCAATTGATCAAACAATTTCGAAGGCGGAAGCCGTCCATTTCAACGAATATGATGATCCAAACGAAGAATATGCATACCTCAAAGCGCGTATTTACGAGCTTGAAAGCTCCCGGAAGGATAGCAATCTAGACCATCTCGCGCAGCTTAAAGCTCGTTTAGTTTTGGTCCAGAATGATTACCTTTTCCGTGAGAAAGAAGGAAAAGCTTTATTCTGTGTTGAGAAGGCAAAAGTCGACGCCCGTTTGCTAGAAAGGAAGTTAGCAGGGGTCTCTGCCGAGATTCCTGTGAAGCGAAACCTTTCGAAAGCCAATAATTTTCTTCAGCCTCAATCTGCACTGGCTCCCAAGGTGACAAATGACATTTTTGAGGAAGCTGAGGAGGAGGAGGACGGGATTTTTAGCACACTATTGGAAGGTCCCCCTCAGTCAGAAGTGGTTGAAGGGATACAAATACAACTCCGGGATATGGCACGGCCAAAGCACTGGACCGGACGAACGGCCAAGCTCTTACTTTCTGATGTCGTGAAGAGACTAGATCGACTTGCCGTCCTGTCCTACCGCGCTCTCCCAAGTTCGCGAACTAGCATAGCAAACCGCGCAGCTGTCTCTGTCCGATGGCATGATGGCTTCATCGGAGAGTGGTGCATGGAAACCGTAGGATGTTTTACTGCAGAACAAGCTGAAGAGTACGTTAGCACTGTCGCGTTGCACGGTCTTGCGTTCCAACAATCGGAAGGATTTGTGACGTCCAGCATCAGCAGCGCAACGAGCACAGTTCAGGCAAATATTAGATTCCTTCCTCCACTTCTCAAAGGTTTGTGGGATGCCCTAGAATGTCAACGTAAAGATGTTGAGACCGACGAGAATGGACGTATTTGGTCTCTCTTACATAACATCTACAAAAAAAGGAGAGCAATAGATGATATTGTACGTTGTTCCCTAACATCCACATTTGTCATATGTCGACGTGTTTTCAGACTGTGCCAAAACCCGCTTCCGCTACCTTCGGTTCCTCTGATTTACCTAAATATGTGGGAACACATCCTGAGATGGCTCGATTAGAGAGAGACGTTCAAGACCTTTACCAATCTCGTAGAAGTTCCGTTGCGTACGCGGCGATGCTCGTAAGTTGTTGTACGACTTTTATTTTTATTTGCATTTTTGAACGAACGTTAGGAACAAAGAGAGAAACTGCCCATTGCCTCATATCGCGAACAAATACTTGCTACAATAAATGCATCTCAAGTAGTTGTGCTCAGTGGCGATACGGGTTGGTAAGCCTCAGAGGAGAAATGTCGGTTCTATGGTTTATTGGATTTTAGTGGCAAATCTACCCAACTACCCTCGTTTATCCTGGAAGAGTCGTTGTCCAAAGGAAATTATTGCAAAATGTATTGCGCGGAACCTCGGAGGATATCCACCGTTTCTTTGGCTCAAAGAGTGTCTGCTGAACTAGGAGATCCGCCAGCTTCCGTCGGGACAACGTCTTCGTTAGTTGGATATTCTATACGCCTGGAGAGCAATACTTCAGCGACCAGCCGGCTCATATTCGCCACATACGGTATTCTTCTACGATTGTTAGAGAAACGACGAACAGCAAAAGACGCGTCCATTCCGTTCGACGGTATCACAGTATGTGTTCATTCGTATTATAGGCAGATTTATATAAACCGTGCTTAACAGCACATAATCATTGATGAAGTTGGTTTTTTACTGATAATATTGGGCTTTTTACTGAATTCAACAGGTCCACGAGAGAAATCTTGACTCTGACTTCCTTTTGATTATTTTACGATCTTTGATGGAGACCAACAGGAATCTCAAGTAAGTCGTTGTCTACAAGTCTATCGGATGTCGTCTAGAATTCCCAAGGCTCGTCTTGATGTCAGCGACTCTGAATGCACAGAAGCTCTCGGAATTTTTCGACAACTGTCCTGTAATCTCTGTACCAGGACGTACATTCCCTGTTGAGGCACATTTCCTTGAAGACGCAGTAGAACTAACAAGGTGGACAATTGATGAGGATTCGCCTTTGGCTAGACGAGGTATGACATATTTGATGTTTTATGCCCTACCTTGTTCATATGTTTAGATGAGCAAGTTAAAAAGTCGAGGCAAAACGATGAGATTCTCCTTAATGAGGATATTGTCGAAGTTGACGAGCAGATATCGTTAGAAAAACGCTATTCGCAAAGCACTCAAACCACTATAACCCTTCTTGACAATCGTCAGATACCTTATGAGCTTATTGTGCGATTATTGGAACAGTTGTGCTTCGGAGATGCAACCCTTTTCGAGTATTCAAGGGCCACCCTTGTATTCGTACCCGGCTTGGCGGAAATTCGCCGTCTTCACGATATGCTTTCTGACCACGCTTTGTTTGGTGTAGAAGAAGAATTCCAGATATTCCCATTACATTCCACTATGACCAACGAGCAGCAAACCTCTGCGTTCGACTTGCTTCCACCCACCACACGGAAGATCGTAATTTGTAAGTATCGAGACGAAAAGACTTGAACAGGAGCCTAAAAAATGACTATGTATAGCCACGAATATCGCAGAGACCGGTGTCACCATTCCAGACATTACTTGTGTGATAGACACTGGAAGGCATCGTGAAATGAGGTAGGATCTTTGTTGCAAACTTACACCGTACTGACCAGGGCTAGATATGACGAAAAGAGACAAATTAGTCGTTTGATTGATACTTTTATTACTAAAAGTAATGCCAAACAACGAAAAGGTCGAGCTGGACGTGTACGACCTGGCCTTTGTTTTCATCTCTTTACAAAATCTCGATACGACAAATATGTTAGCGATTTTTTCTGCATGGTTTATTGATGATAATTAACACTCAAACCAAGATGCAAGAGGATCCATCCCCAGAAATGTTGCGCTTAAGTCTCTCGAACATCGCCCTCAAAATCAAAACACTGGATCTCAATTTGGGTAATTCGATCGAAGACGTTCTTTCCCGTGCGCTGGATCCTCCCTTGGAGACAAACGTCCAGCGTGCTGTACAAGCTTTGATCGAGGTAAAGTGACAGCAAATGACTAGATTACATAGTTGACTAACTTGCTACCTTCAAGGTGAAAGCGTTAACGCCGAATCAAGATATCACACCTATGGGTCGAATTCTCAGTAGACTTCCGACGGATATTTACCTAGGAAAGGTTTTACTTTCTGCGGTGATTTTTGAATGTCTTGATCCAGCTTTGACGATTGCGGCTGCATTGAATTCAAAGTCTCCGTTTATAACTCCGTTTGGTATGGAGCAAGAAGCTAGGAAGGCGCGCGAATATTTCCAAATAGGTATGAATAATTTCTGAATTTTTAGTTGTAGTTTTGTTTGTAACTGATTGGATTAGACAATTCTGACTTCCTCACCATTCACAAGGCTTTCTCTTCGTGGCGAAATGCATGTTCAGATCTGTCTTATGCTAGACATTTTTGCCGCCAAAACTTCCTTAGTTTCCAAGTGTGTATCAATTTCTTAATCTTTAATTGACCATTCAAAAGAACTTTGCCCTTTATCCAGAACTTGCAACAAATTGAGGACCTACGGCAGCAGTTCTTTGGGTATGTTTGCCAATTTTGTTTTCATCCATCCGGCCTATACTGTTCTAGTTATCTCGTGGAATCTGGCTTCATTAAGCTTCCGGTAAAGGAAATGGATGAGTTTTCAAGACTACGTGCCGGTCGGAACAAGACCCGTTTCGTCACTATACCCTCAGAGCTAAATCGTAACTCAAACAATCCAAGTTTTATAAACGCAGCCCTTGCTTTGGGGTTGTATCCCAAACTTCTATCCATCGATGCAGCAAATGGACAGCTACGAACATTATCGAATAACCAAGTAGCCTACTTCCATCCTTCTTCTGTTAACATCGGGAAAAAATTAACCGATTTCGCCGGAGCCTTTTTATGCTACTTTACAATCATGTACGTCCATTATCCATGTCGTGTAACACTAATGTGCTGACTTGACTACGACAGGCAATCAAAAAGACTATATGCTTGGGAAACAGGGCCTGTCGACAATCTTGCTTTAGCACTGTTATGTGGGGATTGTGAATTCAAGGTATTGACATTTAGTTGTAAGCATTGATACACTTGTACTGACAAGAAGCAGCTTTTCTCTGGCGGTGTCGTGATTGATCACAAAATTAAGTTCAGGCTTACTCCAAAGGCATGCGTTGCCTTGAAGCAGCTGCGGCAACAGCTTCACAGTATCATAAACCTGAAGTCGCGATCTATAGCTTTAAAACCTGAACAGGTTGAATGGCATAGATTAACCTTGGCTATATTATCGCGCATTAATCCTAATGAAGCCAACTTAGAATTAACAATAGGTTAGAATAATTGTGAGGGGGGTTGCAATGCATCTACTTAAGGTATCCAATTCACATATTTTTGAAGCATATGACAAAGCATGGAAAAACTACATAACTATCGAGGAGTCGTTTATTCCTCATCTTCATCGCCAGCTCCACTACGCAAAAGTTAGTAAGGTTCAGCTGAGGCAAACAAAAAGAATGCATACGCAATATTGTAGAATTTAAGCTCATAATTATCCTTGGAGGATGCAACAACACTGTTGAAAAGCTCAAGTCTCCAAGCATTAATTGATAAAACATGAAAGCCCACTAACCGAATCCAGTCCCGCAAGGAATTCTTTTTCAAGAATTTTTTGGTTAAGTATTTAAGATAGCGTTTTGAGAAGGGAATATTGGCCGAAATAGTAATTTTGTTCCCTATGAAATTTGTTTAATAAAATAGATGGGAAGAAGCCACTGCCCCCACCATCACGTTGAACCTTGACACTATTACCCAAAGCACCAGCTTTTCCCTCAACCTTGATGCGCTCGTGAAGGTACTTTTCGAAGTCTACCATGTCGAAAACGCCGTCATTAGAGGGTTTTGAGCAGTCAATGCTGAAACGAGACTTGTATGTGGTAGCAGGTGCTTTCGGAGGCTAAAAGTCAATGGGAGGAGAAAGTGCTCTTAGCCTACTGAGAAGTTGCTCAGCAAAGCATTGACGCACCATGGTCGACTATGTGGAGGCAAGGAGGAAAGTCTTGATGGCGGGAGGGAAGGATAGAAAAAGTTGAGGTATGAATGGACCGACTATACAGTTTACATAACTTTCCCACGGGCCTCGAAACTGCTGCTACCCCGAGTCGAATGACTGTCTTAACCAGTGCTCAAGTTGCCTCTGCACAACTCATTGGCGATTTTGCGATAAAGTCAGAAGAGAATGCCCCCAAGTTAGACACCTCCCAATGGCCCATATTACTCAAGAATTACGATCAGCTACTCGTTCGGTCTGCCCACTTTACACCTATTCCCTCCGGATGTTCTCCTTTGAAACGCGACATCGTGTCCTACGTTAAAGCTGGCGTGATTAACCTCGACAAGCCCAGCAATCCAAGTAGTCATGAAGTTGTTGCATGGCTGCGCCGTATCCTCCGCGTCGAAAAAACTGGCCATAGCGGCACGCTTGATCCAAAAGTCACTGGTTGTCTCATAGTTTGCATCGACCGAGCTACCAGACTTGTTAAAAGCCAACAAGGCGCAGGTTCGCCATCCCAAGTTGTTCTGCTTCATATGGAATTTATACTCATTTTTTACACCTAGGAAAGGAATATGTCTGTGTTCTGCGATTGCATTCGGCACTACCCCAGCCTTCTGCCCTACCTCGTGCGCTAACTACCCTCACTGGTGCCCTCTTTCAACGTCCCCCGTTAATATCAGCTGTTAAACGGCAGCTTCGTATTCGTACGATACATTCCTCAAACCTGATAGAATTCGACCAAGCCCGAAATTTGGCTGTTTTCCACGTGAGCTGTGAAGCTGGTTTGTCCCTCCCATGTTCCAACTTTCAGCTACTGTCAACTCACATTATCGTTTTAGGGACCTATATTCGGACTTTATGCGTGCATTTAGGGCTCATTCTTGGTGTTGGTGGCCACATGCAAGAACTCCGACGAGTTCGTTCTGGAGCCATGGGAGAGAATGACACTATGGTTACTATGCATGACGTTCTCGACGCACAGTGGCTTTACGACACCACAAGAGATGGTCTGTTCGCTTCTTTTGTTTTAATACGCGTATTTGTTAAGGTTTTACTAGAATCTTATCTACGACGTGCCATCCGACCTCTGGAATGTCTCCTAACACCTTATAAACGCATTGTCGTCAAGGATTCTGCAGTGAATGCTGTTTGTTATGGGGCTAAGTTAATGATACCTGGCCTATTAAGATTTGAGAAAGACATTGAACTCGGGGAGGAAATTGTTTTGATGACAACAAAAGGTGATGTCTTATGTTATTATTTTAATGACACATGCTAATGCTTGAACAGGCGAAGCCGTTGCGCTGGGAATTTCCCAGATGACTACGGTTGAATTGTCGACATGTGATCATGGGGTTGTGGCAAAAGTCAAAAGATGTATCATGGAACGTGATACCTATCCTCGTAGATGGGGCTTAGGCCCAAAGGCTTTAGAAAAGAAAAAGCTAGTGGTACGTGCTGTGCTTTCTTTAGCTCCGTTTATACCCTAATTTCTCATTATGATACAGAAAGATGGAAAACTAGGAAAGCATGGCGAGAAGATAGAGGGGATCACTCCAAAAAGTTGGGCAGATGATTATGTCGATTATCAGCGAGGAGAGGTTCGTCGCGCTTGAATATTTCTTTCAATTAATCTGATTCATAAACAGGGCTCATCGCAGAAACCCAGTGCTGTTGTCAGCCTCGATGCTGAAGCTACTCCTCAGGAAAACGGCGCAAAGAAACGCAAACGAAAGGACGAAAGCGAGGGTGAAGGCGAAACTGCATCACCTAGCAAAGAAAAGGAGCATAAGAAAAGCAAAAAATCAAAGGCTACTGATAAAGAGGACAGCGAGGCTGAAAAACAAGAGACACCTGAAGAGAAAGCTGAGCGAAAGAGGAAGCGGAAGGAGGAAAAGGCTGCAAAAAAGGCTGCGAAGGTTGCCGCCAGAGATTCTGATTAAATATCGAGTACTTTGTCTATTGTTGTCGCTTTTTACATGTATATTTATAATAATTTTGTTTACCTTTGCGTATACTTTTTTCTCTGGGTGCCGCTTTAATTAGTATCGTCTTGGTATCTTCAATGTATTCGTTGAATTCACTTGTTCCGGGAACTTGGCCTGAATCCGAGGCCACATTGCACACTGCACCCAGCACCGATCTGTTGCAGAGCGTGTGCTGAAACGACAACATGCACCAACTTGACAGCGAGACAAGTGAGTGTACAGAAGCAACAACCATTACGTGAGTTCGTTTATCGCTTTCGAGCAATATAATTTGTTTACTTACTCAACTGTTCGGTACAGGTTGGAGTGGACGGTTCGTGACCTTAGGCAGCTATTTGACACAAGTAAAGGGGAGAACAAATCGAAAGTCATAAAAAGCGCTTTATTCGGGGGTGGAAAGTGGCAGTGTCTGTTTTATCCAAACTCTGGCACGGATAACGGTGCTTATGTTTCCCTTTATCTTTCTTGTGAGGTCAGTACTCCCTGAGAACCACCAACCCTTCTGTCGCTTGCTCACCAATTTCACTGCACGGTCTACAGCCAACCACAGAAGAAAAAGAAAATACGTTGAATGGAAAGTTAGTAACATCCATTTAACTTCAGAGTTTCTTGTCTCTGAATTGCAGACCTCTTCAGATGGTCACGAGAAGGCTTGTTCAAGTTTAGCTTTGAATTACGCGAGTATGGGCTCTTTTGCCTCGATCTTTTTGGTTTACTGATGATATATTCGTTTAGCACGACTAAAAATATCACGTTTAACTCGAGGGATGCAAGTAACCACTCGTTCTCCTACAAGGTAACTTGTATCGGGGTTGACATATTGCATCACATAATGACCGATCATTTTTCTTAGACTGCAAACTGGGGCTGGTGATTGTCGCGATTAGACACCGTGATTAACAGTACATTTATATTAAATATTTCAGGGCCCAATTTGCTCGTCGGGACACGGTTTACTACCATGCTTCATCTGTAAGGATGATGGATGCTTTCAAAATTATATGCTCTATTACATCTGCACCCACGGCTCCAAACCCTTCTCCTATAATTCCTTTTCAAAGCGTTCCCCAAGACCTTTTGGATACAATCGGAGACCTTCTTGACAATCCCTTGTATTCGGATGTCGAGTTTGTCTTTCCCGCAAAGTATGACTCCAAACGAGCAAAATCACGTACCATCTTGGCCAATCGCGCAATCCTCAAGAGGGCTGATTACTTCAGAACAAGTAAGTGCCATGTATGTTCCAGAGAAAGAGTATTATTTAAACACCACCAGTGTTTGAAGCAGGGTTCGCAGAGACAACGGATAGCAGTGAGATGCAATCCTTAACTTCGAACACTGCTGCGTCATATTCTAGGACAATAACGCCTAGTGAACGTGTAGGTCATATCAATGATATGTATTCGATCTGACATGAGAATTCTTAGTCAATATCGTTGCCTGCATATGAAGACTCTGATGGAGAAGATGAAGCCAATACTGAAGAAGACGAAATACTAGTTCAGGACTATGGGCTACATACGCATGAAGGAGAGACACCCCTTTGTAAAGAAGATGAAAAAAAGGACGAGGAAGATGATGAAACGCTTACTGACGGAAAGGAGGAAACTATACGTAAAGAGCTGGTCGAACTGAAGGGAGTACGGGGACCTAGAAAGACACGTATAGTCATTAAAGACTTTGCCTATACTACTTACCGGGCCGTTTTATATTATGTGAGCCATTTTCTTGAAGAATTATTCTCGAACAATAACTTCTTTCCAGCTATACACTGACAGCATTGTTTTCACGCCTTTGTCATCTTCTTTCTTTTCTTCTGCTGTCCAAAACATACCCGTCTCGTCTTCCAACCCCTCAGTGTCTAGTTCGCAGATGTCCCTGACTCTTGGCCCAGGAGATCAACCTACAGGAGGTTTGGTGAAAGACCCCAATGCGCATGATAACAAAGCTACCCAAGAAAAGAAAAATGACTTGGAGAAGAGATTTGCCTCTAGGAAAGAATGGCTCAAGGAGTGGCGCCAGAGTAAACCCGATCGAGTGCCACCTTGTTCTGGAAAGGCTGTGTATAGACTCGCAGACAGTATGGGAGATCACTTGTCTATAATACACATATTAACATGCCTGTTCAGAGTTAGATCTTAAAGAGTTGAAAGAGCGGGCGTTTCAGGTATGCAGTTATTCGCAATTTTCCTTTTACTTACGCCCTAAGTTTCCCTTATCAGCACATTATCAAATCTTTGACGGTCTCCAACGTTGCTTATGAAGTTTTCTCATCTTTCTCGGCGATGTTCGAAGATGTCCGGAAGGTACTTTCACTACATAAACACGAAAAGCAAGTCAATGGCTCAACGTTCATAACAGGTTCAGGTGGAGTATTTTCTCTCACATTGGAGTGAAATTCGAAAGTCAGATGTCATGCGCACTATATGGCAACAAATACGGCTGGGAAGATATCCCGGGTTCGAGGAAGGTAGGAAGCCATCTCTAGATAAGGTTTTCTTTTCTGATGAAACTTGAACAGTCTGGCCTATGATTGCGCTGAATTTGGAATATACACCACGTGCTGAAGAGAAGAAAGATTAGTGGTGCATGTCGTTTGTCAAATACGGTTATTTTGTCCTACGTATCGTGGGCTTAAGGATCTAAAGGATCTAATCGTCATTGTGGTCCTTGTGTGAAATCAGTTTTATCAGCGGGGTTCGTATGCATCTACGCATAGAGCCCAAAGCGTCTGATCTATGTATATTAATGTAATAGTTGGCATCCTGTGGATGTACCGCGCAAGCTTATCCTACGTAAAGGTTTCGTGCAACCAGAAAACCTCAAATGCCATTGGCCTCAACCTCAGACCCAAGAATGTAGCGAGTACACAGACAAGTTTACATGAGGCAGCGTATGTTCGTTCAGACCTATCTATAAAAAGACGCAGAAAACCCCGACACAGGTTAGGAAAGTCACAAGAGTCTACAATGAGTCAAAGGATCGAGCACAAGAACATAAAATATTATGAGGAGACATGGCACAGGCAGGAAAAACAGATGGAAAAGCTTGTCGAGAGCAACTACAAGGGGGAAAGAGGTCCGTAGGTATCGTGCTAATGATAGGATATACAGTAAACGATACAAAAACATAGTAGAGATTGCAGTCGTTAAAAATGCCCAAGTATGTTATAAATACAGTCGAGGCTGGATAAGTTCTGTTCAATCAAAGAAAATAGAAACGCTGTGGCAGAGCGGTGGTTATGGTCATTTATGATGAAGAGCGAGTGCGCAGAGCGAAAGCAGGTAGGCTCAGATATACGCTCCTTAGACAAACTCAAGTCAAAGTAGCTAAGCTGAAAAGTTAAGCGGATGGAAACAAACAATCATAATAATAATAAATACCAATTCAGACTATAATTGTTTTCCCTAGTCTCACAGTCCAAGAGTCAACGCCATTCGGTTCAAGACCTTCCCATCTCGTTCTCCCACATAAAAAATCGACCCTCTTTAAACCGCCCCTGTATTTCCGATTAAACTTTTCATTGGCCTCGGGGGTGTTTTTGTTTTCATCTGTATGAGTGGTGTAAACATGGCCACTAGACGGATCCTCCATTTCACGACAGCGTAACATAAACGCATTATATACTTGCTTCTGCCTTGGTTTTGAAAGAGCATGGTAATCGTGTGATGTAGCAGACATATTCAGCATGCGGGTCAGCGCAGACAGGACATCGGCGCATTGTATGATCGCGTAGTCATCGTGGGTAGCGGGGTATTGATCGTAATCAGCAGCTGCATTGTAGGCCGTTGGTAACCTTTTTTTACGGTGGGATTTACCGAAGGACGTAGGTGAGCCTCCAAAAGTAAATTGTCTTTTGCCACGTAAATCTTCTGTGTTGGGGTAAACGTCAATGTGCCAAAATGTACCCTGAAGGTCAGGAATAGGAACAATGAGATGCATATGTTGAAGAGGAGGTTTCGAAGCGGGTTCTATGAGAAGAACAAGTGTTTGTTAGTAGTTGTCAATGAGGTAGCAAAGCGGTAAGATACCTAAGAAAGCAGACATTGCTTCGCCGATGGGCATTCCGGCACGAGCTGGATTGGGTTTGCGGCGTACGTCCCAGGCCAGCAGGTTCTGTCTCAGCATCGCGGGAGTGCGAAGTATAGGATGTAACGTTATGGCTAAAAGAAAAAGATGATGCAGGGTAATTCTTCCAAAAGGAAAGGAGAGAGAGAAAAACTTACAACTAATGCCAGCCCCTCTCAACCATTTCATTGCCTTTTCTTTCAGTTGACTGGCAACACCGGTTCCAATGCCCAGTCCGCTCCCGCCAGCATTGAAAGCATCGGCGTAGGCTTGCCTACGATTATTTTCGTACGCGTTCCGGGTAGCATAAGACGAGCTCGAGGAATGGTCATTGGTAGTAACGGGGTATGTACCCCGGTGATCTAATCTGCGTATCCGATCAAAATCGCTTGTGTGAGTCGGACGTTCATTCGCGTATGGTTGGGTATATGGAACTGCGGTTTCGTCACTAATAACTGAGGCGCCCCATACAGGACCTCGTCTTGGTATTTCACCAGAGTCAACAAGATCTGGAATAGAGGATTCATGCCGATGATGTGGATGATTCCGTTGCTGATCAAGTCGCAAATTAGCTAGGTCACGGATTAGAGTTTCCGATCCGGGCGAATCAAGATTGTCGTCTGTGGTTGCACCCCATCTAACATTGCTTCTAAGCCGCTCGCGCGAAGAAGAGTCCCATCCACCAGAATTGACATTTCCATTTGAATGAATTCGTATTTCACCAGGTTCTAAATCGTCTTCGACCTCATTATTGTTACCGGAGGCGCCCCATGCGGGAGAGGAGACGTGTCGCCGGTGGCCGTCGTAGGCTTTCCGACGTTGGAAGGATCTCTCATCTCGATTGTCATCCGTCCAGTTGCGTCGTTCTTGGTCAGGTACATTAACATCGTTGCTGCTGTTTCGGGAACCCCATGCGTCGTTATTGTTAGAGTCACCCCATCCGTTATCATTGTTAGAGCTACCCCATCCGTTATCATTGTTAGAGTCACCCCATCCATTGTTACCCCATTCATCGGTATTGTTAGAGTCGCCCCATCCATTGGCATCGTTAGAGTCGCCCCATCCATTTGTATTGTTAAAGTCATTGCTATTCCCGGCCCAGTCGGTTGCAAACTCCAAGTCATCTTCGCTTCTTCTTCTATGAATTTTCTTTCCCTTTTTGGGGTCACCTCTACCTGTGTTGAAAAACGCAGCATTATTAGCTGGGTTAGAATGAGGGGGTACGGTCGGAGGGTATCCATAGGACATTTGTTGTGGTGGTATTGAGTAGGGCGGATACATGGCATAGGGGTGTGGGTATATATAAGGAGGATATTGTGAATGTGTAGGTGCAATATGAGAATGAGGATGCGGGCGCGGAGTGCTGAGCTGATCCTCAAGAAAGAAAGGGTCATCCTTACTGTTTTCGTCACCATCGTCATCATAACCATTATTATGACGGGGATGCTGATCATAGACATTATGGCCATAGTTACGATGTTCATTTACGTGGCCATTCATATTGCCAATCGGGTTCATGCGACGATGCTCACGCTCACCCCGACTGTTACTGAGTGACCTGGACGAACGGGTATAAGGTTGAGGTTGTCGCTGAGCACGCTGGGTACCAGAAAAAGGATCTCTAAACGGCTGACGAGGGTCCGTTGCGAGACCGTCCGATGTGCCGTCAGGAGCACCCCACGCTGTTCCACCATTTACGTTATCCTCCAGACCCCATGCTTTTCTGATTCCTTGAGACCCACTACTAATGTCACGACGACGGCGACGATTGTTGTTATTGTCACCCCAAGGCAGGTCCCTATTCGACGTGGCTCCCGTCGAGGGATTCCAGTCGATGTCATCGGAGTTGTAGTTGTAGTTATAAGGACTGTTAGACACAGCAGGCATTGTTATTTATGATATAAGGCTGAGTAGCGCAACAGAATGAAGTGCGTGCGTGTGTGCTTTTATGTTCTGTATGCAGGTTTTGATCTCATCTCAGAATAAAAGAAAAGAAGAAAAGAAAACTTGAGGGAGCCAAACAAATTTGGTCCCGTGTGGATCAACCTCATGCCGTGCCACTGCTTATGGAAGTCACGTGGTTTCGATCATTAGTCATCAAAATTTCAACCATCATCAGCGCTGGAAAAGGACTCAGAGCGTCACCGAATAATGATAGGAGAGGACACAAAAGTAAAGGTTAAGGTTAAACGATGGCCTACATTTTGTTCAGCTAAACAAACACAACTTTGCCCCAAATGTCCTTGGCTAACATTCCAGTAATGGGCTCTGCCCAGGACCTGCGGCGCCAACTGCGCTATTCAGCTTCTCGTTCTAAACCGTCCGCGTCAGGAACGAGTCATTATTACGTTAGTATTTCAACTTCAGCTGAAAACGTCAACTTTATAAATCAAACATGCTTTGTTCCCTCTAGAATCGTAATTTGAATGATCACAGTTCTGCCACGGCACTCAAGTCAGAAAAGACACGGGCAACTCCACTCGTGACGCCACGGCTGCTAACGACAAAAGTGGGATCAGCAACAACAACAAACATCAACCCCACCGCTTCTTTCCCGCTTTCTAACAACAATAATATTAATTCAGACCTATCTAGTTTTAATATGTCAAGGTCTTCTCGTGCCAGTGCTCGCGTGCAAGCTCCTAGCAGCAATTTGAGTGAATTCCGTCATTCGAGTCGCCAGTCCAATCCATACGTGCCTCCTCCACCTCCACGGAGTTACCATAATGGAGAGTCGGACCGTGCAAGTCAGTACAGCAATCGAAGGGGGGGTCAGTATTCAGTCGGGAACAGTAACACCGTCTCTGCTAGGAAACCTGCCTCAGTAGCAAGAAGTATTGCTAGTAGCCATCGTCAGCCGGCACCTTCTACACACACAACTCGCCCTAGGCCTCGTCGACTTTCGCCTTATCGTCAACTGACTCTCCCAGATGAACCAGAAACCACTCGAAACTTTCCTAATAGTGATCCCAATGCAGTCACTGAAACCTCTTTGCCTGTACCTTCGGGCTATGTCGGTTACACTGGTTCCCGAACGAGACCCTCACATGCCATACCATCCGGGACAGTGGGAAAAGCGACTACGTCCACTTCCCAGCGGCCCAACAGAGCCTCAGTTTCACGACAACCACGTCGTTCCACCTCCGCTGTCCCCTCGGGTTCGGTCGTTTCGAGGAACATCGCCCCTCAAGACCGTTCACATCCCCACCAACGTCCTCCGTCACAAGCGCCCTCTCGTGCACCATCCAGATTACCCTTCATACCCCCCAATGGTGTACATCCAGTTTCGGCCGGCCCAAGGCCTCTCGCGCGATCTCCTTCCAGGTCGCGTGCACCGTCTCCAATGACCTTACATGTTGAAAACTCTCCCAGCGCTGCGACAGTCGATTCGAACGCCGGCCCTCGCGTGAGAGAAGGTCGTCCGCTCTCTGGACTAGCAGGAAGATCAGTCAGTCCAGAGCCTGAGGTAATTAGGAATAGAAGTCAAAGTAGAATGCCTCGTCAGTCCGTAAACCGCGGTCGGAGTCTTCAGCGAAGCGAGTACGCGACTCAAGGTGTTTATCTGAATCAAGTTCAAAATTATAGTAGTAGTCGACCTCGGCCTCCATCCCGTAGTGTCAGTCGTCAACCACCTCCACCATCTGTAGCCGCGCCCGCAGCCATCCCAACGCCGGCTCCTATACCGGTACCGACACCCCCGCAAAGACTTGCCACATCGATACCCGGAGAAGCCGGCTCCCATAAAGACGTGCCCTTCTCCAAAGTAAACAAGAGGCGCTTCAGACAATTGATAGGAAATTATGTGCCCCATCACAAAATTTTCCGGCCAAATAAAATCGGAGCTCAAGTTGGTGGACCATCACAAGATAACTACTTAACTCGCCCCGTTCGTTTGAGGCGATCACATACCCCAGTTAACAGCCATGATGATGTTCCTAATAGAAGCACACCTGTGAGGAATCATTATCCCAATGACAGATCTTCCCCCGCCGCTATCACTCGGAGACCGTCTCATCACTCAAATCTAGATGCGATTCCAAATCAAAGAAGCCGGAGCGCTAGTCGACATAGCAGACATAGCAGAAATTCTCAGTCGAGACAGAGTCGACATAGCAGCCGTAATAGTCGTGTCAGTCAAACCATGCGTGAGCGTAACACACGTGCTCCTATCCACGCTGTGCAAATCGAAGAAGATCACACAGCCACGAATAGAACGTCGCGGAACAGACCTCTCAAGTGGAAATGGCCCACGACGAAATTTAACATGGGAAAATTGTTCAATTTGAATTCGGGCTTGAGACCGAGGCGGAATGCGAGAGTCACCGAGGCCACTGATATTCTTGGGGTTGGGACGGTCGAAGTTGTTCAAGATGGTCATAAGCGTGTTCGAGCTGATTCAAATACAAGTATGAACTGGAATTTGCCGCAAATGAAGAACTTTACAGTATTTAAAGCACGGATTCGAGACAGTGAATACCTATTTCATTCATTATATACATAATTATCCTTTTTTGCTTCATGGTTCTAACTTGAGTAGCAGCGCCCACAGCACATTCTTCGCTCTTACCACATCCGGTTATTCATCCACTTTTGCGTACAGCGACCATCTTTCGCCCTGCTCGACTTCATTGGGATGTTAGAAATCAATCTTTACCGCCTATGTCAGGTGTAGACACAGCAGCGATGCTAAAGCTTCTCAAAGGTTCAGTGAAATTCATCTTTTTGATAACTAGTATTCGCGTACTCATCCCTCAATAGAACCAGCAACCTCGCCCCCGACGACGCACATGCGTCTCCTCCTTCGTTCACCTGTTCCACAACGATCTCGAATGCAGAACCCACACCCAAATCCTAAGTATTGGGAAGTAGAGGTGACTCCAACGTCTCAGCCATCACGAAAGCATCCTCAGCCATACATAAAATGCATGGACGTCATTCGGGCCTTTGGCAAAATGCTAAGGAGCCCAGCTGATACGTCTGAATTTGACTCATTGGACATCATGCATCAACGACTCGCTATTCGGGTTTTCGAGATGCGAGCTGCTGGCGTTTTTGGACCTCAGAATCTCGATTCATTAGACCCGGAACGTGTAAAGGCAAGGGAAATGCGAAAGGGGTATAGGAAAGTTGATTTGCTAGTAAATCAGACTAGGTTAGCGGCTCCTTTTCTGTCTTATGATACAACGGATTACTGATTTGTTTGTTTATCAGGTGGGATGGATTACAGCCAACAAAAGGAAATTCCAATGAATGGATTGTGAAACTTGGGCATGTGCCTTTGAATCCTTTCTAATTATTATACATCACGGAATAATATTAACTATGTCGTGCAAATGATCAGCTGTATTAATATTTATTGCGTGTAGCCTATATTGCTCGTCTCCACTGGATTTATGAATTTAAAGTCGCCCCCAGTCTGAACCAGTGAGATTGTCTTGACATGCATACCCGGTCTTATGTATAATCAGATGGAATATAATTGCAGCCCTGAAAACCGACTGCATTACACATGTGGGTTCGTCATAATTTTAGTAGTTATGAAGTGAACATACACCCGTGAAAGATGAACCGCAAAGAGAAACGATCAGTTTTAATGGGGAAAATTGAAGCGTGCCGACTTAACTGTAGAACAGCCAGAATGGTGGATTGCGGCGGTAGTTCTTTGCATGCACATGTTGACACCTTCGGTATTTTTCAATTTTCTCCTTTCCCATTCACATTGCGGCAAACGAGTGAACAAGTCGAGTTAGTGGATTTTAGAAGCTTTCCGGCTTCAAGTTCAAGCCAATGTCGAGGGTCACTGTCATGTTTACATATCCGCCCATTTTGCGATTTAAAAATTTGAAGACTGTGATTCTGATTTGAAGGAAGTAAATATGTATATAGCCCCTCATGAAGCTCAGCATCGAGACATAATTTTTTTCAGTATCAACAGATAAATAGCTCGTCTGGGTAATCGACCATACCGAAACCTGATAAAATAGCAACGGTGTTTTTCAAACGAGAACACCACAGCAATCATCGGGACTCGCCTCGAGGATCTATATAAAAGTTTGATTTTTGTGGATAAGTAGAAGAGTTTGAAGTTTAGACTAAACATACGGGCTCGGGTTCTGGGACAGGAGAAGCAGCCGCTAAAGCAGTGAGAGAGAAAATGATTCCGATAACTTGGTTGATGAATTTCATTGGAGTAAAACTGGGAAGATTTGACTTGTTGTGTAGGAACAAGCTGGGTCGCTATGAGGTTTTATAGCATTCCGAGACTGGAACTGGCAAAACGTTTTTCCTTCAAGGTAAAATCGGATCTGTTATAATTGAAGTAGATCTGTGAAGGATGAATGAGAGTGAAAATTACTAAGAAAATATGACCTACAAGGGACTGATAATGCAGTGGGTGATAAACGAATGCCAAATATGTCGTCCTCAACGTGAGGAAATGTTCCCAGCGACAACACTAGTCTTCTTCCATTCTGAGGTCTGGCTGTAAACTTTATTTGTCGTCTTCTGGTAGACGTACAAGGTGATTTAAGGGCTAGGTATAGTAGGCAAGTTACGATATACCATGACATTACCGAAGAATTTCATTCAACTGCGATCTGTAGGCCAGTCAAGTGTCGTAAAAATGTCGGTAGTTTGTCGACAGAAAATGGGAAAATATCACATCAAGCCAGCAGGCAAAATTGTTGGCATACTTAGCCGCGAAGGGATTGATTATCTAGAGATGAGACTACTGACAGCTGCGGCGATGAATCGGACTCCTGTGAGCATGGTCTCAAGTCAAAAATGCAGTTTCGAATAGAGAAATTTGAAATACTTATTGATAGAAACTTTATAGAGAGAAGGTTTGTTACCACTGGAGCTCCGTTGCCCAGCCACATGTGCCTGCCATATGTGAAGGTTGAAGATCATATATTCATTAGGACTCGGTTGCAAGACATTTACACCAAATGGGTGCACTGTTAAACTGATCATGACTGCGTATATTTCGTTCCTTCATATTTCCCAATAGCTTTTCTGGGCCAAAGAACTTTGGAAATTAAGTCAACATTTTTTCTGGGCTCGGATAATCTGCCAGTGTCCGCGTAGACGCATGATTGGTATATGTAGATCTTCCAGTGACTTGAGAATGCAGGAACGCAGAATGCATCCAGTAAACGAGACAGACCATCATAGATTTCTCTCGTTTACACGATTAGATACGGTCATCTGTCAAGCATGTCAAAGCCGGCGGTATGCCGCGGCGCTGAGTCTTTTCCCGATTTCCGGTTCCCGTCACTGGCAGTATGATCGTCGTTCTGCTGTCTTCCTAATAGCAAGCCAACGACAGCTGCAAACTTAACGTATAGGGCCTTTTTAGTCTTAGAAAAAAACCGCAGTCCTCCTGCAAGACTGGAAATGTTCAGAGTACTATTAGCAATCATATCAGACGCACTTGAAGCGAAACTTACTGACGTTAATAGCCACCATCATGTACGAAGATCACCTGAGGAAATGACGAATACGATTACTAACCGAGAGCGGTTCCTGCTGTATCCCTCATCCCTATCGGTCGACTTTCAGGATGTCCTTTAAAGTTTAGGAAGCATATCGTAAAAGCAGCAATGGTAAAGGATGCCAACTACAAAACGTCGACTTTGACCTGTTGTAACAACGATTCGAACACACCAAACCAAAATTTGTAACCCAATTGAGAATGGGTGTCATCTTTCTATTTATATGTACTTGGAGGTCTTACCAGCACACGCCTTACTCATGCGTCATCTGGGTAGAGCATAAGTTCGGGACGCACTTTCGCGTCGAATTCCTCCGGGGTGAGGAATCCTAAAGCTACCGTAGCCTCCTTCAATGTCGTACCCTCTTTATGAGCTTTCTTGGCACACTTAGCCACGTCTAATGGTTTCATGATTAGATCAGAGGAAAGGTCGAACACGTCATCTTACTATCATATCCCAAATGGCTATTCAAGACGGTTGCTAGCATAAGAGATTCGTTGAGTAACTGCGATATTCGTTTCTCATTTGCTTCGATACCAACAACGCAATTTTTGGTGAATGAGCGGGCACCTGTTGACCTGTTTTAAACAGAGGCTCTAAGCTGTGCGTGTGGCAGTCGACATACCGTCAGCTAAAAGTCTGGTCGACTGTAGGACATTTTTGATCATGACAGGTTTGAAGACGTTCAGCTATTAAATATAGGTGAGTACTCATGTTGATATTGTGTTTCATTACATACTTCGAAGTGTCCATTGGCACCTGCAAAAGAAACGGCAGTATTGTTACCGATGACCTACGAGAGCAGGTTATATTCTACGGGCATTGAGATATATCTGAAGACTACCTGGGATGCTACCATGGTTAGGGCCTCACATTGTGTCGGGTTGACTTTGCCAGGCATAATAGAGCTACCAGGCTCATTTTCAGGCAGATTTAATTCACCCAAGCCACATCTAGGACCAGATCCCAGGTATCGAATATCGTTGGCGATTTTATGTAAGGAGCATGCAACAACGTTCAAAGCACCATGGGCCTCCACTAATGCATCATGAGCAGCTAGTGCCTCAAACTAGGCACTCCGTCAGTAAACTCTCAACGCCACAAGGAAGATAAAATATACTTTGTTTGGAGCCGTTTTGAATTCAAAACCTGTGATTTTCGATATCTCGGCTGCAACCTTGACATCGAAACCTTTTTTCGTGTTCAGTCCCTTGATAAAGCTTGAGAACTCGTTTGTTTGCATTTCATAAAAGCCTACCGTTCCAACTGCGGTTCCTCCTTGAGCAAGATAGCTTAGATGTGGCAATGTGCTCTTAATTCGTTCGATCCCGTTAGTCACTTGCTGCACATATCCAGAAAACTCTTGGCCTAGGGTCAAGGGCGTAGCATCCTAAGTTTTGAAACCTTGATCAGAAAACTCAGAAAAGATAGACGTGATGATATAATGGTATACTTGTAAATGTGTTCTCCCGATTTTAATGATGTTTTCGAAACTGGTTGCTTTCTTCTGAAGAGCATCTCGAAGCTCCGTTAATGCTGGTATGAGAGATGTGTTAAATTCGACAACGGCCGCTACGTGCATGACAGTCGGAAAGCTGGGAAGGAGCATGAAGTAGACTCGTGTAACGAATTAGGAATAAAAGACATACCTATCGTTACTGCTTTGACTCATGTTGACATGATCGTTAGGATGGACCGGTTTTTTGGAGCCTAATTCACCCCCAAGGATTTCGATAGCGCGATTGGATATAACCTCAAAAATAAATACGTATGTGAGGATGATAAAAAGCTCCGTATACATACTTCGTTTGCATTCATGTTACTTTGCGTGCCGCTGCCTGTTTGAAAAACCACCAGGGGGAAATGGTCCAACAACTTTCCAGAAATAACCTGGAATTGCATGTGAACGTAGGCAAAAAAAGGTCAGATACGACTTCTCACCTCGTCTGCAGCTTGTTGGATAGCATTGGCGACAACGGGGTCAAGACCGTAGCTGGTATTAACAATTGCCGCCGCTTTCTTCAAAACGCCAAACGCTTTGATTAGAGGAGGCGGAAGTCTCTCCGTTGGACCGCCGATGTCAAAGTTTTGTAGTGACCTTGGAAATAACAGACATCAATTCTTCTTTCTGGCCTATATTTCCTTCCGGAAAGACGCATACCTTTGAGTCTGAGCACCCCAATAGCGGTTACCAGGAACTTGAATGTCCCCAAAAGTATCCCTTTCGATCCGGATTTTACTCTGATATTTAATCTTCTTAGTTGTTATATTTAAACACGGTAGAAACCGACCAACTGACCATGCTGGGAGGCGAGAGAGAGAACGGCCTATAAGCAACCAGCGGTCGTGAGCGTCTACCTAGATGACATATCTTTCCCAAGTTAAGCTAGCGAAACATCTCCGGAAGTAGATTACAGTTTACCCTTAGTAGCATAGCGGGCGAGGTCGTCTTTGCAAAATCACGAGCTAGTTCAACGCGTGAGAAGCAGACTCGCGCTAGGCGCTCGTGCTCGTCTTCTCATTGTCGACATGGAAGCCGATGCCACTATGTCTGATGCTTTGGACGAGCTTTCTAATGTTCTGACGGCGATTTCAGAGTCACCTTATTCGTTGGAGTTACATGCAAAACACATAACGTTGACTTCTTTGCCCGAACTGTCGGAACAGTTCGAGTCTGCGATCGAACTGCTGACTACATTCTTCGCTGCACCCCCGCAAGTATGGCAAGCCTATCTCCACTCCAAAGTAACAAAGCTCGGAATACCCGAAGACTTTGAGGATGCCGATGAAGTAACTAGTGTCGACTTGAAGAACGTCGATTTGCAGACGTTGAATGACCTATTCGAATGCTTTCGCAGAGCAACTTCCGATTATTTATGTCCGTACTTCAGTATTCGTTTCTTCTTAATTTTCTGTCTTATTTTGCAATTTAGCTATTCCAATCCTCAAAAAGCAAATTAAGTTATTGATGCTCCTTCATGCTTCAGTCTCTTCGAACCCACAGCTCGAGTCTTTATTATCCGAAGAGGCTACCCGTTCAGCTATTGAAGCAGCTGTCGCCCAGGGATCGGGGCATCTGACAGAAGTAAAATTATATTTAAGTGAAAGTCACTCGAGTTAATCATTCCCAGGGAAATATATTATGGAATTTGCAAGCTGCTTGGGAACTTGCTCAACTGGAGATGAAGCAACCTGAAGCACCTGGAAGGCATCTATGTTACTCTGTGATTAGTACCCTCTTTTCTTACCCCACTTTTAGAGATACCTTATTAAGTCATATTGAGACGCTGCATTTAAATCGTCTGCAACAGCCGCATTCCGGTAACTCTTTGAACTTCGTTCTGCGGAAACTATAAATGCTGAAGACTTCCAGGTCATGAGGATACCCTTCAGTCATATTCTTCTTTCGTAACAAAGTACTACGGTCATGATGTCTATGAAGATCGACTTGTCAAAGCCACAAAGCTGCGCAGTTGGCCATCTAAAATGTGGAGCAGGAAGGAACAATATGAGGTGGCTTTAGTATGTGTATATTTCCTTTAGCCTGAAATTACACCGTAATGCGCCGTAGGGCCCTAAGCCTTCCCGCCAAGAATGGGAGAAATACATCATGAGTGAACAGAGGGCTAAATCATCGAATAACATTCTCCTCAGCTTTTTATATGAACGTGCCATCACAGATTTTGCGAGTCGCAGATGGGATACTCTAATTAGCTCAGCCGGAGACTCCTCTGGAATCGATGAGATCCAAGGTATCTTGGTTTTCTTTTGGGGCGAATACCTAAATGCCGTGGTATGCAATCCGTTTCTCAAAATTTCTTCCCTCTCCTAAGAGATCCCATTAGCGGCGACAAGATAATTCACAGCTGGAATATTTACTCATCCAGCGAGCAGTAAAAAATGCTCCTACGAGTGGACACATTTGGACGAAATACTTCCGAATTCTGGTATGTTGTCACGTATAGTAATTTGGCGTCGACGAACATTTTAGAGTAGGAGAGGTTTCAAGAAACTAATGAGGTTGAGTCTGCTGCCGGTCTGTTATTCTTTATGTAAGAGAAGAGATTCCAAGTCATTGATTGGTCTATAGAAGTCTATCAAAAAGCCATGTCTGTTCCAGTGTCAAACACGGAAATCAAGGACGTTATCCTTGCGAGATGTAGCTACGACAGACGTCATATGCAAGGTATTTCTCCATAGCTACGTAAGGCAAGCGGATTAACGTCCTTTTCAGATGAAAATGACCTTAATGCTTTGATTGCAAATTTAGAAGAAGGAATTGCTCTCGTTCGGAAAGGTGACTTTATTCCATATTTATTCAATCTTGCGCTGAGGTTTTTTTAGCAACCAAAGAAGGTGATCCTGGGCTTTCCTTAGAGCTGTTTCTCTCAGGTGTCGTGAGTTGATGGGCATATTTCGTGAACTATATATTTAATTTAACTTGCCAGTATTCATCACTTGATCCTCCTCTTGGTCAACAAGCCGTTGCGCTATGGCAGACTACAGCAAGTCATTATAAGTCCAATCGCGCAGCTTGGTCTAAGTATTTGGAATCATTGATGTGAGTAGTTCAAACTCAAACATGTGCGTTTTATAGATGATGCAGTGTAGTTCCGAGGGTGATTATTCCAAGGCCCGTAATGTATTCAAAAATTTGCCATATAAAATTATCGACTGGCCCGAACAACTATGGCTGGAGTGGATTAACTTTGAAAATCTTTACGGCAGTCTCGAGGATATAGAGGAGTGTACGGAGAAAATTAGTGACTATTCAGCCAAACTTCATAAGAAGCGAGAAGAGGTAAGACATGATACATTCCTTTCTGATCTGAGTCGCAGGTTTGTTACCTATCATGTTTACCAATAGGAAGCTCTGCGAATGCAACAGGCTTGGTTTGAAGCCTCTTTATCGGCTCAAAAGGAGGAAACCAAAGAATCTTCGAACAACCTTACAGCTTCAGTCTCAGAAACGCCGAACACCGCTAACCCCCTGAAGAGGAAGGCTGAAAGCCCGGAAGAACAAGAAACCTCCCTTAAGCGTGTTAAGCAGGGTTTGTCATCATTTCGTTGTGTATCAGTTTCTCAAAACTATTGTATGTTTAGAAGAACTTCCTAAAAGGGACCGTGAAAATGCTACAGTTTTTGTAAACTATCTCCCGTTGACTGCGAAAGAAAGCGATCTTGACACTTTATTCCGTGATGTAAAAAAAAATTTCTTTCTGTTCATTGATTGCAGAACTCACGGATTTACACGCAGTGTGGCAAAATCCGAGAAGTCAAGCTCAGCAGCGATGAGAAGAATTCCGTTGCTACGGTTGAATTCGTAACCAAAGTAAGCATTGGCCCAGCAACGAGGATTTCGTTTGATGTTGATTGAAGGAATGTGTTCCCGCGGCATTAACGAAAGACAAAAAGCGAATACATGATCAAGAAATCTCTGTACACTTGGCATGGAAACTGACATTATACGTGACGAATTTTCCCGAGGACACAGAGGATGCATCTATCAGACAACTGTTTGGCAAGGTTCGTCGAAGTTATGTTGTCCAGAGTGCTTTATATAATTTGAATATAGTACGGAGAGATTTTTGATGTCCGTTGGCCAAGTAAGAAATTTAAAGCGTCGCGAAGGTTCTGTTACATCCAGTACAAAACACCGGTCAGTATATATGTATTTTTGCTTTTACGGCCATTAAAGTGAATACCGTGTAGGAAGCCGCCATGTCAGCTCTATCATTGCATGGACATGAATTAATACCCAATCAGCCTATGTCCGTGTACATATCCGATCCAGCAAGAAAACAAGCCCGGACAGATGCTTCCGCCAACGACCGAGAAATTTACGTTGCGGGGTTAGCGAAGTCGGTCAAAGAGGAAGAACTGCGCAAGTTATTTTCGAGCGTAAGTTTTTAACTCAAATGACTCTGGGCAACATGCGATCTTTGTTTTCGCTTGTTAGTTTGGGACTATCCGCGCCATCCGTATGCCTTTCGATGAATTAGGACATTCGAAGGGTTTTGGTTTCATCGAATTCGAAGACGAAGTAGGTTCACAATTCGTCTTTAACTGCAAGTTTGAATATTTATATTCCAGGCGTCTGCCTCGTCGGCACTGAAAGCGAACAACGAGGAATTCAAAAAGCGTCGTCTGGCTGTCACGTTGGCGGATAAGAGAGCTTCCAAACCCAAAGAGTAATTTTATTGTTCATCCAACGTTGTGTTTTCTCAATGTTCTTTGCCCTAGGGAATCAACTTCAACACGCAAGGCGCGTACCATTAAAGTGAAAAACTTACCTGACAATACACAAGAAGCTTTATTACAACAAACTATGGAGAAATATGGGAAAGTGACGAAGGTTGAAGTCTTTAAGAAAACCAACGAGGCTCTAGTGGAATTCGAAAATCCTCATGTAAGCTTGATCTGATCATTTTAATGATTCAATTAAGCCTTAAATGTTCTTATCTGCGCCATAGGACGCTGGTCGGCTGTTGTTGAAGCAAAGTTCCGTGATGTTTGGAGACCAGCAACTTAAGCTGATGAATCACGATCTGCCGGTTACCCTTCGGGGATCATCCAGTTCACTTACCACATTTCTGCCCAGAGGAGCTCGCCCACGTGCCGGATTAGGTTTGAAAGGAGACAATAATGCTAAATCTAAGAACACAGGATCAACACCTTCATTTGATGGGAACAAAGATCAGGATGATTTCCGGCGTATGTTAAATCCTAAAACCTAATATACAAGTAGAGCGTTACATAACACAACCACGATTGCCTTTTAAGCCTAACAACACTGGATTTACACATCAGTCGAGATAAAGTACAAATCAAGAGAACAATCATTTTAAGTCAATTATGGAAAGCCCTGGATAAAGTAAGCAGATACATATAAATATATCAAATAGATAGCCGAAAGTAATTAAGACGTACGGCGGTTCAAATGAGCCTGTTCCGCAATCAATCCAGCGGCACAGCAAATCTTCCCAATCAGGGATAATCGACCATGGCACTTTGGCTGGAGAATCAACCTGGGCGGTATCAAGTATCAAAAATGAGCGTAATTTAGTCATAGTTAGATTGAGAAATACCTCAACAGGCATGACTTGGCTTATGCGGGAGCATTGTAGTAAAACAACTGCTGTTCCGATACCACCGTTTCTGCGGGAACGATCTTCTCGTCGCTGGATATCGGCACACACTACAGGATCCGACGCTAAGATAGAAAGCGGAACCAGGCGAGTACTGGAAACTTCGAATCTTGACAGAAAAACATAAGGGATAGAAGTGCAAAAAGTTTTGAAGAACATTACCTTCGACCAGGGTCACTACCGCCTCTCCAAGCCAGTTCAACAAGAAGGGCAGACTTGCGAATGTTACTTGGAAGGCGTTTCAGCTCCAAGGCTTGGAAACCAGCCCAAGCCAAAAGGGTAGAATGAGCAGAGGTAAATTTGCGCAGATGTTTGTACAAGTCTGCCGGGAGGGCTTCCGATGAACGATGCCCAGAGTTTTCACGAGGATCAAAGTTAGAATTATGAGAAGACAGGATGGTTGCCTGGGTATGCTTGCAGACAACCTCATGGGTCCTCCAATGAGCTATTTGACAATCGCGGGACTAGATATTAAATCAGCTTCTTGTTCCAGAAAACATTAAACAGCTTCTTTACTCACGCAGTATTGCGTGACTTTGCATTGACCACATATCTTTAGTTGAACTTGTTGGGATTCTGTGATGCCGCAGTTGTCACAAACACGATGACCTCGAGGACGAGTATCATAGCCAGAGGGGTGACGAGAAGAACTGTATGTAGACATTTTTCAGTAAGAAAGCTGCTTTGAAGAGTAGTAGGTTTTGGATTGCTTACAGCTCGATGAGATGGGAACGATTTTATAGACGCAAGGAAGATCCACAACAAGTCCAAAATGGCAATTGCGAAATAATTTGGTCAACCACAATTTGGTCTCCGGGAGCCCAAGATGCCATGGTATTCTCTGATGAAGACTTGATACAAAAAAGAAGCCGGAAGCTAAAACGGGCGATTTTTGTTTTCGTTATTTTTTTTTATTTTTTGCGAAGTTTGTAGTTTTTGTTAAAAACTGACAATAAGAAGGACGGTACGGGAAAACAACAAGGAGGCTGTGGTTGAACCCCAAGTCGCCGGCGCTTATGACATGGTTTACTCAGTGGGGGTATAGTTTATCTTTTTTATCTTTGCAGCATCGGTGATAAAAATATCTCCATGTTAAGGTTAAATGTTTCATGGCCATCTCCGTTTTATTTGACATCCAAATGAGACCACTGTTGATGCGGGCAGATTATTATTATGAACCCTCCCTTTTTTGATGTTGTTGTTCATGTTCGTCTGAGTCAACAAATAGATGGAGACGGTGCTTTTGTGCATCTGCTTCACTTGGCATCAAAAAATTGCAGTGGTTAGTACTTGATCTTCAATTATATTTCTCAACTCTAATATGTCTCTGAAGAAAAGAAAGCAAAAGCAAGCTATCTCCACAATTGCGTTTTGCATCCGCTCTGAGTCTTTTTTATCTCCACATTCAACCTCAGGCCCGTCACGGCGGTGGTTTGTGACAGTCACGGTTTGGCCTTAATTACTATTCCAAAAGGTGTCTTTCGCGTGCAATGGCAGACGTCCTTTCGCCAGCGAACAGTTTTGCGCGGAACATTCCTCCCGAGGAAGATGCGTGAGTGTAATTGTAACTCCAAATCGGTCACTTTAGCATAATTCTCTTTAGTTACGGTCAAGATTGGAAACAGAAGTATTTTGAGCTACAAGAGACCTTGGCTGCGACAAGAGCGGATCTCGAAGATTTTCAATTAAGCAGTAAAGAACTCGAGGAAGAAATGACTTTAGAAATTGAGCGAACCGAAAAAGCACAGCAGGAACTCAGGGCTAAGGTTTCTCGCGTTGAGAGAGAAAAAGACGACTGGAAGGTTGGCTAATTCATGACGTAGTATTGAAATTATATTTAATGCCTTTTTCTTATCTCAGTCCAAATTTATTACCCTTCAAACGACTCATAATACTACTACCACCTCACTGCAAAGAGAAATAGATACACTGCGCCAAGAACAACAGAAACACAAAGTCCAGCTACGCGAGCTAGAAATCGGCAACGATGACTTGGAACGAAACGAACGCGCGGTGCTGTCTAGTCTTGCAGACATCGAAAATAAATATTCTCGAGTATTGGAAGAAAAGATTCTGCTAGAGCAGGAGCTACTTGACAAGGCTAATCTGGAGGAACAAATTCAGCGTTTAAAGGACGAATTACGAGGCGAGTTTTCCACCTATATAATATCTGGAAACCATCGTATTTACCATTAATATAGACGCTTCAGAGGAGATTTCCAACTTAAGACGGCTCTTAGATCAAGCCCAAACTAATGCAGCAAGTGGCCTCACAGCTCACCCCTCTAAATCAGACACTGCTTTTACACTCTCTGATCCTGAAGCTGATGGCGCTAAAGCGACGTCTACGGATCTTCATCTGTCAGATCTCACTCCAGAAACATCTGAGGCACTTGACAACACAACTGACGATACTACTTCTGTTAAACCCACGTCCGCAACTCAGAGAGCTACTTCATCTTCTACTAATTTGCCGTGTACACCGCTATCCACTAATTCATTCAATGTTACACCATCAGCAGTTCCCCGCTCATCTGGCTTGCCAGTTTTATCGCCTCAAGCCCTGGCAAATGGTTCCCGTGCTCGAGCGTCGACGCGCTCACTTGCTCGTCCTCTCACTACCGGAAATCAAAACTTGACTGCTAAAAGCAAGGGTGTCCAAATGATTAGCGCATTGAGAAGTAGAGTCCAGACCACTCAACAACGTCTAATTCCAGGTATTCCGCGTCTACGGTTAGGAAGCACAACCGGGCGTACGCTTCCCCCAGGTACTAGTAGAACACTTGTGGATAATTCAAAACGGCTAGGCCCACCAATCTCAGATGGCACATCTTCAAATCCCGTAATCAGCATTGATAGGAAATCGGGTGCCCGAAGTCCAGGATGGGTATTAATTCAAACTCAAGAGGATTCACCATACCCAAAGGACAAAGCACTATCACCGAGTCCTATTTCTTCTGCATTTCCACCCGTATACAAACCCAATCACGCACCCCTTCCTAATGGGATTTCCAGGCGACCCCCTTCACGACTGTCTCTTACGGGGACTGATGAATCTCCGTCAATACGAGGGGGAAGGCTTAGTGCTGATTCAAGCTCTCTTGCTTTGTCTAGTCGACCAGCAACGCCGACGTTTCTGCCTGTTCCAGCTGCGGGACATACAAAACCGGTTAAGGCTAATATAACCGGACCGTCAGCGTTTGCAGCGTCCATGTATAATCCTCGTAGATCATCACTAGAGACAGGAAGGAGTAAATCCCCGTATCCCGAGTCTGTCACGACATCGTCTACACGGACTATGAGCGTTTCAGTTCGTGGCCGTCCCACGTCCGTCCCCGCTCCACCCCGTAGCTCTTTTTCATCGACGAGGTCCACTTCAGGACGCACTAGTGCTCTTGGGAAGAGTCGTATAGGAAAACCCGGCCGAAAAAGCAATGGTGGGGAGCACGATGAACTCCCGTCTGTCCCTAAAAGACCAAAATAATAATAATTTCTACCACGATAGCTTTTATTTTTTTAATTATTAGTACCTTACATTATGGGGACGTTTTCTGGAACCAGTCGAAGTCCCCAAATACTTCGGATGCATAATGTGTCAAGCACACAATATTCCCATGATAGTTATGTACATTGATTGCGGGGTTTTCTGTAGATTATGCCCTCCCATTGTTTTTTCCTGACACGACGATGACTACAATCCGTAAAAGCGGTTTTTTAATACATCATAATGATTATTGAACAATGAATTCGAACGTATTAGTACAAGTCACATACATCACATGTCACAGCACACATTCTAAACTTGGACTCCGCTAACGCGTTCCATCACGTGATCAGTTAATAACACGTGATGCGTTTTCGGTGAATGCGACGCGATTTCAGCGCTTCCACATCCCTACCTCGTCGAAAGATGCCGGATGCAGAGAATGCTCTGCTCAAACGTTCTCCTCGCTCACGCAAGTCTTTAGCTATAGGAAAATTTACCAATACTCTGTCCCCAAAGCGAAAGCGGGCTCATAGTATAGTCCCCGGTGAAAAGATCAAACTGAATGCTCCCCGCCGTTCCATCCTCGTAAATTCTCTTGACTCTCTTTAGATTCTCAACCTGACATGCTTGGCAGCGACCTCCCAGAGGAATCCTCAAATCCTCTAATCAAGCTGACTCTACCCAAGATACATTACAGAACGTTACGCAATTCCAACCTCCATCATCTAATCCTAGCATCCAAGAAAGCACTGAAGCCTCTCCATCATTCTCGGGGGACTTTCACACCAGTGTTTATGACACCGGTACCACACGAAAAAGCCTTGGTGGCAGAAGAGTGAGCTTTGCTGCGCACGCACATGTCCGGTAAGCTGAATTTCACCGAATTTAACTATTTTTATATTATCCGCAGTGTTTTTGAAACAAACGAGCAAAATCGTAACGAGAATTCGTCCCCATCGGCTTCTCCCTCACCTAATGATGCTAAGAACGTTCAGCGTTCTGATCACAAGCTGCCCGAGGATGCAGAGACGTCGTCGGGGCAGTCTCGTCGTGCGAGTATTGGTTCTCAGCCATACCCCAATGACCAAGATGGAGAAGAATCTATGGAACTTTCCGACGATAACATAGTACTTCAATTGTCGACTGAAGATATGTCTTTCTCTGAGAGCATGTCTCAAGCCAGTGACTCCTTTATTGATGACGGAAACATGTCAATGACCGGAGACTTTGGTGATGGCATCCTTTCTCAACGTCAATCGTCTGTTGCTCCTTTTGAATCGCGTCGGAAGTCTAGGATGCGGTCTTCCATACCTATTCCTGTTTCAGCTAATGGGTTCGAACCTACCGATTTTACTGTATCTGTGGACCGACCCCCTCCTCCCGAAACCGATGCCTTCAAAGCGTTGAAAGCCATGGCCAATGGTAATCGACCAGATGATGTGGATGATGTGGAAGACGAAAGTGAAGAAACCGAGATGGATGTTACGACGGCTGTCTCTCGTCTAATCGCAGTAAGGAACAGTGTCGGTGGGTTTCAAATGGATGATAGCTTCTCAACAGAAGATAGTATGGATTTGGAGGATGATCGTACAATGAACATGACAAGCGTCATGAGCAATCTACAGGGCGTAGACATGGATACATCGGCCATGCAAGTGGACGACGATTCGGAAGAAACAATGAGCGCAGCTTCTGTTGTTAGTGCACACATTCTGAAATCCCGTATCTCCACGCCATACCGCCCACAACCTTCAAGCTCGCCTTCGAAAGATAAAGCATCTCAGTCTCATATTCCCAAACCATTACCTGCACCGAAGTTCACAAAGTCCGTTGCCACTACGAGTGCCTTACCTATCTTGTCCAAAGGTGCACCATCAAGGAAAAACTCTGTCGCTAGTGAACGTCCACCGGTTCTTAATCGCCAAGCTGATCCTCTTCCCTCCCCGAAGAAATCGAATCCTTCTGAGAAAACGGCTTCTTCAACTCAGGAATCTCTCCAGGTAGAAGTACAGCAGGATTTTCCCCAACAAATAAACTCCAACGCTCGTTTGGAAAGTGAGGATGTTTCAAGAAGCACAAGACGACCGTCAGGATATTATCGAAAGAGTCTCAGACCCAGTTCAACTACAACATTACAGGCTCAAGCATCTGCGGACAAAGACACTGAAGACGATTACTCAATCGAAGATAATTCACCTCCTCATATTCAACAAGGATCGCAGCAGCCCCAAACAGTGCGTGAGAGTCATTCACAAAACTTATCACAGCTGAGAGTGCACGTTTGCAAAGGATTACAGAGAAAACTTACCCTATTTGAATGCAAATAAGGCTCAAATCAGATACCCTGTCTCGGAAGGTTCTGTTATTGAAGAAAATATGGTACCGCCCCCCATGCGATGAAAGAGATTCGGTATGCTAAACTAATCTACAGGACCCTATTTCCATCGAACAGTTCTTGAATATGACAAATATCCGTTTTATGGACGACCTAACGTGTCCTCGTCGATCAGTTATTCACCCCTCACAAATGAAAAGACGAGTATCGCACGAAGGTGGATTTCTTTTCCTATTGTCAACATTTTTGTCTAACACAGGTTTTAGACTCTATGGATGGTCCGCCCCTCTCTTTGTATGTCATTGCAATGGCAATTCACATAGCTCAGTTGGAAACAATGATCTGGGTCAGTCCTGAATTTAATACACCGTCATCTCACTAAATATCGTATTTCAGATTTCAAACGATATGCAAACCGCGATTGAGAAGTATAAGTCTCAATATCAACAAACAGAGGATGACGTTGCTAAGGACATACCAATGCTCTTTCGGGAATATTTCGCTGCGTACGACGAAGATCGAGAACCAATTTTAGTAAGTTGGTTATATCTACTTTGTATCTACACACGTAAACCCGTTCTAGTACGTCTTGAAACTCATTAAATCTAATGCTATATCATCTGCCAAAGCAAACTGGTATGATTGGAAGAGAGGTTGGATTCAAGGACTGCAAGTGAATGCACTGCGTACTCTGGAAAACTTACATGCTGTAAGCATGATACTCTTCACGAAAAAACATAAAATGACTTCTTGCAGGATAAAAATCAACTAGTAGACTTCAGCACACGGGCCGGTGAAACTTTACCCTTCTTACGTGCCGAATATGAAACTATCCTTCAAGAGTTGGAGAGTGAACGGGCTCAAATATCTGAAATTGAACAATGTGACCAAGAGTTCTTGTCCGAGCTGAAAGTGACAATAGCAGAACAGAGGTGACTCCTATCATACTTCGGTGAACAATGACTGAGTTTTTTCGATAGTCATGAACTCGATCTACTGAAGACAGAATTAACTGATGGGAAGAACAAGCTGGATCGCTTAAATGAGACTATAGAAGAGCTCAGAGAACAAACGGAGAAAGCAGAAAAAGCGATTAGAGTTACCCAAAGACAACTTGAATTACAAAAAACCAGCACTCGTTCTGAAGTATTCCGTCTCCGTGGTATGTATGATGTATGGTTTTCGCTTCATGTGTTCAGTCGACAATATCTCTTTTCTATAGAAGAACTGCAGTGTTTACAAGCCTTCCACTTGTGGCGAATTACAAGCGTGGATCCGTCATCGATCGAGTTGTTGTATGACTCGAAATATAAAGTCACCATGCCCTGCCGCCGCTTCACACCATTACCAGGAGACCTCCAAATCTCACCGATTGTGTATCCTGAAGAAGAAGACTTTCCATTACTTGGTCAACTCATGGTAATCTTTGCCAAACGACACGCTATACAGAGTGAAACTAAGGCAACTTTGCGATCGGTGACGAACTTCAATCGAAATCATAAGCAACAACTAATCCTTTCAATAATAGATAATACAAAGAATGTCAGATTTCTGGGCTTCATATTTCCAATTACGATGGCAATTGAGGTTTATCGTTATTAAATATCCGCTTTCATGCCAACTCCTTCCTTCCGGTACAACTATCACTGAGGCCCAAGGATTTCAAGTGACAGTAACGTTGCTATTACTAAAAAAAACTGCTAAGGCGCAAATCAAATTCTCGTTTAGCGAAGAGCTATTATCTCAATGGCCAAATACCCTATCTATGCTGCAGTACACAGTTCAAGTTCTTTATGGGCAATTAAGGTGGGCGCTCTTTTGGCTACACTGATGGAGAGTTAAACCTTTTTTCTCCAGTTCCCAATCTATAGAGCAGGCTTTCAGGAGCCGATTGAGTGAGGCGAAGCCAGAGGAGAATCACGCCTGTCTCGTCGATGCATGTATGGAAGTTGTAAGTCAGTACGGATGAATGCCAAAATGCTAGTATATAAATATAGTTCAGATCATGGGAGTGTACAGTAGAATTGTATAGATAAAAGTTTGTAATTTACAGTGTAGGCTTTGCCTCCACATTTAGACGTAAACTTTGCACGAAGGTGTTCAAGCCAGACGTGATGACTTCAAGGGAGCGACGGTTTGCATTCAATAACGCAAGCTGGCTTTTTGCAATGTCACCCGCGTGCACCCAGGCTGAAATGGCTTGAACTAAGGATGAACGCCTGCGTTCAAAAGCTCGTTCTTTCTTTCGTATAGAAATTTGCGTGTTGGAGATCTGGGTAATAACAGCAAGAATTTTGTCTTGCCATTGGTTGTCTTTATCCCGCAGCTGTTGTTCGAACTGATATTGACTTTCTTCGAATTCCCGTTCTTTATCTGCGAGGAGCTGGTGGATGCGTTCTTCTAAAACTTTGACTTGCAAAGCTAAGTCTGACGCTTCTTGTTCCCGGCTTTGACGTAGGCTAAGGAGTCGTTGTTCTAATTGCTCAATCCGTGCGTCCCGCTCGGAACAATTTGACTGAGTGGCACCAAGCTTCGTTTTGAGATCCTGAATCGTGCTCTCACGAAAATCGGAGATCTTGTTCCCCACAGGAGTCGAGGGAGACGAGTTACCGGAGGTAGGAAACAGTATTTGTGATATCGATGAATAACTATTTCGACTCCCGGTGACTGGAGATGGCGTTTGCGGCTCAGACGGTAGCACGAATGGATTAGGAGATTGGGCTTCATCAGGCGAGAATCCAAAGCTCACAAGACGCTCTCGGAATTCTGGTGTGAAAATTGAAGGTAGAGGTTGAGATAGAAGATGATCAATGTCGCCTGATTTCTCCAGTAGCTGCTGAATGGAAAGTATTGACTGTCGAGGATCAGTTGAAGTCATAGTCATAGAACGAGAAGAGTGAGGTGTTTGGGGAGAGAAAGCTAGCGGAGAAAGGAAAACATTATTGGCACTCTCCTTGGAAATCTGTACTTTCAACTCGCTGTTTCCAGTGGTAGTTTCGACAACAGGTTTAACCGGTGAGACTACCGTGGTCAGGAGCGCGGAGACATCGTTCGCGTCGATACTGTCCAAGCTTGCACTTTCAAGATAAGGGCTGAGAGGTGGAGAAAGTAAAGAGGTGCCGGTGATTTCGGGCATCTGGAAAGGATTGGATGGAGATAATTCCACTTTCGCTATTTCGGAAGGTGAGACCCGTCGCCGCGTATTTCGGGACAGAGGCGACTGAAGGTGCAATCCAAGACTTTTCTTGCTTGAACCTGACACAGGTGTGTTTCTCTGCGAGGCAGCCGATGCAGGTCTAGACACTGCTGCTTGGTTCGCACTTAAACGGGAAACGGAGGAAGGCGATGTTTTGACAACCTTAGGACGAGATGAATCGAGTGACCTTGAGCTCTTATGAAGGACCAACTTTTGGGGTGACGAAGTTGATGCCAATGGAAGAGAAACAGGAACAAGGGGTTTGCGGGCTACCCTTCGTGGAAGCGGACTAACAGGACGTTCGACTTGGACGAAGTCAGTATCGTCGTCATCTTCGGTGACGCTTTTCTCCTCGTCGCCCAGTCTAACAGCCTTATCGGATTCGTAATCGTTGGACCGTTTCTTACTGCTTTTATGTGGCTCAGACCTGCTCGGAGTAACTTTGCCCTTGTACTTCGGAAGACTCGACGGTGCGGGACCTTTGGGATGCAAAGTAGACGTCAGATTCCGTAACGTCAACGAAGCTCGAGACTTCATCGGCTTGCTTATTGACTTGTCGAGGGAATCCTTGGCTTTATGTGTCGAGCCCATGTTGTCAGTGGAAGTTGGAGGACGCTTTACAAGTTTGGGGGTTACTTTAGGTGTATCGATGGCTGTGATACTAGTAGATTTATCGTGACTGATGTCCAGCGAAGCCTGTCGCGATACACGTTTCGAATCAAGTTTAGATTTCAGGTTGCTGTCCGGAGTGCTTCGATCATAAATTGCTGTGGAATCTAAATCCGTGCAAGCAGAACTTGAATTCGAATTAGAATCCAAATTTATTTGAATAAGTTGTTTAGAATTGGTCATAATAGCTGCATTTCTGGCAGCAGGCATTACGGTCGTAGACATTCGTTTGGAGCGTGAAAATGTTTGTTTTGCAGGAGAACCCGCCATTGAATGGGCGTGGACAAAGGTGGATGACGTTGGTTTGTTGTTGTCCTCCTCGTGACAACCGCGTGTGTCACATGCAACTTGAACCATTTCAATACTAGAGGCGCCTGGGGGTCGCAGGGCCCTTGCATGCAGGCCGGTGTTTATTTTCAAAATATATTTTCAAATGGTCACTTCACACATACACAGATGTAGCAAAAACCTTAATTCTCGACAATTAAACATTCATCGTCGCCCTATTATGCAAACATGCATTGTTTCTAAGATATACCCAGACAATTATTCAGACCCCAATTTCACCAATCCCGCAGGCTATGCGCCCATGATTTTCTTGATTTTTTTTGGTGCCGAGAAATGTTTTAGAACGAAAATGAATAGAATGACATCACGCACAAAATTTGGCCGTGTAAGCCGCAAGAGGAGCGCAGCTGATCTAGATCGCTTTCGGAGCAAACGAATTTAAGGTTGCGTTGCACTTTGCCCGCGGGGGAGCTGTTCATGATAAAACCCAAGTAATGTCCGGATTGCACATTAAAAGTGGCGTGCACACCCCGAGAATTCAGGAAGACGTCACTCGGAAACGCTCTCGTCTTGAACTTATTGGAGTCGTTTTGTGCATATCGCACGATTAAGGATTTCAGAGTGAATGTCGTCAGGAGGGATAGCGGTGATAAAAGGAGGGAGGAAACTTAGGATTAGTCGTCTCCAATTTGCAGTTACACCGACGTATGCGTTCACGGAGTATAAGTCACAAGGACAAACAGTAAGCCCGGTCATAGTGGATCTAGCAAAACCTCCGAGTGGGAGAATGACGCCGTTCAACGCGTACGTTGCACTTTCAAGATCCAGGAGTCGGGAAAATGTGTGTTTGTTGAGAGAGTTCGACATCGAATTATTTACTCAACCAATGGACGAAGATTTGCATAAATTCGATCTTTATTGCAAAAAATGGACAGAGAAAAACACATTAGTAAAACCGCAGAGTCGTTGTTGCCTGAAATCGCATGGGACACATCGGTGAGAGAAAAGACATATCCGCTGCAAGACATGGAGTAAGAAATCAGTCAAATAAGATAGGTGAGAATTACGGAGAAGAACAAACAGAACGAACTGTGTTTATGGCTTTGTAAAGCGGGGAAGGGTCCTAATATCAAAACTCCGAGGTAACCGAAGCGGGAAGAAGCCGGCTCATAATCAACACATACATATAAATATAAACGTGCACAAACAACGTGCAGATGGAAGCAAATTCTACGGGGGTGATGAGCCCTTGTTGCATGCAAGGGAATTAATATTAAAACGATAACATTCATGGACAACCCAGAGCACTGCGAAGAAAACGGATATTATCGCAGATATATATTTTAGTCATAAGTACAATACAAACACCGTCCCTGAGTAAACGTGTGGCGATATTATTTCAGTCAAGCTAATGGTGTCGTGCATGGTCTTTAGCCTCCTCCCAAGCTCGCAGTTCCTCCCCTACATCTCGTTGCATTCGTTGATAAATATATGTAGAATCGTGTTTTTCAACTTTCTCGTGTATTTTAAGAGTCTTATTCTCGCTATGATGACAGTTAGTGGACCTATCGATATGCAGATGCATTGAAAGTGGGGCTTGCCTAGAATTCAACAACGAGAGATATAAGGTCCAAAAAACTCCACATGTGGATTGAAATGGTACACGATACGGTAACGGCATATATCTATAGTTTATCATCTGCGAGACAAAGCGTATTTGAATATGAATACGACACGTTTACGAAAGCCCACTCACTTGCGCGAAGGGCCAGACCATCCAATTTGCGAGCAAAGCAGGCATGAATAAGTCGGTAAACTTTTGTTCGATGTCATGAGCCGATCTACGCTCCATAAGTCCCATGGAACTTAGAAAGATGGCCAGCTGCATATCAAAGATCAGAATTAAATCGAAAAAAAAAGTAACAAGAGGCTTACCCCAAAAGGAGCCCTAAAATTGACTATGTGTCAGAATTATCCAAGCAAAGACACCTAAGATATACCCACATGAGAATCTGATCACTGGCCACTCGTTTTGTGACGGCCAAAAGGTTTGCCCTTCTTCCATGTTTCAAAGGGAACTTGAATTCCAGAAATTTGGCCCAGCGGCCAATAATGGGACCTTTGGAAAATTGTCATAAAATATGTCGGACAGAGACAATTGAATGTGGAAAGACCCATTAGAGCCCCGAAAGCGGCGAATCGTAGTGTTCTGACTAAGTCGTAGGGAGGTCTTGGGACTTGCATGTTATCTGGATCACGCTTAGCCAACTGACAAGGACATAATTTGAAATGTTAAATGGTTAGATTTTGCATAAAATTTTGACGAGGCCTCAGTCGAAAAAACCGACCGTTATCTGTGAAGTTTGCGCGACAACGTCGCCGATAGCATTAAGAGTGGCATTGGCACAGACTAGGGTAAGGGCTGGTCGTCTATTGAAAGCGTTTTGGTAAAATTTGAGGAAAGTAGACATAGCCATCCATAGACGTTTTGGCTGGGTTATTTTATATTGGACACGCACTGGAGCAGCTTTTGGAACGACGAATGAATTTCGTCATGTCACATACCATCTGTCACACTTTTGCCACTCGACCGCGAAAGGAAAATGAGATCGGCAAATGCAATGCCGAGCACTCTCCACTATACCGTCTTCTGCGTCGTCAATGTCGTTGTGCTTAAATATGTCAACTCCATCGTCACAAATCCTTACATGGTCAGTTCATTATCCTAATTCCTATTTTTTAATCACTGGAAATCTTCAAGGATGAACCATTTCATATTCCACAAGCACAAGCATACTGTCGAGGTGAATGGTCGACTTGGGATCCAAAGATTACAACACCCCCTGGATTGTATGTTATTTAGTCAATCAGAATTCATTCTCTTCTAAGAAAAGATAATTGTCAGATATCTCTTAAGCCTAATTATCAATCGTATTTTTATGTTGAAATGCACCATTCCCGTGCTTCGCCTTACACCCTTACTGACGCTGCTTTCTCTTCCAATCGTCGTCTCTCGATTGACAGCATTCTATCATCGTTTACCACCACCTCGTTCTTTTCTATCGCCCTCTTTAGGGGATACTGCCATTTCAACATTCCCTATTGCTTGGTTCTTTGGTTTCTTATACTACACAGACGTTCCAAGTCTGATCTCTGTATTACTCACGCTGTTGGCTGCTGTCCATGGTTCACATTACACTGCTGCTCTGGTTGGAATTTTTTTTTAACCTTCACGCGTCATGTCTTATTACATGTTTATCTAGCTTGGCATTTTGAGTTGTTTCTTCCGCCAGACAAACATTGTGTGGCTCGCCTATGCGTTCTGCGTAAGCCAATTATACCGTTTCCGATTCATGGCCACATACCCCAAGATTTATGATCCTCCTGCGCTCAGCGTTTCGCCTTGTATGTGAAATTCTTTTGTGGTCATCAAATAAACTAAAACTAATGTTTTTCCTCTGGCAGCTGATGTACCCAAAGTTTTTACAAGTCTCATAAAAGTTTCGTACTTCATCCTGAAAGACTTCCTGCCTTATCTGCTTTGCCTTATTGTTTTCATCGGTTTCGCCGCGTGGAATGGAGGCATTGTCTTGGGTATTTTTTTTAGTTTCTATCTCCCTTTAATAATCTCAAACCGATTCTCTTTCGCAGGCGATAAGAGCAATCATACTCCCGTACTTCATATCCCGCAACTTTATTATTTTATCTTTTTCGCCACTGTTCTTGGCTGGCCTGTGTTCCTCAGTTATGAAGGCGGATTACTCAGTCTTGCTCGCGCAGTTAGATACCGCGTACTTGGAACTTCCCGGTATGTATTTCTCTTATCCTTGACCTTATCTAGCTATTCTAACTATCCTCATATGTTTTGCTACATTCAGGCGAGCATTGGCGAGCATAGTCCTAATGGCACTCATGTCCTGGACTATAACTAAATTTACGTAGGTCAGGCCTCGAAACTCAATAGAGTGCGGTAATCATAGGTTTCTAGTATTCACCATCCATTCTTACTCTCGGATAATCGACATTATACCTTCTACATATGGCGTCGAATTTTCCATGCGCATACCCTCGCACCTTATCTATATGTTCCATTCTATGTCATTGCGGGTTGGTCTTGGTACCTGCTAATAGGCAAGTAAAGCCAGCCATGTTCCCGCCATTCCAGAATCTTATCGTTTTGCTTGCTTAGGCAAGGATCAAACATTTTTGCAGACAATCGCACTTCCTCTTGCAATTGTTCCCGTTTTACTGCCTACGCCATTGCTCGAGCCTCGGTACTTTGTGATACCTTACATACTCTTCCGCATCCAAATCATTGACTTGCCAACCTCGGTTGTTAGCATTGAATGGGCATGGTATACATTAATAAATCTAGTGACCATGTATGTTTTCTTATACAAAGAGCGTGCCGGAGTAGGGAGGTTTATGTGGTGATCATGATGATGACCTGTATTCTAACTGCATTTGTTTATTTAATCCCTGTTTTCCTAAAACGCAGAATATACAAATGTTCTCTACCAGCCCGTCGTTCCAAACAAACCTTAGTGACATTATTCATTATTTGAGCTTTTGGATGATGCTGTGGTATGGATACCGTGACGTACCTCGCTGGGTAGTGCGTAGTCAACCCACATGCGATGTCGGATACTTTGTACATCGTTAGCCTTGAGTACAACAAGGTAAAACAGTCCGTTCAGTGAAAGATATTCCTGCAAGAAATGACTGAGACCCCAAGTCGATTGAACTTGTGTTTCACCACCTACAACCACCACCCGTAAGAATTCATTAGTGACCTGCATCCCTAACAAACCGCCGGACCAGGAGCACTCTATATCCCGCTTTTCCTGTGCCAAACACAATTCGTCTTCACCAGTTGGTACGTACGGAGGATTGAAGAGGATGATGTCTATTCTGCCTCTTAGGCGTTCTCGAAAAGGCTGCGCGAAGGAAGCTTGGACAGGATGGAGGAGAACCTTTTCATTGAAACTATAACCTGTTCGGCGCGAAGTCAACTGTGAATTATGGACATACTTTATTCGTTGTTCCTGTTCGCAGTGTACAATCGTTGGCGAAAGAGTTGATGTCCGTGCAAAGATAGACTAGGGGGTCCTTTAACAAGAAGTTCGTAGACAGTATATATCGCACTCACGGCACCTTGGCCCTAGTAATTTTGCTACAAATGCAGACACACAGCCTGAACCAGATCTATTTCTTTTGGATTGGATTGGATCATAACACTAAAATGCGGGGCCGTACCCAACTTCCAAGCAAACATTTGGTTGTAATGACGACAAGAGCTCAGCATCTTGCTCCAATGCATCCACGAGAAGAAATGTATCCTCTTAGAGTTCATATTATTTGAAAATTTATAATTACTAAAGGTGGAATACAGACCGGCAGGCTCATAAACATGATTATAAGCAGACGGAACGAGATGTGAGAGATCAGGTAGTGGAAACATTGAAAGATTGAAGTGTGACGACTCTAAACGAACTTTATGAAATCTTCCTACTATTCCTCGTCAACCGTCGAATACTTCCACCGTTATCAACTGTCGGATTCACTTTCTCTGTAAAAGCTACGATGTCTGTCTCTGTCAGGATGTTTTTTTTGCCCAGAATGCTGATTCGAAAACTATCGGTCAGTTTTGCCAGCCGAGGGTAAACTAACCCACTTACCGTTTCTTCTTCTTTGGCACATCTATTTCACCTTCCCTTGGCACGTATTCAGCATCCGGTCCGGCATACATGATACTTTTCTGGCGTGCCTGCTTGTCCGGGATAACCGCCACAGAATCCTCAAACTGATCTTCGGCACGGTTCAAAAGGCTGTCGAACGATACTCGCTGCTTCGTTACTGTGGTTAAACTATCATGAACCATTGCATTTTTATGTTTGGTCTTCTTGATTGCCGCTGGTGTCGTGGGTTGCGCTGCCGCCATAGCTATACCTAAGGAGCTTTCAATGTCGTCGTCAGGAGTCAGACTATGAGAATCGGGGATGGGGTCCAGATCCCGGGAGTTGCTTTCTCCTTCCTCATTCTCCCAAACTTTATCTTCGCCTTCAGTCGAGGTATAACTGGATGAAATAGCTTCTTCCTCTTCCGCAAAGCTAAATAAGCCCAAGTCTCCAGACGAATCTTCTGTGATAACCACATGCGAAAGGGGTCGTTTCCTAGCTAATGGACTTGCATGCTCATCCACTTAACAATGATAAGTTGAAATAATGGATGCCCTTTCGCGAATCATCTTACCGGATGTTTGTGATGACTCATCACTGCTTGTTTCCACAGTCTACCAGAATCATACATCAAAAACTTGCATTTTTGCACAATGTGAGCCTACCAAGCTTCTCTCAATATCCATCTCCTCTTCGATGTCCGAAAGATTTCCATCTACGGAATGACCTACTGGGGCGACAAACTGAGCTTGACACAGCATGTCAATTTTTCTATCAATTTTCAGTTGGTTTTCCTCAAGCTATAGGGCAGTGTTAATTATGTCTTAGAGTGTCGTCCAACTCTGACCTCATTTCGCATCCTATTTGCGTACATTCTTTCCATCTGCGACATTCTTCCTTCCATTTCTTGAATAACTTCTTCTCTGATCGCAGATTCTGTCAGAACACATCTCATCTCAGCTTCGAATAACTACGCAAAAGGAGTGAAAAAAAACGTATCGACCCAGATTGCATTCATTACTTACCCGAATCCGCAGTTCCTCCACGCGTTCGAACAAAGCCTCTATGAGAGGATTGTTGGGCTCCCAGTCCGCTTCATCATCTTCGTCTTCTTCCTCTACAAATAAAGTTTGTTCGAACGTGGCTGAAAATCAAACTCAAACGATTTCCTTACCTTCCATGATGTCAACTTGTTTTTCTGTCAATTTGGCATCCTTTTCTCCAACCGAAAGGGTTACTTTCCTGTAGTTAGTTTGAGGAGCTAGGCGAGGGATTGCGGAAGGCGGTGGCCGTTTTTGAGCAGCAATATGTACATCTCTTGCCAATGCCGAAAATTTCATCACGTTGGAATTTTCGTCAAATCCTGTATCACATGGATTGATATTAACGATCATAGCCTATTGTGACCTGTTCAGAAGCGAAGCAATATGGCAGTGGTCAGGAAAAGAACTTACAGCTTTCCCATTTCCAACGAAAAAGTCTTGAAATATCTCTGTTAGTTTTGAATGTCTAAATGGAATTAGGTTCAGTCTAGCGTTGTGGGGTGTTGACGCCAAGGCAAGTTTCTTCTGATTCATTCGTATAGCTTCCAGGCACTGGCCTAAAACCATGAGTGATTTGTTTATGTTCCCAGCCTCCTTAAGTCGTTCTCCACTGCTCTGGGTATTGTTAACTCGTTCAGACCCGGCTAAATCTACAATGGAGAGTCGTGAAACCTGTACCGCATTTATATCCTATAAAAAGTCATTGACAGCTTCCAAAAATTCAGCTGAAAATAGAGCTTACGGGGTTATTTCTCCTAGATTTCATGACTTTTATGGTAAAAACACTATGCGACCGACTACTAGCTTGGTTGGCCAATGTACCAAAAACTCTCCGATTGATTTGTCCCAATTTTACAATGGCTTTAGCTTCCTCTGTAGTTCGAACTCTAATCTCTCGGAGATTTGCAATGTATTTGCCGCCGTCCGGGTCATTTTTCAAGGCTAAAGCTTTTCGCTTGAAAAGGAATGAATCAGAGTTACTTGAAGCCAATCCTCCAGGAAGGCCAGTGTTGCCAAACCCATTCACTGAGTAATGTCGAGGTTGAGAAGGTGGGATGCTGGTCGAATCAAAAGAAGACGTATCCAATAGGCTGAATACTTTCTCGTTGTATATTTCGAAGTAGGAAATCCATACGGAGTATTCATACTCTTTGTCGACGTGCACAACTTCGTGAATGCAAAGTTAGGGAGGAAGTCCAGATTAATGTACATAATCATCGTGCTTTACCAGTTTCATCGTAATCATCCCAACCCGGATGGCTCACGACCATGTCACCCAGCACACTTTCACAAGTCGAAGAAAGATCTACTGCTGTCAAACTTGATCTCGCGCTCTCATTATCGTCGCTGTCATATTCGACTCCGGCCAAACGAACGGGGCGCAACTAGAAGATCTCAAGATAACAAAAGGAAACAACATCGGAGATACAACGTACAAGTGCGTCACTATGCAAGCCGTCCAGGCTATTGAATACCACATCTAGAATTCTGGGTAACAAGCCCGCGGATCCTTTACTATTTCCGCCTTGTATGGTGTAAGTCTTGCCCGAGTTAGTCACACCATATGCGAATAGTAGACCATTTTGTCCATTCAGGAGGTCTCGTATCAGCGGGAGGCCAACATCCGTGAAAAATTCAGATTGTTGAGTTTCCGGAGGAAAAACCTTGGTAAATGTATAAACTGACCCGGTGTTTGATTGTCGTGACCGGGGAGAGGGGTCGGCCATTCGAACAGAGGTGTCGGATAAGGCTATGAGGTATGGCTTTGTTATTGGGACGTCTTCAGATTTATGTGGTCGAATTCGTAGGAAAGCCTGAAATAAACAAAACATTAGCCTCGAAGATGATACAGTTAACAGAACACCTGACGCACCTTGATTGGCTGCTTCTCCGTCGTTTCATCTTCAATACCCCCCGACCGTGCAATTTTGACTTGTTGCTTGTCTGTATCCTTGGAATTCGGAGGCGTGCGACGAGTCAATTTCTTTACAGGAGATAAGGGTTCAACTTCTTTCACTGCGTTGGTTTTGCTTGTAGCCCGAGTAACGCGGGGAGTGGGAGTTGGAATCACTCTGTTATAAGCCAAAGTGCGCTTGTTCTGTGCAGGTGTTACAGGTTTCATAGGTTGCTATTGATGAAACAGATTCGAGAGGGAAAAAGCTGGGTTACGTTGAATGACCAGCACGGTAAACCGTGACAACCACAAGATATACGCGTTATGTCACGTGATGGCGAGGACACGTCCATGAGCAACAACACCTCACCGACCTCACCAATCATCGTCCTTCAAGTTCACTTCAGCGAACATCCTAACTTCAAGCACCTGATGACAGACAACAAGGCTGTGTATAGAATTTTCTCTGTAAGATATGAATCAAAATCGTTTTTCGATTGACGTTTCAATACATAACGCGTGAATAAAATAAATGCACGTAAACCGTGACTGTCTTCCAGGGTGTCCGACTCTCCAAGTAGTTACCAAAGTATACAAAATATATTGTTAGACCATTCTTTCTTTAGTTACTGCGGTGTTCCTCGCCCGGCACCAAATGAACTGGCCCTAAAAGCATAAAACATAAGACTAATGTCACGAAAAAATCGATAATTCAAGCGTACAGGTCTCTAAGGGTAGGGTCGGACATCAAATCCTGCATTGAAGGCATACCACCACCTGACTGAGCTCGATTTAACTAGAAAAAAAATTAACCTGATGTGCGACAAATTTTATAGAATAAATAACTTTACCATATTTGCGATAGCAGGGTTTTGCATCAATCTCTCCATTCCACCATTTGCCATCATATTTTGTGCCATCTGCCTCACCGCCGGGTTGTTCATCATACCTGCTAGATTTGGCATGCCTTCACCTCCACCACCTCCACCAAACATACTGGCTAGGCTACCCAGATCGGGGAGTCCACCTCCGCTGGAAGAATTAGGCGTGGCTTCGTCCGGCGCAGACACGTTAGTTGACATCCGTGCTTCGGCTTGTTCCAAACCGGCTTTGAGATTAGCATTGTTAGTATCTAGCTCTAATCCGTGCCTGTAAGCTGATGCAGCTGCTGCGAAATCCTCCAAGCAAAAATGAGCGTGTCTTCACATAAAAAAAACTAGTGTTAACACAGAAAACTCCCATTGTCGAGGTTCGCTTACCCCAGTCGAGAAAACGCTTTCACAAATTTCGGGTCAATCTCTAAGGCCTTTTCGGAATCTTCAATAGCCTTGTCATGTTCTCCTAGAGACGAATATGCTGCAGCACGATTTGAGTAGTACACTGCGTTTGTTCCATCCAGCGAGATAGCCTCAGTGTACGATTCGATCGCTTTAGAATAATCTTTTCGAGACATCAGACCATTTCCTGTTTGTTTCAACTTCTCAGCCTGAGCTTTGTTTTCAGCCGAGACAGGTTGAGGGGCAGCAGATGCTGTGGAGGAAGAAGTCGCGATTTTTTCCCGTGTTTTCAAGTAAAGTTCGAACATTGACATCAAGGTTGCCGGTTTTATACTGAGCCTGTCTCTCTGCTGTTTATCATTTGGATCAACTCCGTATGCTTCCGCAATGGATTGGACTGGGGAAAAATAATTAATACCGCCGAAGGTTTTGGTGGGAACGGACCTTTCTAACGAACCTGCTATCTCAATGCCTTCTTGATCTTCCCCTTTGATGGTACCGTCTTGTAAAGATTCCGTCAAAAAATCGATAATACCAAGAGCTAGACGTTCTTTTTTGTCTGCCATGATTTTGTGGTGTGTTAGGAAGATAGTTGATCTGTAACGATCGGGTTATTGTTTATGTAAGTGCCGGTGGTGCACCAGGTGCCCATCTCATATCCTACATCTTTAAGATCTTTCTCAGTTGCTCGACTCGTACGGTCGTTAAATGTCTTCTTTATCAACGGCCGCTCTAGTGCAATTTTCAGATCTTCATCCTAAACCATCCGGTATCACTTTCTCGTATGGCACCGCCGGTTTCCGAACTCAGTGAGCATATTGCACAATGATGGCGAATGTACAGTAAACATTTGTTCAGGGCTGTTTTACTCGACTCAGTTTTATTCCGTGTCGGAGTGCTGGCAGCTCTTCGAAGCAAGCGGCTGGATGGCAAGATCATTGGGGTAATGGTGACTGCTTCTCATAATCCTGAAGCCGTATGTTTTTACAACTATATCATATCCCCGTGGCCAGTAATCAGAGTTATAATATACAGGATAATGGAGTTAAACTCGTTGATCCCAGGGGTGAAATGTTAGAAAACTCTTGGGAAGCATTGGCGACCAATTTATCCAATGCGGAGACCACCGGCGATCTTATACAAGTAGTTACAAACATTATCAGCCAGCAAAAAATAGATATATCAAAACCGGCAAATGTCGTATATGCTCGCGATACCAGACCATCAGGTCCCAATCTTGTCGCTGCACTCGAGGATGGCCTACGTGCCATGGGCACCATTACGAGAAATGAAGGTATTCAGACAACACCAGTCTTGCATTACCTTGTTCGTTGTATCAACTCCAAGGGAACTAAGGATGATTATGGTGATCCTTCAGAACAAGGTTATTATCAGAAACTTGGAAGCGCCTTCCGAAAGTTAATGGTCAGTCTTTTGTTATATAATCCCACTTTGACTTATTCAGTTGACATATTCCTTTTTGTCAGGCTGGGAAAAAGGCTACACCACTTGTGGTTGATTGTGCTAATGGCGTTGGCTTTTTTGCTGCCAAAGCGATATCAGAACATGTTGGATCGGTTCTACAGACATTACCACACAATATCGCCATTAACGCGCCAGGTGCCCTGAACAATGCGTGTGGAGCAGATTACGTGAAAACTTCACAGCGCCTGCCTCCATCTTTAGTGTCTGTTCTTCAACCGGGACAACGTGCATGTAGTTTCGATGGTGATGCGGATCGGCTTATATACTTCTACATGGATGATCGATCTCAGTTTCATATGTTGGATGGCGACAAGATAGCCGCATTGGTGGCAAATTTCATTGTAGAACTTGTCAAAGGAGCGGGACTTGAAAAAGTCCTTGAAGTCGGCGTTGTTCAAACAGCATATGCTAATGGCAGTTCTACCAAGTACCTTAGTGAAGTCAGTCCATTGCCTGCTCTACTAGTTCTATCCAAGTAACTAAATAAACACTACAGAGACTGCCTGTTCAATGTGTTAAAACTGGTGTCAAAAATTTGCATCATGCCGCCGAACGCTATTCCATCGGGGTTTATTTCGAAGCAAATGGGCATGGAACTGTACTCTTTGCTCCCACTGCCCTGGGCACGCTGGCATCTCACCAGCCTTCTACGCCAGCCCAATCAACCTACTTAACTAATCTTATCGCACTGTCTGAACTCATCAATCAGACAGTGGGAGATGCACTTTCAGACATGTTACTTGTAGAGGTCATCCTAGCACATAAAGGCTACAGTGGCTACGAATGGGATTCTATATATTCCGACCTTCCTAATCGATTGGTCAAAGTAGTAGTAAACGATAGGAATATGTTCGTAACTGAAGATGCCGAGCGACGTTTGACCCGACCAGTTGGGCTGCAACAAAAGTTGGATGAAATTATCAGAAAATATGATGGCGGAAGAGCATTTGTTCGACCGAGCGGAACAGAAGATGTGGTTCGTGTTTATGCGGAGGCAACACTCCGTCCCCAAGCCGATGGTGAGTTGTGAATCCATCTTAATTTATATTCGAATTCATTTTATTTTCAGAATTAGCCTTCAAAGTGGCTGGTTTGGTATATGACGAGTCGGGTGGGGATCCGGCTAAGAAACCCAAAGAATTTCTGTAAGATTAACGCAATATGCATATGTAGACAATAATGAGATTAGAATTATGCAAATGTAACGAATGTACTCATTTTTTTCAATTGAACTGTTTCTGAGCTGATTGTCGCGTGCGAACTATGATAGTGACGCTTCAGTACTTACCGCAAACAATGTGTCGTCTCGTCGTTTATAAAGGAACTCAGCCTGTCCAGCTATCCCAAGTAATAAGCGCATGATAATTTGTGTTCAAACAGCTTGTTCAAACATCTCTCGTAGCTTCTTACAAGACCTGCTCACTCCATCATTCGTCAAGCTTTCGACCCGCGATTACGAACAGATCACAGGAGACCCATCAATGGGGACGGTTTTGGTGTTGGTATGCATTATCTCTTCTTAAATTGCATCAGCATTGGCCGCTTAATTGACAGATAGGATGGTATGACTCTGTCTATGATCCTGAACTCGGAACGCAACCGTGCATCTTCACCTCTGTCACTCCTGTACGTCAACCATATGTCTATTGTCGAACTCTCTTCAACAGATTAACAGGCTTGGAACAATGATAATTTGACTAGACTAGCCGAAAAAATCAAATCCCCCCTTGTTTTGTTTGTACTCGAGTTTCTAATTCCCCAGTCGTCAGCTCAGGCGTATCGTTTGCAGTGCCCATGTTCGAGCTTATACCTCCGGCTCACTGTCGTTAGACAATTGTCATCCATTCGTATTCGAAAATCTGATGGTAGGCCGTCCTTTCAAACACAGGGTGATTTGAAACAAATTATCTGTTGTTTCCTTTCTAGTTTATGCATAACGGAGAGGTTGCGGGATTCGAGAAGTTTAAGCGTACATTACAAGCGAGTTTGAGTGACGAGATTTTTTCAGTTGTCAATGGAAATACAGGTATTTCCATTATTACCAGTTAAGCCTTAATTTAACCGACGTTAGATTCTGAATGGAGCTTTGCTCTGTTCCTTTCCAAGGTAAGCCAAATTTCTGCAGCTGAGTTACTAATGTCCTAAAAACCCACATTACTAGCTCCCCGATTGTCATGCGACTCGTTTCAGTACTCAAACTTTGAGACGAGCCATGGAAGCTACTATCATCTCTTTGAATGAATTTGCTCACGAAGCTGATATCACCGAGGTCTGGAGCGAGGACTTCTCTCTCTCATGGGGAAATGTTTAATGAGATTTTTCCACAGCCTAGCCTGCTAAATTTTGTTGTCAGCGATGGTGAAACTGTAGTGGCCACAAGATATATTTCGTCCAAAGTCCACGAGGCAGCATCATTGGTGAGTGTCCCAATCACTGCTGCTCTTCGTAAACTAATTCATTAGTGGTACTCCTCTGGAACATCTTTCGATGAATATGCGCCTGGAGGACACTATCGCATGTCAAAGTCTGACAAACGCGAAAACATTGTTATGATAGCTAGTGAACCATTGACTTTTGAAAAAGGTGTTTACGTGTCCTATTTTTCTATCAATTCAAAATTTTTGAATTCTAAATTAAGCCGACTGGATGGAAATTCGTACTAACACCATGGTTGTAATAACACCGAAGATGGTTAGTTAATGAAATTTCTTTGCGACTCCTCTACTAAAAACTTTCCTAGAACATTCTACAAATACCGATTATTGACGAATTTTATGTGGCACCTTCAGATCCGGCTTCTCAGAACAGAGGGACCGGTTTCGCAACTGACAAAGGTTTTTGATTTGAAATTGAATGAGAATCCGAAATCTCCCCTTTGGGGCAAGCTTGGGGTCCATCTAATGATCCCGCTTGTTTGTTATGGTAATCCTATTGTCTCTCCCTCTTTACATTGGAATATCATGCACTTTCGATCGTTGCACACCCTTTTCCTTGTAAATTTTTTTCAAACGCGGTTTGTTGAATGGGGCACATTGAAACGAAGACGTATATCGTGAACGCTTACATAAGCTAGTCCATCCATGAATCTTCTCCTCAGGACATTGTTCAATGGTGCAAAACTTGGCACTGCCTCTCAGATATTGGTGTTTCTGCCTTTGACACTGTCGACAATTTCAAAATCTGCGTTTTTGTTATTATCGTTTCTTCTATCTGTTCACTCACTCATCCATGGAACCATGATTTTGTTATGGGGCTCGGAGGTTCTTTCATTTCTACAAGTTCCTGTACATCCTTTCCTTCTTCTGCTCTGCTTTAATTTATTTTCATCCTCTCACGAGGGAATCTTGTGGTTCATAAGCGCCGCTGAGTGGTGGGGAGTTTTTTTAAGGCTCTCGACGCCGGTATTCATAGGGTTGGAGGGCATATCTTCTCTGCTCGTAGCACAGGTTTGCGGTCAGAAATCAAGGCAGTTGGCCTCAAAAGGCGAAGAATGGCAATTTTCACTTCTGGTGCTCGCGGCGGTAGCATATGTCGCGTCTGCGACTATAATCGTCCTGGTATGTACGCGTTTTCTTATCAGATTTGGAGAGGTTCAATGGGACTGCAGGCGTTTCCCACCGCTGCCATTTCTCCACTGGCAGCAAGCCTGCTCGGAGCAAGTATTGCATCCATTATATTTCTAACCTTTATCGGGTTTGCCCTTGGAAGAACCAACGTCATCGAATCTGCTGGATTGGCCTTGTTTCTCTCTTATAATATCTGGCTATGTGGCTTTGATGGAACTTTTCCCTGGAATACGCTTTGGGATGCATCTGCAGCGACGTACTAGTTCGTAATTTTTGCTTCACAATTGTTTGGAATCCTCAACAATTGATTACGTCCAGTACCCCTTTGTTGTCCAACATTTTACCCCATTTACAAACATTAGTGTCCTTTCTAACTCACACTCTACCGAAGCCTGTCCTAGCCTCTCTGTTCTATCGTTTGATAATTTTGCATCTCGCGTCGCATATTCTTCCCAGCATTGGGTCTAATGCTTGGGATATCGACGGAGGTGTGGAAGCGACATGGGAGGAACGACCTGTAAGTGGATACTGCAGAAGTTTCTCAATTCTATGTTAAAGCAGCTTCTTAGACATCTAGACTAACCCACTTTCTTCTAACTTATAAGCAATTCATCTTTATCACGGTGTATTCACATCTATTGCGTAAGACTTTCTATTCACTTTCCCAAACAATCATTTATAAGTGAAATAGTTCTTGATCATAATTCTCAAGTATGGTGGCGATGGGTCAACATATTCTTCACTCTTGCACTCTGGGCATTGGAACTCACGGTCAGTCCTGGCGATGATGAGATCAGTGAGAACTTGAAGTGGAAAATTGAGTGAAACGTAAGATTTGGGTTTATTCTCTTAGAAGTTCCAATGCAATAATATATAATCTTACAGGGAAGCCTCTAGCAACGTTTGTGCCTGTTCTCCTATTTGGTTTAGAAATGCATTGGAATATCTTAGACATTGTTGATAGGTTCTTTCAAACCCGCCCTAATTTATCCATGAGTGCTACACTCGAATAGAAATTGGTGCTACAACTCACGACACCCCCATAATACGGATCTTCAATCGGTTTTCCATCGTCATAAACACCCCAAAGTTTTACGATGGCCGTTGAGTCTGTGGGTTTTATCCTTTCCAAGTTAGCCAAATTCATCGAGTCTGACGCGAGGATGTAGGTAAAGGTCCTGAAATCCTGGGGTTTAACTTGTCGTGCTTCATGTGATATTCGAATGTTATATTTTTTGCAAATGGCGACACTTCTAGGAATCATGTATCAGTGAAAGATCCATTCCATGCGAAGTGTGGACACCTTTCGTCTGGCTCTGGAGAAGGTGTGAATATTAGAACACGCGCATGCGTTAGTAACGCATTCCTACCCTCGCCTATATGGTAACCAGCAGTTCCCGCGCTGTCTGTTTGACTTGCCTTAGATTCTTAGAAAATCGAAAGCTGGATAGATTCTACTGACCAACAATTATATCTATGCCACGCTGTTCAGCTACGTGAGCAAGAACAGCCTCGCCCAAGGGGGATCGACAAATGTTTCCTATGAATTATCGAAAACGTGAAACTACTAATTATTTGATAAACTTGAATTTAACTCACCAAGACAGACAATGAGCACTGCTGACCTGGTCATTAGTACTGGCAAACTGCGAAGTGTGACACGGAAGTGATCTAATCTCCTCAATCTCGTCACGAACTACTTCGAGTCCATTATGCCTGCTCCCCCAATTCAATTATTCTTGACTACTATTGTCACTCAACCGACTTTGAAAAAACGACAAGGTACTAGATGCACCTTTCCAGACCAACTATCATTGTCATGACTCTGTGCAGATTTCATATTACGCATCCTACAGGCTCACAAGATTCCCTTCACTTCCTATGACTTGGCCTCCGACGAAGCAGCCAAAACAATGTGGAAGAGAAAGGCACCTATCGGTATTCCTTGTGCAAAAGTAGACTGATTTTTGAGTAAAATACTGTGTACAGGAAAGCAAGAGCTGCCGGGTATTTTAGTTGGCGGGAAATACCCTGGGGTGAGTCCTCTTCAGTCGGTCTTCTGGGCCGAAGCAATGTCTGATCTATATCTTGTGCCTCAGTCTTTTTCTGAATTGTCAGGACGCTGATCATTCTTCCCTTTCTGATTATCTCACCGTTTATTTCCTTCAGCGAAGAAGCTGTGGAGTTTGGCGAGCTTGACATATTTTTACGTCGTAAAGAGAATTGGGTAGAGGAGTTTGCAAACCCTGCGGTTCACTTACCCGCAGTACCTATAGGCGTACCAGGAGTCTATCTTCTATCGGAAATGATGGGCAAAAGACCCTCGACTTCTAGTACAGTAAGCCCACAGGCCAAGAAGAAGTCCGAGGAAGAAACTGATGCAGGAGATGAACTTTCCTCTTTCGGTTTGCAGGATGTGAAAGTATCGGAACAGGAGCTTTTGGATCTGGTTAAGGAATTGGGCCTGAAAGGTGACGACGCGAATACTCTGACAAAGAGTTTGACTCCCGCCGAAGCCTCATCCAAATTCGATAATCCGAAATCCCAAGTCGAAGACCGCCCGTCAGATGAAGGAACAAGTTGACTCTTTATTTTCCACCTAGAGTACCCAATACATCCCTATTCAAATTATAACCGTGCGGTTTGATTGGGTTGCGTGGTCACTAAGGATCCGCCATCCACAGTAATAGTCGCGCCATTAACATAGGACCCTGCCCGACTAGCAAGAAACAAGGCAGCTGCAGCAACATCTTCTGCACGTCCGATTCTTCGCAACGGCACACTCGCAGTAATAATCTCTCCAGCCACTTTCAAAGTATGCGCCATCACTTTTAAACAATCAGCACCTGACTGACTAATCTACCGAAGGACCTTACTTTTACTTTCAAAGGGACCTAGTTTAGGACTAAGTTTTTTCGCAAAAGCAAAGAAAATCCATGTTAAAAGTTACACGTACCGCATGCCAGTGTGTTACTTGTGATACCTTCGGTCCCCAAACGAGCTGCAAGATGACGACTCAAATGGTGAACTGCAGCCTGAGAAAGAAGTAATTTTTAGGAACGATGTCAACGGGAAAAAGCCAACCTTAGATGCAGAATATGCATAAGTCTCCAACACCGGTACTCGTTCGCCCTCAACAGAACCGATCTTTAGTTTATGAAATTTGTGGATCAAAGCACCGGCAAGTTGACAAGAAAGCGTACGTACGTTTATGATTCGAGCTGGGTCCTCAAAAACCCCATCTTTTTCCCCTCCTTGCTTCGCAGCATTGCGAAGAAGTGGGGAACATAATTGTGACAAAGTAAATATTCTTTGAACATTTAGCGTTAATATCTTTGTAAAAGCTGCATCCTGATGTTTATGATTATGGGACTCAAAAAGCTCATGACGTTTTCTGCGCTTTTAGAGCTTACCGGATACTCTTGGAAATCTTCGCCCCAATTGGCACCCGCGTTGTTGACTAACACATGAAGCACTTTATAGAGGACTATGTCAGTAATTGTGCAAATCCAAGTAGAGAAAATGGGGTACCATTTTCTCTGTTCTCCAATTCCGAAACTAGTCTTTTAACTTCATCGTACTTCTGCAAATTTGCTGGTAACGCAATGCATTGACCAGGACCCATCTTGGAGAGTTCTTCCGCTGTTGCAAAGCATTCTTCTCGGGTTCGTGATGTGATATATACCTTCGCTTTCTTCAGACAAAAACACCAATTACAATGATTCGAGCCACGGAACCTTGCACCCATTACTGACAAAACCAGTTGCCACCTGAACAAATCAGAATTCGCTTTCATGTTATAGAAAAGGCAAGAATACCATCTTTCCAATCCCTCTCGAGCCTCCTGTTATTAGGATGACCTTTGGTCAACAGCACAGTGAGATGTCGTGCACGTTTCCGGATTCGCTAGTGTCTCTTCATACCTTATTCTGAACGTGAAACAGATTCTCTATTCGAAAAGAAGACATTGGGATATCGGAATTGGAAAGTGAAAATGAAAAATAATTGCTACAGGTGCCTTGGATTCTGAAAGAAAGCCGTGTGAGAAACAGACATGTTCGTAGTGGTTAAGCTAAATCACACGCCACAAACCAGGTAATACTTATGACACTTCGGAAGTTACTGGTTCAAAAGCACGATTGGACAAAAATCATTTATTCATATAGTTCACATTGTGTATTCCAATCATAACGGTTTGGTCTTCTCAGTATTTGAATTCAAGCATCCTTCCAAATTCGTTTGGCAGCCTCAACGACAAGTGCAAGTTTACGTTCTACGTCCTCTTCTGTAACTTGATTACCTTCACTGTGGGATGCAAAGCCGCACTGGGGGCTAATGCATAGTCTAAAGAGATGTCGATAGACGATTAGCATTTACTGAACGAAACAAAGTGGACAATCACGGCACGAACTGGTTCAGCGCTTCCTCGGTTGAACGTTTCTCCTGGCCGTTTGCAATTGTTTCAGCCGCGGAACGCACACGTTTCTCAAGCTCTCCAACATCTTCAAGCTATTAGATAGCGGTTATCACGATTTACAATGGTCATTTCGAATCAGTCAACTCACGGATCGAAGCTTAGTTGATATTAAGCCGAGAACGACGGTCTTGTGACGAGGGAGGTATTTGAGGGGCTCGAATGTCCCGGCTCTTGCAGTATCGTACTCCAGCTAAACAGGAAAAGGATGATAACGATCACCCGAATGTACTGAAACGGGAACCAAACACATACATAGTATGTATTGACATTTAATTTGTTGAACAATTTGATAGCAATCCTGTCGTAACCACCTTCAGCAAAATGTCTACCATCCTTTTTTAAGAGGTTAGAACTGGAGAGGATGATGAAAAAGAAATCATTCGTTTACTTTGAAATTTCCGCGACAGAGATGAATGCCGACATTGAAATCTTTGGGAAGGTCCCGAAGACAGTCATTATAAGTTTTGACATATAGGTCGAAAATCGCCTCAGAATCAAGACCTAAGGGAAACAGCGTAAATTATTTTGTCGCTGGCACCACATGAAAATAATCACCATCATTTTTCATGCCTTCGAGCATGGGCTCTGAGCAGAAGTAACAAATCATTGGATCATCGAACTGGCCATCGTTAGTCGTGAACGTAAAAAAAATTTAGGTCACTTGAATATACCTGAACATTGCGACATCCAACGGAATACAGTTCAGCTAGTTCTTCCCGATATGCCTGAGCAATATCAGTAAAATATTCCTCTTGAAAAAACGATTAATATTGCTTGATTTCGGTCATGCTGAGATTTGGACTCTACCGTCATTTTTGTAAACCTCCTTGGGATATCTTCAACGATGCATCAGTTTCATGCTCCCTCCTTCATTTTGTACCATACGTACGCATAGGGACCGTGCCGCAAATGGAACCAATGAGGAACACACATGGTCAATTTGATATTTTTAACTTCCTAAGAATATCTGTTAAGCTGACGTAGTTCGCATGTGATATGAGATTTAGAACAAGCCTCCGGAGGTAAAAATTTGGCCAACCCCAGGAATTGATCTTTGTAAAATGGCCTAGCGCGACTAATTTTCCCCTAAAATTGTGACGTAAAGTTTCTTTTATTTAGGTCTTGATTTCAGTAGGAAGTAACGTACATTACAAAGATATGTGGCGGCGTTCTTGAAATCGAGTTCTTTAAATGCCATTATATCGGGGACATATGACTACATGACAGACTGTTCATATCTTTGAAGGGGTTATTGTTCCGGAACGAATTACCATGAACTTGTATTCGGGAACTTGACGATGGCCGGAGTCAGATGGTGCATGTATATGGCCTTGAGACAATGGAGTGAACCTACCGGGCTTCACGAATTCCATGCCTTCAAGGTTTTCAAACACACCGTCATAAAACATATGCCTTCGTATTTTTTGAGATATAACATTGAGCGATCTTAATCCATCACGGACCTTCTGAATTCGCCATCAGTGGCGGCTTTAATACCTGTTTTGCGCTGCATTTCGACAATATTGGCAATACATTTGTCTTCTATGACGCGCAATTCATCGCTATTAATTTTACCTTGATCAAACAAAGATCTGGCATCAAGGAGTTCACGAGGTCGTTTAAGACTTCCGATCTGCTCAGCGCGGAAAGGTGGGTAAAGGTGAACGGTCGCGGCCATTGTTCTGGATGTGAAATGCTTACGGAAAGGTGGGTATATATATGTATATGCGCTGGGAGTGTCGGAGTAGATGGAGGGAAAAAAATTGAGCCCAAGGCTAAGCCATACTAAATTCACACAGGGGTGTCTCCAAGCCGTGGGCAGCTCAGAGCTGTATGTTATTGACTCAGCTCGGCTGCATGAAATATTATACACTGTCGTTGACTTACTTCAATGCAATGCCAGCAGCGAGACAGCCTTTCCTTACGAAAAAGTAGGATTTGAGACGAAAACGTCAATGAGCAATTACATTGTTGGATCGTTGCATTCACGTCGCGTGGATGTCTTACTCGGCTAGTTCAGGGCAATGCCATGTTATTGTGGCCATGCATTCGGCGATTGGTCGACAGTCATGAGAAAAAAGGCGGAGACATTCTGCCCACCTCGGCAAGCTCCGGAGCGGGAGTCCAAATCAATAGCCGCCCACATCAACAGTCCCTCCAGCTTTCGACGACTTCAAGACACCTCGACGGTGAGTAAATGTCTTTCTTGAAGATATCTTTTGCAACCTGGATGGACGTTCGAAGCATACTGTGAATCCTGCTTTAGGGCACATTTTCAGTCCCGAGAGTTGGATGGATGCAGAGTCTCGTTTTTAGATGACACCCTTTGGGTTTTGATCTTGGGCTTACTATTCTTCTTTCAGACCGTGTAAAAAGACCATGGTCAGCCACAATAACGGTTTGTTCTTTTGATTGGATTGCACGAGCTGTCTATTAATTTGTGCATGTGCAGCCCTCCCAAACGCCCACTTTCACAAGGACTGGCAACGCCGTGTTCGTACTTGGTTCGACCAGCCCGGACGAAAACTCCGTCGTCGCAATGCCCGAAAAACCAAGGCTGCTGCCTTGGGCGTCCGCCCTCTCCACTCACTTCGACCTGCTGTCCATTGTCCCACCCTTCGGTATAATATGAAAATCCGTGAGGGCCGCGGTTTTACTTTGGCGGAATTAAAGGAGGCTGGTATCGGAAGAAAGCAAGCGAAAACAATTGGGATTTCTGTCGACCACAGACGAAGAAATCTAAGCGAAGAGGGCAAAAAACTTAACGTGGAAAGACTTCTGGAATACAAAAGCAGATTAATCGTCTTTCCCAAAAAAGCCTCCAAACCCAAGAAGGGTGATTCAACAGTATGTAACCACGTTTGATTCCGAAGTCCCTACGTTTAAAAAAGTTCGCATCCTTGTAGGGAGAAGATCTTAATGCTCCTACCACCCGTCAAACTTTGGCCATCGCGGATTCCTACGTTCCGGAAGCCCCTCGCAAGATTACTGACGAAGAACGTGAATTCCAAGCATACCGCACTCTTCGCACCGAACGTGCTCGCGCACGCTACGAAGGTGCAAGGAAGGCTCGTGCGGCTAAGGTAAGGATTACCCATCAGCGTTTTTTTCTGGCTCAACTCTTTTTTAGAAAGAAGAGGAGGAAGCCAACAAAAAGAAATAACCAGTTTATGATTTTTCTATCTAATGGGATTGCCTACATTTGTATGTATTCGCCAAAACCTTCTTCACATGTAGCCAAGCACCGCGCTACTTCATCCTATTGCAAGTTATATCATGCCATCATCGAGTATGCAAATAAACATATGCTATGCTTGCCAGCTTTCATCTTGTGCACTGGTGTTCCAGTTGCAGATACTGACGCACTCTTTCTTACCCACTCGCGATTATCAAGGGACACGCGCACAAAAGGCCTTCGTCCCTCAACGCGAGCTTGGAAGATCCAACTACACTTTCCACACTTGACTGTGCTCTCTTTAAGAGTTCATTAATTTCAGAGCAAGTACTATTCTGATGTAAACATTCTAATATAAATTATACCGCATATTCCATTAAACGTGTTAAATTGTCGGTCTATATTAAAAATGCTTCTAATTAGCTGTAAATCCCAGTTTTTCTTGAATGTTGGCGTCCGCAACCTTCTTTACGATGCGAACTTGCTGTGCAACCTGTCGCAAAACTCCCCGAATTTCTTTGTTGCCTTTGATGAATCCGAATTCGGCGTATTCGAGCCCTTGATCACGGGCATATTCCTTTACCAGCTTACTCGCCGCCTTGAGATTATGCCGGGGCAGTCTGGGGAAAAGATGATGTGTAACTTGCAGATGCAATCCTCCATGTAAGAAAGCAAGATACGGCGGACAAATAACATCTATGGTCGTACGAAGTTGTCGAGCGGGAAACGATTCTATTGGTCCAAGGTCCTCTGTTGAGCGCGAAAAGTGAGACAGGACAATCTTTTATCACCCAGAAGGTACGGTTTAAAATTAGGAAGTACATGGATAAGCTTATGCCGACATACCTGAACGTGTACGGGACTAGACACCATGTTGCTAACCAAAAGATACGCTAAGGCGACCTTCCAACTTGGCGTCCCGTACAAAAGCAACCCATACCATGTCCAGAAACCAGCGACAGCAAGCACTTCGATGATCCAATCCCAGGTTCGACGAGCTTGAAGAAGCATGAAGGAATACGAGTTGGCATAAAGATTAAATCTTGCCAAAGACAGAACAATATAGAATAGTTTATGCTGTAGTGGGATCAATGCAGCAGCGAACGAATCGAAGGTCATGACGCGCTTATAGTAAGTGGACCAAAGATTGGTGAAAAATGCAGGTGAGATTGCGAAAAATGGTATGTGCTGTTAAAAAGACTCGTCAGCGATATGACTATTACAATGAATTTGAAATATACTTGGATATCAGGGTCATGAACGGGATGATTGGTAACAACTGTTGGAAAGTTAAATTATCTCGACTACGCTAGCTAGCATTATAGGGCTTACGATGATGAATGTTGTGGTTCTATAAAATTGTATTAACAGCTGAAAAAAAAAAATTGTTTTGAACTTACATCAACCCACCATCCAATGCTTATACCACCTAGGAAGTCGGCTACGAAGATTCCAAGCAATCTATCCATAGTCCAATCGTGGGTTACTCCATTATGTCCAAGGTCATGGGCAGTGAATGTTAACTGATGCCAAAATGCTCCAAGAAATACGGCGCTGGTGATAAACCAAGAACAATGATAAGCATATGCTGAACAGACGAAAAGAAACGTATAACGGATGACTTCTGGACCATAGCCAGCGATATAGCGAGTCTGGTACAAGCCTGCTTCTTTTATACGTCGATGAAGCTCTCGGTAGGCTTGAACATGTTGCTCCTGAATTTCCAAAGAAAGTGTGGTCGGTGGAGGTTGAAGATCAAGAGACGAGTTTTTCAGCAGGAGCACTTGTCCCGCTGAAGCGTCTTTTTCCCAGCCTATCTTTGTGCGGACCCAGCCGGACATTACAGGGGGTAAAAGAGGATCCCAAGGAAGTCGCACGCGTGCTACGATGTACGCATTCATACGCTTCAAGGTATTCTCCGAGTGATAGGCATCCATTTCTTGGGAAGCATCGCGACCAATGAAGTGCAAAATGGCGAGCGAGCCGCCGGGATGAGATGAAAGCCATTTTTCAGGTATTTTGAGGACATTTCCGTGGCGTATAAGAAGATACTCTCCATTGCGAATCCGTCGCGCGATGTCATCCCGAGCCCATACAGGAAAATTGACGGGCATTACTTATTTCCAACTGCAACCGTTCTGCAATGACCGGGACAGGCGACGCGTGACCAATTTGTCACGGCCACATGGGCATATGTGGCACGTGAACGTGTGACACGTGACAGCGGAGTAACGCAACAGGGTACCTTGGAACGGATCGTCGTGTAATATTTTTCTTAGGTGTACACTTAGGTTCCTTCCTGTCCTTTACCATGTCCTCTCGCCGTGCTTCCGATCCCTTCAGAGACCATAATCACAGCCATAATAATCATCCACACCGAGAAGATATGCTTGCTGCTGTCAGAGACGCTGTTACTGTTAAATCTTCTCCCCAAGACCGTACAAGACCCTCCAAGACTCATTACACTCAGTTTCGTCTTTTTTGAAACTCGTTCACCTTTCACGTTTTATTGACTTTGCCTTACAATAGGGCGTCTGAGAATTTAACGCCTCCTCGTCAACGCCGTTCTCATAGTACGGATTCTCCCCCTGTAGTTCCAGACAAATCTTCGAAACCGTCTCGCCCGAAACCAAGCAAAAAGGCGAGTATGCACGCAGATGCCATCGATAGACTTGATTACTCTGGTGTCGGATTTGCCAGTAAGTGCCAGCCTACCGAATAGCACTCTTTTTCGTCATTCTTGTCACATTTCTCTAATCCTTTGATAGTGCTCCACCATGATGGCCCTTTCGACGCCTGCGCTCCTTCGAGAAATAAAAACAAACACAAGGCTCCAATGTTGGCATGGTCTCCCTCTGACGGTCCTCCTGACCTTAGTGGTATCCCGGATTTGTCAGCTCATCATTCTCCTATGGCCCCGTCATCGGTGGACTCCCCGTATGCGATGGCGCACTCCGGAGCGACCGGGATTTATCCTGCATATGCCTCTATTTCTTCTTCAAAGAAACGCCCGGATGCATTGGCAGAAGCTTGGGGCGTAGCCGAGCCTGAGCCATTCGAGGAATTTTCGGCGGGTGGTGGCGAACGGTCTGCTCCCAATTCCATAAGAAATGGCAAAGAATCCTCTTCAGCTCGATTCGCCAAGGGGTCTCGCGAAGCATATCGGGATATTCAGGAATCCAATCATCGTCATAGGTCCCGTCCTACTATCCCTCCTCCTCAACCCATCTCTCTTCCGGGCAGTCGACCTATGAACCCACACTCGATATCACCAGACGACGGTCAATACTCTCCTACTTACTATGCTCAGAGTGATGGTGGTCGTGACATCTCCCCTCGACGAACCAAGTCCCTCATTGCTCGCATTAAAAAAATGAGAGATGCCCCAAATGTACCCGTTTCATATGATGAGGGAGACAGCGTTGAGTTCAAAAGCGATAACCCCGACGTCACTTCCATAGACCCAGTTCCAGCTGCTTCTACTCCACAACCTCGACCAACTCACAAGCATCAGTCATCATTCCTTGGTTTGTTCAAGACCGGAGGCACAGGTAGCACACCAGTATCCCCAACTTACCCAACTGAAGATGTTAACTACGCATATCCTGAAGACGTTAAAGATAAAGATCTTCCACCAACTCCCATGGATTATTTTGGGGATGCACGACGCCCGGGGACGGCTCCAGGTTTAGGAAGGAGAACGTCTTTAATGAAGAAGATTAAAGGTGTACGCAACCGAAACAACTCGAAGTCGTAGACTTTGTGTAGAAAGATGTATTTTAGGTTTTGTCTCGATATTTCCTCTTGAAATTTTCATTTTGGCCGACTGATTACCATCCTGCCGACCACCGCATTTTCTTTCCCCTTTTTTTCTGTGTTTGAACATGTCCTGCTTCTACTGCCCCTCCTTCGTATGTAATCTTCTTCTCCACAATTCTCGTTCCCTGTTTTCAATTTTGTTCGCACCATGTAGATTGTACTATGTACAATTGTTCTTCACTCAAGTTTTCAAGGGCCATTCCACATCTCATGTACAGTCTGTTAACTATGTAGTTGGTCTGATATACATATCTACTGAGGACGTTGTCTCTCTTGACTCAGCGAACATTGATCCCTTTATTAGAGAGTTCTCTTTTTACATCTGATATTTCGACCTCCCCTCTATGGAAAATACCTGCCGCAAGGGCAGCCTCTGCGCCAGTAGATTCGAAAACATCGATGAAATGTGAAAATTTGCCGGCCCCACTGCTGGCCACGACCGGAATCTTAACAGCTTGTTTGACAAGATTGATCAAATCCAAATCGAATCCCTGCCCTGTACCATCACGATCGATACTATTGAGTAAGATCTCTCCCGCGCCCAAGATTTCGACTCCTCGAACTAGCTGCACCACACTGACTGGCCGCAGTTCTCTGCCTCCAGCCACAGTACACCGGTACCACCAAGCTTTCCCATCTCTGTCACGAATAAGCTCGTCAAGATAGGGGCCGGCGTAATTTTCCGGGTTAACATAGACACGTTTCGGATCGACTGATACAACCACAGCTTGTCGACCATACATCCGTGCAATCATTTCAATGGAAGTTATCCCCGTCGGTTTATTGTTATTTGCCAACAATTGTTCGACAGCAAATACTGCGTCACTGCCTATACTGACTTTATCGGCCCCAGCACGGAAATATTCACCTGCGACTTCCACAGCTGATCTGACTGTCCCATCAGGCTCAGTAGTATCCTGAAACAAAGCTGATCAGATACAGTTTGGGAGAATAAGTAAACGCATTATACCTTAATGCCGCCACCGACAGTCAAAGGTACGAAAACTTTTTCCGCCGCTGCGCGAACGACAGCTAACATTGGTTGATCGTAAAGCGGAGAAGAACGGAATGAAGTAATATTCAGAAAGCAAATCTCATCTGCGCCAGCCACGTAATATCGTTCAGCCAATGTTACTGGTTTTCCGAGGTTTCTGACTGCTCCGCCCGTCTTCACGGACAAATCACCCGACGAATCCTTCTCTCTAACATCGTACTGATCTCCTTTAGTAACAACTAAGTCACCATCATCGTTCGTGCGCACATCCAGGCAGGCCACAATTCGTCGAATAAAACTATCCTTTTGAGCGAAAGACTTCGACGGGACAGTTTGGGAGATATCGGTATGCATTAGGGCGAAAGTTGGCGTTTTTAGCCATTGGTCTAGTACATGTATTCCAGCCGACCCAGATTTTTCTGGATGAAACTGAGTCGCAAACACATTGCCATTCCTGACAGTCGATAGAAACCGCTCTTGCCCGTACTGCGTGACCGTGTGTGCCCATCTTAAAAGTTCGTTATTTAAATCTGAGTCATATTCCGCCCTGTAGGAATGAACGAAGTAATATGCCTCTGATTCAGATATTCCATATGCAGCCTCCGGGGTAATTTCTTCGACAAAGAAACTGCGATTCCATCCCATGTGAGGCACTGCCTTCGTACTGTTGTCGAAGCGTTCTATACGTGCGGGTATAATCCCGAGGCCTTCAACAAGAGACTCAGCTTCAGAAGACGACTGGAATAGGACCTGCAGTCCAATGCAGATCCCGAAATAAGGCCTCCCAGAAAGTATATAGTGTTTCAGAGGTTCTAGCAGATTCTTATGAGCCAGGTACTCTATCGCAGTTTGAAACGCCCCAACGCCAGGAAAGATCAATTTCTACTGAGCATTCCGTTTGTTATTTACTCAAAAATAAGAGTACAAAGCATGGACTGACTGATGCTTTGTCAAAGTCAGCGGGTGATCGAATCCACCGGAACGTATAACCCAACTCAACAAGGGAATTCGCAAGGCTTTGAACATTACCTGCGCCATAATCCAAAAGATACAGACCCATTAGTCTTGGTCGTAACTCTTGAATACTCCCCGTACTAGCAAATGTAGTCCTGTGTGTGTGATTTCGGTGAATGGCTCGATTAACAATATTACATAACAGATTTTACGTAAGGCATGACATCCAAATCTGCGAGGACGGACATCGAGCTTCAAGCAACTAATTTGTTGAATTCGAAATTTCCCAGTTTGGTTGATGTTAATGCACGGAGTGATGCGTTCGAAGAACTTACAGAGCTAGTAGAAAAATCAAAAGCTGCATCTGAGCTAAGCCGGCTAGAGGTGTGTAGACATCTTGAGGTATCAAGAATCACAAGATAATTCTTCTTTTAGTTCATCGAAGCGAAGAAGTCAAAGGCTGCTCATATCCATGAAATAATATCATGCATATGTAACTCTCTCAACATTGCCCAAGAACAATCTCTTAGCAGCCACGCCGCCGCTGACGAATTAGGATCCTTAACGTCCGAGCTAGTATCATCACATTCGCAAGACCGACCACCGACTATTTTGGAAGACCTGGAACTTTTTCATAGAAACTTGAAGGAGCTTACTAGTGTACGAGACTACCTGTCGGTGATCACCCACGTCCTGCGCTTGAGGTCTGACGTTGTGTCCTAGTTTGAGAATCACCGTGCTGATGGCTTCACAGTGAATCAAGCATATCTCAGATCAAGACTTGGTTACCTTCCGCATCCGCTTTAGATATCCCTGTTCTACAAGAATCATATTTATCAAATTATAGTGTTTTACACTCCTTCGTCAGTTCTATATCTCAGAAAGTATCCGCTGAGTCATTCGGAGCTCTTGCCCCTTTAAGTTTGGTGTCTTTCCTCTTCAAAATCAGAGATCAAACTTGGACTTCTATCAAAGGGATTTTATCATCGTGAGATCGATTATAATTACCCAAGTCTTCCATTTGACCGTTAATGTAGACAACTGCTACAGCTTCTCGAATCCATTGGTTGGCCCGGCATTGTTGACTTGGATATGGTGTCAAAACAAACTCAATTTGGAGTTGCTTTCACGAATTTGCTGCGACTCCAAACTATGTAAGTAGTTTTATAGCAGAATCCTGAGAGTGTTCTAAGTTCCTCTCAGGGGCGAGGATCTGCACAAGGATGATGTACGTTGGAAAAGCTCCGGTATATACCCAATTCAAACACTTGTCGTTCCGATTTCTTTGCGCTTCAAATTTCACTTTGAGGGCAACCGTGATACGAATCGAATAGATAAGGTATTTGGGCACAAGGCAGAAAGGATAGACATTCACAATTTTTTTAGCCGGAGTGGTTTTTTACTCATGTCGCCAACGAAATACATAAGCATCGGCCTTTCCTTGAGACACATGTGACACGTCTATTGTCGTCTACCAAATATAAGCAGATCAACGCTTATGTGAGTTATCTCACCAATTAACTTAGCTCCTCTCTCAAATTATCCAGAGAGAATTCACTTTAAACCTTTTACCCCTTTTAACTCGGAAGATTCGACAAACTGTTCCCAGCATACTGGGTCATCCGGCTCTTTTAGCACATACTATCTACGCGTGCCTGGCGTTTGATGCTATTATTCAAGAAACGGGGTTTTCCTTCGAAGGAACGAATGCAGCTATAGACAAATCTCCCTATGATACCATAAAGGGTGCTTGGAAAGGTTTGACAACAGAAATCATAGGAAATAAGGAATGGTTTCAATCCTGGTTGGAGGGCGAGCGCCAGTGTACGTGACTGACACTCGCGATTGTATAAGCCCAACTGAATGTTATTTTCAGTTGCCAATAATCAATACATTGAAATCATCAGCGATCCTGAAGCATGGCAAATTGCAGATAACGATCATGCATTTATGGGTGACGTACGTCATGATTTCAAACCCACGAATTCGTCCCGTAGGTTAACAGCTCTGATGGAACAAATAACCGGTATATGCTTTTGTTCTTTTCTGCGATGAACAACTATCTAATGTGATACGAATTGGAGAACGTTATCGCTCCTTGCCGGGGTTTTATTTCCGGACACAGTTTCTTATACATGTTCAATTGCCTATCCTTGAAATGTACCACTCCCGAATATCCGCCTCCATGGATGCATTTGAATCGTTGTCGACATCCTTCGTTCGTGCTGTTCCAGGAGCTCTGGCCCACCAAATTGGACACGCTGCAGATACCCGTAACCCAACGAGTGGCGTGGATGGTCTGGACAAGCTAGTCCGCGCTGCAATCAGCGCGTCATATGTCGCCACCAGACTTGATAAATGGAACGAAGACCAGTTCTTCCTTGAGATGTGGGCAGAGATTAACACTCGGGTTGCATCTCGCGATAAATCATCCGTTCCGTCTGGGAGAACCTCCAGTCTGAACGAATTTGCAGCAACTCAAGGAACTATTTTTCAAGAGCTGGTAGACCAGTATCATAAATTGATTCAGCGAGCTGAAAGTATGATCGTCAATCACGTTTGTTTCGAAGTGGAGCAGGCAGGAAAAGTGTATTTCTCCAGGTGCGTTTAACAACAAGTGCTACTTTCGTTGAATAATGACACAGGTCCCTTTGTCTCAGTCAACATGCCTCTGCAGAAGAATCATCAAACTCTTTGGCACTGCCATTGCTATCGTTATCGACGCACCTTAAGCTTTTGGTTTTGTCATTACCGACGGGGACATTTATACCATTATATCGACGAATAGTTTCGCGCTTATCAGATCTTTTCTATGAACGTCGGATTTTTGCTTTAGGCAGACAGTTATCTTTCGGGGAAGCAGCACAAATGGCGGAAGAATGTCTTTTGTGGATCCAATCGTGCAGAATGGGTTTGGAACCTGTTGTGAAACATTCCGACGGGCCTTGGAAAAGACTACTAGACATAATGAAGATATTGACCCTTTCGGAGGATAATTTCCAAGCCGTGGCACTCCGAATAGGTAAAGTCGAACCCGGGGATGTTGACTTAATTCAGGATGATATCGATACAAGTACTTTGGATTTGAACGATTTGAAAAATATTGTAAAAATTAGGCAGAATTTTCGCCAATAAATACGTGCGAATGTTGTCCTACTAATTATTGTTTGACGCGATTGGCTGGACGCGTCAATGGGCGTCCTTTTATCTACGCTCCTGTCGTCATCATCTAATGATCGCCGAGGTGTTACTGGTACTCGCAGGTCATGATTCCTCTATTTTTCAAGACTCCACAATAAACTCAACGTTTGCTCGTTCATTGCACCCAGGCGAGGAACAAGCTTTAAAGTCGCTTGCGGAATTAGCAGTCCGGTACCGGAAGATACGCTCATTTTGTCAATCGTATTTCGATAGCAGAAAAAACCGTTATCTCTGTGTAGTCTGTTCAACAATTTCATCAATCCTCGTCACTGAATACGAATCCCTGATTGTTGAAACTGAGGCTAAAATCCTCAAACGAGATGATGCCTATGTTGCCAAAGGGGCTTTCGTCGCCATATCGACCATTCGTGCAGAATTCTCGATATGGGACGCACCATTGAAAGCTTTGGAGCTTTTCCTTGACTATCTAGAACAAAAGCCTACATGTCCTCCAGGTTACTTGATTGATCTCGTTCTAACTCGAGTTGATTGTGGAATCCAGACGGTCGCCAGAATCTTTTCTAAAATATTCGACACCGTCCAAAAACTATGGCTGGCTGATCTAGCTGGATTTCTGGTTTATGGAACGATATCGGAAGACTTGCCTCTCATCGTTGAAAAGCAGCGTTCTGCATTCGTTTTCCAAGAAGACTGCGTACCGTCCTGTGTTTCCGAGCGTCTCAGAGACTCGATTATACACATAGGTCGTTCAGTTGTTGCTGTCAAACGGGTGTCGACTGCTAAACAAATCCCCCACGAAATGGAGGTGAAACATACTAGGTCGATAAGCAGTCTTTCATTGCAGGACATTCACCAGTTTGAAGATGGCATAGACCAGATTAGGAGCACTATCAATGAATGGCTGTGGGTCAATGTTCTGACCAAAGAAGATGTCGAGGAAACATTAGAATCACTGTAAGAGTAGTCATATTGTTCTTCATTCTGAATCTCGTACTTATGCATCTCTGTAGGGCGAATTATTTTTTAATCTGCAATGGTGAATTTGGTGTCTCTTTAATCAGGTAAATTTGATTTAACCTACCTACCTCGTCGATATTAACTGGAAAAGAGAGTTTGAACGACTCAAATTATCACGACTGATTTCGAAATCGTCCACGGAGCAAATACAAGTGATCCGCGAACAAGATTTACATCGAGCTGTGCTGCGAGCATCAATTGGCACCTTGGCACAATCCGATCCTACCTTCAGCCGACTTAGGTTTGTATTACCCTCGGGACCACTTCGACCATTGTTACATTCTCTGCAGCCACCGCAATCTCAGATATATCGAAATGCCTCCATGGACGATATGTTACTTGGGACACAGCTAGTACTGACATATCTTTTACCATGGCCATTAGACCTTTTCTTGACACCTTCTGCGCTTTCCTCTTATAATGGGCTATATGCCTATTTGTCGACACTGAGGAAAGTTCATATTCGGGTACTTGAAACGTGGGTTTCTCTGTCAAATTCTCAAAGAGCTCGACGACGTTGGACAGGAACGGGGGAAGGCGGGACAGCGGAAGATCGACCCCTACGGGAATCTTTTGCTCGGTGTGCTTGGGGCTTAGCAAGAACCATGAATTGGTTTTTGGAAGTTCTCATGGAGTATACGTGGATAGACGTAATAGATGAAGAATATAATTCCTTGAGGACGCAGCTTGGTAAATTTCCTTCCACGGATGATGGAAAAGGTGATGCTTTAGGAAACAACGTGCACAACGAAACCCGTGAACAACTAGACTTTAATACGCTCCGTATTTTGCACAACGTCTACCTTGGGAACCTTCTGAGCAACACTTTGGTTGGGCAATCCACGCTTATGACGACACTGAGGACAATTTTTGAGATTTGCGAACTGTTCGTAGCGCAAGTCGAAAGATGGGGTGGCGACGTTCTGCCGCCTCTTCTATCTGAAGGTAGTTTAGGAGACCACAAGGAAGCAGGTAGCATGGTTGGCAAAAGATGGAACGTAGTCAAAGAAATCAACGAGGTAAGGACCTATCTAATATCCTATCTCTAACTTAAAAGTTCACTACTCTCAGAAACTCAATGAGGGGCTTGAGATGTTTCGCGAGCAGCTACTGGCATTGATTTCCCAGCCATTCACTATTGCAGGAGATGCCTCCATGCGATCATTCATAAACGTAACATCGATTACATTGCAATCATTCGTACGAACAAAAGGTCTCAAAGGTGAATTATCGAATTCCTCGGAGGAAACGCGCCGGCACGTGGAACGCCTGCTTATGAGACTTGATTTCAATGGGAAATTTCTCAATCTCCGTGGAAAAGAGATGTCAAATACACAAAATATATTGAAAGAAGGTGGATTCACGGAGTAAATATGTACATACGTACTAGTACATTACTATCATATCACGCCATTGCTCGTCATCCGTGAAATGTATTTTTAAGAGGAGTGAAATCGTCAGGGATCCTTTTCCAGTGTAGGAACGATGTCCGTTATTCAAGAAATTGCTGAGGCAAATACCACATATGTGGAGAACTTTCAACGCAAAGGGCTCGGCAGTCTTCCTTTACCGCCAAGCAGAAAGGTCCGCATATTCTACTAGTTCCTACTAACTTCTTTTTGAACTGTTTTCTTAATGTTTCTAGTTAACAGTTGGTATGTGGCGATTGATACTGCATACATTAACGTAATCTTGAAACCCTGATCCAGTGACATGTATGGATGCTCGTATCGAGTAAGTTTAGTCGACTCAAGCCAGCTCAACTGTTCGCCTCTAATTAATACAAGTCCTGCAGCCTCACTGGGGATTAAAGAGGGCGAAGCGCATATAATCCGTAATGCCGGTGGTTCAGCGTTGGCATTGTTCCATACTGCAGCAGTTCCAAAGTCACTGATTAGCCCCTCAGGCGGGATGCCTTACGATCAGTCCTGATATCCCAACACCTTCTGGGAACAACTGATATAGCGATCTTCCACCACACGGATTGCGGCATGTTGACATTCACAACTGAACAATTCCAAAGTCAGCTGAAGGTGAGCTGAGTTTAGTTCGCATACCGGAACGAAAAGGAATTTTTGACTTTTTACATAACATCAATTATAATACATCTAGGACAACCATCCTGCTGACTCGAAAGAGATTGAATCAATCGACTTTTTGACTTTCCCCGACCTTGAACAGGATGTGAAATCGAATGTGGAGTTTATAAAAAGCCACCCGCTTGTCCTTAATAAGTCGAATGTTACTGGATGGATTTATGAGGTTGAAACAGGAAAGGTAAGCTTTGTTTTTCTCACCGCATACACTGTTATATCGTCGCAATTGGCAGCGTCTGAACTCGTTCTGCAGATTCGTCAAGTTGTTTAATATGGCGAAGAAAAAGCACTCTGGAAGCTCGTATCGCTATATTCTGACGTCGAGCAAGTAAAGGAAATAGGAAATAAGACCCGAGATCGCCGTTTTTGTTATAATCCCCAATAAGGGAACCATTCTTAGTGTAAATAAATACGATACTTGACAGCTGATAGAGGGAAGTGAATGAGTGGTGGGTAAACAAGACTTTGAAAGCAAGAAGGCGAACCTTAAGAGTGTAACCCCAAAGAGTACCTTCGAAGCGAACGAGGCATCTTCCAAGCGTGAAGAAGCTAGGATGGAGAGGCGATTGTCATTTACATTTAAATCAGAGGGCTAAGGAGCCCGTATTACATACGTTGAATTCGTTATCGCTTTAAATCTTCAAAACTGCGGGTTTTTATTTTTTACAAATTATATATAGGAAGCAGTTTCGTAGGATTTAGAGCCTGTCTACAGAGTGGACATTCGTTCTACGAAATACGAGATCAAAACAACGGCTTTCAATCTTTGAGAAAAGGATACTGACCCTTTCTTGTCCCCACGATGAAATACACACCCAACAAAAAAGATGGCCGCATTCAGTCGCACAAGATGAGGTTCGTTCTTCAAGGCAGAGAGCGCATCGCCTACTTGAGCGCTCTTCGTCTTTCAATTGAGAAATGTCGAGAATTGTACTTTCATCAGCGGAAGGCTCGCGATCGTCCAATGGTTTCAGGAGAGATGAAATATTTCTCTGGTCTAAGAAAATGTCAGTCTGATGTTCTTCCTCCAACGTCGAGGTGGACGAAGTAGCTTTGAACGAGGGAGAAGTTGTCTTGGATAGAAACTTGGACAACTCATATGCCATTCTGATAGATATAAGCATTCCCAAAAGGGAATACGAAGGTGGTGATAAATTAGGATTCGGGGGGATGGTAGTGACCTAAGGAATTATAGACACAAGCGTCCTTTGGATAACTAATTAGGCTTACATTGCGAAACCCGAATAGACGTTTGATGAATTGATAATATGAGCCCCAAAAATAAAACATGGCTAGATTTATTTCGGAAAAGACACCGACAACACTAGGCAAACGTGCCAGATATTTAGTGAGCCATAGACGTGGATGATTTTCATTCATGTATGCAATGACGCGGTATAGCACATAAGAAGGAACGGTGCTTGCAAATACAAAAAAGAGTTGCCACTGCCGAGGGAAAAATTCTTCAAACGTGCAACGAAGACAAAAAAACAGCGGACACACTTTTCGTGAAGGAGGTCTCTTTTGACGAGTTACCGTCCATATATCTGTGTACTCCTCACCAAGAGTTTGAAAACCTATTTTTGTACTATTAGACGACAGCCCTGCCCAGGAGTCTCAACGTACATACTCCGAGCGGTGACGAATGAGTAGTAAGCACATTTCGAGAATAGTTCTAATTCTTTCTCCCACTGATTGGTCCGTCTTGTTCCTTTGATAAATTTTGTAAACCAGTCCGTTTAAAATGCAATATTCTCTTTTTATTTTGGCTTACCAAAAAATGCCCGGAAGAGTGTATCCAATTGTTCCCGTAAAGATGAGACGTGGTATACATCTCGTTGGTTTGATCTAACTTGTTTAAACGCAATGAACATAGAAGAAAAGAGAGAGAGAAAGGTGATCTTACTGATCTGAGCTTGGTTCGCGAATGGAAGACCTACAGCAGACATCGACGCAAGGTTATTATGCCATCCGAGTCACTGTACTTCAAGTTACCCACACGGCATCTGCCGGCGAGACCAAGGTTGCAGTCACTTCTCCACCGTCGCATACTGCTTTCGAAGGAACATGCAACGCCCAGCAGTTCACGAACCCACTGTGTGGCAAAAATGTAACTATAATGTTCGCTCTCTATTTTGTTTATCTACGGCTGACTTGTGTTTTTTTCTAAGTAAAGTGAAGTATCCATATAATGACAATTCTCCGCCAAATTAATGCTCTTCAAAAAGGATGGGAGCCCTCATGGGCGGAGGGGTTGGTCTTACCATTGGGTTTGTATTTGGCTCGTATAGTATCCTAAGGTAGAGTTCACTTTGGACAGACTAACGTCGTGTAAACATTGATTGACTTAGTTTGGGAATGAAGACAAGGTGCTGGTCCACGAGGACTCCTAGCTACCCTCTCACAGTACATGCTGAGTAGTGCTGCTACTTTCTCGTTCTTCCTGGCAATAGGCTCAGTAAGTCCGCTGCTCAATCCTCAAGATATAAGCTTTTATTCCGCATCCCCGTTGTCCTTAGGTCATCAGAACCGATGCCGAATTTGAGCATCCCATGTTATATCGGATGCGTCATCCACCTCAAATAGCTTCAAGGATGGAAGGTGCATCGTTTTTAAGAAGAAAGTGGGGGGAATAAGTCAGTGTTCCGATAAAGCCTGCAGGCCAAAAAAAAAAAAGCATACACCAGAGAGAAGTAGGGAGAAAGAGACCAGGAGAGACAAAGACGGGTCGATGTGCATATTACATGATTCCATTATAAAATATGTTTACCAGGACCTTCCAACATCCACTCTGATACTTTCTGCCAATCTTTTACTTTCCAAATACCTTCCGATGGGACTGCAAGATTATCCTTTGTCCACCATTCAATGCCAGCTCCTTGGTTTATTTCATACTCGTTACGTTCCTCAAAACCTAATAAATCTTGACTTTTCTCTACCAAGGACAATCGCTTTCCCCAGTCATAGTCTCCGAAGAGCAAAGCAGGCACTCTAGCCGCTACACAACCCCATATGTTTTCGAAAGCGTCGTCAATCAAAACCTTTGCCTGAAGATGCTTACAAGTCTACTTCATTAGAATTGTCCAGAGAAAATAACAAAGATATACCTCTGCTTTGCTTAGCTTTGTAACACCCGGCTCAGCGGCTCCTGTTTCTGAATACACCGAAGAGTCCGAAGTATTACGAGCCAGTGCTACGTGATCTTCGAATTTCTGCTGTGTAAAGTCCTGCGAAAAGTATACAGCTTCGAAGATATCTATCATGTTAGAGCGTTGATTTTTGGAAGATCGTTCTACGATAATGTACGATACCTGGATACCATTTCTCAAGCCAAGATTCGGTCAGTGCCTTCAACTCTTCCGGATCCCTTGACGTCAAGACTGCAAATCGGAGGCCCGCAGTTTTCAGTTTTCGTAGAACTTCATTTGCGCCCCGGATTGGTTGAACATTTCTGAACTCTTCAGATTTATAAAATAGATCTGCTTTTATTTCAGTTTGCTCAACAGAACCCCAGCCAGGATTCTACCAACAATCAACCCAACCACGCAGGCTAGTACTCAGCCAACTCGCACGTTAAGATCATAATGACGCACTTTCCACCAATGATAGTCTTCCACCGGAATCAACATGGTATCTGCATGTAACGTATTGTGGCTTACAATGGAAGTCATCCAGTTGAAGTCCGGTGTGAAACTGCCTGTTGTGCCCTGCCACCATCGATTAGTAGTATCACACTGTTTTCCCACTGAATGGGGATGAATTTACAAATGGAAGCAGCTTCAGTCGTACAGCTCAAAACATCATCTAGATCAACAAGAATGAGGGATGACACAAGCGAAACACACATGGGAAACTAGAAAGATAGAGAATGATGAATGATGTTAATGACGATGACGGTGACGGTGACGATGACGGATGAGTGAATGGTAAGGGCGAATGCAAATTCGGCAACAACAACAACCGGTTTAGGAAAGTCCCACCACCTCACTTCCGCCAACGACTTCCAAGACTTTCCAGTCTACGCCAACACCTTTCTCATTAAATATGCGTTCTGCGTCGTGCGCTATTCTTTCAAACCCTTCTGTCGCAAGCGCCAGAATAGTAGGACCGGCTCCGGAAAGACAAATTCCCAGCAGGCCTTTATGTGTTTGAGGTGTGATTATGGAAGTAACCTCTGTCAAACCCGGGATCTAGATAAAATATGTTAGGAGATCAGATATGAATGCCAAGCTATGCTGCCTTTGCCATAGCATCATCCAAGACCACTCACTAGTGACTTTCTATATGGTTGATGTACTCTATCTTTCATAGCTTCGTATATTAATTCAGAATCAGGCGGGGATTGTCCAAGAGCGGTGGTTAAGACAGCCAATCGCTGCATGTTGAAAACCTAGAGAAAAAGACAAGAAAAAGAGTAAGCCAATCCAAGAATGTAACACTTGACCGCACAAACCAGATCTTTTCGCGAGTATGTGAGTGGAAGGACTTGTCTAGCTTTAGCGGTACTTAGTTCAAAACGAGGGATAATAGCCAAAGCTCGGATTTCCTTCGTCCATTTGAATCTCACGAAATGTCCGATACCTAGCGGTGCTACGGGAGGATTCTTACCCCAATCCTCACCAGCATCTGGTGGATACTCTGGAAGAACTTCTGATAGAGGAACAGATGCAGCTTCCATTGCCGCGGGTTCCAGTTCGCGAAGATACGAGCCAACGAACCCGCCAACCAATGCAGCCGTCACATTGTCAGGATGTCTTTCGACCATCAATGCAAAATCAAGAAGACGGGATTGTGGAAGATTGAGCTTTCCGAGAGCGTTTGCCAATAAAACACCTGCTATCACAGCAGCACCAGAAGAACCTAAACCACGTCCGAAAGGAATCTCATTGTGAGCGTGTAAATGTAGTGCTGGAAGCTTTTGGATGCCGTGACATCTTAAGACATAAAGGGCAACACGAGTGGTGAGATTCTTGTATATATCAAGCGGAACGACGTCGGCGCCTTCGCCCGAATGTGTGATTGCAGACTTTGGAGGAATGGATGACGAGCCCGAGGGATATACATATACGGTAATAGTCAGTGTTAGATATAGAGACAAGGAGAGCCCGACGACATCAAACCCCGGGCCTATATTAGCACTTGTTGCGGGTACTTTGATAACGAACTTGGGGCTGGTCATCGGCAGTGACAGTGACTCAAGACTTGGCAGTCGGAGTTCAGCGTTCAACGACGTCGCATACACCGGACATTACATCGCAGGTCAACGTTGATGAAGTCCTACAGGGACATTCTTCCAGCGTTGGCGGACGTAATTGAAACAAGTCAGCAGCAAACTGACGTCGCAACAAAACAGGATTTGTTAGCAGCCGTGCGTTGGTCCTACGAACAAGTTTGTTTCAAATCTAATCTCACCTTCATTCTTCATAGACAAATAGATTCAAGGAATTATTAGCAACGTCAAGGAAAGCTGCTGTTGATTTTCCTGGCGGCGACATGTCGCTCACCGATCAAGACCAGGTCATCAACGCACTTGAGCAATTGCGCGATCACAAACAGTGAGCTCACCAAATCTCTCGACTCCTAGGAACGGGCGTGTTCACCTATCACAATTATACTAGAAAGCAGCTCAAGAAGTTTTTACTCATGCAATCACCTCAGGGAAAGTGATCAACAGAGGGTATATTTATTAGATTGGGTAGCAACAAGTGTATGTAGTCTGTATGAGTGCGTGTAAATATATATACCAGATGTATGTAAGAAACTTTTTGGCGGTCTTCACTGGCCACCAGCTGTTAAACAAACAGCCCTCATCGCCACTAAATTGGTGTCAGTTTTGGAGAATGCAAGCTCGACTGTAAACAAGACGTCGCTTCGGTCAACATTGAGATAGACGGGGAGTTCGACAAATGCGGTCCCGTCAATGGCCAGGTCACTCTGAGCTTGAACCCATCTGAGTTGCGATGGTCCGAGCCGAGTGGTTTCGCCGTCATTCAAAGAAAGTTGATTGCCAGATAATGCCGCTCCTTCCAACACAAGTCCTAAGAAAAATCTTGATCAAAGACAAGCTACGGGGAAATCAGTTCAGCTTCACACACCATCTAGAATGAACCCCTCTGGATCTTGAATCTGCTCCAAATCAAGTCTTAAGTGTAACGTTTCTAGGGACCACTTCTTGCGGTGGGCTACAGCTTGTCTAGTCGCAGTAATGTAAGCTTCAGGGAAAAATAAGCCACCCAACCAGACTTCGGTATCAGTGAATGAAGTCCATTGAGATATTCGTTCTAATTGCCCTAGCCGACGACTCAGGTTCGGGATCCATTGAGACACTGAGGTCGTTCTCGTGACTTTATATCTTCGCCAATGATCGGGGATAGTACCTGGGGGAGACAGTCAATGACACGCTATTGAGTATATTCACAAGTCCGGGATAACAATACCTTTCATCAATTGTCCCATCAAGTTCCGGAGATGATTGGTTTGTTTCAAAGCTCCTTCACAGACTTTGACAACGTCTGCCAAGTCTTTACGAACGCAAGTCAGTAGGTTCCGACCAAGTAAACCTTCTCTCATGAAGAATCTGAACAGTGGATCCCCGTTGTCACCATCCTGCTTTTGGAGAATATTTAAAGCCTGTGAAACCTTGTTAATTGTGTTTACTTGACAGAACTTTACGGCCTTTATATTTTACCTCGGGTAGTTCTTTTAACCAGTCTTGACAATACTGTAGTAGGCTACGCATCCATGCAGGCTGTTGTGAACCGCCACCGGCCACAGGTTTTCCGGAAGTATCATTCTCTTCATCGTCGACCAAAGCTCGCATTTTTCGAAGTTTTCCGAGAAGTAAATTGCCTCTGGAGATTGCGATCACTCTCTCTGCAGTAGGCGGTAAGCTTAACCACGAAGGTGGCTCCCGCTCAGGCAGTTTCTGAACCCAAGTTAAGAAATGCTCCAACTTAGTTCCTTCGGGTACAGTCACGACATCTTGTCCATCAATACGAGGAACGAGGTCGAAATCAACTTGATATGAATCAGGAGTGAACAGTCGGTCGACGAACGCATCCAAGACTTTCTGGTCGAAATCGCTATCGATTCGTCCTCCATAGACAGACTCTTTGACAAGTGTCCTAACGGCATCCCAAGGAATGGCAGCAGGATCAATGTTGGCACGCCCTTTTGCAACAGAATGCAACCACGTATCAATAGTATTAAAAGCAGCAGCCATATCAGAATCGTTGAAATCGTAGGTTTTGCTCCATCCAAGAGGGACATATCTCAACCGTTCCTGTACGACGGCATGGAACCAAGCCAATACGAAGTACAACCGGAACTTTTCAGCCGGCCCTTGACTAAGGCGGTTAGGTGCTATGTTTCGTAGACTATCCTGCAAATTGGCTTTGATCCCAGGGGGCGGCTCATTCATAAAGATTCGCGATTGTCGTAGCAGATTGACTGGGATGACAGGATTGATCTCCATAGTCAGGAATACACGGAAGTTAGGATGAGGATTGATAGTCTGAAGACGTTTCTCGAGTTGACCCAACCACGATGGTGCGAGATGGACGTTCTTTAATAGTACCCAAGTTCCTTGTCGGGCAGCGGTGGCAATGGCTTGATCAGCAAGCGCGAATCCTTCCTGAGAGCCCATAGCTACAGGAGTACACTTAGACCCTGTGTTTTTGACAAGGTTATCGACACGATAACTAGCATCGTAGCCAATCACGGAAACAAGAGCCAGCGGTGTAGTTGGCTGGACTTCGTGTTTGACAATTTCCTCTAAATTGTAATTCGGCTCATCCACGATATCATCTCCGAATACTACCTTAACAAAGATAGCTGTGGCTTGCAGCAGACGATCTGGACGTAAGCACTTTACAACCGAAAGATTTCGAATAGAGCGGACGATATCTAAACCATTGTAAGAATCCAAAGAAAATATTTCGAGTTGAAAACCTTACCCGAAACACCAGTCCATAAAGTGGGCACATTTTCTTCAGGACTTGATGATTCAATAACAGGTTTCCACTCGTCTTCATGCTCCGACAAATGCTTCGGTACGGTATTGAATATTGGATTTCCAAAAAACATATGCAGACGCTTCTGTTGATCGATTGACAAGTAAGCCGCTTGGAATTCTGAGGATGTGCCTGCTCCATTGGAACCATCTCCACTTTCAAGAAGAAATTCGGTTTCCTCGGTGATTTCTTCGATGCCTCGCAGCTTAATTTGAGCGAGAAGAATGGCCAGCATGATATGATCTTGATGTAACAGGGCACGCGATGTACGTTGGTACACCACAGTGAATAGGTCATCAAGAAGTATTTCCCGTCGTTGCCCAGGATCTTTAACATTCAAGAGATTTGGGTTTTGATGCAAAACATAATCAAATATGTCCAAGAAGAAACGAAGCGAAAACTGATAGAAGTGGTTGATCAAGTTCAGCTGCTCCAAGATAAAGAATATGGAACTGCATGCTTGAGCTAACGGAATATATTCCGCAGTAACACCTTCAACTTCTTTGATAACGATGTCGGTCTCCTCCACTTTCCGAGTGATTTCGGCCGCTTCGCGTTTAAGAGTCTCCAACGTATCTATGACTTTATCGTCATCGAGGATATTTCCTGTGGACTGATTCAAGGCTTGTAGTAGTAACTTCTCCAACGTCCGCAACCTCAGCTTGAACTCCCCTTGTATCTTCATCAGATCTGTCCGTTTTTGATCTGTCTCGGGACGTTCAACCTTCAAAACTTGATCAAGTGACTGGCTTTGTAAACTGCTGCGAGTCATGGTGAAGTTGACAAACGTAACACGACTGCAAATATCTGGTGAGAATTCGACAGAAGGATCTCGGGTCGATAAGAACATGGTGAATGAAGGCGAGAAGTCGATGTCTTGATTTCCAAGGCGTATAAGGACACGTCCACCAGTTCGCCTGATTTCTTTGTTGAGGACGGCATTCAATATGGGATCCAAGCGTTCTACATCTTGAATCAAAAGTGCATTTCCAAAACGTAACGCACTTTCTAAAATTTTCAGGAAAGCCTCGTCAAGGAAGCTAGTGACCGTGATCTTTCGGTCTTTGTACTCATTGAGAAGGAACGTTGTAGCCTGCCCCGTGGGATCAATAATGAGAGGGTATCGACTGAATCGTTTCAGCATAATTGCATTCTCAGTACAAAGAACGTCCGAAGGCAACGACTTTGACTGCCAGTTGAGGCGGTCATCAGGGGTGGAAAGATATTCGGTCAAAGAAAGCTCTTGTTTAAATTTGAGGTTAGCATCGGTCAAATGAGCTGTCCATTCGTGCCACATATTCTCGCGATATTGCTGATCGAAGAATCCACCATAGGCTATGAAAGCCGCAGAAAGTAAAACGTCTCCAACGATGGTGCTCATTTCTGTTTCGAAAGTACGACTGCCAGCTTCCCATCGAGCACGTTCTGAAGACAAGGATTCTAGCAGCTTTAAACTACGGTCAACTTTGCTCTGAACGCGTTCCATTTCCGCTTTTATGGCTTGGGTCTCGCTTATCAACAAGGCGTATTCTTCCTTATATCTTCCAATGCTGGCTTCCAACTCCGCAATCATTTCCACCATAGTCGCTGCTTGCTTCTTGGTCTGCTCAGCTTGATTCTCTAGCGACTGGACTTCATTCCGAAGCGGGTCGACCCTTTCCAAAATCTCGGAGTAGTTGATTTGAGCAATGACCCATTTGACGACAGGACCGCAGGCTTTACTAGCATGATTCACAACCTCGTAATTATAAGAGGGACGACTAAGATATTCCTTCTTCATAAATTCTCGAAGTTGTTTTGTGAGCTGACGGTTTGTATCAAACCCTAATATCCTCTGCTGAAAATTGTCTTGACGAATGATGCCTTGAACAGTACGCCAGCTGTCAACCTTGTGGCCAAGAATCGTACAGGCAGATTCCATGGCAAGCTTTACTGCCTCTGGAGGATTACCCATAGCCCGAACTTCTTGCATTTGATTACGTCTGATGTTGTTGACGGCGGCTTGAGCTTCCATAACGGCTGGTTCAGCATTAGCTAAATCCGCCAATACAATAGCACGCCTTTGCTCAATATTTTTGTCTTGTTCGGCTAGAGCGGCCTGAATTTCTATGGAAGCTGCTTTCTTATGTTCTGCTTCCTGTTGATCCGCCACCATCCGTCTGAGCTTCTCGTTTGCCTCCGCATCTTTCATTTCAAGCTGCTTGCGCTTCATAGCCAGACTAGCACGCAATTCCTCCACTTGAGTCACAGTGTCCCGAAGCTTGTCCAAACCAACATGTAGATGCCGTTGTTGTTCCTCTAACTCATCTCGTTTTTCTGTGTACAAATGCACATAGTGATGAAGGCTATACACAATGTTAAGTAACGGTCTTCAGTGATACAATTGATGGACATACAAATCCAGATAGTGCCGCGGAGTGACGTAGTTATATCTCCCCTGTCGTCGACTTAGTCGACTATTGAAATGGTGCATTGTTTGGTGAATATGCACGAAGGCATTAACAACACCCGTACGATGGGTAGGAGGCATATCTAAATGACGGTAAGCTATAGGAAAGTGCATCGGCGGGATATAAGAGGGAAGATCCAAATCAAGCGTCCTGGTGAATTCCATTCCTACTTGATAGAAGGCTTGATCATTCCAATCACCGAACCAGTCAAGAACACATCGATTGAAAAGAGCCGGGGAAGTAGCGGCACGAGAAGCAAGTCCGTTTTCAGGGGGGTTCATAGTGAAAACAACGTGAAGGTTTTTGGCGACTTGTTGAGTGAACCATCGATAAAGTTCTTCGTGAGAATCAAGCATGAGACCGTCCCGCTGGGATCCTTCTTTACATGCTGTCATCAGGGCCGAATATTCGTCCCCTTCAAACAGACCAGGTACTTCAGCATTTGCCAGAAGAGTGTTCATACGCTCCAAGAATCCGGAGTCTAAAACATTGGATTCGTCCATTATGAAACAGATTTTTTCACCCTTAGTTCCTGATCGACGAAGAACAGTACGTAAATCATCATCAAAATCATCTCCAGTGTACTTGTTAGAAACTTTGATTTGAAAGACATTTAAACCGTTCATCCAAGCAACAAAGCGAGACAAAGTTGTCTGAAAGCATTCAGGCAAAACTTAAGTGATATACAATGGACACTTACTTTGCCACTCCCGCTCACTCCGATCAGCAGTAAATGACCTTGGATTTGACGGAAAACTCTATCTATGCGGAGAACGTGATCCAAAACATCGTTGAAGAGAACCAAGGGAACGTCAAGTTCTTCTTCGTGGAAAACACGAAGCCGAGCCTTAGTATAGTCTCGCAACTGTTCACGATCCACAGGTATATAATTCTTAGAAGTCCAGTTTGAAAAGAGTATCGGTCTGTTTAGTGCTTCCTCGCAATTAGTATTTGGGAAATTTTCCATGGCCGTAGAATCAACATTCTCATCTGTCCATTGTTTTTCTTCTTCGGTTACAAGACGATCTTGGAAGAGTCGTAGAGCTTCGTGGCCCCAGACTCGTATAAGGCCCTCCACAGATAAGGAATCCAAGGGTTTAATGGCTTCGTAAATACCGCGGACCCACCTCGTCAATTCACGAGGACTATAAACGTAATGCGCTTGAATGTCGCTCGTAAACCGCTTTTGTGAGGCCAGATAAAATGAGACCATAGCATCCGTTAACGGTTCTGCATAAGCACGCAGATTCGGTACAACTTTGAGCATCGCTCGATTGTATGTACCATATATTTGTTTCAGCGAAAGCTCTCCTGGATAATCGACCATAATCAAGGGTGAGTGTCGCAAGAATCGATGACTCAACGGCACCCGACCGGGATCTGTAGGAGGATTACAAGCCCCAACAAATTGGATTCTCTCCAAATTTACCCATGCCATATCTGTCGGTCTGTAATAGCCACCACATTCGACTAGTTGGCGCAGAAATGATATAACACGTTGAGTGCCATATTTATCGGGGGCTGGAAGATTGATTTCATCGCAGAACAAAACAAGCCATCGTCCTATTTGCACTGGTGAAAGAACGACGCCATTAGGTGTTTTACGATACTCGCAATATTGTTCAAATGTCTTCATGATCAACTCCGGAGTAGTGGCACTGGAAAAGTTCAATCCAACTACCTCCATATCTGGCAGCTTTCTCAGGGCGCTAAATAATGTCATTGTTTTCCCGGAACCAGGAGGCCCGCAGAGCATTAACGGTTTGTGTTCTGATAGCCACGAGTATAGAACCTCTTCGTGTCTAAGGGTATCCACTGTTGGAACAACGACATCCGAAGCCGTAACCGCATGGGCCTCGATTTCTATTGCAGGGACTTTAGATTGCCACGGAACCCATTCGTCTGGATTTACGGAAACGTCGTAGTCCAACAAGGATAAATTAGCGGTGGTCAATGGCACATCTATTCCACTCCTACTGGATAGAAAATTGCCCAATTCAGCACGTGCATCAAGTTTGCAATCACCGGAAAAAGCCCAAATTATATTGAGTAGCAATCGCCTTGTTACGTACTGCTCCATTCGATCGTTGGAAAGGGGGAAGTCGGGATGTTGATTATTGTAATCAATAATGTTACGTACTGTTTTGTTGACCAATGAGAAAAGAGTATTGAGGGCGCGAGTAGTCGTGAAGTCCATTATGTGCTCGAAGGACTCGACGTGTTGCAAAGCGGCGCTGATAAGACCGTCCGATGTGAAATAAGGCTCGAGCATGCCTGCAACGTGTTGCTGAATTTCGAGGTTGGGAAGAGATATATTGGGGACGGAAATGCCTGAACGACGAGTGACATTGTCAATCAATTCTTCATCATCCGCATCTAACGTAACGGCAGCCAATGTATCCAAATAGTTCCGATATATCATCGAAGGGTCAATAACATCGTCGCTGAACCAAATCATTCCACAACGACTGACTGTAGCGAGCGTAGCATACTTCAGGTGTTCAACCTCGAACATTATGCGAACATTAGAAGGAAGGTTTAATCTTTCTCCGTTTGGTAGCGTAAGAAGTTTGTTATCGTCGAGCACACTGCACACGACAAATAAGAGACAAGCATTCAAGTGCAGATACTTAACTAACCTATTCAAATTCTCAACCCATTCAGGATCCACATCACCGTCAAATACGATCCAATGACGCTTGCTGCTTTCCCCACGAACGTCGTCTACAATTTTTCTCAATATATGCGTGAATAAACCGTCGTTCCATTCCCGCGTAGTAGAATCCAAAGTTCCGTAAAGGGCATCTTTATGCATTGCTTTCGGATCAATGACGTAGAAAACCCCCTCTGTACCGTCCAAGTTTTCCAAAGCTTTAAGGAGCACCTGCCAGGCATTGGTCTTTCCGGTACCAGATGGTCCAACCATCATTAATCCATGTTGGATTTTTTGAATCTGATAAAGTTGCAAAATTTTGGCTACCCAACCTTCACCGGGCACCAGCCGTCGCTGTTTACAAACCTGAATAATTTGCTTGTGTAAAGCATCGAGGTCAACAGGTACATAATCAACACCTGGAAAAACATCGGCGAGAAGGCTGAGGAATCGTCAGCGCATTACTATGTATCGAATTCGATCTTCAAATACTGACCTTGTCAAAAGAGGTACATCGTCAGCAACTAGTTTTGGAACAATAGTTTCTGTAACACTTTGAATGAGAATGACTTGTTCCGAAGCCGCATCTGATAGACCTTCAGTCGGAAGGTCTGAGTCAATGGTTGATGTTCGCAGCGATTGTAGACGTTCCCGTTTGAGAATACCAGCACTTGCCAAGACAGCCTTGAGAGCACGCAAACCAAAATCATAATGTGGTTGCGGCGATAATTGTTCTGAACATAGATTAAAGAAGGGAACTATCTTTGAAGCCAAGATCTCGGCAGTACGGAACCCTTGAGAAAACAACATAACCTGGGCAATTAACTCTCTATCCGGACGGGTCATTGCCATTCTATATGATCATCAGTATCTATAAAAACATAGGGAATGCCCACATACGGCCGGAATAATTTCGTAAGATTTGGGGGGAGTGTAGAGCGACCGGCATAATTAGGATTTGTAGTGATAAAGATACCTGTAAAATAAAATTGTCGCTCGACGAATAGCAAATAGTCAAATTATCATACGAACCAACGTTTGGGTTGATTTTCAGACTTTTCCCTACAAGTTCTATCTCTGCATTGGGATTTTGGGCTAGCGAGGCCAAACCCTGCTGAATGCTTTGTACTTGTTGAGAAACTGCACTTAGAATCCGTTCTTCTAAACGATTGAATTCATCAAAGCATCCCCAAGCCCCAACTTGACATAAGCCAACAAAAATGCGACCCATTGCCTGAAAATCAAATGTTTCATCGCAGCAAAATACTAGGACGAAGCGACCAAGCTGCACTCCAAGAGCCTTGACCGACTCCGTTTTACCTATAATATGAAATGAGGTGAGGACAATTATTTGACTGAAGACAATGCTTACCAGTTCCAGCAGGACCGAAGGGAGAACCACCAAGCTGAGTGTCCAGCGCCTGAGTTAACGTAAGATAGCACCTATCAGTCAAAGGTGTCTGGACTAATCTATCCGGTACTCCCAGGTATTCCCATCCGTACGAAAATTCAGCATTGGCTAAACGAATCTTTAGTCTGTCCAGGGGGTTTTCAGCTTTGCCATCCAAATTGAGATAAAATCTCATCTGATACAACCAGTGGAAAGCTCTGTTACTATGAACCCCTTGGGAAATAAGGTTCCGTGTTACGTCCCTTTGATGGACCAGCTCTGTGATTAGATGCTCGCATTTGCGCCTGGAAGTTGGAACAAGTTCAGTTAAAACAACATCAGCTAATAGATCTAAGCCTCTCCGAATCATGTTTAACGTAGCGTCCAATGATTGAGAGTTCTCGAGCGAATTCTCGACGGCGGAAGTCCAGGCTACTTGTATGGCAAGCGAAACTAATTGAGCGGGATATTTCTCTATCCATGGCAGAAATAGGTCCAATGTAAGCGTAGGGCCAGTCGCATAGAACTCTTGAAGTTCCGAAACGGCTTCACACAAAAGATGAGCTAGAGATAGTCGCATCTCGGACTCTACCTTCGTGAGCCAGTCATTGATTTTCGGGAACTCTTGAAGAAGTATGGCATTTTTGAACATCACTTCCTCTCCTTCTCGAGAAGCCATTCCACGTATTTCCGTCAATTCTTCGTCGAGCTGCAGAGTGGATATCCCAGCAAACATCTTCTTCAGATGTTTCATGATCCGAAGTATGTCCTTACTGTTGCCTATTATTTCGAGAAGATCTTCATCACCGACGAAATAAAACCGTGGAAATGATGAACGTTCGCGTTCCAAATATTCCCCCAAGGCCTTTTGAATCTTGCCTAGTAGGTCTGCTAACCGTTCCAAGCTTTTCTGAATACCAGGTATATTCATGACGTCGATCACGAAAGGTGACTTATAGACCTTTTTCATTACTGTGAGAAACTCTGCGTTTATATTCGAAAAACGAGCTGTTTCAACAGGGAGCAAGTGTTTAATGTCGGCGCTTCCAGAAAATATTCCTTCTAGGTATACCCATTGTCGTTGGACGTCAATCCATACATCTAAGGGCAATTAACTTTCGTCACACATAATACAAACGGGTCTTACCGAATAAAACATGAATGCGATTTAACTTTTCCTCCCATGAACTTGCCTACAAAAAAACTTTGATGAGTCTTAGCTCCATACGGAAGACTGGCAGCTTACTTCTTCTTCAAATACTGAAGACAGAGTGTCAAAATTAATACATATGGGCCAGCAATCCATTTCGTACCTTTGTAATAAGGAGATAGCTTCATGGCGACAAGCGAATTCAGGTTTTCACTGCATTTCGCAAATAATTCATCCCAGCTCCTATAAACATAACCAGTTAATTCCAACTTTATTATAAAAAAAACACCTTCATACAGACCTTATAAGGCGGCATTTATTCTGATAATTTACCAGATCTAGTGTATAATTGGACCAAATCTCCTTGACCTGTTTGATGTATTCTTCCAAGCCCATCTGTAAATAATATTAGTCAGTTTCGAATGTAAGCACGCAAGATTACATACTTCTCCCTGAGCTTGCACGATAATCTCTTTTATCAGTGTTTCGTTCCTCTTTAGGTCTAAATCATACACATGCCCGAGACTCATCCTTAAGAAACATGTAACGATAAATCATATTTGATGGAAATGAACACTTACTGGGTTAGTACGATATTAGCTGGGACGTGCAATACCTTGAATAGTTGTTTCCAGTGCCGCTCTTTCATGGCTTCTGACTTCAGCTCCGTAATAAGCACATTAGACTTCAAAAGGCTGCTTAAAGTATCTTGAATATATTCGTAGGCTGCGTATTGCCTCATTCGAGTCGGCATTTCTTTGGTGCTGGATATTAGGGAATTAATGCTTTGCCTTAGCTTTCTTGGTTGCGCTGTAGCCCACGGCGATTCTCTAAGATCATTTATTTGACTCCATATTCCAGATAAAGCGGTCCAAACTGCTTTCAAGTCTTTGAGTTCTTCAAATACAGGATCCAGGCGGGTGTGTCGAACAAGCTCTAAATCAAGAGCCTCCTTCGCGCGACAAATAAGATTGTATTCCTCTTGGACCCGTGTCAATTTGTTTTCGAAAGCACTGATGGCATTTAAGGCAGTATCTGCGCGCATATTGCCTTGGACAGGACGCGTTTGCTCCCACTCTGTAAGTATGTCGCTTATCTTGTTTTCGACTATCTTGTCTTCAGCCGTCACTTTAAGCTGAAGACCAGCTAAGGGAAAAGATTAGACAATAAGACCTTGGACCTTGAAAGCAACATAAATCATGTACCTAGCTGTTCTTGAATAGAGTCGCTCTTTCGTTTCAGTATTTCATTATACGCGCTCCATTCACCCCTCAGCTGATCACTATAAAGCCAATCTTCCGGAAATTGGTATCTGAAACGCTCCAAAGTCTTCTCTCCACTTGCGCAAAGATCTATCATAGGACCCCACACTTTGGTTTTGCGCTTGAGGTCCTGTACAAACGTAATGAAGGTAACAGCAGCCGCTGTCGACGAATTCGACGAAGTCAAAAGAGCCTGATATGTTTCAGCTAGATTTATAGAATTAAATACCGTATGACTTTACCTCCATTTCAGAATAGTATACGGTGGCTCAGATGAAAACTCTAGTCCATGGACTGCGTCACGACCCGTACAACCGCAGCTGGGTTTGAAAACGCGTTACCACCGTCCCTCTACAGCGTTTTACTCAAAAAAAATCTTTCTACAGCTTGTTAATCACTAAGTAGTACATCATGTCTGGCCGACAACAACGTGTAATGGTTCAACCCATTAATGTTATTTTCAAAAATCTCCAACAGGTATGAAACATTCTGCGGCTGGATATCTTTCTCAAGGCTAAGCGCAAGAATAGCGGAATAAAATATCAGTTTGGCTATATGACAATGTCGATATGCGTATAGAGGGAATTATAACCGTACGTTTATAACCTGTAGACCCGGAATTTCAGTTACAGTTTTATTCTAGGGATTCGACGAGTTTATGAACCTGGTAATTGACGATGCTGAGGAAGTTTATGTCAAAGAAACTCATTCACGATCGAAATTAGGTCAGATTTAGCAACTATCCTGATAAATAATTACTCAGTGCAATAATAGGTCGAATTCTTCTGAAAGGCGACAATATAACACTGATTCAACAACTCCCATGATACTGTACTTATTCACTTAAGAAGAAGCCGTAGGACTAATTGGTGGCTCTTCCAATGCACTTCTCAGACTTTCTAATCTAGCTCGGATTTTGGGACTGTGTCAAAATTAGCAATATATAATGTCGTCTATAGGGGATTACGCACACTCCAAGAAGTTTGGTCTCTAGGGCTTGCTTCTCTTCCTGTAGAGCCAAACGCTGTTGAGCATCCAGTTTTGTACTAGATAAAAATTCATTGTAGTTCTTTTTCGTTCACTGAAAACCTACAAAACATAACTGCCTATATCGAGAATAAGACAATTGCGCCTGGAAGACTTCGTAAGATGAAAGTACTCGCCTGCACCATCATACTGGAGGATATGGGAGTGGTATTGCCACAGTGAAGGACGATGAGAGACCGTAAGGAGAGATGTACCTAAGGACGCTGCGTGTTTCATCATCTCCATCTCCAGGTCTTGGGGTATATGGGACGTAGCTTCATCTAGTACGGCGTACTTTGAATGTACGTTACATGCCACCGATCAAAAAAACGAGAATATAAGAGTATACCTTTGGCCGATGATAGAACAGCCTTGCCCAAGCAATCTTTTGTTTATCGCCCCCGCTCAATGCATCCCGCCAGTCTCGTGCCGCGTCCCAACCTCCTTCTCGCTCGACTACATGATCCATCTTGACGATAGCTAGAATCGAAGTCAATTCATCATCTGTGATGTTACCTGTAGAAAATTTAAAAACATTTGTTTAAACAATAGGATACGATACGATACGCACGACGTTCCATCTCTAGCTTCGAATGAGGGTAAATAATCTGATCTCTCAACGTTCCCAAGCAAAGATAAGGTCGTTGTGGGATCAACATAAAATCGGATGCAGGGGGCTTTCGAACAAGACCTCCTGTAATGTAAGTTAACCAATTAAACCTGTGAGATACGAATTGCAGCAATGTTTTCACCATATACAGGCCACAAGCCGCCTAGTATCCTGAATAGCGACGATTTACCACAACCTGAAATTGTTTGACGGGAATGAAATTGGAGGTAAATACTATAACGAACCATTTGGACCGACTATGAGGAGGTTTTGCTATACATTTTTAGTATGCAAACCAGTATTCGAGAGTGGATTTTTCATACCCCGGACTTAATGTGAAAGCTCAAGCTACGCACCAACACATCACCGGTTGGCGTAATGATAGGGACATTCTCGAACTGTATATCATCCGACTCTATGACAAGTCCTCGGTTAAAACGTACTATATAACCGAACCCGTTAATAAGGAAATGATAACAGATCGGCAGTAACTTACATTGCTCGGAAGGTAAATCAGATATGCTTGTTTTGTGGAATACGCCATCACGAACATCAGTAATTGTGTCAAGGAGCAGTGAGACGCGGGCTGTATAACCAGCCAATTCGGAAAGCTCTGCAATCATTCACGTCACATAAATTATTAATAGGAGCAAGTCTGCGAAGTCATGTTACCTTTATAAGAATACATAACCCTTCCGACAGCATCTGAGGCAGACAATAAAAGGCGACGATTCGTAACAAAACCTGTAGAACTACTTTTAGAATATGTGGTGTAGTTGATAGAATTCACTTACCTTCTGTACGTCCCCCGAGATCGCTGACCTCAACCCCAGGCACTTTAAAGAACACAGGGATAGCACATATACCCAACTGTTTCGAGGTTAGATAAACGCATCGTGCAAGTACATATACATACTCCAAAGCTTCCCCATAACCACCTTTCATTAAGATCAGACCCACGTTGAAAAAGACGGATGGCAGCAGAACAATTTGTGCACGTACTTTATAATGCCTTCTTCGATGATCCCATGCCAAAATCGCATTTTTAATACATAGTTGATATGATGGATCAATCCAAAATAATCCCGTTCAATTAGCAATCGTTCCGTCTTCGCACCAGAAAAAAAGGCTACTTCTTCTGCAGACTCCATGAAACTTGAATGTGAATGTCGCAGAGCACCCGAATTCGCGGCCTCTTGAGCAGCATAACCTCCAAAAGGAGGCGTTAAAGCTCTTACTATATATATATATGTTCAGTTGCAGTAATCTGCGATTGAGAATAAAAGCACGGACATAGGGCCGCCGAAGTTTGGATTAACACAGTGATTAAAACCAAACCTTCCATGCCAACGTTTCGGGACAACTGATAATTGTAAATGGCCACATCAAGTATGGGTTTGGCGAGATTTGAATAAACAGCAGCAAGATGATTTGAAAACCGTTGTATATCCACGGTCAACATTCTGCAAAGGATGATGAATTTCGTGTTCCATATGCCCCAATGTAAACTCACTGATCGACATTTTTGATCCGATCATCCAAATTAGCTGAAAAAGGAGAGACATGTGATGGATTGCAAAAAAATTGGACATTGGAGCTTACACATCTTGTAAAAAACGTTGTCAACATCACCCTCTGTCCCCAAGTATTTGACCATTAATTCTTTGGTAAGGCGAGTCCTATATGCTAGTGATAATTTGTTCTGGACATATGACAGCCAACTGTTAGTAGCTGTAGCAGGTACAGCTAATAACAGCCACCGTATTATGTTCCACAAAAACGCCACCGGTTGGGCTCGTACAAGAGATGCAACAATTCTAAGTTTTCTTAAATAACGTAGTTAGTATCAGAGCAACGCGTTGACATACTTTCCATCTAATATTGCTACATATAAAGAAATGATGGTTCTTGATACTAATAGAGCCGAATGCATTGCAAGCAATCCAGCTTCTTTCGATCGTAGACTTGGAATGACTATGCGTAAAATTCGGGACAGTCTTGAATAAAATACAGCGTCAACCTGTTACATGTAAGAGATATGAGAGGTCATAAGTGGCAGAGACTCACCGCTACTCGTTCTTGTTTCTCTGGGAGTGACATGGACGGTTTCCGGCGACTAGACGGTTTCGAGATAGCCTTAAAACCGCGAAATGTGGACGATATAAAATAAGCAAACAAGCCGGCATATAATATCCCTTGAGCTTTGTGACGATGTGTGCCGTATATTCGTGCGTATTTACGAAGAGCCGCTGAATCCATTATTGATGTTGGTTGAGTATTCTGAGTTGATTCTGAGTTGATTCTGAGACGTGGCTGGACCAGTTTGCATGTGATTTCCTCTGTGAGTCTGTGACAGATCGGTGACCAGTGGCGCACGTGACGACTGGGCTCGCCGTGAGTCAGAAGTCTGCCAACGTTCCAGTTATTTCGTTGTGCTACCTTCTGTTTTTTTATCTAACAACGGGCTTCTGTTGAATGTTGACGTTAACATACAGCGCTTTACATAACATGGTGTCGGATGCGGTTAGAGTGTCGAAGGTAGACTTGAAGCTCACTGACTCGCTCAGGCGGCACCTAGTATGTGTAGATAGTAAATATTCTATATAATTTAGTCATGCACTCGCTCAGAGTTCAAGACTTGATTTAGTACATATTTCAGCCATAGTTTTCGACCAGCTCCTGTGTTGAAGATAGACAGCGCCACTAACTTCGAGCGCCTATGTAGTTAGTTTTAGCTTAGTCATTCGCTCGCCTAAGGTTCAAGGCTTCGCCTTGAACTCTTAGCTATATCCCATTGCTCGTAATATAAGTTATATTACTCTAGCTGTTATTATCCTGTTGTTATCTATATATAGCTTCCCCATATGACCCCACCCAATCACTCCCCCGACATTTTCCGCGTCCATTGTTGAGGAGGGCCACGGTTGTTGGGTCAACGTAAAACGATCTCGATCATGCGGCAGACCAACACTACGCATGATATATGCTATCTATAATTCAACGCTCCAGCTTTTTTAGTCACGAGCGATATCCATTACGTATACCAATGAGCTCGTAACTAGGGTTCAATTGCCAAAGCATTCTATCAAAGCACTTGAAGTCTTGCGGAAATGCATATGACACGGAACAGATGACGTGCTTAAAGAAAAAATATTCTTTATACATAAACTCTCAAGCAACCAGTAGTGCACAATTTATTGTATGTACATACAAACGTGCATTTGCGTCGTAAAGAATCAAGCCACAGTTGAGCCCGACTATCCACTGGCATGTAATCCTGCAGGAACGAATGAACCCGACCCCGACTCCACTGTTTAAACAGGACTGCAGAAACCACAGCCTGAGCAAGACACCTAGAAAATGAAAGTCACGGCCCGTTAGCCAGGCGTCCAAGGTCGATTCTTAGTTAGTGCGGCAAGTCAAAAAGTGCGTGTCCTTCATGGCAGCTCAGGATGCATTTAGAAAAGCGGACCTCAACCATAATTTATCATGAATCCAATCAGAGTCGCGCTCAGAGGCGAAGCAGCATAGCAAGTCACATAAGAAAGTTACGTAGAAACTAAGAAGGCCAATAGGTCCAGAGAGACAGACATGCGACACGCAAAAGACAGAAAGATAGACCTCTCTGACCTCCCCGGCAAATAGAAACAGCTGGGAGAGTCCCCGTAAGAATGTATTTAAACTGAAGCTGAAAGTACGGCGAAGATCAAGGTCTCCGGGTAAGATCCCCAGTGTTACGACCAGAACGCAATGGATAATCTCTGTCACGAGTGCTTGGGCGATTGGCAGATGGAGGATAGCCACCGGAAAAGTTCCCAGACGAGGATGAGTATCCCTCAGCGTTATATAAAGGCGCAGAATAACTTCCGGAACCGTAGGGCAAAGCAGGTCGGCCCGGACTTGACGAACGTCGTCTGAGAAGCACATGTAATCCTACAAATGCAAACTGAGCATCAAACCTCAAACCTACCGATAACGGGCATTGTCATTCACCCCACGTCCATTTTCAGGGTAGCGAGATGGCGTTGTTGCTCTGCCACGATAATCAGAATAGTCTCTATATGCGGTTCATAAACAAACTATGTGAGAGAAGACTGCAGATGCTCGAGTCACCTTGGAGGAGGGGGCCTATCAAAATCACTGCGAGGCGGCGTCCTGGATCTACCATATGAAGGAGGAGGATAGCGACCACTCGGAGGTGGCCTTCTGTCGTAAACCGCGCGAGAATCATATGGGCGAGGATCATACGAGTCGTTTAGGGCCGTGTGACTCTGTCGAGAGTTATAATCAGCCTCAGAGTAATATCCACCGCGAGTGTCATAACGCGAAGAATGAGAGCCACGGAGATCTCGTCGATACTCATCCACGTCACGAGACGATCTATCAACAACAGAGTAATCTCTATAATCTCTTGGTGGCGGCGTTGTGGGCCGAAAATCTCTCGGCCTATAGTCTTGGCGATCTCTTGATGGGGGTCGAGGCGGTGGTTGGGAATCATGGTAGGCATATCGCGAATCTCTTGAAGGACGATAATCATTGCGAGGAGGAGAGTAACCCCTGGGCATTAAATCGCGGGGAGGAGGATGTGTCACTCTATCCATAAGAGTGTTTTCAGACCTTCTGTTTCTACTAAAAAAGGTAACTAGAAAAATTGGATGAGCTCAATTATGAAGGCTCACAAAGCAACAACATGATTGGGACACTCTCTAAGGTAAATGAGTGCGAGATTCGGAAAAAGATATAAAAGACTTGGTCACCTCGCCCAATGACCCATTTGACCGCATTTAAAGCAAGCACTCGCGTCTCCAGTAAACCTAGCAGACCTACCTCCTCCATGGGACAGCTCAACTCGTATCTTATTTCCCATGAAATATCCCTCATTATATTTGGACACACTCTCTTCTGCTGACTGGCGATCCGCAAATTCCTAAAGGGGGGGCACAATGCTATTGTGTATCTTATACTCGAAAGGCATAACTCACAACAAAGCCAAATCCTAACCTATGTTGACGATTCAGTGAGCCCCTACTTTAAAACACGCTCATTCACGTACTTTAATTCTATCGAGACAATCCGCCCAATTTTTCCGAAACAACTTTGTAAGTCTTCTTGGCGAGTATGTTCAGGCAAGCCACCGACATATACTTTGCTTGGCTGGAATCCACTTTAGTATCTAACATTCAAATGTTATCAATAAAAAGTACGTTGATTTGTTTTTCACGATAAATCGTGCCATGTTTTTCTCCTGGCACTCCTGAATCGAAATCCTTTGTTGCTTTAGAAGGCGAGACCGACCTAGAAAGAGGCTTCTCGATTTCGTCGTGTCTGCCAGTGTTTCTACTGAATTCTACGTTATCTTGGTGAAGCTTATCTCCATCAACAATGTTGGATTTTTCTTCGGGATGATCTGCGTCCCAGCTCTCTTGCTGGGTAGACTCGAATCGACGAGGAAGTGGCGAAGACATTAGCAGAAATCGCTCACATAATCAAAAGTATATACTCTTTGCCGAAAATCGTGCCGATTTCAAAAGTAGTAAAATCCAAAACACAAGCTTTATTACGAAAGTCAACTGTGCAGAATCATATATAAAAAGAACGGAACATTGTTCGAAAAGAAAGTCCAATTTTTAAAAACTAAACCACAAGGGTCCAAATCCCTCCACCAATTAGAGCGACCAACGTCAATGAAATTCCCATTACAGCTGTTCTCACACTTCCTGAAGAATGTGTTGTACCTGAGCCACCACTTCCGCCACCACTTCCGCCATTGCTTCCGGATGTCGTGGCTGGAGAAGTAGGGGTGAATGTAGCTGCAAGGTTCGCCAAACAGGAAGTTGCTGCAGCTTGAGCAGCGGAAGGGGAAGGTGCATTCGGAACGATTGAGGCATTTCCAGAAAAGTCGCAAGACTGAGGATTGCGATTTGTGGCATCAAAAAATGCTGACATAACAAAGTTGAGTTTTGTAACTGTTGCGCAATACAAGTCTTAATACTGAAACTATGGCGACGCTGCAGGATATAACTTACCGGGGTCACAGAAAGAAACGGCTCCGTATTTTCCAGTAATACCCGATCCACCTATGGGGTCACAGCTGCCGTTTTGTGCGCCCAACAATGAACAACCTTCATTGATCAACTCTCCTACGATTGCACTTTCCTGAGGACTGCTCGTTTGTATAAATTTGCAACTAAAGGCGTTTTGGTTCAAACATTGGCACGCTCCGTCATTGGGTGTAGGCGGTAAGTTTGTCGAAGCAAGCCAGATTGGAGGAGTAGGTGAGGGACAGGTAGCAAATACATCTTGCCCAGCATCCGCCTGTGTAGGAGTAGTTGTGAATGTCACGTTGCCATATTGTTCCTTGAGACGGGTAAAGTCATCATTGGTAACGACAGTTTGGTTATCGCTGCCAGTAATTTCGACTAGTCCATAACCCCCAGTAGCGTTGAAATACCCAAATGCAATTCCTCCGGACCAATCCTTATTCATCTCGGGTCCATAAAGTGCAGCCACTTCAGTCCATAGACGCGGTGGGTTGGTAACACAGCCAAATTCACTGAAAATCAGTGGAACGTTGGCTGTAGAAAATGTCTGTTCAGTGCTTGCATATGATGCTGCAAAGCTCGAATTTCCACACCACTCGCTGAAAATTGGATAAACAGTGAAATTTGTTGAGACAATGTTGCTCCTACAACGTACTAGTTATTCAAGCCGAATATATCCACAGAGGTGGCATCTGAGTCGCAAGATAAATATTCGAAAAGTGGCTCCTAGAAATAGTCATTAAATTGCCCGATACCTGGGAGCCATCACTCACCCGCCAAGAATCTGGACCGTCTGTAGATGTGTAACTAACTATGAGGGGAGGTATTAGTACGCTAATCTTTACCCAAAAATCTCATAATGAACCTAGAACGCTTGAATTTTTCGATTTAAGGAAGGCTTTGACGTCTCGAGCGGCGGCCTTGATGTAAGGTCCGGCTTGTGTAGCATTCGGGATTACGTTTAGCTGGCCGACGACTTCGTTTGCAACGTTGAATGCAAGAACATTGCTATACTTAAGAAACGCGTTAACCGTGGTTAGATATTGATCCAATTCTACAACACTCCATTCAGGGTCAGCGCGATTAATTGAAACGTTAGGTGTTGACAGATCGAGACTAATATAAGTTAACAACAATGCGAGCAGTTCATAAAAAAAAATCACATCACATAAATCCCAGCGTCATTGAACAGGTTCATACATGTATCATGATTGAGGGAGGGATCTACGGAGTAGCTTCGAATACAATTGACGTCAAGTTCCTGTAAAATTGGAAGATCTCTCTGACAGCCAGTACCGTCTGCCAATGGATCTTGATAGTAAAAGAAGTGATGTTACTATTGAACAAGGTTGTTTGACGACGAGAACTTGCCTTTGAAAGTACCCGGCTCAGGGAACTCATCATTGGGATCATTTGCAACTACACCTGTAGTTATGTCGTGTAAGTACGACAATGTCATAGAAAAAAATAGAAAACCTATACCCTGTTGCTGATATGCCACTCCTCTCACGTAAAACCGAGTGCCATCCGATGAGTTGTAAAGGTACTTGCCATGGCGGGAGATGGAAGAGAGGGCATGAGCCAAGGGGAGAATACCCAGTGCACACAGCTTGCTGAGATGCATGGCCTTTAGAATGTGAATATGAAAGAATGTAAGGGTTCTGCCCCGGCGAGTTGAAAAGAAGTTGTTAAGTAGACGTTATACGCCCAACGAAAAGTCAAGACAGAAATACTATAGTACACTAACCATTTAAGCGAATGCTGGGCGCAGTTCACACGTTCACGGCTGTAGGAGAATGCCGGTCGGCACGCGGGATTTCCGCATAATAATATTAGTAGTGACTAGTGATGGTTCCTAAAAGTACCTAAATGAGAGGTCTTTCGTGCAGTCGCATGTCCTACTAACTCAGTTGCCAATATTTGCATGATGCTTGTCATGTGGCATCGCATTCTGTGTCTACCGAGACCTTCTTTCATTGATGATATGGGACACCAGACAAAAATTTTTTCCCTACATTCTACTTACAACAATTATGTGGAATCAACAGCGCTAGGCCGATACAAAAGAATGGTATGAATTGCCTTCATGTATTTAAATGATATTTGTCCGTTAGATCGTACATCATCCAAGGTCATACAAACCGTGTTCGATACGTGTGGCAACTAAAACCATGTTGGATCAGAACCATATACGAGTGATTTTTCAAATACCTGACGATATAAGGCAGCAGGGACAGAAATAAAATGATAAATGCGGCCCAGATTAGCCATAATGCTGAACCAAATGTAACGGTTATACCGAGGGGTGCACCAGATATAACCTTACCACACCATGTGAGCTCATCTGGATCTAAGGTGACAAAGGAAACATTTGATACCTGAACAGAATTGATGGTTCGGGTCTGATGAATCAATGCTGACCAAAGCGCTGCTCCGACCAGAAGGAGAATTGCTGCAAGACAAGCAAATATGGAGGCCAAAACATATGATACCGTTGATTGAGGGATACCGCTATATCAAGGCCATTATTTCGGGGCAAATGACAATTAACTGATAGGCTCCCACCAAAACAACGCCAAAGCCGTACAAATAGTCCCTATAAATATAAGGTAATATGCTGCCCGAGTGGAACTACGAAGAAAAGGTGCGTTGCTAAATGTCTTGTTAGGACTCGATATCAAGACTCTGACCGCCACTGAATAGTTCGTCGGTGTGTCCGCTAGGATCGAGTCAAGAGGATCGAACTGAAAAGCAAACGAATTATTCGCGCATCTGCCATGTGAAGAGTCCGTGTATGCACAATAGCTATACAGCCCCCATTTGTAGAACAGACGCAAGCCGGCTTGCTGAGCGAGAGGGGTTGATGAATTGTTGGTATAAAGGCCAGGAATAGGATCTGCCGTCGCGTTTTCTAGTGCATTTCTACTCCGACAGTTGTGGTAAATAACAAAGAAATATAATGGTGTACACATTCACGAACCCAAATGCAGAGACATCTACTGACACCTGTCTGTCAATGTTTACAAGGTAATCGGAAATTCTCGGAGCAAAAGACATACCATGGATATTTGACGTGGAGTTTTCGAGACATTGATTTGACCGATCTAAGCATATTTTAGAAAAAAGGTAGAAATGGGAAAAAATCTGGAGACTTCACATGCGCAAATATGAGAAGCAAAAGAGCCACGAAACTGGAACAAGACTCTCAGAATGATCTTGGGCTATGCGTCAGAAATGAAAAACGACACACGTTAAGAAAGTAGCGCTGCGAATGCAAGTTTGGCCCTTCATTTTTTTTTTACAAAAAACACCTCTCTTTAATTTATGAACGTTTTTTGGTAAGGGGTAGTTTGAAGCAAGCACAGGGCCTCGAGGCTCAGGGAGCCGCAGAGGAGCGTGTCACTCCAGCCCGTAACGCCGAAGTGGGTCGCCTCAGCAAACTCTCTCTGGAGAAGTAGCGCCTGTATTTTCGACTTAGGGGATAACAAACGTCACGTCGTGCACAGCAGGACCTCCATCTTATACTCTGTTGTCTCATTCACCCACAGTGCTTTATGAGAATTTGGGGATGATGTCGAAGCCACCACAACCCTCCCCGTCGCAGGATTCGAACACCACAATTGAGACATCGTCCAGCACACACAAGGGAACAAGTAGCGATGCAGCAACATCTGTGATAACTCAAGGTGTAGGTTCTTCACCACGTTTGTCCGGTAGCATTATGAAACGCACAATGGAGAAGTTCTCGTTGAGTGCGCAAAATCCACGTTTGTCGAAATCAGAAATTCAAAGGCCGTCTCAAACTCGTAAACGCCTTTTCAGCCTCACTAAGAGGGGGAAAGATGAACAGAGCATTCGGGATACAAAGCCTGGTGAATACATACACGTTGTTCTGACAATGCCCTATACAGATAATAATTCCGATGAACAGACCGGAAAGCCGACCCGATGGATTTAGCCACCCACAATGTTGCAGACTCGCCTTTCATACGACCTCCTTCTCCAGAAGATCCTTCCGCGCCACCAAATCAAGTTATGTTAGGAGATTTTAGAGGAACTGGTTCGGTGGGTTGGACCACAACAAACAACCTGTCAATTTGCCTCATGATTCTTTAGATGCATCCGGGCACTCAAACCTTGATACAGGCGATACAGGCGTTGCCATGGACAGAAGAAGAAGAACCCGACGATGCAGACAACTCGGAAGGATCTTCGGATACGGACGAAGAATGTATGTGTTTTCTCCCTCCTGTTTGTGTACCTAACAGAGCCATTGTATTGGCTACAGTTACGCCGCCGTCTAAACATGCTATTAGTCAATCTACGAGCGAACAAAATTCTAACAAGACTACGGAAGGAATTCAGCCGCAGCAGCATGACTCAACCGTTACAGGTGTTAATGACGGCTCAGCTCGTATTGGTATTGAAAGTTTGCCGAAAGATGGAATAAGTCGATTAAATCATGAACCTTCGCGCGATGCCATGACGCACAATGGCAGCTACGCAAACTTTCTATCACAGCATCGAATGGACTTGGCTGCGAAACTTCGTGAAGCTTTTGAAATGGATGATATCTCAGAAGTTATAGCAGGTATGTCAATTTTACAAGGATTTTAAACCAAAATCTGATTGGCACTCTAGAAATCCCTTGCTGGATGCTCAGATCTATTTGTAGGTATTCTATTGGTTGTATATGTTGATCTGACCAAGTGTGGCCGTCAGTGCTTCAGGGATTTTTGTATTTGACCAACGCTTACCTTTGCTTCTTTGCGCGTATACCGTCGCGGGAAGTGTGTATCTTTAATCTGCTGTCTTTGACGAGTATTTTACCACTATTTTAGGAGCAAGTGCTCAAATCGGGTTCGCTCCAGAGAAAGGCTCAGAGAACTAAGCGGCTTTCGAAATATTGGTTTATTCTAAAGAACGACGCCTTATCTTGGTATAATTCCTCTTCTGTGAGGTGTGGATTATAGTTGTAGTGCTTTACTCATCATATCTCTCAGGATCCTTACTTCCCTCGCGGAATGGTGGATTTGCGGTATATAGCTAGTTGCGATATATGTGGGGAGAAAGGCTTGGAACTTCGAACCCGGGATCGAGTTATAAGCCTGCTGGCGGATTCCACTTCAAACAGAGATGAATGGATGAAAGCGATTCAAAAGGTTCGTGTCATGCTTGTTTTACATAGCTCCGTTATCCCCCATTAATTCCACCCTTTTGAAATTTCTCGTATAATAGGTCATCTTCAAAGCCCAAAACATGGGTGAATGCGTGAAAATAGCTATACCTTATTCGTTAATAATCGACGTCGATAAATCATCTACAATGGGATTTAACGAATTATTAGAAGTAAAAGTTATAGACAAAGGAGTCGTCTATTCGGTGGATTCCTATTATTTTACGTATTTTCGGGATCCCCCACGGGTATTGGAACAGATTCGAAGTATGGTTAGGGAATTCCAACAGCTATCTCCTAGCCAAGACAATTTGGAGATCAAAGATACCACTGCAGCCCGGTCAGGAGCGCCGAACGCAGACCCGATTCCTTCCCCCGACAAACTTACTTCGGACAGACCCTCCAGTTTCAGGCTGACCTCGTTGTTCAAAACGCTCTCCACTTTCAATAATACTGTTCCTGATTCGGAATTCCGCGACACAACCTCGACATTTCCTCTCCCGTCTTCCTATGACCGATCGAATTCCTGCACTGGTCCTCCTTCTCATCCAAAGCTAAACAATACTTCAACCGTCAATGAACCATTAGCAGGTTCTGAGCTCCTTGATGCCCATGATACTAGTCTGTTATCATCCAACCACACATACCCACCACCTCCTTCTCCAGGTAATTTATCTTCAGGCGAGCTACAGGGACTATGGGGCATCTCAGTTCCCGCTTGGCTTCGTATACCTGGTCGACGGGTTCTGAGTGGGATTAATTTATTAAATATGTCTTCTTCGAGCGACAGTGTTAAGGAAATATACACAGCTGGGACTTTGGCAGCGGCTGAGGATAACGCCAACATGGAGTTTTCTGTGATCGAGACAAATGAAGGAATGGATCCGGAAGTTATCGCTAGGTTCCACTCGTCCTTTGCACTGAATGAAAAGGAAACCCTTTTGGGAGGTAAGTTAAACCAAACGTGCATTGCGAGAACTAATTATAAGCTCACTTTCATTACAAAGTGATACCGGGATCCCTGTTTCGAGCTCTTCCCGTCTGGGGAAAGTTTTATATCTCGTCGTCTTATCTCTGTTTTCGTTCGTCAAAGTCTTTAACCAAGACCAGAGTCAGTAAAGGTTATTAGACCCAGATTGTAATTGGTACTAATGCACCACATAGATGATTATCCCGATTCAGGATATCCTGAACTCAGAGTCTGCGAAGGGTTACCGCTTTGGGATGCATGGTCTCGTAGTTATCATTAAGGGCCACGAGGAGTTATTTTTTGAATTTGGCTCTGCGACACGCAGAGACCTATGCGCCGAGCTGTTAAAGAAACAGTTGGATCAGATTCATCTCGGACAAACAGAGGTCGAACTTCCCGGCTTTGTCGACGATGCGAGAACGGAAAAATTTTTCTCGGAAGGATGGGAACTTCAAAATCCTTTGAATCGTTCTGCTACAGTCCTTTCAATGCAATCACAGACAGACTCTCTCCCTGCTGTCATGTTTACTTCTTCTTCTTCGACGTTCTTAACCTTCAAGCCAAGTAAACCATTGCACTTCACTCTCCTGACTATTGGATCACGGGGAGATGTCCAACCATACATAGCTTTAGGAAAACGGCTTCTTCAGGAAGGACATCGCGTCCGTATCGCGACTCACGGTGAATTTCAATCGTGGATAGAATCTGTGCGTGCATTGCATATGTTGAAAGAGCTCATGTGGGAACCTTTTTCTTCGTGTAGCACTGTATTGAGTTTGCATACGTCGGAGGAGATCCCGCCGAGCTAATGCGGATATGCGTTGAGAATGGCGTGTTTACAGTATCATTTCTGAAAGAATCAGCTGCCAAAGTATGCCTTTTCTAAACGCTAAACTATGCGTCTCACTAGCCGATTCGCTTTCAGTTTAGAGGTTGGATAGACGATCTATTAAAGACATCTTGGGAGGCTTGCCAAGGAACAGACGTCCTCATTGAAAGTCCTAGTGCTATGGGCGGAATTCATATTGCCGAGGCACTTGGGATTCCATATTTCCGAGCTTTCACTATGCCTTGGTCTCGTACTCGTGCGTATCCGCACGCGTTTGCTGTCCCTGAGCGCAAGGTACGTTCTTAGAAGTACCTATTAAAATTACAACGTTCATTCCACTTGAATTAGATGGGCGGGAGTTATAATTATATGGTAAGTCGAAGTAAATCACAGAATCATGACTGAAGGTGTTGGGTAGACCTATGTATTGTTTGACCAAGTTTTCTGGAGAGGTATTTCAGGACAGATTAATCGCTGGCGACGTAAAACCTTAAAGCTTAGTGCTACCAACCTCGACAAGATTGAACAGCACAAAGTCCCTTTTTTATATAATTTTAGTCCCTTTATTGTGCCGCCTCCGCTCGATTGGTATGAATGGATTCGAGTAACAGGTATGTCTTGGTCGAAATGCCTGAAGTAAATATTTATCTCTCTCTGGAGGTTATTGGTTTTTAGACGATGCCGATGTCAGTGCCAATAAATGGACGCCGTCCCCGGAACTTATTCAGTTCATTGAGAGAACTAGAGCTTTAGGGAAGAAATTAGTTTATATAGGGTTTGGGAGCATTGTTGTTTCTGATCCAGAAGGCATGACAAGATGTGTCGTGGAAGCGATTGAAAAAAGCAATGTCCACGCAGTCCTTTCCAAAGGGTGGTCGGACAGATTATCGTCCAAGAAACTTCGTATTGAAGAGCCCAAAGAGGAATTCCCGGACTCTATATTTCCTATCAAATCTATCCCGCATGATTGGCTATTTTCACAAATTGACGCAGCCTGCCATCATGGAGGCGCTGGAACGACGGGAGCTAGTCTAAGAGGTATTTTTTTGGAAGAGAAATAATTCATTGCGTCTCATCAATTTTTAGCCGGTATACCGACAGTCATTAAACCATTCTTTGGTGATCAGTTTTTCTGGGGTGACCGAGTAGAGGCTCTGGGGGTTGGGACCAGCATTCGCAAGTTAACGGCAGAAGGCCTGACGACTGCCCTCGTGACGGCCACGACCGATGCCAAACAAATCTCGCGAGCCAAATTGGTCGGTCAAACAATACGTAGTGTGAGTTTATATCGCTCGCGTCTACATAGACTAATTCTTTAATAGGAAGATGGAGTGGGGAAAGCGGTGGAAGCCATATATCGTGATTTGGAATATGCACGTTCTCTTATTAAAAGAGATGGTGGGCTCGTCCAGACCCAAGAGGACTCGAGACCTCCGTCGCCGGGCATCGATCTTCAAAGGTCGCCAGGATCCATTCGTCCTTCTAGTGAGGACTGGTCTGTGATATCCGAATATATCGATAGAGATTTGACTTGATAATTATCCCAAGATAACGCTTCGTACATACGGCTGAATATTTCCGTGTTTTAGACATCACAATTCAACTATCTATATCCTACACAGTATACAAATTTAAATACATGCCCCCTAACGTTTCATTTATGTGTTATAGTGTTCATGTAGTACATGTTTGCTGAAACTACCGAAGGTCTCCTCAGGACTAATCTGGACATCAGTGTCTGGCTGCATGAATAGAGCAAATGTTTCTCGGCTAATATACTCGGCACCTGGCCTGTTTTCCACGCGAACACAGTGAGGTGTTGCACGTAGTCTTCCGTTCGTGGCCAGTTCAAGCGCTTCGCCTATTTGGAAAGCCAAACAGTCTGGAGGAATTGATGCCTTTATTAGGGAGCCACCGCGAGTCCTAATGTAAAGTCCAGATTGAGGTGACGCTGCGGAGCGAGTCTTTGTCTCTCCATTATCTTCACAGGAAAAATACACTGCCTATCGAATAATTATTAGTCAATACGAGAGGGAGAAGGCCAGATGGAATCACCGAGCACAGGCCAGTGATCAAAGAATGGTCAAGATGAAAGCCACACCATGAGTCAAAAGGTTCATCATTTGCTGTTGTCCCGCTGGGTTGCGGCGGAAAATAATGAAGCAAACGTGCTTTAGTTGTGTTGGGGGATATTAGGTCAGGCAGAGAAATTGCTTGGTTGGTCAAATAGGAAGCCGCTGGTTTTATAACGCAATAATTCTTAAACGATGAGAAATAGCTCCGAAGTAACATACCGAAAGGTTGGCAAGCAATGGCTAGTTCCCGTCCAACTTGGAAGATAAATCTAAAATGCCAGGTAAGATAACGGATGCAATCCGTGAACAACGAATGAAATACCGTCCGAGCGATTTAAAAGCTTCTTCAAAGCCTTCGATGCCATCCTCTTTTGGCCATACATTGCGAGAGTAATATTCTGGAAAATCAAGTTTTTGCTCCGGAGTCGTGTTTGGTTCGTCGAGGATGGGATTAGCATAAAAGGAGCCCTTTAAAGTATCTGAGACGAATGTCAGAATATAGAAAACAAGGCCAACTAGCTGAAGATAAAACACGAACCGGGTTTACCGTTCATAATTTCCTTCGGAAATATCATATAGGACATTGATATAACTATGCCAAGCGGTTATCACGGTACCTTCCCATGAGACCACCCAAAACTGACGAAGAAAGGGTTCCAATATAAGCTTTCCATACTACGAGTGCGTATAAATTATCATACCTAAATTTGCTCGCGGCATCCGCGTATTTTTCACGAATTGACTCGGGCAGGGAAGCAAACTTATTCCCGAGTGTAAGAAGCCTCCCGCGAAGCGTTATATACTCCTCAGGTAGACCGGCGATAATAATTAGGCCCTGCAATTATGGACTTTGGTCAAGTACTAATGGTGGGTTATCCAAAGCTTAATTTATACCAGGCAGGAGGGTTCTGCGCCGAATCCTTTTGAGATAGCTGCTTGTAGGGAATCTGGAGCAGACACCAGCCTATCGTAGGGGACGATGACAGCCCCCTCAGAACTAAACTGTATATCCTGTAGTGTTTGAGTCTGATTTGTCCTATGTATCAGAAGCTTCATACATACTTCTAATTGCATCTAATAATGAATGACAGGTGCTACAGTTCTTCGGGACCAGAAAACTTTTTTTTTCTCACAGTACTAGTATGTTAAATAGTGCTTCAGCGTCACCATGTGATGTTCACATGCCGACATTGTATGCATATATAATTGTACGTATGTACAACGCGGGGTATACCATTACATGTCTAATAAAACATAATAAAGATACTTAAGCAACTCAACGCTTTTCAAGCGCATCCAAATTTATTTGGGTCAGGACATGCTGAAGAATTTGTCCGGACGAATCAATAGAACGAAGAAACCGGAATAAGTCTCGACATAAAATCCACCTTTTTGTTTCAATGGCACGTCGGAGAAGTCGTATAATCTCGTCGCTTTGCGTATCAAGTTGCTCCAAATTATGCAACACCAGTAGATATGATCCGGCTGTTGTGAGCAAATTTGATGATAGACAGGACTAGGTACGTGTAATATCAGTCGATAATTATCCGCCGACAGCTAAACTTATAAAGGAACTTGCCTCAAACAAGGATCTCGGATTTCCGACGATGTCGAACAAACGAGGCCAGCGAGCCATTTCGGTTTTCCTCGCACATCCAACTATAACTTCCAGAGCGGCATTAAAGTGATCGAGGAACTCGACCGTTACAGGAAGTAAGTTTTCGTCCGGGGACACTGTCGCATTCTCGTCTTCTACATCTTCCTCAACTACAGTATGTAAAAGAATTTCCAGTGCATGTGTAAAAAAGACGAGATTTTGATAGTGTACTGCGAATTGAACAGCCTCGTTCGCTTGTCCTCGACGGAGATGAAACCGCAATACGTGATGCAAAAATAGGTGTGTCTATATCAGCAGTTTAGATTAGCAGTGATATATAGAGGGGTAGACTCACACTAGTTACTATCCGAAACATGGTAAACGAAAGTGTGGGTCGTGTTACAGTTTCCTGTTCAATGCCTATGATGATTCCCTTATCCATGAGAACAGCTGATGAATCTTCAGAAATAGTAGGCTCTACTTTGCTTGAAACTCACACAGCGGGTAGAAATCTAAATGAATATTGACACTTTCTTGGACGCTTTCATATGTGTCATTTTGAGGATTCACGGCGACGGATTCTATCGTTAAAGCATCCAACCATAATCGAATTCCTTGCCCGTCATATCCCCATAGAGAATTTTCGAGGGTACCGATACCTCTCAAATGTATCCAACAAAATTCTATTCGGTCGGCAAGGATTTGCATGTCATATTTGACCTCTTGTGCACCAGACTAAAACTGATAAGTTAAACATTCAAAAAGTTTCAAGAGGCGATTACTTTTCGTGGACGCAATAAAACCAATTTACCACCAACAAGCAGTAAGATGGTCGCCACTACAAGGTCATCCACAGGATCGCCTAGCTCTAAATATCATAGTTAACAAACGAATGCAAGCCCTGCAATACTGGGTAGGACGCACGTTTTTGAACGTTGGGTATCATCCAACTCAGACCTCGAACAAACTTAGGGACAGCCACAATACCAGCAAAGCTAATACTTCCGCAAAAGTGAAGCCTAATTGAGTCGCTAGTTGGGATTATTAGGTAGTGCATTAAGGTGTTATCCGCCGTATACACTAGGAAGGAGTTATCGACCAATGAAACAAGGACGACCGGTGATTTGAGTAATTCGCGATAAAGAACATTTTGGTTTTCAAGATCTAAATCCCTCGAATATAGTCGTACCTATGGAACAATAAAGATGAAATAACGGGTAGTGAACAAAACAACTGACCTGATATGAATTGGATACATCCACAGCTGCAATCAAAACGTGATGAAACCAAACAAGTCCTCCTTTCACAACGAAAGCCTGCTCTTGCAATGGGTCCCTAAACATCTTCCACCGTCCCGACGAAGTGCTGTAATGCGCAAGACCTCTTCGACCAGCTACTGCAATCAGTCGACCGTCATTACTTATTGTCGCATATCGGATGGGCCAATTCGTTTTAATGTATTCCAAAGGAATCTGGAGAAATGAAAGTTATGACAAACTCCCGAATTGCTGGATAGTGAACCAACTTTTATGGACTGCCAGACATCAGATTCTGGATTAATGACGCTCATGTCCGGCTGGTCGGCTCCACGATAAACTTGAACGCGGTCGTCCATTTGAAGCAAAGCATATCGTGTGTTATCCTAAAATTGTTTGAGTAATTATGACGGCATTGACAATGTGATGCGCACTGGTGTATGTTGTCCTGCGACAGCACTTTTGGCAAAAGGTATTGAAAATAATTGACTTGCTAGGGAAAAATGAGGGAATAGATGCACTAAAAGACAAACTCACCATCAGAATCAATAGGCTTCCCTAGAGCAACTAGCTCATAATTGCCGGGCATCCAAAACTGCCCAACGATTGAACAAAGAAATATGACAACATGTAATACGTGCTAACCATGTCCACTACGCCATGCATAAAGCAGTCCTGAAATCTGAGCAGGCTCCTGAGATACGAGGATACATAAATAGTAATAAACAATACCTAGCATTCTTTACTGAGTTTTCAACTCCTAGTGCCCAAACCAAGCAACGTCCGCCGATACTCCATACACTCCATCCATTTTCCCAACCTACAGCTAGAGCATACCCATCACTAGACCAAGACACGCATCGAACCTCTCCGGTATGTAAATGCGGAAGGGGGAAGCTGAAAGTTTCCACTCTTGGAGATACGCCCGAATGTGAAGGGAAGTTGGCAATCTCAACGGTCCCTCTGCCATATGGAAAGATGGGTAGATATAATAAAGATGATGCAACTCGACTCACTCTCTAGTCCCAACAACGATCAGCGAGAAAATTGAATTGATCGAGGTGCAAGTGGCACCATCAAGTGTATGATGGTCTGAATGTCCTTGAGAGTGGAGCGTCGATCTCTGTTCTCGTACGTCGTAGATACAGGTTCCGTCCCATCGAGGGGCATTCACCGTCTGGATACTCTCAACAGAAGGGTGAGTGGTATCTTCTGGGGTAGACTTCTTTATTTCTCCATCATCTAAGATATACGTGAAGTAAACTCTTCCATCTGAAGTTATCCATGTCTCGCCTCTGGTGTTCGGAGAATACACGATGTTGTCAATAGTTACTATGCAAGAGAGCAAGTGATGAGTACATGAGTACACTGTTCATTGACTATAGAACTAGCAAGACTCACCATCGACTGTTCTCAACCAGGGAAAATCTTGGTCATTCAACAGCCAAGTGTCGTGCCCCAAGCACTTCTTGTCGTCTTCCGAGAGACCATTCTCTTCGCGCGAGGGCCAAGGTATTCTTTGGATGGCAGGGGGGGATTTGGTAGAAAAGTATATGTGCTGGCTTCTAGGAGAAAGACTGAGAAGCCCCCCTTTAATGCGAATTATTCCTTCAATGTGTAAACTGGTACTTTGACGTAACCCCTCCCCTGGTCCTGGTTGAAATTGTCGCTGAGCGGCGATAGACAACTTTGGTGTAGACTCGGATGATGATGGAGAAACATGTAGCACGACCAGTATAAGATAAGACTGTGTCGTCTATTTCCTGGTTAGTGATACAGGGATCCAACATATAACAGAGAACCACGCACCTGGATTATGAGCCGATTGGCATCAACGGACCAAGTGACGTGCGCATTCGTCCCGTGTTCAACCAGGGAGGCCTGAGTGCGCGTCATATGTGCTAAGACAACCGGGGGCTTTGATAAGACGTGAGTGATCGTGATAGGGATCATGAATACTGAATACATGGCGACATACCCGTCCGCGCCATAACCATAGTGCGTCTTTAGTGAGAGTAGCAAACGAGTGCTTGTGAGGGCTAACAGCTACTGAAATAATAGGATGTGACAGGCCTGTTTTGCATGAAGGTTCTGCTGACAAAATACGTGCAGTACCGGTAGGAAAATACATGGATTATCACAGACATACGTCCAATACTCGACAAACAGGTTGTCCGTCACACCCGGTCTTCCGAATACATTCGGCGTGACATCATGATCAAGTTCAAGTACCTCAGGATCCTCAGATTCATTCAGCTTGAGTAGGTGTGTATTTTTACATTGTATTTCAAAAGTACAAAAATTAAAGTAGGCTTTTTTTTTTCAACGTCCTTGAAAACGAGTTTTTAAATTGGCCCACCACGGCGTCGGAGGTGTCGGTATATCGGTCTTAGGAACTTCTATACCCGCGCGTGGAAGCTCGTTTCCCGAAAATTCCTTGGATTTTGTTTCAGAATTTTGCACCAATACCGATGGGTTCGAGAAAGCAGGTGGCGCTGCTGCATCAGATAATGTAAGGGGTTGTAGTCGAGATGTGCGCATCAGGTTGAGAATAAATGAAATGATTTCTGGCGACTGGAATCATTTGTTAACAAAGGACAGATCGAAACTAAAAATATCTCTCTCACTCTTTGGATGTGAGGTTTCACCCTATTCAGCCCTAAGTTTTCAATCCGTTTTGCTAAACCCCATCCAATTTGAGAAACCAAACAAACCTCGCTGTGCTGTAGTGTTTGGCTAGAACAGCATCAACTTGGTAATTCCCCGTGTCAGCATACCACGCACCCAGAGGCTGTCTGATGCAGTCGAAAAGTTTCCACAGCTTGGAGCACTTTAACGTAATTCAAGTTCTTGGTAATACATTGCACTATCCTTCCATGCGGGTCCACCTCGCTCTCTTCTATCACCCATGATTCTGGACGGGGGACGAGTTTTCGGGTCCATTTGGGGAGAGTAGACTTCTTGAGAAGGAGTCGAGATGTTTTCAAATGTCCCTCGGGTGTTACAGAACGAGAGATAACATCACAAGACAGGATATGAGAGGCGTAAGGATTGGGATATCGCAAAAAATATGCCAATGTTACAGTGGGCCAGGGGTCGCTATATAGCGTGTCAGTCCCGATCATACTATAGTCATATTATAATTACTGACTCATATGTGTACCTCTGTGAATACCACTTCATAGACGAATGACGGTCTCTGGACACACTGGTCTTAGGGCGAAGGTCAAATTACGTAATTGAAGTTATGTATGCAACAACTATGCAATGCATATATCGGAGACCCCAGAAAGATGTACATGTACTATACAGAGTTCTCAATTGCACTCTTTAGCATTCTGAATCCATCTCGACAAGAACATGCACTGATATAAGTTGAGGTTGAGAACTGAAACTAACTTGATCTTAAATTACGAGATTTGAAGTCATGGCGCGCAAACCCGGAACTACCGTCATGTCAAGTAGCACAGCACAAATAGAACAAGCTTTGGTTGTACGCCGCAAAGCCACCTCAAGTCAAGTTTTTTGAAGTTTTTCTGCTCGTCGAAGTGAATTTAACGCATCCTGTCAACTCTTTCAAACATCAGTCATTGGGTCGCGATTGGCTTCGGCTCAAGTGCTGATATGCTTCTTGATCTGGGAACCGACCAAGTCAGGTTTATTGTTCCAATACAAGCTCTGAAAGAAAACTCGAAAGAAAACGTCTAAACGCTAATCCTGATAACTCGGATACTTATTTCGTGAATACTGTGAAGTATGGAAAGATCAAGATATTAAAATAATTTAACCTAAATAATAGACTCACTGCTGACTACATCCTCGTCTTGCACCATATGGTTCAGTCCCACCTGTTTGGATATTACACACAGTCATGAAAAGTCAATAAACTATGTCATTCAGTAAGCCGCTAAGTACCTTCTGAGCATGAGGCGCAAATTTAGATGAACGCCCCTAATTCCTAGACCGTCAATACGAAAGCTTGGTAAAATATAGTACACTTGCCCTAAGAATAATTTTCGTATGAAATAAATCAGCAGGGAGTGAGCGTAAACGCCTACCAAACGAGACCATAGCGAAAGTTTGCCACTAGCGATCGGTGAATTCCATTGCATACATCCGCAACAGTAGCACCTTTCCGTAAACACTTTTTTGGTTCAGAAAAAAAGACAAATGAGAAGCTCGTGGACTGTTTCACTAACAATAGGATCCGTAAGGTCAGGGTGTTCTCCTCGCTTCTTGGTATACACCCTAACTAAACCTAATTCCTAAAAAATTAATTTGGCCATTCTGGCATACTACTAGTAGCTTTAAAATCCACCAACCTCCCATATTTTTTCCAATAAAAAATCTAAATTCAAATCCATCTCGCAACTTATTACCAATGTGTGATCCTGCCTCGCCAAAGTATCCATTTGCTCAAGGCTTATTGAATCGACTTTGTTGTATACATCTAGTAAAGTTAAATATTTGGACTTGTTCCATGCTTCAGAAGCTCACATAAACAGGGAAGATATTTCCGAGTCCCTGAGGGCGGTGTCAGATTGACTACATAACAAATGAAATGGTTTACCAATCAAGACATCAATGAATTCGTCGATTGTTATCTAAAAAATCAGTTTTATATTAACAGTGAAAACTGAAGGGAAAAGCTCTGACATCCTAGTACGCCTTAAACGAAATTCAAAAGGAAGCTAAAGGAATGAGTTACTTACTTCTCGTATCATAACATCGCAATTATGGATTTTATCTAGAGAAATCCAGTCCGAATAAAGAGGTAATTATAAGCAACAACATACAACCAGCTAGGACAGCGTGAATAGTCCTCTCATCTGTTTTGGTGAGTTTAGTGGTTGTATTCAACTAAGTCTTAAGGTCAGTGTCACAGTATTTAATGGTTTGGATATGAAACTACAAACCGTAATCTGATGACGGAACCAATTAAACAGAAAGAATATTTGAGGGTAACTTCAAGGACTCACACCTCCGGTATTACGTTGTTTAATTACTACATCCGGTCGTCGTCCATTCAATCTGATTCCGACGGCGTCAAGTTCGATTTCAAGCAGACGACGCTGTTCTTGAGACTTGGTGGCATCAAGCATTACTATAATGAGATCAGACGTCTTGGCAACTGCAGGATAAGAGCATTAATAAAGAGCTATTATCGTTCACCAGTAGAATTTTACCCGAGACCACCTGTCGGCCACGGCCACGGCCTACAGACGGGGTTGTAATAGCTTTACTATGCAAGTGTTAGTAACCAGTAAGTACCTTGACTAGCTCCTTCAACTATTCCTGGAAGATCCAATAATTGTATTCGTGCACCAGAGTACTCTAGAACACCAGGAATTGCCTACATAAATATATATGGTTTAAAGGCCAAGGCGTCAGATCAAATGAATTTACGTACAGTTAAGGTTGTAAACTCATAAGCGGCCGAAACAGATTCTAAGGGAACGTTGAGAGCAATATATGGAAACTAAACTAGTCTCGACCTGTATGTGTCGTTTTTGATAAAAGAGTGGATTTTCCGACGCTGGGGAAACCTTGATCCGGTGATGAAATTCCCTCCCCGGCAATACAATACGTGTGCCAAACGAACCTATCAATGCTACTCTAGCGACTGATCCAACGGTCAGATGAGAAGTTGGGATGTCTCTAAGATGCGTCATACCCCCACTTTTCTGAACATCGAAGCCTTGTCCCACCGGTCCGGACTTGGTTGTCGGCTCTAGTAACTGTGCCCGATAGCGCGCCAACTTTGCTTTCAGAAGACTGTACCATTGAGGTTTGAGGTTAAATTGGTCAACCATAAGGGCAATTTAAACTACCCAAGGTGGTATTCTGTAGCCTGCGCGATAATGCTTGATATGAGTATTGAGAACTCAAACTAATGTGATAATCCAACTTTATTTTTTTGAGCTATAACAAATGATAAATGCCATGAACGGAGCTTTTTGGTAAAACCGACATACTCCGAGCCATTTCCTCTACTCGAGAAGGTCGTTTGTATTAGTGTATGCCACTTTAATTCTGAATCTGGAGCACATTACCTTCTATTTGTTTTATCTAATCCACAGAGATTAAAGAATCAACACTAGCCTCAGCACAAGGCGTACCTTCTCTGTTAGTCCCATTCCTGAAAAGAAAAAGTACCAGTGATATGGGATCAAGATTAAATGTGTTTACGTAATTCGAGGCCGAGTCGCGTCCTATGCCTCACCCACAAATCCAAGCGTTGCGTCATACACCGACTTTGTACCCCCACGTCGAGGATGACGCTGAGGGCAGGCTCGAAGGCTGGACCTCCTCATTGACTCCCGCTGTCCCCGCCACTAGCCAATTTTCGCTGTCGAATATCGGATATCCTCAACCAGGCATGTCGGTTGGCTCATCTGCTGTTGAAGAAGCCAGCAGCATTCCCACATACACGGATATATACCCCAAATTCGTCAAGCTTTTTAGACATCCAGGAACATCCGATGATTATGCGAAATACGATCCAGATAGTCATTATTTCCAACGTGGTCTCGGACAGCTAATCGACGACGCCGGAGACAGTGAAGACGAGGATGTCTCAAGAGGTCTTACTGGAATTGATCATCGTGAAAAATTTTTGCCAGTTCCTGAGCCTGAAACATTGGGAAAAGTTACCCCCCAAGAGAGAGAACGCCTGGAATGGCAGATTATGCTAACGTCTGTTTTGGATGGGGACGTTCTACGGTCTGAGAAGAAGAGAATCGTCGGTGCCCTGCATGCCTCTATGGAACTCAATCGTCAATATGACACTTGGTTGGGAATACGTGCTCGTTTGCGGCGCAGAACCGAATCCGAAGAGAAGAGACGCCTTATTGAAAGACGTATGCGCGTAATTGACCCACTTGTTTCGGACGTTCTCAGCTTCCGTTTCGATACCTCAAACGATGACCTTGATTCATCCGCAAGGAAGGAAGCAGCCAAACGAGTCGAGGCCCTCCTGTCTCGACTGGAGATTGCTCAGTCATTATATCCCAGTCTTAAAGCCATGTATGCAGATAAACCGAGCACCACAGAGCATGAATTTCAAACACGCTGTGACGCCTTAATATCCTGGCATAACATCAACACACGCCTTAAACTTCAATTATCTAGCTTACAAAAATGGACTGATAGTGAAACTCTGGACGTCACTCAGCATAGCCTATCGGCTGAAACAAATTCCTATCCTGCTTTCTTACCCTCCGGGTCGGCTGACCACACGGATGCCACCACTTTCGTCGAACGGGTTCTGAAGGAGGTTTCGTTGCAGACTGCTTTTGAAAGGGGATCGTTAACAACACTCCATACTCTTATCAGCCAGTCACGGGGGACATTGATCAATTACTCCGCTATGTTTCGAACGATGAATCTTCCTGGATTCCGAAATGAACTTGTGCAAATTGCAAGTTTTCCGTCGAAACTTATGGAAGCCTCACTTCATGTTCGCTTGGATTATGCTAATAAGGTGAAGGATCCTGAAGTGCTCATAATCGACCAATTATTGGACGACTTTAAAATATCAATTGCTCTGGCGTGTACGGTCAAAAAGGAATACCAGTGGTTATTAGCACCAGTTCCCGAAAGCAATTGGAATTTACCGCCTTGCATACCGCCCACTTACGACAAAGCTATCTTGGATGCCTTGCGCTTCTTTTTCAAGCTAATTCACTGGAAGTTGAAAAGTGGAGCTAAGGGTATCTACTTTAAGGAGACGGATGTATTGGAGGCCCAGTCTATACTCTTTTCCGAAGTTAGCACCACTACCGATGAAGGTTCTCTCCTGGTTGCAGAGCAGCTTTGGTAGGCATTCTTTGAATAGTCTAAGAATTCAGTTTTACCGTTTGGCCAGTTCTCTCACCAACCGTTTAATGATACGTGTTACGGATTATTTCGAGACGCAACTTCGAGTGCCTTTTGTGAAACGAAAAGAGGAAAGTATTCACACGGAACCGGATGTACCAATTCGTATCGAACCCGGGACATATAATGATATCTTCCACATATCCGAACATTCTCATAAAGCAATGTCTGAGGAACAAATGGTGAGCTGGTTTGGCAAGGTTCTGACTAGTGTTCGACTGCGTTCCCGTAAGCTTCTACGATACGTTAGGTATGTATACGTTGGGCAAGGCGAACTTTGGTTTGAACATTTTTTAGGGTTTTGACCCAACGATACAGTAACTCGGCAGAATATAGCTTGGAATGCGTCAATTTCAACGTATTCATTGAGGCTCTCGTTGCAACTGGTCATACGTTGGTTTATACAGAGTGTTTTGAAGAACAAGGCATATATTTAATTGCATCGGCGGCACTACACGAAAACTCGGATTTGATTCGTCGAATGCTGCAAAGGGCTTACATATCCGCTTCTGATCTGAAGACCAGAACATCTTTCAACGGCTGGTCCACGAAAGCGGAGGATTTTTCGACCGAAACATTTGATGAAAAAAACGAGCACGTTGGCTATGTACTTTTACTTTCTCCCCAGATTGAGTTCGTTTGGCAGGGCCCTATCTTAGTGGTCGATGTGCCTTTTTTAGATCTTGATTTAAAGGAGCAAAGGATACGTTTGATCGCTGATGGTGGCCACAACCGACTTGTCAAAGCTAAACAATCATTTGTTGACCTTTTTACAATTTCGGATGGCGATGACGGTGATGCGGTTGAATCCCCTCTTGGAGTGCTCAAGACTGTAACGGACCAGCAGGCGCATCTTCCTTCCATCAATCGTGAATTGCGAAAAAATATGCGAGCTACAAATCGCCTGGCGGAAGGCATCATCAATTCAGTTCATCATGTGCGTCGGGCTCTCGCAGGTGTGGAAAAATGCCAGGAGTTGTTAGAAAACTGGTATAGCTTTGCTTCCGAGCATGGCGAGCATGTGCAAAAACATATGGACAGAGCAACCTGGATCCGATTTAATCGACTTTTAACCCGTCTAGCAATATCGTGGGTATCATTCATTTGCGATGATTGCGACCCAACCGATCGAAAAACGTTTCGATGGGCCGTAATGGCTCTTGAATTCACCCTTCTTCGCACTCGACATAACAATATTTTACATCTTCCAGAAGACCAGTTCCGTCTCCTTCGTCAGAAAGTAGCCAGCTGCATGAATCTTCTAATGGCACACTTCGACATTCTTGGAGCTAGATCGAGCTTTGAAGCTAAAAAAGAAAGAGAGAAACAAGAGGCTCTCCAACAACAAGGTCTTGAGACTTGCACCGACGAAGACGCGCACTACCTATCTACTGAAGAAAACAATATCAATAAGGGAATGCAATTTGTTGCAACTCGCAGTGTCAGACTTTTTTGGGAGGAAACGGTTCGATCTCTACAGGAGTTTGAGAAACTTCGACATGAAGTCGAGTCTAACCATCGTACTATCGGACGAGTATTGGACAATGAGAGACCGGAAGACCGGTCGCTGGTGTTCCTTGCATCTGCGGGGTCAAATATATCTATACGATGGCAGCAGGGTCGTTTCATTGGCGCTGGAGCATTTGGTTCTGTATATATGGCTGTCAATCTCGATACCGGGTCTCTCATGGCAGTTAAAGAAATACGATACCAAGATGTTTCTGCCTTACCAAGCCTTGTCGCTCAGATTCGAGAAGAACTGCGAATAATGAGAATGCTTCACCACCCTAACGTTGTTGAGTATTATGGAATTGAAGTCCATCGCGATAAAATCTATATTTTTGAAGAGTATTGTCAAAACGGAAGTCTCGCGGCACTATTGGAACAAGGGCGAATTGAAGACGAGGGAATCATTCAGGTTTATACGATGCAAATGCTCGATGGCCTTGCTTATCTTCATTCTAACGGCATCGTGCATCGAGATGTCAAACCGGATAGTAGGTTTTATGTATATACTGCTGGTATAAATCGATAATGACAATTTTTTTTTTTCAGATATCTTGTTGGATCATCGAGGTGTTATAAAGTTTGTAGATTTTGGGGCTGCCAAAATTTTAGCAAAGAACCAAAAAACATTTCAACGATCCAGAATAGCAACACCAGGCATGAGTAACGGCTTGGAGAACAACAGTCTTACAGGAACGCCGATGTATATGTCTCCTGAAGTTATAAAAAACGACAAACGAGGTCGCCACGGTGCGATGGACATCTGGTCTTTGGGATGTGTAGTCCTCGAATTTGCGACGGGTCGAAAACCTTGGAGCAACTTAGATAATGAATGGCAAGCACACATTTTCTTCCAATGATTTGACGAACTTAGTTGTATATTTCAGGGCGATAATGTTTCATATCGGGGTTGCTACTCAGCATCCTCCGTTACCTGATCCTGACCAACTGAGCGAACTAGGCATAAACTTCATCAAGCAGTGCCTGACTATTGATGCTATGCGTCGACCCACTGCCGTAGAACTCTTAAACCATCCTTGGATGGTAACATTCCGTCAGGCCCTGGAAGAATATGAAGACGAAGCTGTCAGAATGGACGGCACAAGCGACTCCGAATCCATGCTATCAGCAATAACGAGACAAGCGATTATCGCACATGATAGAGAAGTCGCTGAGATACTCGCATCACCTTTGCCCTCCATTCGTTCTGAGACTTGAAACACGGATGCTAAATACTAACATATGCCTTAACTTGTCATCTCATTAATTTTAAAGAGTGTATCACTAGACTTCTTCATGTCATTCTAGTCAAACAGGTATTTCATATATTTCCCTATGAAAGTGAAAATCTATTTGCAAAAGTATGACTGCTTTATCATTCGATCACCCAGCGTTTGAATTTGTGCTCGCTTTGATGCTCTACATCACTTGCTATGCTGCTCGCATGGCTGGAATGACTGGGCGTTCTAGCTAGCTGAGAGTTTGTGCTGTCACTAGCAATTCTGCCAGGACCCCCAGACGTGCTACTGGTCAATTGGTACGTGATCCAAGGTAGGGAGTCTGCATCAGAGCTGACCGAAGATGTAGGGCCGACGAATTTGACAGTGGGAAAATCTACTTTTTCCATGTCTGGATATTCATCTTCATCCGGTGTTTCATTCAAAGAATGGAGATATCGTGGTAGGCCCTTTCCAAAATTCAGTCGACATATAATTCCCAAAAAGAGGGTCGTCAACATTAAGGTTCCCGACACACAGACCATAACCGCAAAAAACGGCCAAAGGACGAAAGTCCACCGGAAAGATGTCCTGAGAACGAGTATGAGTGTAAAAAGAAACTCGCAGCGAAATGAACCCGTACGAGTCAAATATTCCCGCCCAAAGACCGATGAATACCAAGTTCACGAACAGAAATGCCAGAAATGTTTTGCGCATTTCCAGACGGATAGTGAACCAACCCTTTTGTTCAGTAGACGTTTATCATTGACAGTAATTCCTTGATGAGCAGGTTAGAGTACTCACCAAAGTAAGCCACGGAATAAGTAACTAACAAATTGTTAAGATAAGTACTTGGTGGTTGCGGTGTGAAGTGCGTACGATGAACATGATGCAAACTCCTGCTTTGTATAATTTATCCAACGTTGCTAAACGTCCGACGGCACTATTATACAACTGGTCGATCCAAAGCGCGGCTGTGGCGACCATGAAGAATAATGCCATCTGTATGCCAATTGATTGAATCAAAACAAATTTATAAACCCGATTTATCGTGAGCGAGGCCCCAATACGTTTGAAGGTCTGCCAGCCGAACAACTACAAATATGTATGTCGAAATCAAAAAATTTCTGTGAACTTTGAGGACGGCTTTTACCTTCATCAATTTGTAATGGAGGAATAAATTGAGAACAAATACGATCCCATTAAAAGCTGCACTCGCAATTTCAGCCATTGCACGTTGGTGCCAATAATCACCTAATAGGCTACTTGGGCTGCAAGTGCTGTCAACGGAGAATCTTATTAATTGTGTTCGAAAATGTTCTGTTTGGAAAATTTGCACAATCGTCCAGATTGTCACGATGAGCTGAGTAACCACGGAGGCGAATAAATGTGGGATCGACTCGTTTAATAGTGCCACCAATGATAGACCGAATACCCAAACCTGAAATCCTATCAGGGTTATGTCTTCGCGTTTCGTATTGGCTAACCTGGGGAGAATTGACGTTTATCAGACAAGACAACAATCAGAAAGAGCTAAAAGGCTTACGTTTGAGCAGGGTATAGCAGTGTTTTTACGCAAGTATTGCTTAGCTGAAGTGTGCCATTTGAGCCCGGAATCCCGGTCACCAGTATTACAGGGTCAGAGCCGTTGGACCCGACTTCAGATACCTCGTGAATGTTCCTTCTGGAGATACTCTAATAATTTCGAAAAAAAAAAACAGTCAAAAATAAGGATGCTGCTGACGATCTGTTAAATCCACTAACCTCTATGATCTCTCGAGTATTCCCCTCGGGTTGTTCCGAATCATTAGTATCAACATCGTCGTCATCACCATCGCCGTCATCGGATGACTGAACTATAATTATGGTCACTGTAGGCGACGGAACGATGCTTGTATGTGGTAAACTTGGGATCGCGGTAGAACTCGGAGGTAATAATTGCGTGGTTATAAAGGAAACAGTCGAGGATGGCTCGGAAGATGACGAAAAGTCCGCGAGTGAATCGGCAGAGGCTACAGTAGACGTGACAGTGCCATAATACGTCGACGTACTGGCAACATGTATACCAGCGGACAAATGCGAAGATTCCGATATCTTGGACACCACAGAACATGTACTTGCATCAATCTGGTTAGGGACTTGGTAGCAAATCCTCAAATAATCTCCAGAGAGTACGGCAAAACCCTCGGTTTCATTCCCATCGTGTGCCGTGTAAAGGAGCGAAAATAACGCATTAGCTGCGGAAGCATTTATAGCTGTAGCATTGGCTTGAAGGCCAATTTGAACAAAGCAGTGTATGATGGCAACACTGAAATAAATAATAGTTACCCAAGAAAGGGTTAACCGCGACCACTGAGAAACAACAAGTAATTGAAGAGTGGATTAGTCCTTGTTTTCCTCGTTTAAGTTTAAACGTACAATCAGCTTTAACTTCAGACTGAGTCCAGTCCAGGTTGCCCAGAGAACTGGCATTTCGTAGTCGACTCAAAGCTTGAAGTGACACGGCCAGAAAATACGTGTTCCAAAGAAAATAATCAAGAAATCAAAGTATTAAGAAAACCGATCCAGCGGTAGGAGATGGTAGGAACTACGAAGAAAAATAACTACTTAGATTTCTGCAGCCATCATTCACTGAGTGATAGCCCGAAATGAGATCGAGATTGTTGCCGTGGAGGCGTAACGTCACGTGAGCGTCTGAATCATATTTACTCAGTAATATGTACTCACTGCCACTCAGTACTGTAGTAAAGCGGGATAATGCCAATGAGTGCGTGATTGCAATAGGTGTTCTATGTCTGTTATCTACAAATTATTTATGGTAAAATATAGTATAGGTAATTTTGAAGCATCCATAAGTACAGTCTATAGTCTATGTCTATTGATGCTCAACCCGTCGCACCGTTTTGTCCGCCCAGAGATTTCGGAGAACAAACTCAAATCCCATTCGTCCGAGGCGAGCGTTGTCCCCAAAACGTTCGCAGCTCCACTTCTCTAATCGATTAGCAAGGCTTCGAAGTACGGGAACCCGTGTCTGAATTTCCGCTGCTTGTGAAAATAGCGTTTGTTCCAGCGGACGGGATGGATCGGGTATGTAGTGTATTCGCTCCAGACAAGTCATATATTGGGACATGGACATGTTCGTAGACACAATAGACGTTCGTTGATTCACTGGATCCACGAATATTACTTCTCGCACGAACGCATTTTCAGAGCCACCTAAAAACTTGACTTGAATCGACAACAGAAACCTGGGCAATTACAGAACAAAATTTACTTTCAAGATCCAAGTCGGCGCTTTCTGCTTGCATCCCAGTATTCGTTCTGTTCGTATCACACCAGTCTTTGAATCAATACTTCGATCAAGAACGTCTACAGTAGTAACGTGAGAGCAATGGGGGTTAGGATATTTGTGCCATAACCCGAACTGTACATGGGACCAAGGATGACTAGAAAGTACATGTCAGAACCAAAAAAATCACAAAAAAAGGTATCACCTACTCGTAATTAAAGGATGTTTTGAAAAAGTGCATGGCGCCTAACGCGCTTTCTTATTTTAAGAAATGCCTTCGAAGAGGCTTTAAAGCGTTGGTTGTGGTGGTATGTGGTAAGACTGTGCGTAAACAGGGTTTCAACATTACATAAGCTGGTGTTAAACACGTGATTCCGACCACGGGGCCGAGTCACAAATTGGAGCGATACATGTATAAGGCGATGTAGTATGAAAGTAATACAGATAATTACGACGGCATGGGTTCATTCATCTTGTTCAAGAGACAGTTGGGTATCGGGATTAACTGAGGTATCTGTGTCTAGCGTCGCTTCCAACACACCTGATGGCGTAATTGACATCGGTGGACCATCTGCCGCTTCCGATATGAGGCCCGCCGAAGAGTCGGAGGCGTCTTCTGATATGATAGACAAATCCTCGGAGAGGATAGACCGACGATTCACTTCTTTCTTCTGGACATGCGAGCGACTGTGAATGCTTTGGCTTGGTCGAAGTGGTAAGGTAGGGGTAAAATCTTTTTGCAAAGAATTCGAAGGTAACGTCACTAACGTGTGAGTGCGCGTGTACGACGAGCCATAGTCAAATTTGGGTTTTGGTTCGGAAGGAATAAGAGGCAAAGACATCTCATGTTGAAGAGGAGATGCTAAGTCATCGAAAACGAGCGTGAAATGGATGATCAAGTCTTCCAGCAGCGTATCCTATCACATAGCGTGAGTTTCATTCAGAGCATTTTCCAACTATCATCACCTTTATATTTTGTAAACTTAGGATATCACCTAACTTAGGCAATTCCTCTTCTCCAAAAACAACTCCATTGAAAACGATTGATAAATTCTTAGCATCCATTTTATTAACCGCACTTCTTGAGGCAACTTTAGAAAGATGCTCGATCAATCGTCGTAATGTAGCATGTTGTACAGGAGGCAAGCGTCGAATTTTAGAACGAATGGGAGGAAAGTTTTGGGCGATGTTCGTTTCTGAGTGCAATTGGAAAAAGCTTCAACTGAAATAATCAAAGAGAAGTTACCTCTATACTGTGTATATTGAATTCTCTCTGCCATAGGAAACTTAAACAACGGCTCCGGGAGCTCTCGCAAATAGAGCTTAGAAACATGTTAACCAGTGAAACTAACAAACCAAAGAAATCAAACCTTTAGGAACGATGCTATAGAGGCCACGTCATCAACGACAGGGTTAAACTTGAAACCTCTCTCATCTCTCTCAATTTTAGCCTTTAACTAATACCAGATTACAAGAGCATTTCAATGGAAAGAAGTGAATAACTTACTTCCTGAACATTCGACATTCGGCCAGATACCTAAATGAATATGAGCTTAGATTCAAAGTAAAGTTCCGATTTTCACCAACCCTGTATAGGCCTTCAAAATCTAGTCCACGCGCTTCTATTTCGTTGATACAAAGGTCAACGATCCTTGGAACCGCACCGTCTGGCAGGCCATGAGTTGTAGCATAATCCGCGAGAGCAACACCAAATATCAGATCATTACATGGTCCAACCATATAATTGTGGTACAGAACAGGTTTGGGTAAACTTTGAGCCACCCTTTTCCGTATGGGGTTGATTATGAGAGAAGCGTCATTTACGGGATGTATTACTTTTACAAATGGTTCCAAATGAGATGTAAGTTGAGTCATAGTTGATGAAGTTGCCCTGAAAAACGAATATTATTACAGTTAGCATGGAGTGAGGATGGCAAACGCTACAAAAATCCGGTCATATAACACAATAACACGTTTTTGAGAGTTCCCGCAATTTCTCGGATGAACGATTCTAGGCTCTATAAAAAAAACTATAACTGGTCACTGAAGGAACTGCATTTTGGTGAACGCACATTGCAGCTGCTCTCTAAAGTCTTGGTTTTCCGAATGCGCAGTGTCTCCAGCCAGTGGACACCTTTTCTATATTCCCTTTCTGTAAACTTGAGCTTTTGAAGTATACGTATAGTATGATAACCAACCGGCCTCGTCAGCCTCTCTCTTAGCTCGAACGTTCCTGGCAGCCGCCTCAGGGTTGTTTGCTTTACCATCGTTTAGGAAGTTTATCATGGAGCTGAATTGCTTTTTACCTATATATATCAATTAGATTTCCAGCTGGAAAACTCAACCCTACTAACCCTGATGTGCAATGTCGCCCAATGATGTTGAGTAGGAAGGGGAGCGATTGCGCCCACCTGAATGGTGCACGGATGTATGGCGGGTCAAGGGACGCGAATGGGCAGTCGAGCCGGAGCTCTGCTGCGGATTTCGATAGGGATCGTTCTGGTCAAAAAATGTAGATTTGTATTCCTTTTTACAACGAACAATGAGATGAGCGATGATCCAACGACATTGGCACTATTTACCTCGGCCTCCTGGCATTTCCTGAGATAATTGCGTTTTAATCGCGGCAGTACTGAGTCAGCATATTCAACATAGGTCTCTGTGGAAACTTTAAGATCTTCCTTAATACGTTTCCGTGTTCTGTCTTGCGTCTCCTGATTACAACTGTAAAAAATTATGAGCATACAATACGTTTTCTAGAGGTCTCACTTTGAGTGACGTCAAGGGACCCAGGACTTCAGATTTAAGGCTATCTAAAAAGGCCTCCCTTGTCTGTGTTTCTGTGTACATCATAAATAACAATCTTCTCAGTTTCAGTTTAAGCTATACGCTTGCACAAACCTCGTTCGGCATTTTCTTCCACTTCACGCCACGCTTTTCGCATCGTCGTTCCGTGATCTGAGTGATCATCGCGGTATGTATCGAGAGCCCGGAACTTAGAATGCAAACGACGGAGCGAATCAATGCTGATATGACTCATGAGAAGATGCTGTTAACGACTTCAAATGGTCTTACTAGGTTTCTTCTATGCGTATTCTGTAACGTTTAGGTCAATGGGGCAACGACTAAACACAATGTTTTTTAAAGAATTACCTCTCACGAAAGAATTGGGTGTAAGATTCTTCTAGTATCTTCAAATGATAATCGAAATAATGAAGAGGCTCTGAATGCGACTCAGACGTCATTTGGTGCACAGGTAAAGTTTCGGACTTTGGAAGTCACAGCGCGTCGGCCACTAATATTACTCCGAGTCTATTCTAGTACTAAACTAAAGCAACGGAAAGTCGCGAACTAATACGTAGGTAATATATGGTTCAAAAATCAATCTGAATTAAAAAATGTGTACTTTTTGCAAATATATATATGGTCCTAATAACCTCCGGATTCCTCTGAAATGGTCGAAAAGTAAAGCTGAATAGCTTCATCATCAGGCAGATTATTAAATTCATCGAATTCATCGAATACCTCCTCCGGCTGGATGGCTTCATCGCTCAGATCCTCCAATTGGTCAAATTCGTCGAATATTTCTGGTTGGGGCTGTTTATTCCCTCCCTCCAATTCCTCGTAAAACGTCAGAACGCGTGGATGAGCCATGATTCTGCGTAGCCAGAGTACTTGTTAAAAAAATGCACGTTATTAGGAGAAGATACTCACTTGTGAGGATGAAAGTTCTGAACTTCTAGACCTTCTAGACACGTTGCTCTAGACAGTGCAACGTACGCTGATATCACCTTGAGCATTTGACATCAATTTAGGTAGTTACTATCGTTGTCACCTTGTCCATTTTCAAAAATCCTATCCAAATCAACCTTGACTCTTTCAAGAGTCTGACCTTGAGATTTGTGTATTGAGAGTGCCCAGGCAAGTATTAGCGGAACCTATGATCATCATTGTTAATATTTTCGACCATGACAGATTTGTTACAACCTGGTGTCGGGAAGCTTCTACTCCACCCAGAACATTCAAGACTTCAAACCGAACTAAATGTGTACTGTAGCACTTCACTAAATGTGTTGAGAGGAAAAAGTACCTGGCGCTAACAACATGGAATCGCCGTTAAGAAACCGCACGAAAGGCCACACAGAGGTTGATCCAAATTCATCAACGAGTTTGTTTATGACATTCTCGCGAGTTTCCTTGAAATCCAGAGTAGCAACTGGAAAAAAAGATTCCCGAGCTGTCTGAAGGGATTTAAATTCTGTTATCTGGCCCATTGACCCATTTACCATCCGCCCTTGGGATAGATTCTGCGAAATGAGTAAACTCTGAATCAGTAAGACAATAAATTTTCTACCTTGATCAGCATGACTTGGGCTTCGATCTAGCTAAAGCATTAGCTCAAGCAAAATAATAGGCAAAAACGAGTAGGAGTGAAAAACCTTCAAAGTTATTACATCTGGTGCCAACGTAAATTTATTCAACAAGTTCGTGGCCCTTTCGGTGGGAACAGGGTGATGATATACATCGTATCCCCCAACGTCTTTTGAGATGAACGTACGTGACTCTCCAGGAAGGTCCCGCAAACGAGAGTTGTTTGCTTCATAGACCTGTTCCCGCAATGGAAATCTAAAGCATTCTTATCATGATTATTCTAAACCACGTTGCTTTGGCTTACAGTTCGCAAGGTCCCAGACCATCATCGTAAACGAGGGGTCTCGCCAACCCCACAAACCGACTAGTTATATCTGCGTCAGGCTTTCCCTTCCGAAGTGCATTGAGCATATTAATAAACGCTGTAACAATCCAAAGCTCAGTTAGCTCAGTTTGAAGATTTCTGTAGGGCGTACTCTGGTCACTTTGCCGAAAGACCTTAGTCAGGCGGTAAACAGAACCAAAACCATCCTCCTCATTGAAACATCGCGCCCATGCGTTCGACTCAAAGGCAAATGATGGGATTCGGCGATCCCTTCCTGGAACAGGCGGTAATTGACAAAAATCTCCGGACAAGATTAACTGGTATATAATCAACGGTAAAATCTTCGCTATTTTGTATGAACTCTTGAAAAGGGCTAACTTGAATACCGCCAAATGGTTTCATGCTATCGCAGAAAGATCGACCCAGTTGTTCCAGCTTATCGAACAAGACGCCATCGATCATTGATACTAGACTAGGTGAGAAAATCTATGGTTCGGAAAAGAATCATTTATACCAACTCTCGTCAATAACCAAGATTTCCGTTTTTCGCCAACGTTTGAGTACAGCCCGATTGCCACTAATTTTCTGCGTAAGATATTCAAAGGTCCCAATACCCAGTCCGATTCCTGCCCATGAATGTAGGGTCACGCCTCCAATATTAACGGCTGCGATGCCTGTCTGAAAGGGATTAATATATCACCCTTGAAAAAATGACAATGTGAATACCGAAGCCGTTACAGCAATTGCATCGTCATTCCGTTCTTTGAGATGTGCAATAATTTGTCTCAGTAGAACCGACTTTCCCGTGCCTTAAGGTGATATGCTCAACGTCAAAAAAAGCTGGTTAAAGAAAGGGAGAATTCGACGAACCAGCAGAGCCAGTGAAGAACACATTTTGTCCTCGCATGACTTCGTTGTAAATTTTGATCTGTTCTTCTGATAAAACTATAGGGGGCACTTCAGAACTTTGGAAATTTGTGCCCCAATCGGGACTGCTAGGAACAGGTATGAAATCCTCCGTAAAGGGCTCTGTGGGCTCGTGTAAAGACGGCGTTGGTGAAGTAAATTGCGATGGTACTGTCTTCGATTCTGCAGTACTGCTAGATTGCTGATCATCCATGTATTCTTCGCTGAATTCATAAATGTCTGGTTCACGTTCACTCGATTTGGAGGCATCATTTGTGGCTGTATTAGATATATTTTTAGTTTCGAAACCTAAGGGCGGAACCCTTTTACTCACAAAAACTTGTTTGTCCCATCCACTGCTGAGCTTCCTCCAGGGTGGAGAATCCTTTAAATTTTGCATTCGGCCAGCAATTGACAGCTTGTGAACACTTGAAAAACAACAGATAATACGCAGTAGTGATCACTGGTTGTTCCTTAATCCATGTAAACTGAATATACTCACATCGTTCCAACTTTCGTATATGTTAGGTCCATAGCGACCATTTTTAACTGCGTAAAATTTCTTTCTGGCCCGTGTCATTGACTGTATGAAAGGAAAGCCAAGTGTTGTGGGACATTCCAACTTGCTTTACTGCTTTCTTTATGTAAGGGGCCCAAAACAGATAAACGAGAAAGTTAGTACATAGGGTTTATGAAGCTACATCAATACAGAAATGAGCTACAGTGCAGATTTACTAGTACTAGTTAGTATATCTCTTTTACTAGCCAATCTTACGTGCTATAACCGTACAACTGCTAATACATAACTGTATAGTATCAATCACAATTTTACAATCGAACCCTTAAAATCCCGCAGCTCAACGTTTGGAGGCATTTAACACACTTGTGTATTATTGCAGAATTGGCCGGCAGGACGAGAAGAAGCACAAAAAGTCATTTGGCAGAGTGCCCGATTCAAGGCAGCGAGCCTGAAATTCAAACTTTAGGAGAACGAAACAAATTTTGATAGAAATTAATTAGACTCACAACTGCTCCCACACATGAAATTTGAAATGTCTCCAAAGTAAAAATGAACTAAGGCATCTCTATCTACCACTAGTGTGACGTCACGTCTTTTGAATGCTTCCAAACACGGACCAGGACAAGATAGCTGAAGGTCAGTTTGAGGATGCAGAAGAAGTCCCGTCCACAAGACTAGATCATGCTCCTTTCTATAACCCGCGAGAAGGACAAGCGTTTATCGATGATGACCTATCTGAATATTCCGAATTCGACGAGGACCCCGACCCCGAGGAAGCCACCGACGATGAAGAATGGGGCACCAGAGCTGCAAATGTTGATGATGAGGATTGGGAACTAGCAGAACGAGGTAGATTCCAGTCCAAGCTTACCTTGGGGCCTCATTCATATCTTTGGTATAGATTTTACAAAGCAATATAACCGTCTTCGTCAACATCTCGTCGTTCGAAATGCCAAACCAACTAACACGTCTGGTACACAGAATGGAGAAGTTACGCCTCTTCCAGCAATCAATCGACACCGAAACCCCGAGTCCAATGCCTCCCAAGCAAGAGACCGAGATCAAATGGCTACTTTGTCTAGATACGCGTGTCATATTGCTTCAATTGATCAGCCTTATGGACAAATGGGCATCCCTACAAACAGGAAAGGCCCAAGCGAAAGAGCGAACCTCAAAGACAAATCTGACAGAGCTACAAACGAACAAGTATTAGACCCCCGAACTAGGCTAATTTTACTTAAAATGATTGGAAAGGGGATGATTAGGGAAGTGAACGGCTGTATAAGCACGGGAAAAGAAGTAAGCTAGGGCACATTCTTATATTGCTTCCTAATTTTGATTTATTTTAATTAAGGCCAACGTTTATCATGCCTTCAACTCGCAAGGCGATCATATCGCTATCAAGATTTTCAAGACATCCATTTTAATCTTCAAAGACAGGGATCGGTATGTGACGGGTGAACGGCGCTTTCGTCGAGGTTACAGTAAACACAATCCTCGGAAAATGGTTCGTCTTTGGGCGGAAAAAGAGATGCGAAATTTAAAACGTCTTGTCTCTGTCGGTATATTATGTCCGGAACCAATCGAGGTCAGAGAAAATGTTTTGTTGATGCGGTTTATGGGCAACAAAGCAGGGTGGTAAGCAATTTCCCTTGACTCGGAAGTTCTTCGCTCTATATACTATCTCCAGGGCATCCCCCCGACTAAAGGATGCGGAAATTCCGGAAGATCGACTATCGGATTTATACAAGGATCTTCTATTAATCATTCGCAAAATGTTTCACGAATGCAAGCTAGTGCATGCTGATCTATCGGAATATAATATTTTATATCATGAATCACAACTATGCATCATCGACGTCGGCCAAAGCGTAGAGCACGATCATCCGTCATCTTTTGATTTCCTTCGAGCAGATTTGAAGAATGTAGAGGATTTTTTTGGTCGTCGAGGTACTCCGACTTTGGGAATTCGGCGTTCATTCGAGTTTATCATCGGGGAGGCATCTAATGAACAATTGGCTAGAGATTGGCTGGATAAACTCCTTCTAGAAGTTCAAACATCATCCGAAACGAAAGATACCGAATTCGACACTGAACAAGTTCACAGCGATGACAAGGTCTTTATGCAGTCTTATATCCCGCGTACCTTGAACGCTGTTTATGATCCAGAACGGGACGTTGATATCATCAAAGAGGGGAAAGGTTCTTCCCTAATTTATTCTGATGTCATTGGGATAGTGGGAATGCCTGAAAGCATAGGAATTGCCTCCAGGGAACCGGAAGAGGAAGGATCAGACGAGACAAGCGAAGCTGACGGGACCGTCGAAAAGGAAGGTAGTGACAGTGAGGCGGAAACGTTTGAGAAGAAGGGTCCTCGCGGACATAGAAACGAAGATAAGGAAGTAAAAAAAGTAAGAATACGTATGTTATACACACATACAGACGGCGAGACTAATAATTTTATGTTTCAGCTACGAAAACAAATCGTAAAAGAGGCAGCCAGAGAGAAAAGAAAACAGAAAATGCCTAAAGCGGAAAAGAAATGGCGTATCAAGGCAACCCGTTCATAAGTTCTTAGTAAATATTGAACTGGAAGCAAAAGCTGAAAACTAAAGTACAAACCAATATAATATTGATATGAGATATGTAAATGGCGATGAAGAGAAAAAATGGGAAATGGAGTAGCCAATGGTAACATCTATTCTTACACCAGCACGATTGTATTTGCGATCCAAAGGTGTATCTGATGCCAGAAAGTCTTCCTGTAAGCGAATAGTTCTCGTTGTAGGCATTGAAATATTGACTCTCCACTGCTAAAACGAGTCAAATACTGCAGTATCATTCGTGTCCCTATTTAGAGGGATTTATGACGAAAACGTGCAGTCGCTGCTTGAGATTTAACACCACAACGTGAGCAAGTTGACGAGTATTCACGAAATGGGGAATCGTCTGGTTGGATACTACTAATTCTATTTTGCAGCATTGTTTGGACGGGCGGGAAACGTAAGAAAGATAAGTCTAAAAGTCGATAAACATACGAAGCCTAGAAAGCCCTGCGTTAGGACACGCTGGATGATGTATGAGTAGAATGTCGCCGACGCGAACTCCACACGATGTTCGACACGGAGGAATCGTTCGCCCGAAAAGCTCGAAAAGTCTTCACAGTTTCGCCTGGCGTCTATAGGAGTGGTCTCTCTCTGAGATCTTGTAAATTATGAGCAGTGTCGAGTGCCCTTAATTCGTCTGTTGTTTGGCAAGTACAATTCCTGGAAAGATTCTTCGGCATTGGAGGTCATCGAAGGCGGAGTTCCAAGTCCAAACTTAAATTCAACCGCATACAATGCGTAGCACAAACATTATGAGCAGCTGCTTAATTATTTAACACGACTTAAATACAAAACAAGTTCTAATAGCATGGTGAAAATCTAGCATGCAGGTTTCAGATCGCGTTATGGTCACGAAGAACCTCTTCGGCGTGTTGCTTGGCTTCATTGCCAACATGTGGATCTTGGCGACGACAATGTCAGATGTGCAAGCGGAGGATTGACAGGTACAGCTTGTACTTACTCTTCAAAGTGGCCTTGTATCCACCGACGACGTTGCCTACATTACCACGTTGCTCCAAGTCTTCAGTGTTCGAGACGTTGTCGCTAGCTCGCCCGCCACGACGCGTGCTTTCAGATTCGCCGGCGTTACGAAGGACTTGTCGAGCATTTTGCTGGGCTTCATTAGAAACGTTGGGGTCTGAAATATGGCAATGAGTCATGTTGCATGCAGAGATAACTATTCCGGACATACTATGAGCAGCAGCTTTGTAGCCACGGAGTTGGTTGTCAGAGACTAGAATTCGCGAGTGTTATTATTTTTGAAGGAAACACCGATAGCAAGCTGATGCTTACGTTGCGGCATGTTTATAAAATAGTAGAATTCAGTTGACTGATGAAGAGTTGCTCGTCCTCGACCACATGTGTATTTATATTTTTCAGGGTGAAACACCATTTCGTCATTATCTGCTAAGCTGGTATGTAACATCGGTATAATATTTCAACAGCCTCTTAGGTCATGTCTTCCTCTGACGATTCGTCCTCACTCCAAACTTCATCCGCTTCGTCATCGATGAATCCTTTGAGTCTCGGTCCGTCATCCTCGTCCTCGTCTTCTTCGTCCTCCTCGTCTTCTTCTTCCGACCCATCTTGGCTTTCGGCCAAGTCATCACTTCCACCTCCCAGCTCAACATCTTCCACACTCCCTTCATCTTCCCCTCCCTTTTCAATGTCCATCAACTCTGCACTGCTCACGTCACTTTCAGCCTCACTCGTACTTTCACCCTCTACATAGCGGTAAGGCTCCTTGCCTTTTCGGCTATCTTTTCTTTTTTCCGGCTTAACGATCGAGGTAGCACCACTCGAACGTAATTCCATTTGAGACAGTATTAAGTCTACGCGCCCACTAAGCGAAAGAAGTGGATCACGCAAAGCGAGACGGGCTGTAATCGTCGAGTGCAAACTGGCTAATCTTGTTACCAAGTCAGGCATCTATCGTCATACATTAAATAACGCTCCCCATCGCATGTTTTGGAAACAGAATTGACGTACGGTAACCAGGTGTGCAGTGTGAACCACCAACACCGCTCGAATCCAACGAATGAGTCCTGTTCCTCGTTGAGAACTCGCTCCGGCCCCTCCTCCCTTGCCAGTACCTGCTCTGGCACCTCTCCCTAGACGCTCGACACATGCCAATAGTAATGGAACAGCTAACTGAGGTGGTAGTCTTTTTACTGTATTTAATACCACAGGCGGGTTAGTGTGCATTAAACAGAGTTCCAATAATCGCGTGTCGTTCGAATGTAGCGCCTGCACGAGGGTTCGTGAAAGTGACTGGATAGGGATGGATAGTCGTTCTTCGCCGTTGGTTGTTTTACCAGATCTGCTAACCCTAGGTCTCCTGTTCACATCATCCTTGTCGCCTTCTGAGTCGGACAACCGTTCATCCAAACTAACCCCAGTCAAAGTGGTTAATCTCTGACCCAGACTTAGTTCTGCAAGGTCTATGTCCAATTCCCCATCAACTTTCTTGGTTAGTGCGTCATCCTCTCCCTCAGCTAACTCAGCTCCGACGCTTGCAATTATTTGAGAATTTTCCGTATATCGTCGACGTGTTGTTCCCTTACATCCAAATATCAATATACCAATAACGGTTTTTTTTAACGTGACATACAGAAGTCGCTTCAGTTGCACCTGCCAGGGCTGAAACACTTTGAAGCAAAAAAACCTGGGAAATATACTTCCCATTTTCATCCGAGTAACGCTGTAGAATTATGAGAAAGAATTGCCATACCACATGTCGAAAGTGAAGAACCTACCACGTCCTCAAATACAGGCCTCGCGCCACTTTTTAGACTGGCTATTCGCACGCGGGAGTCACCGTCTGGAATAAACATGGCCGCAATCAGAGTCATATCCACATCCTTCGCCTTTGGATCACGACTAATAGTCGATGAAGGCATAATAGAAAAAATTTTGTTGCTTGAAGAAGTTGCAGTAGGAAGTTCGAATATCGAGACTTTATCTGACGCAGAAACTGCCAGTAGTTTTCCAGAGTATGTAGTCGTCTGCCGAGCAGCTGCATCGAGGGACACGTTTGCGAGAAGACTCCCTGATTTATTTGACACTGAGCAACAAATTTTATTTTCTTAGGTAAGGACGAACCTTGGTACCCTTTTTCTAGGGACCATATGTTAATGACGCGGTCCCCTTCCGCGTAAGAAACTAGTCGTGAACCGTCTTGATTAAGACCCCGGACTGTAGATACATGGCCCGTCAGAGAGACTTTTTCTTCAATTTTATCACTCTCTGCGCGAGCGATGGTTGATATTGGTAAAGTGAGAATCTTAATGGTTTGATTCGCCGCCAATAAATTTACTACTTCATCTTCGGTGTCACTTGGAAATGACGCCAAAAAAGTGTAGGGGGTGTCATCAACTTTGAAGGTTTTCACTAGTTCGTTGCGAGCGGCATTCCATATAATGAGACGTCCATCAGAGGTAGAACACCAAAGGTCAGTCGGTTCTTTTCCAGAAGTAATGGCGAGAATTGGGGATGACGAAGTAGGATGAGAAAGCACACGAGCTACGTGAGCATGGTCTGGAGAGTATAGTAATATAGAACCATTTGTAAGTCCCAAGCCAACGAGTTGTGTCTGGCTACTTTCCTGGCCAAGACTTTGAGAAGCTGTCTTCTTCCGTTTTTTTGGACGTGCAGGAGTGGACGAGTTCAATGTTGTTCCTTCTTCAGTGAGCGATAGCAGAAGCCAACACAAATGAGTAGCACGCGCTATATCAATCGTATGTTCAGCGATTAAGCTTGAATTTGAGACATTAAAAATTCGTAGGCAATGCTTGTCCACCGCGATGGACAAGAGAGCGAATTGATTCGCCCTGGGAGAAAAGAGTCCCGACGGTCCCGATATATTATTTTCGTGTCCTTTACCATTCGTTATATTTGTTGTGGTCGTTGGACGGGCCTTTTTGGGTGTTTTTTTAGAGGACATATAAATCTAAAGAAGAAATCTAAAGGAGGAAATACTAGTGGGCGTCTCTTTTGCCGCCTCCGCTTGTTTCTGAGCCAGACTCTCAACATTTTGAAGCTTCTCCCTCCACTTCAACCTACGGGAACAATTTTTGACGATTTTCCTTTTATTTCGCCGATTCAGCTGCAATTTGTATCTTGAAAAATAGCGCGTACAACTCAGGTAAGCGAGGTGTTTTAGATCCTCATGCGTGTGTGACTTGATGACGATCCGCCACAAGGGCCAATGACGACTAACTACGTTCAGGTTAGCTACTTGTTTTATTTTCTTATCGTCATTATGAAAGCTAACGGGTAGTATTTTAGATGGAAAAGCTTGGAGAGGTATGTTCCCCTGCTCGCCGACGATCAAGTCACTAATACTAGCAATTGTCAGGGGACGTATGCGACTGTATATAAGGTAAGTGTTGTTTTACTATACGCTTTTCATGTTCTTGAATATTGTTCAGGGAAGGGCTCGAAACACAAATGAAATTGTCGCTCTCAAGGAAATACATCTAGATGCGGAAGAAGGCACGCCATCAACCGCCATTCGTGAAATCTCACTTATGAAGGAACTGAAGCATACCAATATTGTTCGACTTCATGATGTTATTCACACTGAGACGAAACTAGTACTTATTTTTGAGTTCTGTGAGCAAGACCTGAAGAAATATATGGATACTCATGGCGACCGGGGCGCTCTTGATCCCCATACCGTACGGAGTTTCATGTATCAACTTCTCAAAGGCACAGCTTTCTGCCACGAAAACCGTGTTCTTCACCGAGATCTCAAGCCTCAGAATCTTCTTATCAACCGCAAAGGTGAATTAAAATTGGGCGATTTTGGTCTTGCTCGAGCTTTCGGTGTGCCCGTTAATACGTTTTCGAATGAAGTGAGTTCTTTCCGGATCTCGTATATTACGGCGCTCTAAACTCGGATCTCAGGTTGTGACGCTTTGGTACAGAGCTCCAGATGTTCTTCTTGGCTCTCGTACATATAGCACCTCCATTGATGTCTGGTCATGTGGGTGTATTTTCGCAGAAATGATCCAAGGCACCCCACTGTTCAGAGGCAGAGACAATCAAGATCAGTTGTTGCATATCATGAAAATAATAGGTACTCCGGACGATAGGACTTTAAGAAAAATAGCTCAAGAAGCGGTGTGTATGCTCCATCATTAGCATTCGCAGTACTGTCTTTTTACGTGTTTTTTAGAATCTCCCCCCAGATAGCGTTTTGAAACCATTCCCTAAGCTTCCCAAGGTGCCGTGGCAGAACATTTTAACAAAGGCTAACCTTCAAGGTACATTCTTGATCTGGAAATACTTGATTAGCGCCTCAATTGACATTTTTCGTCAGCAATTGATCTTTTGGATCGTTTGCTACAATTCGATCCGAACGAACGACTAACTGCCGCAGAAGCTCTCACCCATCCCTACTTTACTGGCTCCGTTCCAGGACCTTCACCTGGTCTAGCTTACCCGCAGCAACAGCAGCAACAAGCTCTTCAACGACAACATCATCAATCGCAACACCAACAACAACACCAGCAGGCTCATGCTGCAGCTGCAGCTGCTGCGGCCAGTAATATGATGGGAGGAGTCCAAAATTACAATCCTTATGCGCATTCTTCTTCACATGGAATTGAGAATCACGCCATGCAGCAACATCAACAGGCATATGCCATGCAACAGCAGATGGCACAGCTTCAAGCGCAACAAGCGGCACAGTATGGACAACAGAACTATAATCAAGGACAATATGGCCAAGGACAGCAACAACAGCAACCCTACGTGTACCCCTTTAATCATAGCTCTCGTTGACTTTTTTGCCTCTTGTACTCTATTCTTGTCGCTTTCGTTACCCCGTCCGCCTGTCACGATATGCCTCGCTGCTCTCATTGCTATGTCCACATACCGCGTATCATTGTCTTTTATATTTCGTGTTGTAGCTCTGAATTTGAAGGTGTAAATCTTGTAAGTTGACTGGATACCTTTATTTATGTGATAAATCGGCGCCAATACACTCATCGATTGCATTCAAACTGTTGCCTCCTCGCAAACCACACCGCATTGGACAGCAATTGCGCTCTTACTACAGTACTTTTTCCTATTGGTCTATATAGGCCTTTATTTTTTGAGGAAAATAATTATCATCGAACCAAGCTTATAAGAGCGACAGAATTCGCAGTCTTCGGATGCGCTGAGGAGAATATACTCATTAAAATACAGACTGAAAGGTCCCTCAAAACAAAAGGAATGAAGAGAACTTGAAGCGGCGCTCAACCCTGCTGCCTGCATAAACCTAAGTCTACACACAATGACTTCAGATATTCTTTGTTATAATATTCGTATTTTGAATAACACGCTGGTATCAAAAACGCATTGACACATGCAGCGTTACAAAGTCTACCCCAGCGCTCGGAATTTACCTTTATTCATATTCTGTGGCGCTCAGCGTTAGTCTTTTTCAATCCAATCTCCTTTTTTTGTCCCAAGAATTATTTATCTACCCAAGAACCTACTCTTTCCCTCCGACTCCATGATATATAGTAGTCTACATATATCAACTTAAAAAATAACAGGCTAATATTGACCCAATCATAGCCAAATCATAACGGGCAGGTTATATGTATGACCATGAAAATTCGGCCGGTCCGGTACCATATAGGATTATCTTCTGGTTTGATGACAATAACTGCGTTTAGTTTTCGGAAAAACGCCTTACGTGTGCAAATCCATATCATTGAAAATTAGCAGAAGACTGTCCAACTAGGAAAGTCATAGAATATCGGAGTTATTATCTTTTCGTCTCCGAGACCGACTCGGAAGAGACATTGATTGTGCTTTCTTCTGTCAATGAATTCAATTTGATTGCATGAAGCAGATTGATTACTTGATTTTGTACCTTTCTCTTGAGAGAAGGCTTAAACTCTTTGTCCGAGGGAGGTGTTAAGTCGCTTTCCGATTGGTCCTTCTAAACTGGGTTTTAGATGGGAATCAGTGTCACGGAACAAACTCACATCTGTTGATGTCTTTGTCACGGAAGTAATTCGAAGAGACTGCAGTTCTGGAACATACGCAGAGGTGCGCCCTCCTACTGTCACCCACTTGATCGTTGCTGGTCTCCCATTCGGCTACAACAATTATGAGAGGAATGTCAGAGTTTATGTATCCGAGGCAGATTACGAACCAATAATAATTTCGGTTTCGACGGATCTATAGTCTTTCCTTTATTCTGGGGAAATGGGAATGTCAGCAAGAAAAACTAATATTCGAGCTATTTCAAGTACCCAGCGATGTTTAAAAAGCCAATTTTCGGGGAATAAAGAAGAATCAGCGTTCAGCTCAATTGCTTGTTGACACACTGCAATTATCTTGGTGTGGAGATTTGTTAATTCTTCCATTTCTAGAGAGTTTGCAGGTCGCTCGGGGTGTATACAAGATTGATAAAGTACTTCATCTGATTCAAACCGCTTGATACCTTTTTTAGTGGTTGTATAAAGTGGTTTCATACCTGCTACCCAATTTCCAATGCCAGCGCTGAAAGATTGATCCAAGAGGAGGGATTTTATAGCGCAGGACCGTTTGCGAATCGGAGAGCAAAAATCTACGAGAGATGGCATACTCAATATCGGGTCAAATCCGAGGGCTGATATCGGCGGTTCCGTCATGGGTGACGAACAAAGGCGAATTCGTCCAAGACGGCGAGGATCAGTAAAAGCGATCTGAGTATCTTCAGAAGTATCAGAGGCAATGATGAGGATAAACTAAATCATCTTAAGTATACACAACGTTCGGGAAGTGAAATAATATCACCTTCATATATAGTGGTGGCCATTTCGTTTCGTCCGGTGGTTTCGTTTGGTAATACATCTTCGGTCCATTCCTAATCTAATTGAAAAGTCTTGAAACTTTCGCAAAAGGGAGTAAACATACTTACCTGTATCATTCCAGTCATGCCAAAATGTAGTACAGGCAATGGTCCTTCGCCAGCAAGTTCCATGTACATTACCTTCCCGTATCGACGAACATCCAAGATTTTTCTTCCAGACAATGCTTTCGCCTTATGATATATCGAATTAGCCAAATAAATCACGAGAATGGGTAAGTTATTAGCATTTGATTACAAAATTGTCGTGCGTCGTGCCGGAATAAACGATTTTATCTTCGACTGTTTCAATTCTTTTAATCAGACGTCCATTTGCGACTTGTTTGATAATTGACGCTGCTCTTTGAATCTCTACAATTTCTTTGTAAAAGCTTTCGTGTTAGAAAGTGCGCAATTGCGACAACATACCGGGAAGCTCGGGCATGGGTATAAACTTGGTCACGGTCACGTCATTGACCTGCCATTCCAAATGCGCCGGTGTCATCACTGTTACATTACGATCTATTCAAGCATAACTACTGAATTCTTTTCAACATGAAGTTTAATCTCAATACACCCTTACCACAGACATTGCCCAAAGAATGTCAGAAGGCAGCTCGCATACGTTCGGTGTTTCGTTCTCACAATTCACTATCCGAGTGATCTAACTTGTTTTGTCCAATACAGTCCGAGCGTTTGTCGACAATCGAAATTATGGACTAGATGGTGTAATTCCTCGCTCTGTACTCGAACAAGCTAAAGGGTTCGCTATCTTCTCTGTATTCAAAGCTGGTTTTGTATTATCAGCTCGCGGTAAGTCGCAAATAGAGTTCCGGATCTAGGCTTACATGTGTGCATCAAAAGCCGGTAGTGGCGTCGTTGTGGCCAAGCTACATGACGGCAGTACGTAACTTTACGTATCTGTATCTGTATCTGCTAGACTTGATGTTTCATTAGCATGGTCTGCGCCTTCTGCTATTGGGACAGCTGGAATGGGTGTGGGGGGCCAGGTATTTTTTGTTCGTAGTCTTTTTCATTCCCCTTTTTTGATACGTTTGACAAGGCGGGAGCAGAAGTAACAGATTTTTTGGTAATCCTTAATTCTCAAGCAGTAAGCGATCAGATATCGTTATGCCATCCCAATACTGAATGACAATCCCTTCAATAGGCTGTGGTACAGAAAATTTCTCCTTTCTTGCAATCCTAAGCTGAGAAAATAATACCTTCTGACCGTTTTAGAGATCATTCATGTCTGCCGGTTCACTGACTCTTGGCGGTAACGTTAGCATAGCATTGGGTCCCTTAGGGAGGAATGGCGAAGCGTCCAGCTCTGTAAACACTAATGGGAAGGTTGCAATGATGTATGCGGAACCTTTTTATAGATCTTTTTTCTCTATTGCTTATGTTACGTCGTAGGTATTCATACTCCCAATCCCGAGGCTTATTCGGCGGGGTAAGTGTCGAAGGATCAGTGATTGCGGAACGTCAAGATGCCAACGCCTCAGCGTACGGTGCTGCTGTTACCTGTAAGATGCTACTCACTGGCGCGGTTCCTCCTCCACCTTGGGCTGAAGAGTTACATCGGACATTGGAAGCATGCACCGGACTACCTGGCGGTCAAACTTGGATCACGGACTCTCCAAACCATTCGGATTCAAACTATGCCTTCGGTCCCGCTGCGGTCAGTTCTCCGCAGCCCTCGTTAAACAAGAAAAAACGATCGAGCATGCTTTTTCCTCCCACAGCGTGGGGAAAGCGCAAGGATAGCGGCTCATTCTTTGAAAGCAACGACAAGGGCTTGCAGAGTACGAGTGATGTCGATTATTTCTCAGTTGTCGACACAAACAATCGCAGACATAGCATGGCCGATAAACCAAAGTCGAACGTCGATTTCGCGAAACGATTTGTAGAAGAACGGGACAAACCGTTTGGAGACGGCATTTCATCAGAGATGGTAGTAGCCAAGGCTGTAGCCAAATATGATTTTCAAGCCTTGCAGGTATATCATCCTGTAATTTCAAGATGTTTCTTTCGCTCTAACATCGTTGCATAGCCTGGTGATCTCGGGTTTAAGAAAGGTGATACAATCGGTGTTATCAAAATGAGTGACAAGACCGATGACTGGTATACTAGTTTCTATTTGCGCATTTACCCGTCTTTCTCATTTCTCTATTAAGGTGGACTGGCACCATAAATCGCAGACAAGGAATCTTTCCCGCGTAATGCAGCTTTATTTTTATGTTTGTTGGTAGACCACCTGACTAACAGGATTTCACAGAAATTTTGTGGAAATCGTATGAATGTATTATGAGTTATTTTTACTCTTTATTTATAACGTGTAACCTAGACCTTGAATTCACTGTAACAGCTATCTCAACACCATAAGTAAACTAACATGTATGCTAACGAGCTGACTAAACTGAATTATGAAATATTTAAGAGAAGATTTCAAATACAAACATACCCCAGAAACGACAGAGAAGAACGACTACAAAATTTATCAAGTAGGTTGGGTCGGAATATAAGCATGATATGGTGAATAAGCAGGCGTTCCAGGTGTCGTCGGTGCGGCTGTGCGCCTTAAGTGTGCAGGTAGGACAGTGGCGGCGCTCGTTATATACCCCTGAGACCAACCATTTTGTTGTATCTGTTGATGTTTAGCAGTATTGCCGACAGGTCTCGGTGTAACCGCGGAGGCATAATTGCCATATAAGCCAGTGGTAGGAGTGCTCTTTTGCCCAGCAGCAGCCTGATAATTGTACCACTGAGAGTAGTATCCATACTGAGGAGTCCCCACTGCTTGATATGCATTCTGATAATAATTATTTTGCATGATCGTCGGTGTCTGATTAGCTTGACGAACCTGCGCCTGCGGTTGGTAGGCGTAAGCAGTAGAGGGCGAGCGATACGCATAGAGTGGCGAGGGAGTGTAAGCTGCTGGCACAGGTTGTATGGTAGCGGCTTGTTGTGACGAGACATGAGCGACAGTTCCTTCAACTCGAACGGTTGTATCATCGCGGAGGGCTGTTTTCCGAGTCTCATCTAGCGTCCCTTGCCAACTTTGAGAAGGTGCTAGAGGAAGGTTCGACCGCAACGTCCGGAGAACAGAAGGGGGAGGTATTAGAGGAGCATGTTCGTCATCAGCGCCTGATAGGCGTGGTCTCAAAGATGAGAGTAGAATGAGCGACTGCATGATTGTTTGGGCTGGATGACCCGGTCAATTAGATACTCAAAAAGAACATTGAAATATTTACCTAGCTGCCATTCTTCTGTATCCTCTTTCACGGGAGTAAATCCTCCCCGTAGCCTTGTGAACTGAAGGATGTTTAGCCGGTCTAAAGCACGAGAATTTCTTTTCAATAATTCCGATATTCCCTCCTCAACTTCTATGACACGAAGAACATCTTTAAACCCATTATTCTTCCCAGCGGGGAAAATACTCTCCAATATCTCATACATCTCGGCACTTTTCTCCTCGAAGGGGTGGTTGGTGGTGTCATCTTCGGTATATCTTTGTTGCTCTTCTTCATCACGCTCCTGCTGCAACTTGGCCCATACTTTTCTTCTCAACTCTTTCAATCTTTTGTGTTGTAATTTCCCTCTTAAAATCTCGCCCAATCCGCGTTGTCCTACCTCTGCACCTTCTGAGTCAAAGAATGGAGCAAACGATGTATACGGCCCGTAGTCCAAAAACGAACCGGTAGCCAACAATCGCGGATGTATACCCAGAGGCCGGAATCGGAACCGCGAATCTTTTCTGTTCTCCATTTGCAACTCGCCCAGTGTGGACATACTACTGGGCTGTAGAGGCAATGTAGGTATCACAGATGCCAGCTCCGCATACCCTCTTCGCATGTCCTTAACCTCTGAAACTGACAAGCCATTTTCACCCTCTCGAATTGAGTTTGAGGAAGTCCACCATTCTCCTTCAGGTAATTTCTGAACTAACGCGTATCGACGCTGCCGTTCTGACGGTTCTCCCGGATAATCGGATTCTTCGCCGCTTGCAAATATACTAGCCTGCGATAGTGAGATTCTAGGGTGCGCTTGCGATGACTGATCTAGAAGCGACAATGCGAGGTTACAGAAATGTAACTGTTGCGCGGCCGGAATGGAAGGACGGGAGCGTGGATGTGATGAAATGGGAAATAAAGGATAGATGGCGGACTATATGAAATAGTTAGGAACGGAATAAATAGTCGACATACAGGCTCGGTAGACATACTCGGATAACATGGAGTGAGTGAGAAGCAGGGTCCTGCAGCAAAGAGCGTAGGGAGTGATGTTTTATTGTGTCCTTTGATGTGCTGGCCTTGGAAGACGATGAAGCATCGCCGTCAGGCGAAGGGAAGACCCGGTCAAGGAGACCTTGTGTATCAATCCTGAGCTTGGAAATTAGGGGGTCATCGCATATTAATTTTTTTTTGCAAAGCTTACATTTCTAAAATATCAAGAATTTTTTGCGCATCTCCAGAGTCAAGAGGCAAGTCTGCCACGCCTGGTTGACTGTTCTCCTCGTCTAGCTTTACTTCCACGCGACGTTGCTGTTTGGAAGCGGGTTGATCTTCTATCATATCCGCAGAGGTGGAAACGCGTTTGCGCTTTCTGCCACGACGTTTGGGAAGGGTTTGGGGTGGTTCGGCTGGGGAGTTTTGCTGATTCTGGAGAGCAGCAGTTGAGCGAGTTGCTCTGACCATCGTTATACGTTCTTTTTTTGGTTTTTTTTTTTAGAAAAGAACAAGACACAAACGTAGACGTTGCTGTCGTCTAGCTAGCAGATGACGACGAGGCAAAATTAGAGGCAATTCGTGCAGTGCAGCAAATGAATGTTGTTCGTTTTCGGGCCGCGTATTTTTTGTAACGTTTGACGAAATCCCGTCGACCAAAAAGACGCGCTCGTCGCTTCACTCAACGAGTTGGAAAACTCAACTATTAGAGCGCAAGCACCCTGTTTCAAACTCCGACAGCGATGCCTCCTCCTCCTACGCTCCATATTCTACGGGCCTCGTTAAAGTCATATCCGGCGAATGGCCACTCCAGCTTCATTCCGCAAATCAGAAAACTCGTGTTTGAGTTTTGTCAATTCTGGCCGTCGTCGGCGAACACCAGGACGTACATCAGGACACGAGTCGAACAGCTCGCGCGGGACAATCCCCATGTCGAAATTGTGGTTAAACAGAGAAATTACAAGCAACCCATTGTCAGAGGATTCTATCGTATGCTTATTTCCTTTATCTCGTTTTTTTAAACACTCGGTTTAGTTTTATTTGACCAGTAAATAACCGAGACAAAGTCATCCCACTAAACGGCTTTGAGGCAAACGTGATCGAACACAAGGTTCGACTTCTCTTGGATTCATCAGGAGCCAAGATTAAACCGTTAAAAAATCGCACGGTCGAAAGCACAACAGAATCGCCAAGAGGCATCTGGAGTGGTTTTCACGTCGACGAGCCGTTCAAGATCTAAGAACACTGGGTATATATGTATATCATCTATACGACTCAACCTCGGATTCATCACCTCTGCATGTCCGTCTCACGTTTCGACTTTGATAAGGCTGCTACAACCACGTCGTGGATGTCTTTGCAGCGGTCTTGACATCGGTCTATGCACTACGTAGAAAACCGGGGGCTGAGTCAAGACAACAGAGAATAGAAAGAGAAAAAAAGTAGACAATATAGTTACCGAAAAACTTTCACTTGGAGTCATAGATCCGATTTGCGATATGCACGTTATTGTTCCTAGCGCAGGCATACATGCCAAAATCAATGAGCTTCGAGCCTTTTCTGATTCCGTGGCCGTAGGATCGAGCCAAATCTCTTCGTGTATCGTTGCCTTCGAAAAGGAGAGAGAGAAAATAAGTTAAAAGCGCGAATAAGTCGACTGACTACCCACACTTGAACAAGCTGTCACCAAGCCATACATATCCACACGAGCATCTGCCAGTGCGGTACTGGCAGCAATAATACCGGAGGCAGCACATCCATCAAATCCGTCATGTTCTAATATGGTTACAAATACGTCCACGCATGACTTTGGCAATAAATCCAATCTTAAGGATGGGGCTAGGCCTTGCTGAATGAGAAGGCTTAGAGGACGATCTTCCGCATCCTGAAAGACATGGTCAAACTGCCTTTTCTTGTTTCACTTCACATAAGATCTACTTGCCTTTAATGGGGCACGTCTCAAAGAGCAAGAGAAAGGTGCGAGTTTGACTTCAACGTTCAGCTGACCAACTTCATTATACGGCATATTTTTAAGTTGTCTAGGGCCATATCTGTAAAGAAAAGTGAATACCACCTCTTTAGCTTATCATACAAAACAATCCTTCTCACACGGCACAAATTATCTTGGCCTTTTCAGTCTCAATATAGGCAGAACCATTCGCCTGGTTGATTAGGCCAGTCGAAAGAACTAAAAGTTGCGATGTTTTTACTTTTTGCGGAGGAAAGAAAAGCAAAAATGAATGAAATACATATGGGTCTAATATCATTTTTTGACCTTCCTCGCCTCAGTATATGGTCTTCAGAAACCTTTTTATCAAGAAACTTTGGTGCTTGACTCCCGTCCGGGCCATTTATTCTTCGACGATCGAATGATATGGTTGTCATTTCCAGGGAGCGCCGCTGACGTAATCAACGAACCCTCTCGGCAAGATTCCCGGAACAAGGTCGATTGCCAATCATTTCCTGTCCTATCCCTGCCTCGTCTCGGAAGATGGTAGACTCGACCGCTGGCGAAAGCAAAGAGACAATTATTTCATCATTTGTACGATTTTTGCTATGAGATTTTACTTTCATCGAAACTCACGCTATATAGACCGACCAGATATTTTCAGCCATGCTTCAAGAAGTACTTATGGATGTTGTTCTACAGTCGCATAAAGATTTCATGCGTTCCGCGCGTTTATGTACAAAGTGTGGGGCAAAGTGCGTGCTTTTGCTTAAATTCGTTATTATCTCTTAAAGTTCCAATCAGCTGCGGTTCGAGTTGTCACTTGAGTACGTCGATATAAATGAGTCACATGCTATGAGCGAACTTGCTGCACTCGTGAATATATAGAACAGGAAGGAGACTTGGAAACAGCAGAAACGAATGCCCAGCTCAAAGAATCAGTTTCTACCAGCCAGTCTAATGCGTCGGGCACAGCAACCCCGAAACACGATGGTAATATATACTTCGAATGCACTGTGTGCCAAAAAAAGGTAAAGCTTTCTGTACCGATAATCTCTCGCATGTTAATTCTACTTCGCTATAGGTTGCTTCCAATCGGTATGCACCACATCTCAGTAGTTGTCTCGGGCTGGATACACGAGCAAGGCGCGGAGCTGCAAGAAACGCGACTTCTAAGAACAAGTAATTTGCCAACTACCTTACCTGATCTCAAAATTGCATAGCATTTCATCTAGATTAAATGTTGACAATGATTATAATGGATCGCCTGGCGCATTTTCCGACCGCCCATCGCCTTCTGTAGATCCTCCAAATGGAAAAGTAAAGCCCAAGCCGAAGTCTAGCAAAAAATTGAATAGTAATTTTTTCCTCCACGATAGTACATAGTTCAGCTTAATTTATGTCCCCTTTCACAGGTAACGCCAAAGATGCAACCGAATTGAACGGTTCAAAAAGAGTAAGTGCCGCCAAACACAATATTACGCACGAATCAATATTCAACCTTTTTTAGTCTTCCGATTCCTTGGCAACGCCACCCGCCAAAAAAGCCAAAAAGCAAAAGACAGGGTTTATCGCCAGTAGGATAACATGCAATTATCGTTTTGCAAGCCGCTAACTCTTGTAAGATAATCATGATTCCAGTGGAAACGACAAGGTAAGAACTACATGTGGTTTCCCGAAGAGAAAATCATCGTAGCGAGGTATAGAAGGTAGCCCTATCTGTTCTTTCCAAACTTCCCAACAAGGGCACCACACCGGCATCACCGTCTGCTCGTTCAGGCTCTCAATTTTCTGGACGCGAATCGCCAGCCGCGTCTGCAACACATTCGGTCTCTGTATCTTCGCTAACAGGCCATAGTCCAAATGGCTTTGTCAAGCCCGCCATAAGGCGACCCAGTAAACCTGGGTCCGCCGAACAAATAGCAAAGAAATTGCAATCTCAGCAGCAACTATCATTCAGCAGTGCTAGTGAATCTTCGGTAAAATCTAAACCTTCCGAAAAACATGAGGGACTCATAGGTCTGTCGCTTTATTTGATATTGTCAAAATCTTATGTTTTTTTTTGCCAATGGCTAGATGTTGACGGGGAAGAACCCGATGACTCAACTACTGACAGTTCCGATAATTAGACCCAGGATATCTTCACTCCGCTCATACATATCCATCATCCGCCTTGCAGATTAACTATATAACGATCGTGTTTTTTTGAATCCTGTTTTTTTTGACCTCACTGTAAGACGATCTAGCGTAGCTCAATCAATTTATGTCTCATAAACATTTTACAATTTTTCTTCCATACTCGACTGTTGAAAGCAGAATTGCGAAAAGCTGGACAATTTTTAATATTTTGAGAAAGCTGGGTTAGTCTAACGATAGAAGGGAGAATAAAACATAAACGAATAAGAAGTAAAACGGTATGTTGCGTTCATATTGGGATGCATAAGTAGTTTCATTGAATGGATAAGTGATAATCAATCTCGAGTTAATCGTGAAATGGTAAATACGCCAATAATTATGACACCAAGGGCACCGATGCTTGCTGGAAGTAATAAGTCGCGGGGTATCCCTAAGAGAGAGTCCTGTGCAGCAGGTGCGGGAGGAGGGGGTACAGGCGTTTTGACGGGAGGGGATATCGGAACACTCAGGCTTTGTTCCTCCACTTTGATATCTTTTATTTCTGGGGGTGGTGAAGTCGGTTTTTCTGGTTCTTTCGTTTCGACAGGGATTGGTTTCCACTTTGCGCTGTGGACTGTCAAGACAACTCGATCGAGGTGTGCATCCCTTGCAATCTTGACTGCATCTGTGACATCAGCATCTGATGACATTACAACGATATCGCCGTCCGCGTCCGTATACTGAAGTTGGAAATCGTTCGAATCAGGGTGTGGCCCATCCCTCTCGACATTCCATTCAGTGAAGTATGAATCCAAAGCCAGTTTACCAGCCACGATATCGTGTAAGTTTTCAATGCTGTCGGTCCGCGCTTGAAAACGGTGTGTATTTTTGCTTGGTGTCCGGAATTTAAATACATACGTCCCATCATCCACAGGAACGACCGGTAGTTGTGCCACGGATGATACGGCACCGTGTACTCCGGACTGAAGAATTTCAGAACCTTTATCATCATCCATTACGGAGGCTGAGTCATTGGGATGTACTTCAGAGGCAGGGGATCCACTGATACCGAGATGAGAATGGGTCAGGCGAGATGGCGTGCTGGGTTCGATGGCATGTGAACCAGAAATAATAGAATCGGTATCATCATTGGCATTAATGGAATCAAAAAAGCGGCCCCACATAGGACCATTTTCTGCTTCACCCGTGTCGCCAGCATTGATAGAATTCATCTTTTTTACCACGAAAATTAAAATACTTGAAACCACCCCAAAGGATTTATGGAACACTTGCCTGTTCAAGTGTTGCGTAGGTCAACTTTAATACGTCCACAATCGCAACCAATCTTCCATTGGATTCTACGACAGGTAAGTTGAGATAATGACCAGCTGTATATTGATCAGCGACGAGTGAAGCACGAAAACAAGGGAGGGTAAGACTTGCTGTGCATTTTTTTCAAAGCATCTTGAACGCTCATTGTAGGCGGGGCAACGTCGGGGTGCGGCGTCATAACGCGAACCACACTACATCTAGCTGAATCTAGACCTGCAGCGATAACCCGAAGAACAATATCTTTACTGGTGAAGATACCAGCGATTTTAGATGCCCCAGGGATCTGGCTACCTTGGTTTTCCATTACGCATACCGCAGTGGTTTTGTATTCTTTCATAAGTTTTGCGGCGGCTTGCACAGTCGTTCTGGGTCCAACAGTAGCTGGCTGAGTTCTCGCGTCCATGACGGTGGTGAGATCCGGTAACGCTGTCTTTTCTTTGAGAGCTTCGACATAGGCAAGCATGGCCGCAGCTTGTGGATTCGCGCCAAGACCACCACCTAATTCAGATTGAACGCCCTCCAAAGCACTGTACAATCGCTGTGATGCGGTAGAACTGCGTTCGACTTTTTCCAGCGCTTCGTGGAAGACTCTCGTGATGTCAAGTAAACCGACTACATTGCCATCTTCATTGCAGACAGGCTATGATCAACTTAGTGTAGTATACAACTAAAATTAGTAGCTGCATGCCTTACTAGGTGCCTGAAGTGTCTTTGGACCATCAATTGCAGTGCTTCCGTCGCGCTGGTAGTGTCCCGAGTAACCATCGGATTCCTAGTCATAATGGCACTGACGGGCGTCGAGCGTGGATCCAAGCCCTCTGCTGTCACCTTCAGGTTTCCAGGAGAGAAATCAATACAATCTACTTGAGTCGATGAAAGTGCTCACGCGATAGGCCAAGTCCTTTGCAGTAAAAATACCGCAAAGACCCTCCTCTTCGTCGACTACCAGGACACAGTCTGTGCGTTTAGCAGCACACAGTTGGCTGGCATCCGATACGGTGATAGTGTCAGGAACGGTCAACGCAGGACTCGGCTTTAGGGCAGCTACGGTTCCTTTAGCTACAACGGGCTTACGGGGCTTCTGACCACGGAGCCCATTGGCGGTAGAGATGGTCCGTTTACGAGAAAGCTCTGACTCGATCTTCTTCCGAATGGCCTATGAAAGAGTTATCCTGTAAGTAGACAATGTCAGAAACGCGGCGTAAATGATGCAAACCTCGTCTCTTTTATTTTGTTTTCGCCGGGAATCTGAGAAAGCGGTTGGAGCAGACAGGGTGCTCATGGGTCTAGGGGATGACGGTGAGGGCGAGACTGGCCTGTTATCCGGAGACGGAAGGGGAATTGAATTCTTGAGACCAGCACTGGAATTGGAATGAGAGTGGGCTGGAAGAGGAATTCGTGACATTAAGTTTAAAAGGGTCCTTGTGGGCTGCAGAACCGAATCACGTGCTCATTATCTTACATCATTACTATTACCAAATGCAGATTATCAAAGCACTCTGCTCTGCCTGGATGATGAATGACGTCGTCGAGTTGATTTACAAGTGGATACTCGAAAGTACTTGGACTTGAACCGCATGCCCAAGAGAAAATACTCCTCTTCTTCCGATTCCTCATCGTCCTCTACCGTATTCAGGGATTCGTCCTCGACTCGGAAGCCTGGTATCTTCGCTGAACTCAAATTATATGTTATCCAAAGCAAATTCGAGGCAACCGAGTTGGAGTTATTGACTGACCTAGCTGTCTCGAATGGCGCGATACTAACTTCCAATCCAGAAACGGCTGAAATTATTGTAACGCGTATAGGGATGTTGAGACGTCTGGAACGTCACATCTTTTTGAAGACCGCCGTTCGTCATTATCCACAATTGCTATCTAGTCCTGTTTCAGACTTACATGCATCCAGAAATCAAAAATAATACTAACACCCGCATGGGTGACTCAATCTGTGATCTCTCAAAAACTACTGCCTTTTGAGGACTTTTACGCCATATGCCCCTTAAAGAAATGTACATTGGAATATTGCTCTGAGCATAACCAGAAAATGCAAGCCGAAGATCAACCTTTAATACCACCCCCTAAACATCTTTCATACACATCAAAGTTTGCTGTGCAACGCGCTTCACCTCTCATTTGTTATAACCAGGATCTTCTCTATCAGTTAGCTGTAATTCGAGACGCTCGATTTCTCGACAACGACAAGAGGAGTTTCATGAGTTATACCAGAGCCATAGGAGTACGTTCTGAAACTACAGTCTCGTGCCACGCTTAATCCTCGTAGATCTTTAAGGGTAACATAAATTCAAATACTGCATATTGGATTTCTTCTATCATACATTCTCAGCATATCCCTGCAAGATAGAACGAGTTGATCAGGTCACAAGCTTACCATTCATTGGCGCGAAATTAATCAGCATGGTTAGTGTTCCCCTTTCTCGGGGTTTTGTGCTGAGATTTCGTTGCAGCTCGACGAATTCCTATCAAAAGGAAAGATCGCAGAAGCGGGTCCGTCTGTTCTGTGGCTTATCTTCAGTACGATTTGAGGTTTCTTCTAGAACATATCAAGGCATCTGTACGTTATAGGACCCTCAAAGAGTTTACGTCCATACATGGAATTGGTCCTTTAAAGGCATCTCAACTCTATCGTGAAGGGTGTAGATCTTTGGAAGATTTGGATCGTGTATATGGAAGTGATTTGGAATCAGATGCGGTCGATCCACTTTCTTGGTCTGGTGTAATATCGGGCGTGAGGAGTGCTTTGGAATTGCGCAATGATTTGGGGCAGACGTCGGTCCTAACACTTTTACATATCACTGCTGCAATAACATTAGATTAGCATTCCTCGGTCAGAAGTCGAGCAGATTGACAACATCATTGGGGCTGAATTGGAAGCACTCGAGAAGGGCTGCGTGCGTACTATAGTTGGAGGGTGGGTGGGCCCACTCTTAATCTCTTGACTTCACCAACCCTACGTCATAGGTACAGAAGAGGGAAGCAAGAATGCAACGACATCGACATTGTCTTGTCGCATCCTGAACTAGGCAAGGAAATAAACTTGTGTAGGCGACTTGTTGAAGCTTTGAGGGAAAAGGGTATGAGTCTGTCTTGTGAAATGGCCATTTTGAAGAGTATTAACAAGGAATTTCAGGCTTGGTGACTCATATGTTTCGTTCGTTCTCATTTCCGTTTTGGAGAAGGGAACAATGGTTAAACAGAATACAGACGCTTCTAGTTTCAGATCTACTCATCCGTTGTATATGCCCGCTGGAGCATCTAAGCCAAATCACCCCCATTGGGATACCCTTGATAAAGCTCTCGTAGTTTTCCGTTTGCCACAGACCTCGAGTGTACATCGGAGAGTCGATTTAATTTTTGCTCCGATAAATCTGTATTGGACTGCTGTTGTGGGATGGTGAGGTTATATTTTTCGGTAAACTGAAAATGCTGAAATTGATAAGGACCGGATCCACTTTATTCGAGCGGGATCTCCGGCTGTGGGCCAAGCAGAAAATGTGATTGAAAATTCATTTTGTATGAGATTCATTTTTACGAATATCTTTCATAGGGGTATGAAGTTCGATAGCGGAGGAATGTAAGATTATAAGCAGTACTACAACTCGCACATTAAAGGCTGATGTTTTTTGTAGCACACGACGCCGCGATTCAAAATTGTTTTTCCCTATGACCGAGGCAGCCGTATTCGAATTACTTGGTTTGGAATGGATCGACCCTACTTTGAGGAATGCAGATATATAAAAAAAAAAATTTCAACGAAAGTCTTTATTTTAACTCGACATAATACAAGAAAGCTCGGGGCCCCAGCTAAAAGATTACATGTTTTCCCAAATGTTGATAGAACTTCGAGTCGTACCATTGGGGTTGACAACCAAGTTATCCTAATTATTTACAATTGAGAAGTTATGAAAACCTTTGGTAAATATACACTCACAGCGCATGAAGAGCCCAAATTCGCGCTTCCAACCCAAGCTGAAAGGAAAGCTCAGTAGACAAAGACATCATAAGATATATGAAGTTACCTGGTTCCCAATAAACTAGCAGGGTGCGAGTTAAGCTGAAAGCGAATATTTTTATTTATAAATACTCACAAATACCTTGACCCAGCCCATAAGGTAGAGTGGTCAAAATATTTTTTATATCAGAAATCCTGTATAATCTAATATGATTTAAGTGAAGACGGCTTTAATTTTTTTCTTTACCAGGTTAGTTGACCAGAGGTGGAGACAGAAATATTGGGTTCAGTCAAGGTGACTCCGGGACAGGACACGGGCCAATCTGTTTCTGCAACCACGATAGGCTTTTTGAAGGAATTTGCCAGATTGGTGAGCGAGGACTGTAATGCGGAAAAAGTTGCCCCCGCATCGTAGAAAGGATAGAACGAAACACCAATGACATCCACATCCGAGGTTGACAGAGCACCAGGAATGAAGACGCTTCCGAAGAAAGAGTCCAATCCGGACCAATCCCATCCGTTTGCCAGGTGAAGTAAGGTCTTACCAGTGAAACCGGCTTCCTTAGCCCCATTCACAGCGGAATGAAGAAGTTGGGAAACAGGATTGATGCCGTTGACTGAGATCTCTCCTACGGGCCACAATATTCCGTTGTTGATTTCATTCCCGATCTAAAATATTATTCGTAAATGTTTCAAATGAACAGCTCTGTTCCAACCTGTAAGACGTCAATCGGCGTCCCTTGAGCACGAAATTGCTCGACAATTTGTGATGTATATCTGGGGGTTATGGTTTAATATGCGTCATGATAGCTGTGTAAATAATTATGGGATACTCGTATATTTGTGTATTCAATCCTGACAATGTTGTTGGCCAACTGGAAGGAATCGCCTGGTGACCAGGGTCAGCCCCTGTTTTGTCAATGCGTTACATGGAAGGAAAGCTGCGAGTGAGGAACACACAAGTATCGCTGAGATGAAGGTCTATTATCAAAGTCATGCCAGCGGCCTTGACTCTTTTGGCCAATTGCAGCGCATACGAGGTCGTGTACTGTCCAGCCGTCCATACGCGGATACGAACAGTATTTCCTCCATGGGCTGTCATAATATCCTCAAACGGAGTGGTCCTACCATTGTCGGAAAAAGAAACTCCTTCTGATTCTACAACAATGAGAGAAGATATATCGGCCCCGTGGTATGTAAGTGCGTACGAGCTGAAGGTGCATAAAAACAAGAGAGAAATGCAGAGGAGAAACGCCTTCATCGTGAATACAATTCTGATTTCTTTCTAGAAGGAAGCGTGGTGTTAATAAATAAGACGTACCATCCCTTATTTCCGACCAGAAGCTATTCATAGATTATGAGAACATAAGCAATACTAGAGAAGAATGAGCCGGAGTGGTGGTGGGACTCAGGGTGACCCGGTGCTCCCCTCGAGTTAACGGTTGAACTTCTGAAGTCTTCCTAGACAGAACACGTGAGTCTGAACGGGCCGGAAATCAAGAAAATTCAAAGGATTAAATGTGAATACAACTCGGAGCATGTCACGGGAGGGTCCCTTCTGAGGTGGTAATAGCACTGGCGCAGATTAATGCACAGACAAAAGGAGCTGGAAAACTCGCAAGTTCCACAGGGAACAGCCGAAGTTGCTCCGATGAAACTGTCTTGTGAAAGTCAGAATGCCAAAGTTGTTTCGAGGAATAACCACTGGCTTGCTAAAATTAACTGTAATAAGCGTATCAGTTGACAGTGTCCGAACTTCGGTTTATGATCTGCACTTGCCTAAAAAATGGCACATTTATGTTCAATATGATGTTATAAGCTATTCGGGTATTTATCTATAAAGAAAACTACAAAAGCCGTAACTTTCCTGTCACTTCATTGATTAATGACACAGGTCCAGGTCCTATGCCAAGCACTGTGATAGTGCCAGGATCAACCTCAGTTCGGCCACTGTTCAAGTAAATTGGTAGGTTATAAAAGAAGGAAATAACACCCGCAAGCATGAAAACGTACGCGTCCGCTATCGTTCTGGCACATAGATTCAGGCTCTGGGCCTTAGCTTGAAGTAGTAGCAGCTCATCTTCAGAGGGACATTTTAGAGCTATTTTGGCCTGGCTTAAACTTACGCATCAGTTGACGATGATAGAATTTTGTTCAATATTAACTTACCCAGTTCTTTCCCAATGCTTGACCAACTGATAAAAACTGCCGTTAGGTGGCTGTCGTGACATTCTTTAAAATAAACTCACGGCCGGATTGGACTTAATTAGGAACTTGTAACATGCGAGAGTAGCATGACTAGCCACAGTTATTTAGAGCTGAGCAAAAACCAACACGGTACGATCGTTCATACCTACATCTTCGGACATAAATAAGTCAAATTATTCTGTGAAACACACATACTGTGCAGCAATTTTACCAGGACTCATGTTAAGATCGGTTCTCACGCAGAGTACCTGAACAATAATGAACAACTTGAACATCGCTATAATTTGCAAAGATCGACTCCTCATACCAGCTTACACTGTTCAAAGAGACCGGCTGACACCTTGAGAAGATTTGCTCCATCATCGCCTTCTTCTTCTGAATCATCCGAGTTCGCATTTGAATCACCTTTTGTTTGAGTCATGGCAGCAGATCGGAAAACCTGTGTTTTTGTGCTCAACCGTGTTCGCGCACTGGCAGACAGTTGACCCAAGCCATAGCCCAAAAAGAATGAAGCCAGAAAAATTACACCCGTCGTTGCAGCTTTTGCGTGATAAAAAATGATGAATAAGATATCTTTTTCAAGCTGCTGAACTGTCTCTACCTACTTATACCTGAAGGACTAGGCATTTGCAACTGCGAAAGAGGCGGCGGAGATTTGTGTGACCAGCATGCTCGGCCGCGCCGCGAAACTTCTTGGCTCGTCACCAAAATGACCTCTGCAGAGGAAGACTCAGCACCTGCACCAATTCCCAACCAAAATCAAAGCGATGACTCCTCTCAACAACATTTCACTGACTTGGAGCTATCAGAGAACACAACTAGGGCTCTGTCTGAAATGGGTTTTAAGACAATGACACCAGTCCAGGCCCGTGCAATTCCTCCTCTACTAGCAGGCAAGGACGTTCTGGGAGCTGCACGAACAGGTTCAGGAAAGACGCTGGCTTTCTTGATTCCAAGCGTAGAACTGCTATGTAGACTTAAATTCAAGCCTCGAAATGGTTTGGTCTTCTTTCATTCCTCTCTTTCCCGCTGTTCTGAAAAACTGGTTCTTTCAGGTACTGGAATTGTAGTCATATCTCCTACTCGCGAACTGGCTTTACAGATTTTTGGCGTGGTAAAAGAGCTTATGGCTCATCATTCTCAGACTTTCGGTATTGTAATGGGCGGTGCGAACATGAGAGCTGAAGCGGAAAAACTCGTAAAAGGCGTCAACCTATTGGTGGCAACCCCAGGACGATTATTAGATCATCTGCAAGTAAGTTTTAAGAATGAAACTTTTATGCTCCAACTCTCATTCTGGTTTAGAATACAAAAGGATTCGTGTTCCGGAATTTAAAAGCCCTAGTTGTAGATGAGGCTGACAGAATCTTGGAAGTCGGTTTTGAGGAGGAAATGAAAAAAATTATAGCTATACTTCCTAATGGTATGTTAAGAACTTCGCTCAAAGCACTGTTCTCGATCCTTTTTTTTCATTTGTAGAAAATCGACAATCAATGCTCTTCTCTGCCACACAAACAAATAAAGTCACAGATTTAGCCAGAATCTCTCTTCGCCCAGGTCCGATGTATATCGACGTTGATTCAGAAAAAACCACTAGCACAGTTTCGACATTATCTCAAGGTTATGTTGTCTGTCCATCCGACAAACGCTTCTTGCTGCTTTTTACCTTCCTACGGAAGAACAAAAACAAGAAAATTGTCGTCTTCTTTTCCAGCTGCAATTCTGTAAAATATCATGCGGAACTACTTAATTATATTGACGTTCCTGTATTGGATCTTCACGTATGTTCTCAGCTATTTCACTCACGGTTTCTTTATTACCATAATTTTTGTTTTTGATTAGGGAAAACAAAAACAACAAAAACGGACTAATACATTCTTTGAGTTTTGCAATGCACCGCAAGGGACATTGCTTTGCACAGATGTTGCGGCACGAGGTCTCGATGTACCCAATGTTGATTGGATAGTCCAATTCGATCCGCCAGATGATCCCGTTGACTATATCCATCGTGTCGGACGGACGGCTCGTGCGGGAAAAGGAGGAAAAAGTTTATTATTTCTCCTCGAGAGTGAACTTGGATTTCTACGTTATCTAAAAGAGGCCAAAGTTCCTTTAAACGAATTCAGTTTTCCTACCGATCGTGTTGCTAATGTACAAAATCAGGTCTGCCAAATTTATCTTGCTTTTTCCATCTTGATCGTGCATATACTAACATTCAATCCAATAAACTCCAAAGCTGGAGAAGTTATTACAGAAAAATTATTATCTACATCAGTCGGCCAAGGATGGTTTTAGGTCGTACATTCAAGCCTATGCATCATATTCTCTAAAGCAAATATTTGACATACATAAGCTGGATTTGGCCAAGGTCGGAAAAGCATTCGGTTTCACCGTTCCGCCCAGAATCAACATCTTAATGGGAGAAGGTAAAGGTGGAACCGGTCGAACGGGTCATAAGCGCAAAAGAGTCCAGGGCGATGACGATAATATCGCGAAGGAAGAAGACATGGAAGAAGGCAAGCCAGTTCCTCGTGATAAACCCAAGTCCTGGCGGAGGGAGCAACTGGGTAAAAAGGTGGACAAGGAAATCTATAGGAAGAAGCGTCACAAGTCCGTTGACGGCGTTCAGTGGAGCGCCTGATTTTTGTGTTTCAACTTCGTATGATTATGTGTAATATGGTAACTGTTGGTTCTACAATACATTCTGCAAGATATACGCAATAAAGCAACGTAACAGGTGAAAATTTTTGAAACAATACACTTCAGTTCTTATATACTACGCCACTACTTAAAAGTAGTTCGTCGTTTTCCATCATCACCTCAGCGGCTGCGGTGGCTTCGGCCGTACCATACATTTGTTCAACAGGAAGGCCCTCATTAACCCATTCAAGGAGATTGGTCATCATAACCAACTCTTGATCAATCATTTTAGTAGCAAATATATGTGCTACACGCGAACGGAAGAATGCAAGTCTGTACAGAACACCAGTTTTTGTTTAGTGTAATGGTGTATGTCGGTTGTCCAACTGCTCACCTATCAGGGGTTACGGAAGCATCCGAATCGACATCCATAGGGACTGCTGCCAGAACTGTATCCAAACCGTTTGGTTTTTGAGCTACAGCTTTTTCTTGCGGCTGAGTCTCGGCTTCTTTTTCGTCGACCTCTTCTCCTTCATCTACATCGCTCTCGTGCTCTCCATCCTCGTCCTCCGCAGTAGCTGCACCATTGTTCAGTCGTCTTTTTTTCCTCTTCTGACGCTTGAGGACTTCTTTGAATAGAGCGAACTGCAGGACTTCTTCTGCAGCGCGAGCATCCTGCTCTTGCACTTTTGGGGATAAACGTGCCTTAGCATGTGCCGTGGATAAACGAATGAGCGTTTCCAATGTACGGGCTGTAAGTGGGGATGTCTGTACAGAAGTTGGGAGATTAACAACCAGCTGTTAGGAAAAGTCAAAGACACACCCTTTTCTTCCCTTCAGTCTCTTCGTTTCTTAGACGAGCATATACATCAACAATCCACTCTGCTGCTGCTTCGGTCAGAACAGGAGGTGGCCGCGCCTTTGCATATTGGACATATTTTTTGACGAATACAATGCTTAAGACTTCTTTTTTCTTTGTTGCCGAACGTGAAGCACGCCCATGTGATGCGGTTATGCCCCCATGTAATAATGGATCATACTTTTCGAATGGGGAAACTTCTTCTACTAGACTCTCGTTATGATCTGGATGATCAACAAACAATGGCTGATCGAGGCTATCGGGAATTGGGACGCCTTCCCCTGGTATCAATACTATAATTTTAGCAGCAGATATGTTCAACATGCTTACCTTCTTCGGTTCCCGGTCGTAAATAACGATGCATACGAAGGACGTGCTCGGATATTCGGCGATCCATTTCCTTATCTACATCATCTGTTACAACAAATAACAAGTCGAAACGGGACAGGAGGGAGTCGGGAAGAGCTATGTTCTTATGCGGATCTTTATGAACATCATACTACATGAAGACATTTTAATTGCCTCCGAAAACAACTGAACATCCACAAGACTTACCTGTCCATAGATTGGGTTCGCAGCAGCTATCACACTGCATCGAGCATTAAGACTAGTATGAATGCCTGCCTTTGCAATTGTTACGGTCTGCTGTTCCATAACTTCGTGAATCGCAACTCGGTCAATATCTGACATCTTGTCAAATTCATCAATGCATACAACGCCTCGATCAGCAAGGACCATAGCACCTGCTTCCAGTCTTCGCTCTCCAGTATCTCTGTCGGTTGTTACAGCGGCAGTAAGACCAACGCCCGAGCTACCTCGACCTGTTGTTGCGATGGCGAGTGGCGCCGTTCCCAACACAAACCGAAGCAGCTGACTTTTGGCCGTACTGGGATCCCCAATCATAAGAATGTTTATGTCTCCACGAATATGAGTTCCGTTCGACAAATTTTTTTCAGAGCCACCCAATAAAAGCATGAGAATAGCCTGCTTAATTTTTTCATGTCCATATATTGAAGGCGCTAAGGACTGGGCGAGTAGAGTGAAAATATCCTTGCGTTTTGAGAGTAGGTTGATAGCACGAATGTCAGCTGCAGTTAAGGGTGTCTGAGCTATTCCTCCTCCTAGTTTTGAAGAAAGGAGATTGATGTTGTTGGCAAGAATTATAGTCCTAGAGAAGCAGGGTGAAGTCAAGTACATTTCAAAACTAGAGTGTAAAAATGTATAGCCGCATACCGAAAGGTTCCTGTGGCACCACCACCCATGCTGCGATATATGCCGACGAGTTGTATTCGATCTCCTGGTTTACATCGGTCAACCAAATCTTCGTCCAAAATGACGTCGATGCTCCGGGGAAGCTGACCAGCGGGAGCACGCTCAGGCATCTCTTGAATACTGATCCGTTGGTGATCTCTAAATACACAAAGACCGAATTCTGTTTGTAGTGGATGCCCTTCCTCATCGACTTGGGGTGTGACTGAACTTGTTGGAGGAAGGGTTGAAGACATCGTGGCATCGCGGTATTCCCGCTGGTGAAAGCGATTTGTAGCAGGGCAATAATGCACCGATTTGATCATCTTAGGGCGCACAAGCGAGCATCGGGTAACGATTCCTTCTAAAGAGATCATTCGACTCAAATGAGCAGCACGAAGAGTTCGAGGATTGACGCGGTGGTCGCCGAATGAGCCGCTCAAACCCACTTTATAGTCTTTGTTATCGACGACCTTTTGCTTTTCTGGATCCGAAACGACTAATTTCACAACCTGGGACAGAGCAGCATCGAATGCGGGAAGATATTCGATTGGCTGTTTAAGAAGTCCATCGGCGTACTCCCGTTGATAGTCGCGCAAGTCGTCAATGTTGACTATTAATCGCGTAGTATCTGTTCGAATTAGTCGAGCAATGTCATCTCTATAGCTTGATTCGAGAAATTCGGAGAATATACGCGTCCTTGTCCTCAAAAGTTCATCAGGTAATTGTGGGTCGTTGTCGAGAAGGGCCATGGTGAGAGTTGAGAGCGACGCGCTTTCTTGTCACCAATAATGCAAATGACCGCGCTTTGGTCCCAAACTCCCACGGTTCAGAGTTTTTTTTGTCCGCCAGAGACTACGTAATACGAACTGGGGGCCACGCGCTTCTTGCGACTTTCCTTCCTCGTATCATCATGGCGAATACGCAGGTAAGGATATTTTGTTGTTTCCCTCCTTATTTATCAATGACATCCATTTGCTATATAGCATTATTTGTGGGCGGCCGGACATTTCTTGCTTCTTCTTTTCTCTCTTCGTTATTTTCTTGCCTACGTCACTTTTAAAAGTACCTTGTATGTTAGGTCTTACAGATGTAAGTAATCCATTCTTTTGGAGGCCGTTGTGCCTTATAACGATATATCTGTCCTTCCAGTTTCCCTGTTGGGAGCTCTCACGAGCTATGCAATTGTTTGTTTGTAAGTTAAAAGTGAAAATCTCGTCAGGTTCATGTCGCTCATTCCGTTTTTGCACTCCGTTATTAGCAAAGCACTGGGCGTAAGCTGCGTTCGAAATCCATAATAATTATACATTTTGACAATACCTTGTTAAGCCCCCTTCCCCATCCAGTGCATTTGTGAATAAAGCGTTATCGGACGAGGTAAATCTAGTGCATGCATTGTCCAACCCTAACCAAGCTTAACTTCTAACAAGAATGTACAATATTTCCTTCTTGCGCTATACTGGTGGTTCTCAAAACCTATCCCAAGCAAGTACTTCAGACTCCCAAACTTTTAGAGATGCTAAGGATTGTTTTCTAGTCGCGTTATTACCATACATGGTTTTCTCTCTCTTCCATACGCTCACCTTCATTCGTACCACCATTCTTCCTCGAATGTATTCCCCGCCTCCAACTCAAGGAACAACCTCTCCAGTACCACCACAAACACAGGTGGGAAAAATGATTCAAGTTTGGGTAAAATGTATTTTCCCCCTCCTTTGCTTGCTCGATTTTGTGTTTATTTTATCCCTCAGCAAACTATGACCGAGCCATGTATCTGACCGCTTTTGCGGAATTCTTCATTCTCTTCCGCACCGTCATCGGTGCATTGACCTTCCAAAATTCGTTCTTAACTCCCATTTTCTACGCACACTTCATCAGGCAACGCTATTATCAGTCTCTTTTCACACGTTACGCGGCGGGGGAGATTAGGAAGAATATAGATAAATACGCAGTCATGCATCCGACAGCCCTCCAAATCTGGGAGTCCTCGAAGAGAGCTATTACTGCTTGGGTTGGCAACACTATTGAGCCCGCTCCCACTGGTGGATCAGCGAGGAGGGCTTCTACGCCAAGAAGCTAGATGATCTTGAATAATATATCTCTTGACCAAGGAGCATGATTGTCCCTTTAGTACATACATAATTGTTAGTATAAATTGTCTCGTCTGTTTCCGTGCAAATGGCTACAATGGCAAGGGTTGCTTGTGTGACGTCACAGAAATACCTCACTAGTGGTTTAAGAGACCCCATAACCTTTAACTCTTGTATACCATGAGCCGGTTCGTTTCGCAATATCTTATTTATAGGATTCGGATTCGAGAGATTGGTTTCTAGGGTAGGACAATCGGGGCTGTCTTACAGATACGGCTCTTCATTCAATTCAGACAATCGACCGACCCCACCAGCGTCAGGACGATCGTCGCCTTACGCGTCTCACCGAACGGCAGAAGAACTAGAAAGTCAAAATGACGAACATATTGAAGGTTTGCGAGCCAAGGTCCAGATCCTCAAAAATGTGATATCTTCCCCCTCTCACCTTTTCTTTTGTTTCTCATCAAGCATTCTCTTGCAGGTAACAATAGGCATCGGAAACGAAGTGAGAGAATCCACCATACAACTTAGTCAGATGGCAAGCTCGTGTTCTGTTTGTCCCCCTCGCTGCCCATTGATGTTTATGTTCAGAACGACGTTTTTGCTGAGACCGGAGGGGTATTGTCTGGAACCTTCCGACGGATGAACAATATGGCAGAAAGACAAGGCTGTCGATTCCTGTGGTATATCGTTTTTCTAATAATTGTTTTCTGGTTTTTTATAGTTGTATGGTGGCTTCGAAGATAATTTATTACACAATTAATAATCCATCATCAGCGAACAAAGATAGAAGACACAAGCTTTTTTAAAAAAAGAGTCTTCCTACTACAAGCACGACACATTTCTCCAACCAAAGGATGTCAAGTCAGCAAATGGGACAAGCAATTTTATCGCCACATACCGATCCTTTTAAGAATAAAAACTCAAAAAGACTGAGCAATTGTGAATGTGGAAAATCAGGATTCGACCAGTGCTGGAGCATTTCCTTAGCAAACATGAGCAGATAAATGATGATTCCCACGGAAAGGCCAGGTAGGTTGCCTTACCTTTCGCGGCAACGCCGGTATATCATTCATAGACATTCTTAGACCTAATCTCTCAATCTAAGTCCATCATCAGTTGTTGTGAATTGTTTGGTGCCCTGGCAGCCGGCAATGCGCCAGTCTAATAGGTATCTTCGAGGATCTAGGCTAGGACGAGATGCAAATAACCTGCTCCTGGGACCAGTCTTGGCGGTCGCGGCATGGAGGATTAAGGATGTTTAAAGAACTTCGATGACATCTCCGGCGAGGTGGTGTCACATAAGGCACTTTCGCGGCTTGTCTCGACCTCGTCGGTTGAACCAAAACTTTCCCGCTTACTGTCCGTTGCAAATACATGCAGCGCGTCACAGGCAAAGGAAGCAACTTGAACCGAGTATTACAATCAGCCAAAAATTAAATTGGGATGCAGAGCCCACTAACCATCAGTCCCGGATTCAACGATGACTGCTGGGTTGAAGGCTTTGAGGGCGGCTGTGATTGAGCAGCCCGTTGCTTCAGCGAACTGCCGTAATTCAGTACAGGTTCAATGATGAGTGGCCTGAACTAGGTACTTCGTATACAGTTTGGGTCTCCATTGTATCAAGCATGACCACATGTACGTTCTTCGGCGAACGCTACAAATCCATTTTTTCAGATATATACAATGGGTGGAACCAGCAAGACCTCACCACCAATAAATATGTAAGTAAAATATCATCGTAATTGTCGTTGTCATCGCCACCGCCTTCCTCCTGCTTATTCGTTCTTTCACCCTTTCCTCTCTTCTTTAGCAGGTTTACGTCCTTCAAAGGCTCATCCACTTTATGGGGTTCGAAAGGTGCGGATAGTTTTTCCGTCAGTGTTTTGTCGTGTTTGAACTTGAACCCCTCATAGAGAACGGCTTGAGGGTTGGCGAATAAAAGCCTGAGAGGATATGTGAAAGTCTCTTGCAAAGTGTGGTAGATCGGATTCTTTGACGTTGAGCCTGTTTGATTCCCTTCCATCTCCAACTGCTGACTAGCATCATGCATAAGCTGTGTCGGGTTTTATGGGTCTACAATAGGTACCATCATATGGGGGTGGAAATTCGACGGCCCAATACGGGTGCAAGCTGTTGCAGACTGAGAGCCCACCTGTATTCACTCTGCGCAACATCTTTGATCCTATAGCAACTTCGAACTTAAGACCGACGGCGTCTCAAGGTTGGAAGACGAGCATGGCGCCTTGATTCTGGGATTTTTCCACATTAACAGAACCATTCGGCCTGACGTTGAACCTGTTACACAATAAGCCAATTCACACACAGAAAGTGTAATGTCTTGACTTACATCAGTGGGCATGTTGTCAAGGTTACACCCCTTTATTACCTCGGGAAGTTTCACACACGACAGGACTTGGGGACTCTGACCACTCGATCCTTTTTTCAGTCATGGGGAACGGGTTGAAGCCGCTTGGAAGCTGGCATTCGGCATTATAGATGTTTAGGTGGTGGTCGCGGGGTACAAAGGTGTTCATTAGTCGACTCAAGTCTCGACCATCTCCGCACTCTATCCCCGAAGAAAGGGACCACTGACATAATTGGGTGCATGGATTGGCCGGCCATGTCAGGTTGTTGGAATCTGAACCTATTACGTAACACTACTCAGTAAGCGTCCATTTAGGGCAGTCACATCATTCCCATTTACTCTTCGAACTTTCACTTAGTATAAAAGCTTTCTGTTCATATTTGAGTTAGAACTCCTCAGTTGTCTCTATACGCTGAGGAGTAAGTAATACTTTAATTAATAGTTCCAAACAATTGCTAAATTCTTGTAGACCTTATTATTAGGTCTGTTCAATATACATTAGTTGTCTCTATACGCTGAGGAACCTTATTATTAGTTGCCCTCAACGTCCGTTGAAATCTCACACAGGTCATGTCCTGCAGGACTCAAGAGCTGAATATATAGCGTTTGGCGTCGATTGTGCTCATGAACGAACGAGGCTGATCCGGATACAGGTGTGGCGTCGATCATAGAGCCAATGGATTATGGCGCCGTCTCGTCACAATGCTCGTGACTAGTCCTGCTAGTCCTGACCGATACCTTTCATGCAGATCTCATCAACTTTGAGAAGGCTACTTTCTCAGAACTAATAAAATAATATTTATTTCACTTATGCTGCAGGCTCTCTTCGGTATAGCAATCACGATCGCAGCCATCGCGTTCGGTGGGCAATACATTTTCAAGTTACCAGCACGCCAGAGATCCGGGCCTGTAGTTGATTTAGGTTACTCGATATACGAAGGGACCTCGTTGAATAATGGCCAAAATCAATTCCTAGGCATCCGTTTTGCCGCTCCTCCATTAGGCGACAGGCGATTTCGACGACCCTATCCGCCTCTCAGTACAACCGGTATTCAATCTGCTAAGGCCTTTGGATCAGTATGCTATGCATTAGGGGAAGGTCTTGTTGAAGGCCACAGTGAAGATTGCTTGTTTTTGAATGTCTGGACTCCATCCGATGCAAATTCAGAAGCTAAATTACCTGTCTTCGTTTGGATTCAAGGCGGAGGATATAATACCAACTCCCATGCGAACGTGGGTGGAAATCTCTTTTCTGTCAACAATCATTTAAGCTTTCATATTTACATAGTACAATGGATCAGGCTTAATTGAATCTGCAGAGAATAAAATGGTTTTTGTCGCTCTCAACTACCGCGTAGGACCATATGGATTCCTCGCGAGTGAAAAAATCCGCCGAGACGGTGACCTCAATGCGGGTCTTTTGGATCAACGCTTTGCCTTGGAATGGATACAGAAGTACATAACTAAAGTGAGTAATGAACAGACTTCTTCTCTTTCAGTATCGCTAACCAGACACTTAGTTCGGGGGTGACCCAGCTCACGTCGTTCTCGTAGGTGCCAGTGCTGGTGCTGGTAGTGTCGCAATCCACATGATAGCTTATGGGGGGAAACCCACTAATTTATTTCATGGGGTATTCGGGATTTCGCCATTCTTTCCTGGAACTATGAAAGTTCATGAACGAGAGTGGCAGTTCGACTTATTCTCTTCTCTCGCGGATTGTGATGAGGATGCTGAAGACCCTGTCGTCTGTCTACGGAGTAAAGATTCAAAAACCTTGCAAAAGGCAAATGTCGGAATGGCGTTTCCCGGACGAAAAGGAGGAGCGATGTTCCCGTACCCCCCCGTTGTCGATGGTGACTTCTTGCAAGATCATCCACAGGCACTATTCGCGCAGGATAAATTTGTCAAAGTCCCTGTTATATTTGGGTCTGCCTTATATCTGTAACGACGTGCTTTTTGACAATTGACTGTATTTTTTTTAGTGTCGACACGGACGAAGGAACAATGTTTACACCAAACGTGACCAGCTTTGAAGAAATGGTTGACTTCTTTTTAGATAATTTTCATGCAATGCATGAGGACCATATATCTCAAATGAAACACCATTATCCGATTGGGGATGATAACCCATTCCCGAATAAAGCTATTTATTTTCCCTCGGCTGCAGCTGCTCTCGGCGATGTCTATTTCGTCTGTCCAGCACTAATGCTCTCCAAGGCTATATCCCGCTATACCCGCTCCTGGGATTACAGGTATTGTGTTTGTATAAGGTAGCTGTATTCGTTTGACTCCCTTCAGGTATAATATTCTTACGCCAGCCGACTACCTCGCTGGGTTGGGCGTTGCGCACACTAGCGAAGTACACAACGTATTTGGCCCGGGGAACACTGATTTGCCCGAAAAAGAGTTCAATCGGCCGGATCTCCCTTTCATACCGATATTACAAACGTACTACACTAGCTTTGTTCGATTCCTGGATCCAAACGCCAAGTCTGTCCAAGGTAGTGTAAAGTGGCCCGAATTTCATACGGACACACTGCGACGGCTTGTGCTACAAACAAGAAAGACTACTGTCGAAACTGTATCGGATCAGCAATTGAATCGTTGTGATTTATGGTGGAAATTGTCACCCGAACTACAACAATGAAATACCAAGATTACTCTCCTACATCTAGCTCCTACATTTATACCTATACGACGTCCGTTGCTTTTTAGATGCATTCACACCGCGGGATAAATCGTCTGGTCAAACAAGCAACGATGCAGATGCCATATATAAACATTATGTGGATGATACATATTACACGATCAGACAATACATTCTTCATCACAAGTCCGGTTGCCCCCAGAGTTTCGACCTTCCTAGCTCCCAAGTCATTCTGTCTCTGATATATGTCATATCCGATTGATCGAATGAAAAGTAATCAATACCCCGAGACAAAGACTCCATGAATTGACAAGTAAAGACACCACAATCGTGTCCATTTTCTTGGTGCGGGGTGTTCTACGAAGGTATAAGGATCATATTCATTTTCACATATATTTGTGGATAACAAATACCTCATCGTGGTAATCTTCCCAGCCGGTGAAATCAAAAGGTTTTTTCTTTTTGTCTAAGTGTTCTTCTTGAAGATAAGATCGTAATTTCTTATAGTCGTAAGACGTCAATTTGGAATTATGAATTATGAAATTAGGACATACTTTATAAATATAAGCATGATAGCTGCCAAGGCTATCATACGACTCTATTCGCTTTTTCCTCAAATTAATTGCCGCAAGAGACCAGTGGAGATTCTGATGATTTATAGGAATCAAAATCATATCTTTTGAGAAAATGTCAAACTGCGTAATTAACTTAGTGAACAGTTCCCAGATTTTATTTTTCAAGACCCACCTTTTTCGTCCACTTGCTTAATCTGCTCTCTTTGTAGCTTTTGTCGACTTTGGGCCAAAAAAAGGTATTGAAATAATGAATATTCAAATATTCAGGCTCTTTTCCTTTTCGTGAAATCCCATTAGTTCTGTTCTCTTTATCAGTGATATATCTCTCCGCTCTTTGCATTAATAAAGCGCCATAGAAGTTAATGATTTCATCGTTGAGCCAGAGCGAAGCTCCTCTAGGGTCCAGACGCGAAATATCAGTATCCGCTACTTGTTCTTTGGCAATTTTGGCAATTATGCCGCGTTTTTGTCGAAGTAGCCTCACTTCTTCAACAGCCTGAGGTGGGAGATGGGTTGGCAACTAACAAAAGATTAAAATTAAAAAACCGTAGATAGCACGCGTAGTGAGAGTCCGCACCCTAGTAGCCTGGCGTATTCGTTTGTTGATTTCCCTGTCCTTTTGACGAGCGGTAATACGCAATTTTTCAAAGGATGGAATACGAGGTCGAGGTCTGATGGAGATTTTTAGACTTATGGGAATAACCAAATTAATGAAAGGACGAACTCATTTAAAGTTTGATGAGCTATTTGCAGTGCTCTTTCTAAACTAAAAGACCCTCTTCTCTAGAACCACAGTATAAAAAAAAGAACAGATGTAAAGGAAGGTATAGCTTACAGGATGGGATGTTCTTGATTTTGATATGGAGACTGACAGGTCAGGTAAGGAAGGAGATGCTAAAAGAAGAAGTCAGTAGTGCACATTAGGAAACGCGCAAACCCAAGCGGACCTGGTATATCAATTTTTTCTTTTTGATCAGATAGTAATTGTCGGTAAGTATGTAAACCTTGAAGACAAATTGCACACAAGCCCATATTGACACCACGTAGTTAGTCATACCTGCAAAGGAATCAAAGTCCGATTTATAATTTCCTAATTACATCACACTTCATTATGGAATAAGACATATAACAATCACGTCAAAACGTACCAAGATGCCTTTGGGTCTGCCATTCTTTAAAGAGACTATCGCCCGCTTCTTCCGCAAAAATTCTTTTTGCGTTTAATAAGGTTCTCTCCATGTCCCATTCTTCGTCATAATCTATTTATTGATCAATGGTGTGATGTTTGATAATAAGTGAGGTCAGCTAACTGAGTCTCCGATGTTTAAGCCGCTCCAACTCATTTTTATTGTGTTCTTGGACACGCTGTTTATGCTGGATGGAGTATAAGTGTTTTTTTGCTTTCCTGCGAAAAAGACAAATAGTACCTGGGCCAGATGAACGTGATTATGCTTAGGATATTGCAAACGAACAGGTGCCTCGGTCGTTGGTGAAGTCGTAGATATTGATTCACACGTTTGAGTTGAACTCGATGATGTCAATGATGGCGGAGGTGGAAGGAGAGCAGATTCATTTTGTAAACCGGATTGGTTTGCTGGTTGGACACCAAAATTTGGCAAAGGTAGTCGGGATCGTGACGAGGGCGTCGGTCGTTCTTGTTCAGGAGTTGATGGAAGAGGAATAGTTGCTTCGGGATAAACGTCCTCCAGTTGTTCAATGTCAATTCCATTTGAAACGGGATGGCCTAAACCAGTAAGTCAGTTTTATGAGCACTCCGCCGGTCTACGAGAAGGGCACCTGTGAAGTTGCTTTTGACCGCACGAAAAGTGTCGCCAATCAATACCATCCAACGATTCAACAGCGAGTGTTCTTCAGGAAGACCCTCCACGTGAAATTCTTGCGTATTTCTGCGACTGGGTAGCGACTGGGCATACATGGGTCGCTTGTTCTGATGAGCTATTCTTGTTGGCAATTGTGCATCTGTGGCTGACCGCTTGCACTGCATGCACGAAGTGAATTGATGAATGGAAAATGGCAAAGTAGTTATTAACAAAATTTAGAACTTCCAGGGAGTGATGCACGGGTGACGACCTTCGGTGGACCAGACAGACTGTGAGTTACCTAATAGCTATTTTCGAACTCAGACTCTTCAACCGAGTCCACACAAAGGCCAGACGTCAACGCATCATTTAGTGTCTGCGAACTCGAGTCTGTCTCTTCGCCACGTCCGCCATCTTCCAAGTCTCCAGGTTTTAAAGCACCGACATTTCGTATCTTTTTCTCGATTATGCTTTAAAGTCTATTTCAAGGCCGAGTTCAACGTCATACACACCACTAATAACTTCAAGCAGTATGCTCTTCGCAGATCCCAACTGAACCCATTCGTGGTCTTGATGAATGAGATTAATACTCTGTCTACTAGGTCGCTTGATGGAAAACATCAACAAAGGTCTTCTGCACCGCGCTTTTTCAGCATTTGTATTCCGTCCGTTCGATGGCAAACTTTTGCTGCAGCAACGTGCATCGAAGAAGATCACATTCCCAGATATGTGGACTAACACCTGCTGTTCGCACCCGCTAGACGATTTCGCGGAAGAGAAGATTGAACAGAATCAATAGGGTGCGTTTTTTTCTTTTTCTTTGGGTTTCATGTAACGCTTAATTCAACTTGATTCGTTATTTTTGACAGGAACTAGACATGCCGCATCGAGAAAATTGGAACACGAATTGGGTATACCAAGGTCGGAGACCCCGATAGACCAGTTTGAGTATCTTACGAGGATACATTATCTTGCGCCATCGACTGGACTCTGGGGTGAACATGAAAGTACGATCTTTTTCTCAACATCGTTTCGTTCATTTTCATGATGCCATGCGTATATAGTCGACTACATTCTATTCATCACAGTGGACGTAACCGTTACTCCGAATCTGAACGAGATAAGAGACTACAAGTATGTCTCAAAAGAGGAACTATCGGTCATGTTCAACGACCCTAGTATGGACCATTCTGATCTGCAAAAACGTTTTCTCGTCGACTGATTTTTCTTCTTTGATGTCATTAGAGAATTTTTTTTACGTCGTGGTTCAGACTCCTCGCAAGAGATTTTTTGTTTGGATGGTGGGATGAACTCCTTGCGCGCCGTTCTTCACCCTCGGAACAAGCCAGTAAACTGAGAGGCATTGCAGACAGGTCTAAAATATTTAGAATGGTTTGACAAGCTCTTGGGGACAGGTATAGTGTCGATATAATATTGGTACCATATTTTTGAATAGACTTCTTGGATTTCTATGAAAGAGTTTTTATGTTGCTGAGATTCTAAATGGCCCTTAAGATAAAAGAGCACTCTACAGTGCTTAGCCGCTGCTGAGGTTAGGACATAGCTAGGCAATCATAAATATAAGGGTAAATACAAGCTGAGTAAGATTAATATGAAAAGGGAAAGTTTTATAAAGACTGTCGCTGATAATATAACGTCCATGCTAAATATTTGCTGGAGTCAAGTCCGATAGTACAAAATATGTAACCCTCCTTCTGGAGTCGAGTCGACACAATTATGACACAACTAGGTGATTTATGATCGAAATGAAGGCCAATAAAAATTGCTAATCAATGCTCATGCGGTCTGTAGGGCGAGGTGCTTGGCCAGTCACACCGACCTTTCTCTGTCTGCTCTTATCAACTGAGAAAGAAAATGTGAGGAATACCTCCGTAGATGATAGGAACGACACGTACGCTGTGTTTTTAATCCACGATCGAAATTGAGCATCACCATCACGGCCCAAACAAAGGTGGCGATTAGCAATATATCGGACAGAGCAGCTGAACGCAAAAAAAAAATAAACGGACTAGAACAAGATAATAACAATAACAAACTGACTAAAGCTGCTTAAGGTTTTCCATACTGGCTGGATATCAGAATCATTACGCCGAATAATGATTGTGACAAGCTAATTGCCTGATAAGACCTCGACATAAAGATGTTATATTTAATCACCCACTTTGTAAGAAAAGTAAGCAAATCCTGCCGTTAGACCAGCAAGAAAGCTCCACATCATCCATTTATTTTCATATTTAGCCGCGAGATATCCCTGGATAAGAAGTAGCATGGACAAAGGAAGCGCCGCAATGGTCAGAGGAAATTCGAAACCGTTATGTTGGAGGACAAGCCCTAGAAACTTTGAAGAAGTAACTCAGAAGCAATATATAAGGACTGAGGGATTCCAGATTTTACCTGAATGGAAAAACCGAGCCAAAAAAAGACGTCGAATTTGAGCAGGCATTCGAAAACCTGGTATTGGGCATACATCTTCTTGATTTGGCGATCGGCACCAAGCAACTTGTACACTTTCCATCCGAATTCTGTGTAAATTTTCCAGCCCAATCCAATGTAAACTATTTCCGCTATTCCAATAACAACAGGGATAATATCTGTCAAAACGGTAATAGGAATTTTGGAGAACACTCCAGTCTTATTCGGAGGAAAAATGGCTCGAATTTCAGATATTTGAATTCCGGCATACAGAAGAAGAGCGCCGTTGAATAGACTAGAATGATATGGGTATAACCATCATTGTATAAAATAAGGTGAGCTTCTTACACGAGGAAAATGAATTGAAGAGTGTTCCGGAATATCACCGCATCAATAGCGAGAATAAACTGAAACATGCTGTCAACAAGCGAATGTGAATAACCTGAAGTACAAAATTATCATGGAAAGAACACACTGAGCAAAGGCAAATATCCCCAAATACACAGGTAGTCGACGCTGATTCTCTGTCTCGTCCTGGGTGGCGGCTTTTGACGGTAAGTCGCCGAATTGAATAAGGATGTCAGCTTCTAAGCAAACGTCTATTGCGGTTTGAATCAGGACAGCGAGGAGGTATAAACGGCACGCCATAGAATTGGGAAGATACTTCGAAAAGGGTGAAGTTCAGAGCATTAGAAAATATAGGTAATACTGCCAGAAATACCCACCCGCTGAAAACACGATCGCGAATAATCCTGGGCTCGCACAGGACTCAAAGCTTGCTGCGATGAAGAAAACTCAACATCATAATCTTGCTCTTTCGCGTCGTGATAAGGTTTTCGGTTTGAGCTGTTTGAGTAAAACTCGGATTGGCGTCGTGGTGGATAAGCATAGTCAGCGTCTTCATCCCAGTCCGCCGCTTTGCCAAGGGGTTCTTCATTTAGATAAGAACTTGAAGGATTGTCAAAATGGGAAGGATGGTGAAAGCTCATTGTTAGCTTGTTTGTTTTTGTTTTCGACCGGCGAAGGAAGGACAACGACTGTAATATACGTGAGGGAAGATCAAGCGCACCACAGAAAAACGTGACAGATGGGCTGATCGCCAATTTGTTGCGGCGGCAACTCCCTCGCGCAACCAAACCAACAAACTAACAAGAATATAATGCAATTTCAACATTTGACACTCATTTAATTTACGGTAATACAACTAAATATCAGTCAAGTCCCTCTCTCGTTTTCGCAGCTGAGCAACTTCAGCCTCCAAGGCAACATTGGCCAACTCAATTTGAAGGACATTTGAAATTAATTCTGTCCATTTTGTTTCCAACGCTGTCAACTGAGCACCGGCCAACGTCTGGTAAATAATACGTACACATTAGTCCGGACCCCATGACGACAAGCATCAACACTCTCACCTGTCCATTTTTTCTCTCTCGATTGATGTCTGAAGTCTTCTCTTTTAATTGTTCGATGGCCTTTTCTAATCGCGCGACTGATGCCTCGAGCATGTAATTTTGTATTTTCCATGCGTTAGGACCATAGGTCTGTAAGAGGGAAAGATTGGTCTGCCTGGGAACCTTGAGTGGAACTTCGACTGAGCACAATTTCAACCATCATCTCACCTAATGCGCTGATGCTCCAATTGAGCTTTAGCATTCTGAACTGCCTTCCTCCACAACTCCTCAAGTTGTTCGTTTTCACCAGGTGCCGGTAATTGATAGCGAACTGTGTCTAGCGGTGGAATAGGCTGGTGAGTCTCAACACGTTTCAGCTCGGAGGCCAATAAAGGGTGACTCTATAAAACGGTTCTACTTGAGAGCACAGCAAACGAAGTAATTCTTACTTCGAATAAATTGAAGGCAGGAGGCACTTTCGGGTGTAATGTACCTGCTGGTGGCTTAGGTTGTCGGGCCAATTCAGCTTCGACTTTTCGCCGGAGATGTGCATGTGCATCTAAATCATTGTCGTAATAAGGCTTTCAATTGAAGATATAATCAATTCTCTTCATCAGACGTGCAAAAACTCGACTTACCAATGAGTCCAATAAATCTACGAATTCCTCGTTAGTAGTCATTACTAATGCTCAGTAGGCATCGAGACAAAGCTTGAAACTGATTATCAAATCAGCCAGTTTCAACGAAACTTCAATTCATTACATCCTTTCAGTCGCGACTTCTCCCTTTCAGCTTTCAGCTCCTCATAATCGAAATGGTCAAAAAGAAAAAAAATCGTGAGGTAAGCACTGCTGTAGATTACGAAGTCGGTCAGTCTTTTTTCCCCCTTTGTGTCTTTTGTCATTGATGTTTAGATTAATAGAGGCTATTCGTAAAGCCCGAGTTACCGAGAATAAAAAATGGGTAAGCCCTTCAGTCAACTTGAACTTTCATGATCATCGGCGTCTTCTTTTGACACCTTCCAGGAATACTATATAAAAGTATGCTATTTTAGCAATTCGCAGTCTAAAACCTAACTGTTGTGAATTTATTTAAGTGGAGTGGATATCCTGAAACAGATAACAGGTATGGAATCTTTTACCAAACATGTTTATGTTTACTGAATTTGGTGTCAGCTGGGAGCCTGAATCACATCTAACTGGATGTCCTAAATTGTTCAATGATTTCTGGACTCTTACTGGCCCCGGACAGAGATCGCAAGTCGCCTTGTTGCCATTCGGCTTTGAGGCTATTCCTCCTCGTAGCCATACGGGTATCGTTTGTTTCTCTCCGCTACAACTAGCTGAAAAGTTGACGCTTCCTCAGAAGGAAGCACTAGTATACCGGCTCCCGCCAACACTCAAAAGGACGTTACACCCACTGTAGCTAATCCAACACTTGAACACAATCCTACACCGACAACGACAATTACACAAGATCTATTACCTGTTACCGACCAGTCAATCGATCCAGTAGTAAGATAGAACAAATACACCTCAAGTTTCTTTACTGAATGTGTCAAAGTCAGACGATGACTTGCCCCTAGGCACAATTAACTACGTAAGACGCGTCTTCTTCAGTGGCTAGTCTCTTGTTAAGCACAAGCAGCCAGTCGGATCCAGACGACATTCCGCTATCTCAGTTTCAAGCTTTGCACGCGCCCCAGGGTTTGAAAACAAATGAAGTGGGTGTTTTATTGCATTTTAATAATTCGTGTCAGATCTGAAGTCTGTCTTAATAAGGGCCAAATACTGTTTCCTGAACTGGAAAATAGCGCTTCTCCCCATCCGGACCAAAACGAGAGAAAGGAGGATGTAAGCGTTTTTTGCTTTTGAATAATTCATGTTTAAGTATATCGGGATCAGGGACTATTTTCGGAACCGGAAGATAATGCACCTCCTCCACAAAGCTCTAAACCCGCCGATTCAATGTCACACCCCAACACCAATATCCCTGCACATAGAAAGAGGAAACTCCAGCCCAAAGTGAAAACCATCGATATTATTGAAGAGTTCCAAGGCATTTCAACAAAGACCCGTGTTGTCCGAAGGGGATCAGGACCAACATCTACTGTGAAAGTTAATTCAACAATGCAAAGTCCCATTTCTCCATCTGCTTTAACGCCAGTTAGTGCAGATCAGTGGCTGAAAGATAATTTTCAACAACCAACGTAGGTGACGCCTTTTCTTAAATATTCAAAAATCGATCTCTGATCCAAAGTATAGCGCTTCACCAACCATTCAGACTCCAACGTCTGCTTTCCCGACATTTAAGTGCGTCTGATTAATATACTGACCAAAACCATCGAATCCTGATGACCTTTTAAAGCAAACGTTGGAGATGGTCGGGCCAGTTGTGTGTAGGAGATAACGAATCGGAGGATGGTTTCGCAGATCTTATTGGGAATGTTAAGATGTCGGACCCCCTTTCGGCCGAGATGCGTCCAACTGATTTCTCAATGAATTTTCTGTTACCATCGAGCGTTCATACCCTCTGTTTTCGACATATTTACAATTTGGCAACGCTCCCTGCCGCTTTAGGCGGTTTCAGAGTTGCGTACTTTACTCAAATGACTGCGGATTTACCGACTACAGGCAGTGCCGGTGATGATAGGATGGAAGAAGATAATATTTTCTCTTCGCTGGTCAAACTTATGGAGAAGAATTATCTCGTGAGACTTACTGTCGTATTAGTTAACATTTTTGGTGCTCATATTTGTTTAGTATTCGTGTATACCACTCATGGGGCAAGTGGCGATTATGTTCGTTCTCCCCGGTTCAATGCAGTCTTTGTGGGACACTCTTAGACTACCCGAAAAATTTCGGCAGGTTGACGCAACTTCCTCATTGCTGGTACTCGTAGGATTTCAAATTCATCAACCCTCAAAAGCAGAGCTTCGCCGCTTTATGAAGGTTAAGACCGATAAAGTGTCCAACTTTGCGTCAAGCTATCTCTTTTCTTTCCCAGACTTGGGTCGTGCTGTAATGAAACTGGAATTCCCCGAGCAACTGCTCAAAAGATTGAGTCGTAGGAAATACGCTATTTTTACCGGCTCAGTCTCTTCCGACGCCGCACGGGCGCAAAATCTTCTTGATCCTGAAAAGGATTCATATACCAACGCCCTGAAGCTCATCATGGACAAGTCGGGGGCTGAAAGGCTTCCTTTGCATGAAGGTGGAGCGGGAACAGTTTTCATATATGTCGGAGCCTGGGGATCCCTTCATAAACTCCTTGGTTTAGTCGACAGGAGGCTTAGGCGTTTAGACGTAGAGTTCTTCACATATGGGGCCTATCCCACTGTTGAACGTCGTTTCTGGGGTGTTCAAGAAGTTTTCCCCACAGGTGAGTGAGCGACGGATTTCGCGTACGACTAAATCTAACTACAGATTTCAGGTGGCATAGTAACCTTTACTCCTCGGTCTATTTTTGAAGATCCCGACGGCGTGGTAAAACTCATCGGGTTGCTACATGAGCATTACCTATGGGCCTGTTACATTCATCCGGCCGTGATCACGACGCTTGTACAAACTCTCAAGGGCGCTGCTGGAGTCGAAGTAGATATTCACAAGTTAATAATTTCAATTCTTAATTTCTTTTTCATGTTTCTAATGCGACCGTAGAATCTCTATCGCTCATAAATGCTTGGAATGCATTATACGAGTTATTGAGAAGGAGCAGCTCGAAGTAATGTGGCATCCCCCTGCACCCCATCGGTGGGAAAAGCCTTCCTCTTCCGAAGTACCAGACTCCTCGTCCAATCATTCTCTATCAAAGGCGTTGTGGTTTAATTTACAAGAAGGTCTGTCGAAATCTCGCGGAGTGGAGCTTGTGGCTGAATGTGAACGACGTTTTCCGGCCAAAAAATACACCGAGAGAGATATCGAAAAAGTACTTGTGAATGATATGGTCATAATGCAAAGCGAGTTTCGTCAGGAATACCGCCGTTTCGTCATTATCACAGATACCGGGACAACGTCTAATACCTCAAAAGATGCCGCTAATGTTTCTGCTTCCAGTTACGAAGTAAAAGATATGGTAAGGTCGTGATTTTCAATCTGAAATTACGTTTTTTAACACAGAAATTTAGTTCGAATTTACTCATGTAAAAAAATTCAAATTTGATGAAGAAAATTCAAAATCTAATGTGCGGCTAGAGTGACTTCGGTTCTTTGATTACGCATGTACTCTAATACTGTATTTTTAAAATTTTGTGAAGCTGAAATTTACATGCGATATCCGTTCCTAATAAAGAGAATATTGATGGAAAATATTGCTCCTTATGAATCGACTGGAAAGACCGCAAATATCAGCGTGAGTCATGACCTCAATTAGTAGAACCTAGGTACCAGGGCCCCACTGGCAATGTGTGACACTTTTAACACAAACTAGCAGGGTGGTTAATCACGCACTCCATAATTATACCCGAACGCCATCTCTCTCCTTCCTCTATCCTCGCCCAGTATCTAATTTGATTCATGTCTTACAGCGGTATACATCCCAACAGTCCGTATGGACAGCAGCAGCTTATAGGCGATATCGTCTCGGGAGAGCAGTATCGCTACGCTCTGGCAAACTTCGTACGTCTTGGTCATACAAATGTCGTTCTTTCTGTTTGTCATTCAAAAACCTTTTTTTAGCGAATTGCTCACGAGAAAGTAGAGAGTCAGAGAAAGCAGCTGGAAGAACAAGAAAGACAAGTCGCCCTGCTTCGAGAGCGGATTGCAACACTGGAAGGCAGCGATGACCAGAGTCGGTGGCAGAGAATCGGTGAAAAAGCAGGCGGATCATCTGTTGACGATTTTTCTATCAAGGTTGGCGTTTGTATTTTGACGGCGATCTAAGATCACGGAATTTTGAAACAGTGTTTTCTAGAATGCCGCATCACAGCTTGAGAAACAAATAAATCGATGGGCTGCCGAAGTTGTTCGTCTGCCTCCTGCGCCATTGGAAGAGCTATATGATGCGTCTTTGTATGATCTTTTGAATGGCGAACAACCACCTGCGTTAGATCCTCAGCCGATGGTCGTTCAAAACCTGTTACGGCATATAGTCTCGGAAACGATCTCGGAAGGGATTATCAACTGTTTGACTGTGACCAATTCACAAGAAGCCAATTTGCATATCAGTCGCATTCATGAGCACCTCTTTGATCGTAGGCTTTCTTTCTCTCCTTCCTTCCTTCCTTCCTTCTTTCTCCTCCCATCAACGAATTTATATATTATCATTGATTTCATCAGGTGATCCAACAGTCGCGTCAGTGTGGCGTCGACAAACCTTCTCAGCAGCAGTTGAGAACTGTTCGACAGAAATGACCGGTTTAATCATATCGGAACAAATGCCTTCACTCGAGCCCCTCCTCTCAGATACCCTTGGGACACTCCATGAAATCCTCGACACCGCCTATTCTTTCTCTCGCATGCTTCACGGATCGAAATCAACATCTTCCGGAATGGGAGACGCGTTTTATAGAGCATTCGTCCCCGAGCTGAACGTAGTTCTGTCACCTCGACAGGTCGAACTCGTGAAACGATGTATTCGCAGTGAGCGGAATGAGGTTTGTCGAGTAGGCGCATGTGTGTTCCCAGGTTTAGTTAAAGTAACTAAGATGGGACCTGAAGGACAACAAACTGTTGTCCGCAAAGCTCATGTTGTTTGTGAATGCGCTCTCGGAGCTCGGAGTTGAGACTACTAGGATACGCGCTGATATGTTGGTGTATTAGATACCTGCTGTTCCCTGTATTTTGCGGGCGCACTGTTTGTTTTTTTTGGCATGATATAATTTATTGCCAAAGCCCTTTTACCCTGGTTATTTGTATCATTAACAGAAAGAGGAACAGGAAGGGGAAAAGAATATAGATCCAAATAATCTATCTGTGTCATCTATATACTATATATATATGTGTGTGTATATTTGCCCTACAACGGGAGGAAAGAAAATAATAGGAGCCTCGCTTCAAAGCTAAGTGAATGGGGTATAAAGTTCTTAGGCGCCGAGTTTACCACTGGCGGCTTCGACTGCCTTGGCCGCGGCTTCGTCCAAGCTATCATAAGCGTAAATTTTGAGATTGGATTGACGTATTAATCTGGGTAAAGAAAAATGAATGAAGAAACAACCCAAAGGGTGACCCGAAACTTACTCCTTGGCTTCTTGCTCCTTGGTGCCTTGCAAACGAACAACAAGAGGGACTTGTAGCTGAAGTTCCTTCGTAGCCTTGATTACACCCTCAGCAATATAATCGCATCGCATTATACCACCAAAAATGTTAATGAAAATAGCCTTGACACCCTTGTCTGCAAGAAGAATTTCGAAAGCTTTCTTGACAGTGTCCGGCGTCGCACCTCTACAACACAAAAAGTTTTCAACACAAAAGAAAAAAACAAAATCGGGAGGTGCATTTTATTTTTTTGACTGCTTACCCTCCGACATCCAAAAAGTTGGCGGGGTCACCTCCGTTAAGCTTCAACACGTCCATGGTGGCCATTGCTAAACCCGCACCGTTGACAAGACATCCAATATCACCGTCCAATTTGATGAAGTTGAGGCCGTATTTAGCAGCTTCGACTTCCGAAGCGGCTTCCTGCGATACATCTCGTAGTTCAAAAACTTCCTTTTGTCTGAATTCTGCATTGTCGTCGAACCCGAGTTTGGCATCCATGCTATAACAATAATACTCAGTACAAGCATCCGAACTACTCCGTAAATTACACACCACAAAACGGCACCATCACTTGTTTCAGCAAGTGGATTTATTTCAATCTGAGTTGCATCCTTCTCTTTAAAAATCTTGTAAAGATTAACAAACGTCTGAGCAGCTTGCTCTTGATTCCGCTGTTCGAATCCCAACTTCTTCGCGAGAGTCAAAGCGGCGTCTTTATCCAAGCCGTTCTTAAAATCAATGGGAGTAGTGATGATAGCGTCAGGATCAGACGCGGCGACCTCTTCAATGTTCATGCCTCCCTGGCGGGATGTAACGAGGACGGGACCCTGAGTGGCTCGGTCGTTCAAAATGGCAGCATAATATTCATGTTGAGGTGTGCGGCGTTCCGCTAGCATCACCTGCGGGACTTGGTTAATTAAACCTAGAAAAATGAATTATTGAAAAAAGAATGGGTTATATACTGCGTTGCAGATCTTTCCAGCGGCTCCCGTTTGTTTCGTGATAAGTTTAGAACCTATCATTTTGGATGCAATATCCTTAGCTTGAGCTGGGCTGTTTTGAAAAAAAAAATTATATAAAATCGAAGAGGGGCAGAGGGGAAAAAAAGTAATGCCTGTCAATGAGATGAACACCTCCTTGGAATCCGCTGTCGAATTTGCCTTTACCACGACCACCTGCTAAAACCTGAGCTTTGATGACGAGTTTGTCATTACCTGAAGGGAGTGAGTATTAGAAAAGAAAGAAAAAAACACAAGAACGGGAGCAAAAGCAGCGCAATGCGGGATAACTGTACCAAAATTGGAGGCGACGGTGTATGCTTCCTCAGGCGTATGGGCGACAATGGATTTAGGTGTCGGGATACCATACTTTTGTAGAAAGTGAGATGGAACGGGTTCAAGGAAAAAGCGCACACGGAATCATTTACATACAGAGTTCAAGAGCTTTACGGATTGATACTCATGTATAGAGAGGAATCGTTTCTGCCCGAAGGGTATTGTCTGGTGAAAAGGGGTAGATGATCTAGTACGTCTACGGTCTTTTTTTCTTAACGACAAGCCACGTACTCGAGAAAGAGATTTCCATGTGGTAGTGAACAACATTATCAACGCGGAATCGTGCAAGTAAGAGATGAACAAGAGAAAGAGACAGAGATATGGGCGAGGGTCAGTTCACGTCCGGAAGGATGGCCGTGTGTCAATTAACAGGTGGGTTGGCTAATTCAATTAAATTGAAGGGAGTCGGAACGAAAACGAGCGTTAGGGCAGGCGGTGAGCCGTTCAAACGTTTGGGTCGAAATTTTGATTGTTAGCCGATGGCAGGACAGACAGGCGCCCGAGAGAGAGGAGAGTGATGTCACTGTGCAGCGTGGGTCCGTTGTCACGCAACGGTCCTATATAGTGGCCTCTTAAGAAATGTCGAAACAACAAGAAGCTCTACGATTCTTAGACGATCTTGACTCTCTCAATGCCGATACTGTAGCAGTTACGATACCATCCAACACCCCTTCGTCGTCAGATGCGCAAGCAACAACGACGCAGGGAGCAACGATCAATCAGCAGTCAACAACAACAGCCCAAGCCCAAGCCCAAGCTGAATCTCAAACTCAGCCTGCGAATACAACACTAGGTGGAAACGAAGCAGACGCACTTGCATTCTTGGATGAAATAACGCAGAAATCACTCATAGCCTCTCAACCGTCGTCTTCGTCAACGTCAAGTGCACGGTCGACACCGCCTTCGATAGGCTTATCAGCGGGTCGATCGCTGTCTTCTACGCCACGCACTGCGTCTAGGATATCTCTACGGAAAGGTGCTGATGGGAACGTTAGTCTCAGTCGGAGTGCATCGCCAGCCTTTGGAAAAGCAGAAGGTCCTGCTGCTGCTGCTACTACTACTACTACTACTACATCCACCAACAATAGTGGAGCGAATTCTTCTCAAGCTGCTGCGGGTGCAGGTGCGAACAGTACAAGTTGGGGATGGTCCTCTGTTTGGTCATCCGCTTCTGCGGCAGTTAAACAAGCCCGAACCGTGGTCGACGAACAAGTGAAAAATCTCCCGGTTACCATTCCCAACGTCCCTATACCAAATAACGAACAAGCCAAGAAATGGTCAGAAGGAATGTTAGAATACGTCAAGAGTACTCAATTGGATAAAATTGGTTCGTAATTCAACGTTTCTTTTGTAATGTTCTTTTCATAAGTTGATGTGGATCAACTGTGTAGGACAAGACCTCAAGTCTGTTGGTTTATCCACGTTTACGGAAATTTTGAATGTTGTCGCACCGCCCATTGCAGAGCACGAGGTGATTGAGATATGGCTTAGCCATGATATGCGTGGTTATGATGGTGTGGAGTCTTTAGTTTACGAATGTATGGCTAAAGTGCGGATTTCTCTCTCTCTCTCTCTCAGTCTGTCTAATAACATTTTAGGTGCTTGAGCAAGTCGATGGCGGTGATCTGGTGGTCAATAAGGGGACGGAATCACGTCCCAAAGATAATATTGGGCCGGAAAGAGAGCTGGGGGGTGTAGAAGGATACGACGCCGCTCTGAAGCTAGCGCAGGTTAAATTCTCTCTTTTTAAATTGTGTGTTCTTATGCATGCGTGCTGAAACCATGATAGGCTAATATTGAAGATCTGATTAAAGCAAAACCTGAACGACCACCGCGACAATCAAGTGCGACGAATCCGACGACGTATAGTTCAGTGTATTTACATATTCAGCCGTGTATAACGGATGGACAACTTCAATTCGTGTTACACCTGGCCTCGCCGTCGTATGGAATGGTTCATACAACTATAACGCAAGCGGTACCCCATAAATGGATTGTGGCTTTTGAGAAGGAAGATGGGAAAAACAGTGGTAATAACGGGGCGTGCGGATGGGTGGAAGATACATTGGTCGAGGTGCTGCGTGTTGGGATTGGGGTGATTGGACAAGAGTATTTAGCTGAGAGGATGGGCTGGTTGAAAGAGATGCAAGAAGAGGCCAAGGAGAAGACCAAGGCGGCTTAGGGCAAGGGAGTGGAGTGCTGGGCGAGGACGATGGCTACGACATAATCAGCATCGTGACTGATTGAGGCATGGAAACGAAGGTTGGGATGAGAGGGACTGTGTAAAAACGGTTTTGGGGAATCTTTGTTTTTGAGGAATTCGAGTTGCTTCCATGTGAGAGAGTAGTATGGATATGCAGCTTTGTATGCAGCTTCTTTGACTGCCCATCGCACGGCAAGGTATTGGGTAGATGGGGTATGAAGCCATGGTGTCAGCTCTGACGGAGACAGAATTCTTTTAGCGAAGTGAGATGGTGATTTGCGACGGGCGAGAAGGGCGGAGAGACGAGGCAGGTGGAGGATGTCGACGCCTACGCCGAGCGTGTACATTATATTAGTAGTGGGAGTGTGACAAGATAGGGGGTCACTCGAAAAGGGCTGGCAACACACGCAGTATATAATAGATTCAGTGATTTATATTTTTTTATATTATTTATAAGTATATGGCAGGTGCGCGTTGCACTGCACTGCACTGGCGTTGCTACCACAATTTTAGTATTCACTATCGAACCACAGCAGGGCCGCATCGTGTTGCAGTGTAAAATGGGTCTCGTGCACAAAGATTATCTGAGTTCGCAGAGGGTGTTTGGTTGTTTGGCGTGTCGAACACATTTGACGACCATCGAGTCGATGCTGTCCAGGGTTAGTCGAGTGACATGTGCATGTGCGTTGCTGATCTTGTTTACAGGCTTTTACTGGACAACACGGGCGAGCGTATCTTTTTGATCAAGTGTGAGTTTCATATTACTAAAAACAACAAAATACACAAAGTTGTGGTGTTGACTCGGACAACAGGGTGAATGTGTACACGGGCGAGCCACAGGAAAGGCAGATGACGACAGGACTGCACGTCGTGCGAGACATCCATTGCGTCAAGTGCAAGACCGTACTTGGGTGGAAATATGTTAGTCCCGAGCAGATCATCATCATCATTATTATTATTATTATTATGAGTCTCATGATTCTCGCCAGGACCGAGCATACGAGGAATCGCAGAAATACAAAGAGGGCAAGTTTATATTGGAAAGGGCTTTGCTAGTGGATGTAGAGTAGGAAAGGAAATAGGAAAGGAATGTGTGATATTATAGATGACAGACTTGGTATCTAATCTAACTCAAAACTGTTCACAATGAGCCGAGACTGAAACCCCACGGGCGCTTGGGTAATCCGTCGTGTCGTTCTTGCCTCTCCCCAGAGGAACAGCAGCACCAGCCATTATATTACATATAATTCCAAATCCAATCCCATTATATAAATCCCAGTGAATACCTGCGAATACCCATCCCCTTTATCAGCTTCCACATTCGTTTTCCCCACTCACAGAAATTGTCAATAATGGGTCAGTTGTCTCTTTTTGTGTTCGTGCATCGTCCTTATTATATTGTTATATTGTTATTATTGTCAGCCACTAAAATCAGCATCGATTCCTCTTCCTATTCATCCACGTTCAAGCCGTCGCCTCTCAACCCGCATGCTACAGAGGCCATGTCCTTGTCTTCATCTCCCAAACGCGTCTCTTTTCCAACTTCGAGACCCCTCCGTCCATTCCCTTCGCGTTCAAATACCATGAGTCCAATTTACCAAGCACGAAAGACTAGCAACTCTGCTAGCTCCCAAATCCAGTTGTCGTCAAAGTGGAAGGACGGCTTTCTCGTTCTTGGCATGACTCAGGCTGAATTCAGTCGAAGGGATTGACAGAAAAGAGACCAGGAAAATGAAAATGAAATTATAAAAGAGAGAGAGTTGGTGGAAGCAGATCTACTGAGAGCGAGCGACGTTCCATCTTTGTTCTTGTGTTCGTTTCAATTTTGTTCTTTCGGCGTCGTCTTGTTTGTTTGTTCCTCTAATGTAACAGCCCTGTCATATTGTACACATTCATTCACCGGCATCCTTGCGTGCTTCTCTCCTATTTTATCCCAGTATTTAACATGCATCAAATCAATATTATATTATTATCTGTCTTCCCCCATACCCCCTTCGAGTCACCACTGCTTGCCGAGTGATATATCAACCATGTATAGAATATATAGAACATGCATGTCTTCCCCCCAACGTTCTACATACTTGTCGACTCGTCATTAATCAAAGATAACTACACGCATCTTATGTAAAAAGAAAAACTTGGAACAATTAAAACACACATTTTTTGTGCTTTTTCGGTCGATTATTCACTCCGCTGTCTCTGAGCGCTTATACCTCCGACTCCGTCTCAGTCTTCGTTCAGTGTGCCCCTTCAAAAACGCGCCTCTCCTCCTCCTCCTCCTCCTCCTCCCTCTTCCTTTTTCTTCTCTTTCTCCCTTCCTCCCCCCCCTTTCCTTCTTCTTCCGTCCTTTCAATCCTCATTCTCTCTCTTTCCGACCTCTCGTCACGAACAGCAACGACCAAGAAACGAGCGCACGAACCTCCTATCTCTCTCCCTAAATATCTGCCTATTCCGAATCCTTAAATTTTCTCGATCTCTCGATCTCTCTCAAAAAAATAAAGAGAAAGTATATTACAAATTTCAAATCATGGACAGCTGGAGAGTCGCTGTCTTGGGTGACGGTGGTGTGGGCAAAACCGCACTAGCCGTGCAAGTACGCATTGTCCGATCTCTCCTATCAAAAACCTTAATCTAATTCATCAACCTTATTTCACTTTCGTGTTAATTTTTTTTTTTAAAAAAAAAAAACCAAACAGTTCACTCTCAATTGTTTCGTTGGTAAGTATTTCTGCAGTTTCTATTACATTGCCACCGCCTTACTATTTACGCCTCGCCTTATTTTTACAGAGGTATGTCATTTCATCATCCAATATCTCTATCCTTCTTCTCCTATCCCAAACTCAAACTCAAATTCGTCGCCATCGTTATCTAGACATACGATCCAACCATTGAGGATGCCTACAGGAAACAAATGGTTGTGGACAATCGCATGTGCTTTGTAGAAGTAATCGATACAGCCGGTCAAGGTTCGTTATTTCCCTCAATTTCTCCACCGTAGAAATAGTAAAGAATAGTCAATCATCATCATCATCGTTATTGTTATTATAGAAGAGTATGTGGCTCTACGAGATCAATGGATCAGAGAAGGTCAAGGTTTCCTCCTCGTATACTCAATCGCCTCACGTGTCACCTTCGAACGACTTGAGGTCTTTCGTCAGAGTATCTTACGTGTCAAGCCTCGACCAAAGCCGGTTTTTATCCTTGTTGGCAACAAGTGTGACAGAACTCAGGATCGTGAGGTGACACGTGAGGAAGGTATAGAAATGGCTCGTTACTTCGGATGTGATTTCCTCGAGACTAGTGCAAAGACGGCGGTCAACGTTGAACGTCTCTTCGCAAGTCTCGTTCGCAAGTTACGCGAGTCGAGGCAAGAGAATGGAGGACCATCCACCGGTCCTGTCGGTCCTTCCGGCACTGCCCCTTTACCCGGTGCCCCACCACCACAGGGTCAAAAGAAAAAAAGGAACAACCGATGTATTATCGTTTAAAATATCCTTTTCCCCCTTTTTTTCTTTCACCTTTCTCTCCGCTTCCTTTCCCACCTGGTGTTTTTCTTTTTGGCGCAACCTTTCCCTCGCACTCTTTATTTTTTCGCTCTGTTTAAAAAGGCATTTCACGGCCGCTGCCCTATTCGCCTCCGCTCTCGCCTTTCCCCATTTAGAGTCTCTGTTCCATTTTCGGTTTTTCTCCAAGGCCCCTACATGTTTTTTTGACGGATCTTTTTCTATTTGCCATATATCTCTGTTTCCATTTTCTTTCTTTCTTTCTTTCTTTCTTTCTGTCTTTTCTTCTTCTACCTGCGAGGATTAAGCTGTCGTCCTCTCTACATACCCTTTCCCCGTTGTGCTTGGCTGATCTATTTGATTTGAAGCAGAAAGAAAATGTACGGTTCCCTTTTTTTCCCACCTGTTTTTGTTTTCTCTAGTACTTTTTCCCTCATCACTTTCACTTCCATTTCATAAACTTCTGCCTTTTCCGAATACGAACGGATGAGCCCATTATCAAACCCGACTACGAGTCATCCCGAAAGGTTTCAAAAGAATTTAGTTTAAGTTTCTTCTTCTGGAACAACCTTTCCCCTCGTTTTTCCCGTTTGTGCTCATCGTTCCGACCGTAACCTGCACCATTTGACCATCCTTTCCGTCGTTCACTCCCTGCTTTCTTCTTCCCCGCTGACAATCATGGCACGCAAATCGTACGTAGATATACATATGCATAATCCATATCGAAAATATCATTTGGCTTATCATCGCATATAGGGTCATATTCCTCGTTCCTCCGTTGTACTCCTATCGCGCTGTCGTTTATCTTTCCATTCCGCCATATCGCTGCAATTGTAAAGATTATGCGTAGACAATCATCTCATGCATCGTACATTGTTTATATCACTGTACAATATCCCATCATCATCATCATCATCTTCATTATCCTTCGATTCCGGTTTTATATCCTTGCTTTCTCTCTTTGTCCTGCGTCCGCGTGACCCTATATCATATCCTCCGATCCATTGCTACAATTTCTCTCCCCCATCCCTTGTCACCTCTCCCCATCGTCCCTGGCTCGGATGACTGCTAGTATGACACATCCCGACATCCACTAGATGTCACTCGTCATCGTTTGTGTCCGTATAGATGACCGGGATGATTTTCTTGCGCGTCAAATGGTCTGTTTGTCTGTCACAGTCGTAATCTCCCTCTCTCCCTTTCTCTACTCATCTATACCCTGCCAATATTTCCTCCCTTTTTTTCTCCCCCCATTCTGCGGTCGTGACGAGTCCTCCCGATTCCCGATGTATGGTGTGTTGTCAGTACCGGTTGGTGCTTATTAAACGGTCCCAAGTTTGATTCGAAAACGTTTTGTATGGTCTGAAGTTTCCCCGCCCCCGTTTTTTCCCTTTTTTCTTTATGTAAATATTCGATGCATCATAAACAGAGTTGTGCTGGAAGTGAAGTGAGGTGTACCCGAGTGATTTTGAAAATTTTGTTATGGCACATCACAAGGATATCAACAAAAGAAGCACGTGATAAATTGACAGATGTAATCCTGAATCCATTATCCGCCTATACTACGCGGCGCTGACTTGAACCGTCAACAGCTGTCCGAAATTCGTTTCTCTAACTTACCCCCTGCTCTTGTACTCAACTGGATTATACGTAGCCTGGTTTTCCACTAGTAGTCATACCTCTAGTGACATTGTCACTTTGAAAAGTACAGGTTCGTTCAATGATTTACATACAATTGCTGGCTTTATTACTTCAGTAATACTGACCTGCAACAAACAGCTCTGTCGAGTATTAGATTTGCATACTTAAGCTCCTATTACTAGAATAAGGATAAGCACAATAATACCCCCCCCACCCCGCTTCGAACGATTATCGAGGAATGTCGACTCCCTCTTCAATACCTTATTCGACTTTATCGCGTATTATTACGGACCCGATCTATCAGCCTTACTTGGCCATAATAAAAGGGGCACGTAATGGTGCCGTTTACGGTACAAAAGTACGATTACCGCACGCAGTAGTAAACACATTACTTTGGGGACATGGAAAGTGGGTGCTTTTCTTTTTCTCTATACATTTTATATGAATACATGTTTCTAATTATTAGCTGGAAAATCCGGCTACAACAAATTTTGAGTCTCACTAAACAACATGCTATGGGTTTGGCTGGCTTTGTAACAGTCTATAAGATATTACTGTTAGTTCAACGTTGGCTGAACGGAAACAAACCACGGCCACTTGATACTTTTATAGCTGGTTTATTTGGAGGTTATGTCGTCTTCGGCGATCGAACCGCCGTTAATGAACAGGTACGTTCCCAAAAAAACACCGATATCTTTCTTTCGTTCTTCTTCAGACGTGTACCAATTGAATTCCCCCCCCCACACACACACAGATTGCATTATACGTATCTTCACGAGTCTTACTCTCACTTCTTCCACGAGAATATAAAACACCTTATAGCGAGACAACACACCCTCTCAGCACCGTACGATCCAACTGGGTCACAAAGCAGCCTATACCCCCAGATGCTGCGTGGTTCCGCATGTTTTCCGCTTTTGCATGGGCAATGGCTATGTATCGCTTCACCCATCACAGTGAAACTTTCCAGCCTGGGATGTTTAGTTCCATGCGATATCTCTATGTCGAATCAGAATGGTGGAACTCTTTAAAAACGCTTTTGTGGCATAACAAATAGTATATGTGTGCTCCTTGAGCTTGAGTCGCCGCATCTCAGTCTGAAATTGGTCATTATATCTCGTGTTCTTCTAATTTAGACTCTAGTTGTTGTATTTTTTTCATATTTATTTAATCTTGGCACATTTCTCCTTTTTTTTTGCTTGGAAGTCCGCAAAACATATGCATTTACTATATGAGGTATATTTTTGAATGGCTAAACTAGTTTTACATGTTTGATCATACAAGGACGTCTTACTTGATTCGTCTCCTAAGTTTTGTGTTTTCAAATCTTGGTCAGTGGTGATATAATATTTCTATCAATACAGCCAGGAGCTAGGTCATGTACACACGTAGCTGAAGTATCGCCTGGACGAAAACGTTACTCCCGCTCATGAATAATTAAGGCACCCGCGGGTTATTCAGCCTACGCAACTGCTTTTTTTTACACGTTTGTGGCCTTTTCATCCAGACTAACATCTATGATCTCCCCAATCCAAGCCATCAAAGCGGGATCACGCACTCGAACTTCTTGAATTAACTTTCTTATCCCAGTAAACGCTTTCCTCCCCCTTTCACGACTCATTTCATCCTCTATAACATCCTTCATCTCCTCTTCAGTGTCCTCTTCCACCATACCAGGAAAACCAAAGTGATCAGCGTCAGCCCTGGGCGCCGCATCATTCGATGCGAAAGAAGCACGAAACAATACTCGGATGATTAGCAGAGCAGTTAATGACGTTGAAGGTGGATCGGCATTCGGTTTAGGAAAAACGACTTTTGACTCTGGCGGGGGCGGAACTGGTCTTTTTGTTGGAGTGGCGGAGGGATGGGGATATGGTTCGAGCGGGAGCGTGATTTTTTCCATCTGAGAAGGGTGCCGCTTCGGTACTTCGGAGCTTGGTATATGAGTTAAGCTATGCAATTTTAAAACTGATTTCGACGGTGCAGTGTATTGACAAGTCGCCCACTGACACGCCAAACCCGTGGAAATATTATCCGCGTTGTTCAGATGTTGAAGTACATGATCCCAAAGCGTCGTAGGTAATGTTAAATTGGTCGCGGTGCATGCCGAACGGTTCCACCGACATCGAAACGTTTCTTCTGTTACATCAACCATTTTTCGGGTTATTCCTTTGATAACGAAACGTTGCGGTTGCCCAGGTAAAACCATGGCTTGAGCTGTTGGAAATACTTGAGAAACGTTCTTGATAACCTCGGCAGCGGAAAGAAGGGGCTGAACATCAGCCCGTGGCGAGAAGGTATCGCGATATAGATTCCAAAATTCGACTTGTGTAACTTCTTCTGTATCCGATGCCAGGAATAATGAACGCATCCTAATGGTAGAGCTCAATACCACAATTGGAAAACGAAACATGCTGTCTTGAACTTACCATTCGGAGGACCTTTCGGGTTCAGCCAGTTTGGCTATTCGATCCAATTCCTCTGGAGTGGGCTCACACTGCTGTTTGACAATTGCAATAGCAGGAGCTGTTTTGGCAGGCTCGGGTAATAATTCTTCAGATACCAACTCTTCGTGCTGTTCATTAAGCAACAACGTCACCAGGATCTTCAATAGGCCTGGCATATTTGGTAAGAGAAGGAAAGACTTGACCATTGGTCCGTGTGAAACGTGTGCATAGATGTAATCTAGACAGGAAGAAATAAGGGGAGTGTCAGATAATAGTGGGAGATAGCGGATTGATGCATGTAAAGCCGGTGAGGTAGTGGTAACGTAATTTGTATTTCGCGGATTTGAGATTATCAATGTAAGAGTTCGGAGAACCGTTATTACGAATGCTCTGTCATTCGACGTTTCTATGAGCCCCTCGAGAGGTGCTATCAGGGCGGAGGTGGTAAATGTGTTTCCGGTTTGCGGTTTATCAATAGGCAGACACAAAACAACTGAGTAAGCCAGATCAACGATGTGCAATAGGAATTCAGAATTCATATCGGAGTCCGCTTTGAGGCGATGCAACGCGTTATGGATCAAACGCAAGGTCCGGGAATGCGTTGAAAAGAATTGAGCATTATCCCCGTTGAGAGACGCGTTTCGTAGAATGAAGATGGCTTCTAATGCATGCCTTCTTTGTTGAGCCAGCGTGGACGGCATAGAAAATATAGAATCCATGCGACACAAATCAGCACCCCGCGCAACGTACCACTCAGGCCACTCGATGAGTGCATCGGTAAGACCGACGATATTCTTCAGAATGAATTGATCATTCCCCGAGAGTCTGCACATGCGTTCCAGAGCCCAATTCACTTCTTTCGGAATCCCCGAGCGCACAGAAAGCAGCATGCGATTGGTTGCTGCAGGCTCTGTATACCATCCTGTTGAGAGAGAGTTGCAGGTCAGATTGTTAGACGGTGAGATTCAAGGTATCTTGAGATAATTACTTTCATAATCATCGGGTAGACTTGGACGGGGTGGTGGTGGTGGTGGTGGCGGCGGTGGCGGCGGTAACGTATACGCAGGATAGGTCACTCCAGGCTTTTGTGCAGCTGGAGTTCGAGACGTAGGGCCAACTGCGTGAGCCATTTCTCGAGAGAAAATCGTGACGCGTGACGTCACAGCGCGAATAAATCTCATCACAGGTCGAGTCACGTATACTAGACTCTTGTAGTAAGCGTTGTGTGGAGAGTATATATAATATGCATATATATGTATGTATACGTGCTATGTACGGTTAATCTCAACAGCTCTCAACAAAAGAACACAAAAGGAAAAGGAAGAAAAGAAACAAAATAAACTATAGTAGGCTGGCTTGACGCGTTCTCCAAAGGTTTCAAAACAATGAGCATGGTTACGATCACTCTCAACGATTCTTCGACAACGATTCTTTGAGTAGTATCCATCTCTGGAAATTAGGATGGAAACATGTAAGGCGTTGTTGGGTACCCCGCATGAGGAGGCATTGCATGATAGCCTTCATACCCGCGGGGGACCATCGTACCTCGATTCGCTCCAGTAGGTAGAGCGTACATAGTCTGCGGTTGACCTGCGTGTCCTGGGGGTGGAGGTGGTGGCGGAGAGAACATGGCAGGGTGCATGGTCTGCATCGGAACGCCATGCGGGTGGGTGGGCGTGGCATGCGCTAGATGGGGAGACCGCATATGCATATTCTGCATATTCCTCATATCAGGCATCTGCGCATGTGCATATAAACTTCCTGCTTGCATTGCAGGTGGTGCTCCGGGTATTGACCCGTGACCCATCATAGCCATTCTGTGGGGTACCATCTGATTCGGGGTAGCTCCGGAAGGAGGATATACCATTTGTGTCGGTTGCGGGGGAGGACCGGTGGGACGTAAATAGCTCCCATGCTGCGACGTGACAGGAAGAGGAGGCGTTGAAAGCCACACACCATTCGCAACAGAAGGCGAAGGCCCGTTCACTGGGAGTCGCGGGTGAAGGACAGGACTATCTACACCTGTTGCATACATTAGCGTCGGGCTGGGTGAATGACCCATGACCGCGTGAGAATGGTATGGAGGGTAAGACGGACGAGCCGGGTGAGATAATGGCATTGAATGATTGGGTCTGTGGTATTGGGGAAATATCGAATTCTGAGGATACGTTGGAGCGCGGGTTGCTGGGGATTCAGGAACTTGCTGAAATGCGCGAGCAACTTCTTGTTGTGAGAGACGCGTCGGTGGTGCTGGTGCTATCATCGGCGGCGGCGTTTCCCCACCCTCAGACTTCATATCTTGCACTGTCGACGGTATGGACGGTAGTTGCTCATCCGTGATATCCTGAAGAGAATTCGAGGTACTTCCCGTAGACATAGAAGTAGGCTGCGACCAAACTGCCTTCAGATGTTCGGGATCCGGAACCCGACGTGTAGGAGAATCTTTTACGACCGGGAAAGCCAATCCCTTCCCCCAAGGAGAAGTTGTATGTGGTGTCGACGAAGGTGGGGTCCCAGGACGCGTGGCCTATTGAGAGTGTGTTAAATGAGAGCGCAAAACCGGACAGATGAAAACTCACAGATTCCTCCGAACTTTTGCTCCCAGGCTTGCTGGCAATTAAGCGAGGCAACTCATGAGGAGTTGAAGTAAAAGTCTGAGAAGGCAGTGACTTTAATTCTGTCTTACTGGGTTCTGGTGAACTATTAGTGATCGGCACCTTGACAGCTTGGTCCGAAGGCTCAGAAGTAAAGGGGTCCAGTTCACTATTCACAGTAAAACTTGGTAACAGTGTACTCGCAGTTTGCTCTCTGATTACAACGTCTCTTGTCCGAAAGAAACTAACTGGCTCACGCAACGCTTTAATATCTGTAGGAGGCAGAGATACGTTGGCTGCAAGCGGGCCTTCAAAGCTTGTTGGTATTTCCTTTTTAGTCGGAGTGAGCTGAGGCAGTGGAGTAGAGGGATCGGGAGGTGGTGATCGGCTGATTGTGATGAGGTTTTCATTAGAAATGACGGGAATAACACGAGATTGCTCAGTTCTTAATGAAATGGAAGGAATGGCCGATCCACGCCAAGAAGATACGTTGAATACGTCCTGTGTGTGCTCTGTCGAAACTGGTCTGAATGTCGATGGACCGCTTGGCAGCTTGATTTTTATACCCATAGAAGTGACTAATGTTGTAGAATCGGCACTGATATTTTTTGGGGACGTTTGGAAAATCTTCGCTTGCTGAGAGCTCAGTGGAGGTAGCACAACACGTAGTTTGCCACCTTTGGGAAGATGGTTCTTTTTGTGAAAAATTTCATCCCGCGATAGATCTCGTTTATTCATACCTTCCACCGGCGGATCCCAAGAAAGGATATCCCACCTAAAAGGGGGATAAGGGAGATTCCAATAGTGAATCTGTTTCCTTTGTAACGGTTCTCGGATTTGACAAACCCGAGGAATTTTGACTGTATGAGTCTTCCACACAGGTTTCGGTGAAGACGGTGGTGGAATACAAGTAACAAACTCCTCCAATTTTTCTGGCGTCAATGACCGTCGTTGTGGCGCACCGTCATGAAGCGTGCGCCAACCATCAGGAGCACTTTGCCTCCCTTTGTCCTTGGCTGTCAATATATCATGGGATTGCATGCCATCCAATGCTCCTTTGATACGCGACATCGTGTCAGTTAATGCCGACATAGAGGCTTCTTTGAAGTGAGAAGCTCGAGGCGATCGCAGAGCTGAAAGAACAGGGGATATTTGAGAGTTATTGAGGACATGATCTCCTTGAGACAATCGCTTCGAGGGAGACAGTAAAGGCGATTGGCTATTTTTGGGATCCATCGTTGGTAATTCTGTTTCAGGGGAAGACTCTGTCGAGAAAATAGGTATTGTCTGTGTGTGTAACCCGTCTACCGAGGAAGTTAATTGAGCTTTGACTGTTGGTCGTCTCCACGACAACACTTCTGTCTTTGTTTCGTGTTCTACGAAATCGTCTTGGAAGAAATCGCTGGCCACCGGTCTATTTGAGAGCCTGGATAGCACTTTGGGTAGAGCGCGTGGCTCTGGTGAAGCATTTCCCAAAAATTTACCTAAATCTTCAAAGTCGACAACTTCGACTTCCTCGTCTGGCTTTAATAATAGTTCATTTGTGGGCGCGGATGGGAATGAAGGGACAAGAGGATTGTCAGAAGAAGGAAGAAGGGAGGACGCAGTTTGCGAATCCGGCCTAGCCTCTGCTTTCCCTTCCGTACTCTGCACTTCTGTTCCAACGCTTTTTGGAGGTGCTTTGCTTCTCCAAGATTCAGCTTGGTTGGCCACTGATGACATTGTTGGTTTCCGAGAAAGCAGAAGAGGAGGAGCTGAAGAGTGGTCTGTAGAAAGCCGCCTTGTCAACTGTTCTTGACTAACTTTGTGAGATAAGGTGGAGACGACTGTAGAAGTCTTAGCTTCTGTTTGTTCATCCTTAACAAAAATCATTCTCAATTAGTACCACGTAAAATGAAGACACAAAAACCTACACTTCTCAATTGATTCGATGGTTCTGAGGTGGTCTGACTTTCATGCTTTCCCTCCATAGCACGAGCTAATGCCTCAGCCTTTTTTCGAGCTCTCTCGGCGGCTTCTTCTCTACGTCTCTCCTCTTCATTTAATTCCTGCTTGCGCCTTCTAGCACGTTCATTAGCCAAATGCATGGCACTTTTTAGCAGAACATTTTTGTCTACGTCTTCAGAATTCTCTACGGGCTGTGAAGCGGCCAATAATGATTTCTCTAAAACAGGCGAATGGAAAGACTGTGAAGAAACGGTAGGCGAGACGGCCGAAAAATTGGACTGAAAGTTATCTCTTTCCACCCCTCTGGGAGAAATGGGAGTGATAAGAGGTGGGCGGAGGTGATTTGGACGATCTCCATCTCGTTCGCGTGTCAAAGTCGGAGGAGCAAGTGCACCTTGCAAATTATCACGGTCGCCAATGATATGATGAGGCACCCATTTGTCACGCCCACGAGACCTATCTCGGATTGATCCTGTTGCACTACTCATGCTTTCTCTACGTCTAGACTCCCATGAACGTTCGTCGTTTTTCACCGAAGGCGGACCGCGAGGAGGGGGGCCATCTACCCAGTGATTTCGTTCCGCACCAGGTCCAGTCCCCCGCAAAGGTCCTCTGTTCTTGAAGTCGGTACCAGGAAGGCCTTTCTGCAGAAGTTGGATATTCGATGAATATGTTGGCGAAGTAAATGCCGGTTCCCTTTGTCGAGGCACAAAAGGTGCTTTAGATTCGGACAAAGGTTCCAGTCTATTCAAGCGTTCGTTGAATAAGACTCGCGACGTTGGTGAAACACCGTCATGGGGCGAATGTGTCTGATTTAAAGCTTCCGATGTGGGATGTGATGAGACAGATAGTTGTAGGGAAGGTTTGTTAATCGAGGGTTGTCCAACAGCAAGCTCGCTTTGTCTAGGCCAATTTCTGCCCATATCTTCGCCAAATCGTTCCTCTTTTGCGACTGGTGGCCCATCGGGTTCGAAGGGCGTTATCGATCGTTCTGGTGGTATTCCCTGAGAGGAATTTGGTTTCTGTTCAATTTTGTATTGGGTGCCATCACCAAATTCAATTACACCGTCGAAATCTTCGCTATCCTCGTCTGACATCTATTTATCAAAGGGTGAAATGTCGATTATCATGCAACGTCAATACTACATACCTCATCCCATCGCGCATTAGCGTCTAAATGGGTCCCTCGAAAGGCAGCAGCAGTTTCGTTTATGGCGTTTTGCTGGGCAACCTTATGCGCCGCCGCCGCCGTGTCTGCCTCCGTTTGTCCTTTCCCTGGCTTTCCTTTACGAACTGGAAGAGGAAAAAAACCGTTTAGAAACAAGTGGAAGAAATGAAGAAACTCCATAATGGACGTACGACTTTGAGTTTGCATGCTATGTACAGCTTCAGCTGCTGTTGGAAAGTCGCTCTTATTATCCAAGCCCGGGAGACTTCTTCCAGCTGGTTTGGATGACGGTGCTGTATACTTCGCCCAAACCGGTTTACTACTCTGTGAACCTGTGGAAACTGGAGCCCCATTCGGGGCGGGGGAGGTTCCTGAGCGATGCTTGATGGCTGGGTAAGAATTTGCTGTGGATTCGTGTAAAGGTGGTTGGGGTGACGTAGATGGCGGAGTCGGAGTCGTGTTGCTGTTTGTTGTTTGTCCTGGACGTAGCCATCCACTCGTAGAGGCAGACGAAGGTTGGGGCACAGCCGTCAATTTAGCAGTCACGAGACGAGAAGATACAGGCCGGTCAAAGGATGGTGATCGTGCTGAAACAAAGATTTTAGTAAAAAAAAAAGGGTTAGTATATATAGATATGTAGATATAACGCCATACAGTTTGGACTGATGCCCCGATGTTGACTGGAAGAAATCAAAGCGGAATTGGTATTTGAGAGAGAACCTGTTACTGAAGAAGAACCGGACATAGATGACGTTTTTTCCAGAAATCGCTTGGTAATGTTTACTGAAGTAAAACGCTTTGTTTGGGGAGCATGTAGAGGATGGGTAACGACGGCATATTGTTGAACTGGGCTGTTGCTCACTGTTGAAGGAATGCTACTTGGGTGTTCTGTGTTTGGTTCTGTGGCATTGTCCTTTGGCTTCTCTGTGATTTCAGTATTCGCGGAGAAATAGGGTGGATCTACTGCGTGTTGAATTACGGCAGGAGGAGAGGTCTCGAGACTGTTTATTTTTGCCTCGTCAGAGCTCAACGATTGTGAGAAATCGCGGCTGGGTTGTTGGCTATCTTCTGCATGGGGAGGCTGAGTCACTTCGTGGAGATGACTAACGGACGCTTCAAGGTTTTCGATAACTTCGTGCTCGCATTTTTCCAGACTTGTGGCTGCCCAAGCGACGGTCTGAATGGGGAGGACAGCTACTGGTGCGACGAGACTGGGATCAGACGTTTGGGTGTCCGCCATACATACGGAGAGCACGTTGAGGGCTCCTTTGATCGAAACGAAACTTTCTTCGAGAGTTAATTATAGGCTTTTAGGATCGGAAGGTTTTAAGGAGGAAAAGTCACGAAGATGTCGAGCACAGATAACAAACAACATATGCAAAGGGGAATGAGAGTGAATTTTGAAAGAAATGAGATCAAGTTGTCAAAGCAGATAAAAGAGACTTACTCGAATGTATATTCGACCGGCTCGATAACGCGAAACTTTTGTAATCCTCTTAAACACTGTAGCTGTGGTTGACTGCCGCTGCACTAGCCTGACTGCCGCGACGGGCGCTTACTAAAGAGGGAGGCAAAAGCAATGCTACTTGCCACTGGACGGTGGTGGACGTTCAAACTCAGTACTACTTGTCAAAAATTATCACAAACAAAATGGTTTTATTAAAACTAGATAGATATCTATTTCTTTGTTTCTTCGGGTGGGGGTGGAGGCGGTAAAGGTTTCAGGTCATCTGGACGGACCGCGTCGGTTCCTGCACCGACCATTTCCCATGGAGATTGAGCATCAAAGTTCCTAATCCAAAACATGTGAGGTCAACAAGAATCCCTTTAGAATAAAGTTGCTCTAACCGGAAGGCCTGGGTGAGCTGCAGCGGCTCATACACGACTCTTTTTCGTTCTTCGTCGTATCGCACTTCGGTATAACCCTAAAAAAACAATTACGCGTGAGACTTCGTTAATTTCGAAACACCCAACTGTTAATGGGAAATCCTTTCGCAAAGGATGTCCTTCAAAGCCTGATAATGAATTGACTTATAGAATGCACTGTAACAATAGGATTACGACCGTACCGTAGTCGGTTAAAATACGACGCCTTTGGCAAATTCAGCTGTTATACGAAAGAAAGAAAAAGGAAAAACACCGCGTACAAATCGGGGTGACCCTCGAAAAAAACACCAAACAAGTCCCAAACCTCTCTCTCGTACCTGTAGGTATAACCAGTCAGGCCCGTTCGAAATGGACTAACAAACTGAAAATGCTACGTACCAATCCGCGCTTCGGTAAACACTCACAGCACTGGGCACGACATCAGCTTCTCCAGCGTATGTTTTAAGGCGGATTCTCGCTCCAAATCGGACGCTCAAGAGATGATAAACTACTTCAAATCGCTTTTCTTTTGTAGGATAGTCCACTCCACTGATATCCATACATGCTTTGAATTGGCATTGTGTATGATCCCGCAGGAACGTCAATACGGGTACGACACTGCTCGGAACGGTGTGCAACGTGAGTTCATCGCGCGACACGGAAAACTGCTGGATGAATTTGGGCAGACATTGTAGTAGGTAAGAGCCGTATGTGTGAAGTTTCGAAGTTGCCTCTGCATATTTAGCCAAGGCGGGATTAGGGGAAGTAGCCTCAGTGAATGGAGAGCCCGTTGGAATGGCTGCTAATCCCGTGAGCATAATTATCTATTACCTCAAAATTGACAGACCTTGCAGACATGTTGACGTGTAATGGATTCCCTTCTTGCAATATCCGACAGGAAGACGAGACACAAGCTGTCTAAAGGATCTCTTTGACCCCGATGCAATTAACTGCAAGCTTGCCATGGACTCGGAGGCACAATGCACAATGCTGCTTAGATAACTCCAAAGCGCCTGGTTTGCGCCTGGTCACCGGGACAATCTACCATTTGGCATTCCGCACAGAAGAAAATTGGAAAAATGATATACGATAATGTATTTGACTAAATACGAAGGCCAGAAAATTACATAACCGATGCAGAAATTAATAAAATTAAATATATGACATTGTAAGTCCATGACATGGTGTGGAAATGCTACAGCCGCTAGTATATCGTGAGGTATGAAGGAGAAGAAAACGTTTCAAAAGCTGAAGTGAAGGTGAGAACCGGTTAAAGATATGAGGATACTGTCACAGTCGAGGAGAGTCGAGGAAGAAGTCAAAAAAAATGTGAGCGATGGATGCAATGGTTCAAAATACAGATTTTTTAAAAGCGAAGACGTTGTGAGGAAGCGCGAGCCCAGTTTCCCCTTCGGGTGTTAATGTGAGGCGTGGTAGAATAGAAGCGGGGCGTGGAAGGGGTAGGAGTAGGGGGGGTCAACGTTACGCCTGGTTTGCAGCCGAGCATAACACCACCAGTCAAAACCGTAGTCTTGCCACCGTCATAGGGGGTAACCTCTTTCTTGGTAACATCAATTATAACTTGAGACTGAGATAATTCCTTGTGAGACTTCCCAGAACACATGTCATTAGAATCGTCATCGTCGTCGATAGAAACAGGAGCTTGCATGATCAAAGCTCCAGCTGGAAGGAGAACCGAATTGGCCTTGCGAGAATGATTGAAAGGGATACGGGAACCCGGGCGAGAACGTGATGGTATGGAAGACGTATACCCAGAGTTCGCAGCTGTTCCAGTGCTCTCCACGGAGCTAAAGGAAAGGCCGGAATCAGAAGAGCGAGAACTGGAGCGAGAGTGTCCGCTTGCAACGGATAAGAAGCTATTGATAGATGTGGTGGAGACCGCGGATTCTGGTTCACTCTCAGTAAGTTGGGAAGGAGTGAAGGTATTATTACGTGGTACTGGGGGGAATTGATTTAGGATGGGTGTGAGCGATGTTGGGGCACGTATTTGGTCATTAATCATGTTGAACAGTTCGTCTTCGTCTTCGTCAATGATGCTTTGAGCCACGGTGGGTTTTTGGTTGGAGTTGACTCGAGTTGGAAGACAAGCAGACCAAACAATGTAGGATTTGTTGAGACCAACGAGACGTACAAAAACGCAACCGGGGTCAATGAAGAGGTCCATCTCGACGTTCCCAAGACACATCATCCATTCGTCCCAACTAATACGAGCGGATTTACAAGCATAGTAGATGGGACGAGGGGGTACGCCATTCGGGATGAGAGTAAGGCAGCGTCGGCCTGAGCCACGATGGGGCTCGCTAGGGAACCAATTGTTTTGGTACTGTTTCGCAAGGTTGCGCTCAAGAGTAAAATGCAAGAGGTCTATCGTCGTAGCTGAATAGCGGCCAATGAGAGAACGGGTTAAGAAGGCAATGGCGTGGTAAAGTGCAAAAGTGAGTTCGGTGGAAGCAGACATGTCGATCGTCGTTGGTGTCAGAGAAATATTCGTAGATGGTGCAATGAAAGAAGACCTAGATAGGGGGAGTAGAAAATGATCGACCTGCGATAAAAGCGTGTAGTCTAAACTCGAGGCTGGAACGTGTTTTACGTGTGATGCGCCTGGCTAGTGTCTGAACTTGAAAAAAAAGGAAGGGAAGTGTTGGGTGAAAAAGATGAACGAATGATCTAATGAAATAAACGACACGTCAAAAAAAGGATCAGCGAAAAGAGGAGGAATGGAATAACATACCTAGCGGCTGTAGTATTTATTATAGAAAGAGGATAGGGGGGTCAATTATTATTCCGTAAGCGGCAGGACCAAAGTGAAGTACTGACCTGGACGAGAAGGTGGGTAAATGACCAGTATTGGCTTGCCAATGCTGCTTGGGGAAGACATTTGAGTGAAAAACCGGACGGAATATATACTCAGGGAGGCGGGCCCACACGGACGAATTCACCTTCCCATTTCCCATTGTCGGGACGGTAAGCGATATGGCTCTGGGATGAAAACAAAAAGAAATTATTGACAGCTGAGAAGCTCGGGAGTTGGCCGTATATACCCCCTTTGTTGAGCATTCTTTTTTTTAATTGTCGTTTCATGACCTGTGAAAAAGACAATGGTACCACGTTCGGTATTGATAAAATGGCTGACTAAGCAGCGAAGTGCTTATTGTCCTCTGGGACAACAATAAGCAAGAATCAAACTCGTGTGATTCTCATCAGCCCTTAAAATTGATGATCTTTTAGAATGCGAACCAGTAATATTCTCGTAGATAAATATGTACTATTCCTCGTTGAGCCCCATTGACGGAAATCGCCAGCATGAACGCAAGCGCGCGTTACGTAAGGCCTATTAACTGAGCTCCAACTGAACCATGGTCAAGCTCACCCCAGAGCTGATAGCACAATCCCCTTCTTTCATCAATCCTTTAAAAGAGCGGCAGCTTGATTTACGAGGTTCGCAAGACGTTAGATTTGTTCATGTCACCACTTATCATACGGCCTTGCAGGTCACAAAATCCCAGCCATTGAAAATTTGGGTGTAACAAAAGTATACTTCTTTTTTTTCTTATCGAATTGCGTCCAGATTGTTCTCATTCATCTATCTCTTTCAAGGATCAAAATGATTCCATCGATTTAACTGATAATTCAATAGTCCTCCTTGGCAACTTACCATTGCTGAAGCGTTTACGGACATTGCTATTAGCTAACAATCGAATCGCTACCATCTCGCTATCCTTACATCTATCCGTCCCTAATCTCACTACAATTATCCTCACCAACAATAATATTGCCGAGCTGGGCGATTTGGAACCTTTACGAGAGTTGAGATACTTGAAATACCTGAGTTTATTGGGGAACCCTGTCAGGGAACGCAAGTGGTATCGTGAATGGCTAGTTTGGAGACTCAAATCTCTAAGAGTTCTTGATTTTCAGAGAATTAGGGACAAGGTAATCAAAACACCACCCGTATCACCGTTTGAAGATGTACTCACAACCATATTATTTGTATATAGGAACGAACAGTCGCCAAGGGACTTTTCCTTACTGCAGATGACCTGCCCACCGCTTTAGCCACAAGTATATCGACAACGGTAACTACCGTTTCAGCAAAAGCACTCGTTTCGACAGACGAACCAAAAGCAACTATTCCGGGAAAAGCTGGTCGACTAATGACCGCAGAAGAAAAAGAACGAGTCAAGGCAGCAATTGCTAATGCGACCAGCACAGAAGAGGTCAGAAGATTAGAAAACAGCCTAAAAGAAGGTTGGCTGCCGAATGCTTGAAAATGATGCTTATGCCGTCTGGCCCTTTTTTCCCCGTCCTTTATACCTTCATTCCTTCCTATCTCTTTAGTACTTGACAGATAGTAATTGTGCGAGTCTTGCGCGACAGCCGCGTATGTAAAAATAAACCTGTGTTAGCGTGTCTAGATTGATTGCTAAAAATAATTGAGTTCCGGAATGCAGTGCATGTGGCCGCAGCGTCACTATAGCACCAACGCCACTTGCGATTGCGGTTGGCTTCTAAAATTATGTATGTAGATAAGTCATTCCTGCGTACAAAAATCAGCTGAGTTTACTTTCGCAGATTCCATTACTTTCTTTAGGAGCATTCGCATATTCAAAGGGTGAACAAGCAAGTCCTAATCCCCGTCTAAAGTTGTTAACCGGCTGCCCAAGTTTGCCCGGCCAGGCTGCTCCGCTCCACAGCTTACAGTGACCGGAAGCGAACGACTAAAAGACAAACCGGCCGACAGAGGTGTGGCGCCTCCTTTGGACCCCACTGAACCTTCCCCCGCGACCAATTACTCTTTCAGATGGTATATAATGACTACAGCTGCCACTGAACGCTCCCTTCCTTTACATTCAAGCCCGAAACATGTGTCCGTTTCCCCATCACGGAGACAGCTGAAAATTATCGTCTTTATTCTTATTTTTTTGACTCTCATTATCTTCGTATCATCCCATTTTCACCCAATCTATGTTGAGAAAATACCACTCCCGTCCTCACGTTTGTCAATACCTTCGCCGCCCGTAGGCAACGTTTCAGACGTGTATACTCCAGATCCGTCGCACCCTCTTTCGTCGCTAGGGCCTGAAGCAGATCAAGTATACAAATTAGGTTCGCTTTCTCCAACATTTTATCGTGAATCTCTTGAGACTTTCATTGGCGAAACCTTTCCACTTCGATTCCACTCTCAACTGAAGCTCCAACTAAATCAATACCTTGATGATTCGTCGACAACTCTGCCGAAAATTCCCAAAATAATTTGGCAGACCTATGATATTTATCCAGAAACCTTCGAAGTTCGTAGTTGGCAAAGCGAGAATCCGGGTTACGACTATCGCTTCATGAAAGACGACGACGTCGAAGATTGGATCAAACATAATTTCAAAGGCAGTCGCATCGAGAAATTGTGGAACATGCTTCCCCATTTCATTTTGGCAAGTTTTCTTATTTATTGTATTCTTTTCCTCTCGCTTATGTGAATTTGCTCCATTAATTCAGAAAACCGACCTCCTCCGTTACCTTCTACTTTACATCGAGGGGGGTATATATTCTGACGTGGACACTATATGCTTGAAACCAATCGATATGTGGGGTCTGTTTCCGGACATTAGAGGCCAAATGAGAGGGGGCGACTCCCCAGCAGCTATATTAGGAGTCGAAGCCGACGTGTAAGCCACAGGATTCAAGTGATGTGGGTGACATTCTATTAATGTCCGAAATATTTTTAGCGGAGAACGTCGAGATTGGCATGATGTGAGAATACCTTTCGAATTTTGATGTTTTTTTTTTCAATCCATTAAACTCAGTGGTGGTCCCGTCCGGTTCAGCTCGTTCAATGGACCTTGGCTTTTAGTCCTGGTGAGACGCTTCGTTCTTCTTAACTAAAGTTGCTCTATCATCTACTAACTATGAGATATAAATAGGGCATCCAATCTTACTAGATGCCATAGAAAGAATTTATAGAAGAACAATAGAACTTGAACACACCTTTAACGGGCCGTTAAAAAGTTTTCCTGAGAAGGAAGTCTCGCCGTTGGTTTTGGAGTGGACTGGTTCGTATTGTGGTAACCAAACAGTTAATGCTGTTGACTAATATTATTTGTCAGGCCCAGCCGTTTTTACAGACTCAGCACTTCGGTGAGAAGCCTCCTATATGCATAAGAGAAGCAACGAATTGATTCTGAATTAAGCTTTCTCAAAATTGAAGATGACCTTCAATGGATTGATCTGCGTAAATTAGGGAAGCCGTTACGCGTGGGAGCTATAACAATACTACCCGTAACAGGTCAGTAAAAGATGTTTTCTCGAGCTGTGTAATCATCCTTCAACTATCCAGGTTTTTCACCCGGGGTCGGGAATTTCGGTGCGGGATCACCAAACGATCGGCAAGCTATGGTCAGTTTCCTAAAAATGATTTTAGACCTTAAGTATGGTCTAAAAATGAAAACAGGTACAACATAACTTCAAGGGAAGCTGGAAACCAAAAGGATCGAATTAACTGTTTTCGGCGGTGCAGAAAGATTCTCTCTTATTTATCTATATTTCATATCACAATAATGTCAAGAACCACACAACTGTATTGTGAATAGACATGCACGGACTTTTCAATAGCTCAAAGCACTAAATCAGAACGCTGCCAATTTGCGCCGCCAACCTAAACAAAGTCTTATGGCACAACATTCACTCGGCCATTCATGGTCACCAAAACTGCTATTAAGTTTCGTAGAGCACCTACACGATACTCGGGATGGAATTTATTTGACCTTGCATTCAGATAGTGATTTCCAGGAAACTCATTGTCTGGATACAAATAACTGCCAATATACACGGAAAAGGTAATAACCAATGCCTCAGCGGTTTCGATCCCATTCAGCAAATGATGTACCAAAACCACCTCGTCCTCTACGTCTACTAGAAATATGGCCCAGCGTTTCCCTCGGTGAAGAGGACATTAATAGGTGCTTGTCAACCAACTAAACGGAAGAGAGCGTTGTTAGCACGGGTATTATCTCGCGTGGAAGACTTACATCATTGAGTATATTAGTGGATTTTGTCAAAGAGGCAAGATAGGCAACTATCTGGACATCGGAGTATTCCTGATAGTATATAGTCAACGAAGTGGCATCAAAAAATATATGGGAGGGACGTACGGTATCAAACTCTTCTCTGAATTCTGGCGCATCTGAAGCCGGGAGTGAGGTGAGTAATGCAGAAAGGGAGCGGAATGCCGTGTGATCTACACTAGCCGTGCCTAAAAAGCCTGAGGAACTGGTCATCAATGAAGGTGATGTAAAGGCACCTGATATAGCCAACGATACGTAATTAACTAAAATCTGGATACGGTCATGGAGCATCTTTATAGCGGCTCTTTGAGTTTGTAAGTTTGATAGAACTAATAAATAACACCGTCAGATGTTTCAAACAGCGGGGAGTTTGGCTGTCTTACGTGTACTTCCACCTTCACCGCCTCGAGCCGTCCAATCAACTGCTATGCGTTCTGCTTCACCTGTTTCGATAATATATGATGCTTCAACAAAGACAGAACGGGATTTGCGATCTCTGATTTCGACTGTTGGTTCATATGCTTTGAAGGGTAAGGCAGGCGATTCTTTTGCATCTGCGGTGCGTGGTTGTAATAGTAGCAAAATCGGTGTGGCGGTAAAATTCGACAACTGGATGAAAAATTAGCTGATTACCACACTAGATAAAGACCATTTTACCTGCTCGTGAAGGGCAGTGTGTAGACTGGTTGGGCTAGTCGCTACACTATACCAACCGATCAATTCTAATGAGGGAAAAACTTGCTTATCTAGAGAATGTATAGGTAAGATACCTCATATACTCTGAGTAAAGCTTACATTGTTGCGTCCGGGATACTAAGAAGGCATCGTCCACTGTCGGAATTTGAGTTGTTTCATCTGCGGCAAGATCGAAACTATTGACTATTTCAACTTCACGGCCATTTTGCGTCCCCAGTAATGCGCCAATGACTAGTATAGGACTTGTTGTTAGCGAAAATGTTCATGAATTGGTTTGAAACTTACCAAAAGGATTGTTGGTGTTACTCTGTAGCTTCTTTCGAGTGAGATGCTCTGAGATGTTTAGGATGGGAAGAGGATGGCTGTTCAAACATTAATTCAGAGCTATTGTTCGGAAAAGCGGCTACTGACAGCGATAGAGATAAAGTTGAAGTTGTAGAAGATGGCAATACAATTGGTTCCCCCGACATATTCGTCAGCGAAAGTGGCCCAAGTCAGTGGGCGCTTGTGAGTGTAACGGTGAACCTGTGAAACGCGTCCACAGGTGCCTACGCGTTTGTATTTTTACCCACTCCCACTTTCTGTGATACCCTCACATGTCGGGCTTCGACGTCGATCGAGTATACGCAGTAGGCATTCATGATCGCCCTGACAACAGACCGGACGCCCCATCGGAAACGACGAAATTACTTAACGACTTCTTGCTACAATTTCGTGTCGGAGGAGAATTCATCTATCGGTAGGTGATTCGATTCCACCGTCTTTTTCAGCTTCCTGAATATTGCTTTTTCAGTGACAAACTCCGTGCTAGCCTACTTTTGAAACAACATTACCTTGAAGTGGATCTACGCCATATTGCCTTGTACAACGAAGAGCTTGCACACTCTATTCAAGATCGACCTGGCGACGTCCTACCTCTGGTAAGCTCAATCTATTTGGTAAAAGTCTTTTTCCTCATTTATCCTTTACTCTGAAGTTCGAAAATGCGGCCACAAGAGCCGCTCGTAACATCTTATTCCCGCTCTTTGGAGGAAGTGCAGAAAGAATCGAAGCGGCCGAAAAAGCCATCCCTAATATACAAATATCTATAAAAACGGGACTCAGCATGCTTCGATTTCGACGTTTGACTGTAGGTGATCTTTCTTTTTCGTTCTTACACTGGATTTAGTAAGATTCCTTAGGCGGATACCTTAACGAAACTGGTGAGAGTACCAGGCATTGTAATATCTGCCTCAGTCTTGTCCTCTCGTGCCACCAAATTAACCATCCAGTGTCGCGCTTGCCGGAATACCAAAATTTTATTCCCTCCATCCGGTCTTGGTGGATTAGGAAGCGGATCTGATCGAGGTTTGCCTCGCTACTGTGACTCGTAGGCGCAGAAGGAAAATGTCAATTTATTCAGCTCTAATGTTTTCATAGGAAGCCCGCGGACGGTGGAAAAAATGATTGCCCGCCAAATCCTTATATCATTATGCACCATTTATCCATTTTCACAGACCATCAAACATTGAAGCTACAAGAAGCACCTGATATGGTACCTGTAGGAGAACTTCCTAGGCATATGCTTCTTTCGGTCGATCGGTAAGTTCATTGAGGTTTCGGGTATTTCAACGATTAATTGTTTCCTAGTCAACTAACAGGACAAGCTGTTCCAGGAAATCGCATAGTTGCTACCGGCATTTACAGCACATTTCAGGTTGCCAAAAATGTACATCCTACTTACGGACATATATATATATATATATACTTATTTTGTTAGAAAGGGAATGCAGGGGCACCGGCCTTACGACAGCCTTATTTGAAGGTTGTTCACCTCGAATTTGTCTCGGGAACGGCTTCTGGTTCGTCAGGCAATTCTCCCTTTGGTGCACGCTTTACTCCTCAAGAGGAGGAGGAATTCAGAGAGATGGCCAGAAGCGAAGGATTTTTTGAACGCTTTGCTAGAAGCGTTGCTCCTAGCATCTTTGGCAACCTCGGTATGCATGAATCGTCATTTTTGATTTGGTGATACTGATTTCTCTATCAGATATAAAGAAAGCAATAACCTGTTTGCTTTTGGGCGGATCAAAAAAGATGCTTCCGGATGGAATGCGACTTCGAGGCGACATAAATGTCCTCCTGTTAGGAGATCCTGGAACAGCTAAAAGTCAGTTACTAAAATTCGTTGAAAAGGTTAGCCGTATAGATCTCCCGAGATGATTTCCATCTTAAGCAACTCTAGGTCGCTCCAATTGCAGTATATACATCTGGGAAAGGTCTAAGTGCAGCTGGTCTCACTGCCACGGTCCAACGCGATGTAGTATCGGTGAGTGTTCAGTTATGGATGGCAACCGAAAACTTAGATGAATCTAGCGAGAATTCTACTTGGAGGGCGGTGCTATGGTTTTGGCGGATACAGGAGTTGTTTGCATTGATGAATTCGACAAAATGAGGGACGAGGACCGTGTGGCTATCCATGAGGCAATGGAACAACAGACAATATCTGTTGCCAAAGCCGGCATTACAACTGTTTTGAATTCGAGAACCAGCGTGCTAGCTGCCGCAAATCCAGTCTGGGGTAGATACGACGAAGGCAAATCTCCGGGAGAGGTAAGTAAGAAAGTAGTGCTTCAGAGGGTTCATCTTATGGTTTTTAGAATATTGATTTTCAAACCACTATCTTGTCGAGGTTTGACATGATATTCATTGTAAGAGACGAACATAATGAGCAGCGGGATCGCGTAAGCTTCTCTTCCCTTTTTTTCAAGATATGCCTTCAACGATTTGAGCTTGTTAGGCCATCGCAAAACATGTGATGAACATTCATATGAATCGAAGTGATGCCAACGGGGAAGTCGTGGGCGAAATCGATATAGACAAGATGAAACAGTATATTGCATTCTGCAAAGCGTATGTTCGAAGATTTAGCAGGGGTCATATTATCATATTGACCCCCTTCATTAGGAGATGTGCACCTCGCCTGTCTGACGAGGCAGCTGAGATGCTGAGCAGCCACTTCGTAGCATTAAGGAGTGAAATTCAGGAAGTTGAGAGAATGAATGACGAACGAAGCTCTATTCCAATAACCGTTCGGTAAGGCTTAAATTAGTTGTCTTTTGCCATATCTAAATACTTCTCAGACAACTAGAGGCTATCATCCGCATATCCGAATCGCTAGCAAAGATTACTCTTTCAACTAAAGTCCAGGCACATCACGTTGAAGAAGCTATTCGGCTGTTCAAGGTTTCTACTATGGACGCTGTTTCGGCTGGATCTGTTGAAGGATTATCTAAAGGCGAACTTTTTGAAGAAATGAACAAGATTGAGCAAGACCTGAAACGGAGACTGCCAATTGGTTGGAGTACCAGTTACCAAAGTCTTGTTAAGGAATTTGTGACTCAACAAAAATATACATCGCATGCCCTGGAACGCGCATTGTATGTCATGGAAAAACGAGAAGTCATCAAGTTCTCGGGACAAGTAAGGGCCTCTTCACCTGTTAGTTTTAATTTAAGCTCTGACTTCCATTTCATTTAGAAAAAAGTTGTTCACCGTATAGGTGTGTAAATGTGATAGGTGTATTAGTGTTGTTAGCATATGATATTTATTGTACACTATCGAATGTAAAGCTACGCTAGGTAACTTGCAATCCAACTTGAAGTATTACGAAATGTGCTTAGGTAATCAGAGTTCCATTCCAGTTGCCAAAGCTTTCTCCGTCATATTACTCATTCAGCTCCATATTGTTCTCAATAATTGAATCTGCATTAATTGGAATTTTGATGGCCTATCTTCCTGATCCATCGATCAAGTTGGAGCCTTTTCTTCTGATATCGAAGTCGGCGAGAGGAGCGGCCGCCGCAAAACTCATTCAGGATGCTACAGCTGCACCAGGGGTTCTCGTTTTCCGTGAGCTTATGGAAGTTCCAAGTATAAGAGAGGTATTTCGTATTTTGTTGATGCCGTACAATCAGGTTTTTTATGTTTGATCAGCTTGAGTCAAATCCCCAATACATATCGTCATTCCGGTTGTTGGAATTGTTTTCATACAGGACATATGAAGACTATAAACGTGTGGTTAATTCTTATCAACTCGAGTTTCCAAGTTTTAATATTTTTCCACCTTAGAAAACAAAGACGTCTATCCGCCCCTTGGTTCGGGTCAATTAAACAAATTAAGACATCTGTCATTAGCAACGTATGCCATGTCGAAACGAGTACAGCCAAATTTCCGGCCTTTTGAAAGATAAATATGCTCAGTCTTCCGTCGTTTTCAGATTCTCCCATACGCCCTTCTCCAGTCGGCGCTGGACCTCGGTTCAATCCGAGAGTTAGAGGACGTAATAATAGATGCGATATACGCGGATGTCATTCGAGGAAAGCTTGATCAACAAAAACAAGAGTTTCAAGTTGAATGGGTGATGGGACGAGATCTTGCACCTGGTGCAATGGAATCAATATTGGAGGGTCTGCGGGAATGGCGAGTTCAATTTCAACACCTTTGCAATCATGTCCCACTTATCATCACATTGACTTGTAGGTCAAATACAACATCCACCCTTCTCGCTAGGTTAGACCATGCCATAGCATCAGTCCAATCTTCGCAGGCGGCTGAGTCATTGGTCTTGGAAAATCATAACGTCTTGCAGCAAAAAGTACTGGCGGAAGTAATGCAAAGCGCAAAGTCGGGACGTCCAAACAATGGTGCGGGAGGGCCGGCTCCTGGTGGTTTGAAAAAAGGTAGCGCTGTCACTTCCGGAGCAAATGTAATGGAAGAGGACAAAATGGATGTTGACGAAAATGTCACAGAGGGAAAGAAGAAGAAGTGGGTTTGATTTTCCTTCTTTCGTCAAATGTTATTTACTCACAGCTGCTTTTAGAACTAGTCAGGAAGCGAAAAATCTCAGGAAGCGGAGTCGATTTTAGCTTCAAATATGTTTCGTCGTTTTGCTCTCACATGCTGCATTAAACATCGTGTACTATTTTACTTTACTTCACACTCCTATTTACGTCATATTATGTATGTGATAACCCTCCAAACCGTTTGCGGTTGGCATGAATGACATAATGCGAGGTATCGTCATTGTGATTGCCTGGAAATAACCTGAAAGCCGAAGCTTTGTTGAATTTTAAAGTTTTTTCACTTTCATATCTCCTCTCTTGGTCATAGCCTTAGCAACTTGTTTCCGCTCCTTAGAGAATATCTCTTGATTTGCTTTTTTATCCAGTCTTCGTGCCTACATAGACAACTGTCAGTAAATGGGGAATTAAAAAATTTAAATCATACCTGTCGCTCCTTTTTAACGGCTAGCTTTCTCGCCTTTTTCTCATCTTTAGATTCATTCCTTGATCGTGTTATTGTCGTTCGATCCGCTAGAAAAGAAGCACGATCAATCAAAATAAAGGGCTAGTTTGTCGATACTTGCGTTGTTCGGTAGCATCGCTGTCTTCATTATCCTCCCCCTCTTCCAGATCTTCCAATGGTGGTTTGTCCTGATGAGATACAACAACAGGCAAACCCGTTTTGGGGTTCAATCTAATTTGTGGTGTGGGCTTTGTGTTTCTGACACGAATTAATCGCGGATGGTTTTCAAGATTACTGTATGTGGCTGATGAAAATCAAAGTGGCATGACACATCATGGTCATAGAGGAAGGGACAGGGGAGGATGCATACATAAAATAGTCTCACAATCCCATCGTTCTTTCTCCTCGTCTATATCAGTAGGCATAAGTATGTTGTCATCGCCGTCATCCACAGTATCGTCATTTTCATTTCCGTCTCCTGCAATCCGTACTTGCCCTAACGCACGACGGATAGTGTCGAGTTTGTCGACACCGGTAGAACCTTGTAAGACAGGACGCATGCGACCCCCAACTAGCTCGTAATTGTTGAGAAAATCATCCATGACAGCCTCAAAGTCATCTCGGGCTGCTATAAGGTCCGGTGCTTCATCCGGATCCGAGTCTATCAGGTCGTCTGGGTCCGATGGTATATCGTCGTCGTCATATGTTTTATCAAACTATAAATAGATAGATTAGTATGAAATTTCATATTGGGGAGGAAATAAAAGTATAGAAAATTACCTGTTCAAACCGCTCGTCTAGTAATGTTAAGCCAGCATTTCGATGTACTGCCGAACTTGTCATACTGAAACCAGATGAAGCGGTGGCAGCACCACGTCGACGTCGTTTTCCGCCTATGACTACAGGCAAGTTTCCTAGTGTATCGACTGACTCGGCCTGTGATCTTGCGTCTGTATCCTGTATGCCAGAACCGCTGTTGCTGTCTTCGTCATCATCAGAGGCTTTCAGCTTTTGCTGCTTTTTGAATTTTACAAATTCAGCTTCCCAAGGTTCTTCGTCTTCGTTAGGATTTTCGGTATTACCTTCTTCACCCTCATGAAATTCGAAGTCATCATCACCATCCTCGCGCTCTCCGCCGTCGACCAGCTCTCCAAAGAAGTCGTCATCGAGGTTATCGTCAACAAACGCATCTTCATCAAGGGCCTCTAGTGCTTGTCGTAGATGCGGGTTCAAATCAGGGTTGAATCTAGCAATATCATCAGGTATATCTCGTTGTGCATCTAGTGCTTTTAAGCCGTCTAGTTCTTTTGTCGGAGGTAAAACGTCCGGTGGAAGCTTCAGTTCGAATGGTCCGGATTTAGCATTGTTGCTTTCAGAAGTGGGGATGGAAGCCGGGATTAGAATGGTTTCTATTCCGTCTTCCTTCAAGGTGGTGTCTCGTAAATGTTGCATGTAGTCATATTCGGTATCATCGAAAAAGATGCCATGTTCTGCTGCTTCTCCTATGTTGTGTCTTTCCTTATCTGTGTTTGGAACACAAGACTCTATATCCACTAGCGATTTACCCTGAGCATTGCGGTAGAAATAAAAGCAGAAAAGAAGAGTATTTGGCCAATAACAGAGTTGAGCGAGGGCAGCGAGGGAAGACGGGAAAGTTAGACATATGAAGGAATAAGCACATCTGATATATATATATATATATATGTATGTATTAGTGTACTGACCTTTTTGATATCGTTCTCTCTTCTAAAGGGTTTGAGAACATGTAGACTGGCCTCAGAATCATGTATGAGGGGATCACGCTGGGAACGATGTACCAGCTGGAAATGCTGGGCTTCAGGACGACGAAAAACCGATTTTTGCTTTGGAGGCATTTGGGTATAGCTTCAAGAACAAAGTTTGTTAATTTTAGAAGGACCTAGAAAAAACCTATGAAATCAAATGTTCGACTTGGGTGTGACAGCATAACCCAGCACAATTATGTAACTCATTCAATATACTCAAGGCTTCAAAATTATGAACATTGATATCGAACGTTCAACGTTCAACGTTCAGCGTCGAATAACTTACGAGATTGCCTTATGTTTTTATCTTTGTTTCACACTACCGTCCTGTCTAAGTTCATGCCAGTGGGGTCGTACGGGTTTCTGCTTATCACTACTTCGTGTCCTCAGCGCGCAGTCCACGCAGTCTACCGTCGCATTTTTTCTTTGGGATGACATGCCCCTTCAGACTCACAGGGAATTATGACACATACGATGTAGGGTCTTTTATATTCCCCGCGTCTGAGCATCGACTTTTGTCGACGGCTATTACACCGGTATCATTATAATAAAAGTGCACAGCAGTTTTAGGTGTGTTCTATTCGGTACCGTCTATAACGGTTGATGGTTAATTGAAAGATCTACCAGGAAGTGCTTCTTGAATGATGTGCGGTTGTGCGTATACATATGGGTTTGCGCAGCCATGTACGATCAAATGACCTTCAGTCGCCACAAAGTCTATCTACCGGCCCGCAATAGTACTCAGTCGAAGACGGTAATTCGGGGCTGCTCAGGTACTGGCGCAATGAATCAACAATATTTCGAGCGCAATTCTACCGATACCGTGCGCAGTGACTTAGGCAGGGGCTTCCAGGCCCTTGTAACTAGAGTAGCGGTCTATCACCGGGGATGATCAGAATATAGGCTGGCATGCTATGCACCGAAGTTAGGCACAGTCGAACAACGCAGCTGCGCTTGCTAGAAGCGGAAAAAGAAAGTCATGTAGCTCGCTGATGGAAAATGACAACACCTCCGAGTCATACCAGAACATTGTACGCCGGATTCCCCTTTCGGCAATAGTGTCGTTCAAAGTTTTGAACCAGTCTTTCGGTTGCTCGGTTACAAGGGGGGATCCATTGAACCGGTTCCAATCTAGAAGTATAGAACCATGTACAACCATGCATCATCTTTCAATAGTAACGTAGGTTACTGAACATAGCGTTCATTCACACGCAGTTCGTAACAAAAAAATAATTCAAGGCAATATTTCTAGCACTAATTTGCTCGTAGATGTTTTATCGCTCTTGTAAACAAAGAACATGATACACACGTGTTGAATAAATAATATTTTCAGATTCACGGTATAGCCAAAAATTTTAGCGAGAGGAATAGGAGAAGGAAAGGAAAAGAAAGTTAACGATATATTCTCGAATAGGGGCATTGATATCTCAATTTAGCAGGTGATAAGTGAAAGAAAGAAAGGAATGTTTGAATTAAAAGAGACAAGCGCATAGTGCAAAAAAAAAAGATATTATCGGAAGGACTGACAAATTCCAATGTCCGGCGGAAGGGCATATTTGAGGAAGACAATCGGAAAGTTCTGGCAGACGACCACACTCGCCACTGGGTTTGTGATTGCAAAAAAAGGTGAAACAGGAGGCAGCAACAATCACAAACGGGACGAAAGTATAGCACGGGGATTTCGGAGGGGAATCAGATCGATACTTGCAACGTAGATGTTGCGGCGACTACACAAGATAGAAGGAAATAATATTAGCTCAATCTTGATCCACGTTGCAACGAAACTGGTGAAAGCACTAACCCCAAGGGATGGTTTTCTTAAAAATACAACCAGTCCGAAATCCGAGAAAACAGCGAAACAGAACAGCCAGTGCTTTGGACTGTTTATTTGACATCGCGGCAAGAGCATGAGGCCTCCTTTCCAACCCAGCCTGCACCGCAAATGTCACACCATCCACGTGGACCTTGCGAGACACCAATGGTATTCATGTTATCATTTGAATCCTTGCCTTCAGAGCCGGAGGTAGAAGCAGAAACTGGCTCATCGCGATGAATAGAAACAAGGTGACGACCGAGGTCGTGCTTCCGACTGAAGGAGCGACCACATGAGCGATGAGGGCATGTATGAGGCTTCAATCTGTTAGGATCGTGAGTCTGCTGATGAGTTTTGAGATTATAAGCCCGGGCGAATGCTAGAAATGAATAGAAGATATCAGGCGGGGAGTGCGACGAAATGGGCAAAAGTGATTCTACCTCTGGGGCACGATTGGCATTTGTACTTCTTGCGGGGATCTCTTTGTTCAGCGGAATCATGAGGTGGCGTGGAAGACGTGCTATTGGAATTAGACGGGCTTGGTGATATAGACGAATGAGGTTGCGGTTGCGGTTGCGATGGCGTTTGTGCTTGCTGCTGCTGTTGCTGAGGATGATGATTATGATGTGACTGCTGTTGTTGTAGGGTTTGGGACTGCTTGGGGTCGAATGAACGCAACATGGCTGGGAGTCTGATAGCAGTGGTGGGAAGAAGATTGGTAGGTGAAATAGTGTTCTGAGCCGCAGGCAGGTGTTTGTAATTGTAGATCGCAGAGGGATAATAATCGGTTACTGCAGGCTGCGAATGCGCGCTAAAAGCTGCGGCGACCGCTGCGGAATTGAGACTATCATAAGAGCTGCGATGATGAGCGTCGGAAGTGGACATGAATGGGATAGAAAAAAGATTGTTGTTGTTATTTGCGTTTGGGGAAGAAGAGGGGCTAGAAGTGCTGTCGGGAGAATTAGAAGCGCCTGAAGAGGATACGTCAGGCTCTAAATTTGGAAGAAGACCGAGCACGCATTCTGGGTCCGTTTTAACAATATTGTTAGGGGTGTTGGACCTTGTAGAGTCGAGGGCGGCCGCAGCTATTAGCTGTGCCTTTGCCTCAGCGGCAGCAGCATCTACATCGACCGTGAATGTAGAAAAATCGATACCCAGGTCAGCTGAGTAATCGGTTGGGTTTGATTCATATTCGGAATAGTTGTATAAGGATTCTGAGTATGAATCGTATGTGGATTCTGACGACGCCGTAAGCGTAGAAGGGGGTCCGCAGCGAGGCGTTGCGTTTGTTGGGAGAAAAGCATAAGTGTCGGTTAAGTCAATGTTGAGCTGCTGAAGCTGTTCCTGATCCACTTGGGGAAGAGCAATAATTGAAGCTTCCAGATCCAAATCGAACAAGTCCGGGTGGGGAGCGTGGACATCGCTGGGACTTGTTGGTGGGAATGAAAGCCAGTCCAAGGGAGAGGGTTTGAGTGTTGACGACATATGAAAAAGCGATTTTTTACTGAGCTAGCTAGTTACGACTGTGCTTCACAAACTGTGTTAGAGGGCAATAAAAACAAGAAAACAGGAGAGAAAGAGACACACAACAGAAAGAAAGAGATGGTTGGGGAGGAGGTTAAAAGAAGCGGAGTGAAAAACGAATCTTGGGCGGCGTTGTTCCGGTGGGAGACGTTGTTATTTGCACTTGTTTGTCCCTGGCTGACTGCGCAAATGCCAAATACTCGGCGCCGAATCGGACAAGTGCTGTTTTGTGATTACGTATTCTGGGCGCTTCCAAAAGAATGCACGTCAACGAACGGCACTCATGCTATTGTTCAATGTGGTCCATTGTTCATTGAAAGGATATTAAGACACATTATGCATTGCTAAATGCTCCAAAGCAACCATTATTTTTTCTCTCTGTTTCTCCTAAGTCTCTCATTTTATTTTTCTTCTATGCCTCATCCCCTCCAGGTCCACGTTACGAAACATGTGGTGACTCGTGTCGATTATTCCAACGATGCTCCACCAAAATATACCAAAAGCTATGACTATGACTACATTAAGAATAACGTTTTTTCAAATTACCCAAAGACGCCCTCTGCACCGCTCCCTCAATGTACCACTTTCTCGGACAGTATCTCATCCAAATTAGACTCGGATGATTCAGGTTCAGACTCGGACGTAAAATCAGGCATTCTCGATCTCGATATTCCATCAGGGCACACTATTATTTGTCATCCTACGGAGCCGGGCATTTATGCCATCGCCCGTCCTAATACTCTCGCTCGTTTATTATTTCTTTTTGGTTTCTGTAAGTGCAACCTCCTGCAGTCTCATAAAAATATACTTCATCTGTGTCCAGTATTCCCAGCTTTCTGGATCCTTGGCGCCATCATTCTTTTGATGCCCCTTCGCCCCACTCCGGACTGGGAAGTCGGCAAATCACCTATCCAGGTTGAATGGTCTTGTGAGGTCATTCGCCGGGTTGAACTAAAGTGAATGCCATTTAGATGAATTTTGTCTTGTTTTAACGAACACCCTTCTTCCTTTTAGATGGGCACGTCGTTGTCTCTATGCACTCTTAATTGAATTGACAGTCATCGCTCTCCTATCCGTTCTCCTCAAATCTCATTTTCACATTTGAGAGAGCATGTGGAATTATACCCCCTGCTTATGTATCTTTAAGAAAATTTAACACCCTGTATTGACTAACAACTCCAAGTGACAAGTTTGTATGTTACGGAAGTATAATTGCATAATCCAAAAGACTTTCGATTAGAAAATAACTATAAGACACAATACCAGAATGCAGTGCGGTGTAGCAATGAATGAGATAACGATGTATGCAAAGCAAATGTCAGAAAACGAAAAATTTGTTTTTGGGTTGGTTATTGAGAATGATGGACTAGGCCAGGATAGTGATCATGATCGCTTTCGCTGCCGATGGACCCATACAGCGTCTGTTCATCAGCTTCAAAGTAAGGCCTCGGAAAAACGGCGGATGCATCTTCGGGAAGCGGTGTTAACTAAGGCTTCTGTGTTATATATGGATGATGGAATGTATTGAAATAAAGTAATGAACCCACAGGTATCCCATGAGGACGGATCGAGGAAGTCACCGATGGCAATAAGAACAAGCCGGAGCCACTTGACGTACTCAGGTCATTGACAGACCCAACGCTTTCTTCCATTCCATCCCCACGTATTTGAAAGGGAGGGTTTCGACGTGGATCATTAAAAACCTGTTCAAGATTATTTTCCACTGAGGTTTTTAATATTGTAGTATGAACATTCTTTACTGACATTGACATGAACAGGCGAGGGGGATCTTACTAACGAAGATACCGTGCCATTGTTATTATTATCACTTAACTCGTGATGATTGATTTCATGTTCATGACTGTATGGCGGGAGATCAGCAAACACCTTGTTAGTCGGTGGTGGAGAAAATGCCGTGTCAGTCTTCTCGGAATGATCAGGTCGCAAGACGGTGGTTGTCGATATCCGAGCCTTTTCTGTGGGTGCAGTCGGTGACACCGGGGAGGATGTTATTCTCCTTCGGGCCTTTCGCCTTCTCCAATGTTGTCGCATCTCCCGAAAATAAGCGCAACAACGTCGAATGAGAACCGCAGCGATAAATCCTACCAACGCCAGGGCGACCGCGATGGCAAGAATGACATAACCAATGATGTTCTCCGTCGTCTGAGGTGAATCTACAACTACTACAGAACGGCCAAAATGGGCACTGGCGCTGAGATCGTCAACGTACGTGATATCTGTGGCAGCGGGACGGAGGTACATCACTGTTTGCGGGTAGGAGTGGAATACGGGAGCGCAAAGGAGGTAAGCTTCTGAGGCTGGCCAGCCCAATATAACGTGAAGCGGATACTTGGCGACATTCTTCGAACCAAACAAACAACTCACCATTCAAAAACCTTTAAAGTCATGCCAACACGCACTCGGAAAATGACGAGAAAAAATTAGAACAGGAAATGATGTGCGGAAGGCTAGAATAAGGCTAACGACCAGGTTTTGTTTCGTCTGAATTAAACACATCAGGCTTTCTGAATTAATGCGCACGCATGAAATTAAAACACCCTGAAAATCAATACTCGAGAAGACTGATGGCTTCGGCTCGACTCGCTTTCGGTAACCAACTGTTTTCAACGTGGTCTGGGGACAGGTACGAGGCGTTTTTATGTAACAAGTTGAAAAAGGTATATCACGTCGTCCAATGCTTTTAATACATTTTTCTCTCTCGCTCTATAACTCCCGCCCCCCAAGAAATTTACTAGAGCTAATATCAATATAAATACCCTGTGCAGGCACTCATGCTCCTCCCCTGCGAAATAAAGTCATCAGGAGCTTCGATCAAGCGGAGAATAGATACATACACTAAAATATTGTTGCTAGAAGGGGGAAAAAAAGATGTCAGTTGCTGGCTTAGAACACTAAATAATTTCCACCTACATAGGGATGTGAATCAGTTTGACAAAATATCCGAGAAGGCCCATAACGGCGAATCCAATAGCAACGGCTCTGCAAATTTGCATAAATTCTGTACGTTCTATCAGTAAACTACCGTCAACAAGATAGTATGTCAAACCTTTTTGCGTTGGTTTAGTGCAGCGAGCGATGAACTAATTGAAAATAAACTGAGGTTCAAGATACCAACACATTAACCAGAATAACATACTTGGTTTCCCTCCCGCGTAAATTGGCGGGGAACTTCCATAAACTCCTTGATTTTCTCTGACATTATTCAAGTAGGCACTTCTTAGTAGCAGCAAGTTACTTTTGACGGGGAAAAGCTTGAATGACGAAAACGAGCGTGGAGGTATTGACGTGGTATCTTAGGTAAGCCATTTCACAGGCGTCTGTCTGAAGTTTGAAAGCGCTAGTCTGATATCTACCTTCCGAGCACTCCTAGTAAGCTATTCTCTTCCTTGTAACTTTTTTCTTAAATCTTAGTTTTGGCTTTAGCGACATTTTTTTTATGTAGCTTGGGACTGGAACGTGTGTTAAAAATCGCGAGCTTAGCCTGCTAGCGATTTTCATGCTCACTCGTACCTCTCGCACATTTACATTCAAACTCGGTCCTGCCGTAATTCGCAGTCTCAGCACATACATTCCACATAAAATTCAATTTATCTCCAAACAAACTCAATGTCGACTCCGTTGTTCCAGTGCCGCATTTCTTCCTGCCTTGGAAGAACCGGAAACCACGGCATCACCACCGGTATCATTGCCTCAGGAGCTTTTCCAACTAGCCAAGGAAGTTGAAAAGACCCTTGAAGAAAGATCATTTCTCCAATTTCCAGAACTTTACTCCTCGTTCCGTCTCGTCGCTCTTGACTGTTCCCGGAACACCCTCATCCCAACCAGTTCGCTGGCTGCTTTATTTCCATCCCTCGACCAGTTTTACGATACAGCTCGGACGCGTCTGTGTCGGAATTCTCGCAAGGAATACGCGGCTCTTCACGTTATGATGTATAAAGACGCGTTTATCATATTCCGCGATAGTTTGTCTCTGAAACACCCTTTACTTTTCGCGAGCGAGTCATTCGGATCTTTACTTGACCGGAATACCATCTCTACCGCTAATAACGTGTTTGAGCATATCAAACACCTTATTGGCATGCTTCCGACCGAAGTGAATGCGTCTTTATCCCTCAAAACCATGGAGAATTGGATGGAGACACTTGGGTCCAGTTCTGACTTGAATGCACTAACGCTTTTACAACGCATGGTTCTCAGTCTTCCGGACTGTCTTGGAATTCAGCCGTCTCGCAAGCACCATCATTACGTTCTTAAAGCTCTCCTTAAAGCCAATCAAGCTGGTCGAGCATGGCGATGGTTAGAAAAAATGCAGTTCCAAAAGCATTCATTGAATGAGGGTGAAAAACGGCACTGGTGGGCTAAACTGCCTCACCTACCCTGGTTCAATAGCGATGATCCTGTCCCGCCTTCGTCTTCTATCACGTGGACTAGGGCTCGGACCCAGGATTATGATTTATTCCTTACATATTTTGCGAAATGTGGAGATTTCATGTCGGCGCAATTGCTTATGAAACAGATGTTCATTCTAGGTCCGCCGATTTTGCCTGGACAGCGGTCATGGCATCTTTACCTACTTGCCGCTGTTTCCCAAGCCAAGTCGAATGTTTTTTCTGTTCTCAAAGAGATGTCGGATGCCGGATTCAATGTTAATCTAACGATTCTTGTATCGCTTTCTGGTCGCGTGGATTTGCAATCGTGGGTTTCCGAGGACATACTTTCCCTGCTTCGTTCGGAGGGATCCCAAGGAAAGCCGGAAATAACTGGAGAGAAGGCCGTATTAGATCTTCTCCCTGATTTCAAGCCCGATCCTCTGCATGCAGAAGTTCGAAAAGTAGAAGTGAAAATTCCCCCTCATTTAAAGCGACTTCCCTCTCCTGACAGATACGCTGCTTCCATGGATGGTGGTTTGACCGACTTGCCTTCGAACCAAGCTCACGCACTACCAACAAGTGAAGAGTTCGGTCTCTCGTTAAACCCTTTCCACGCTGCGTTCGAGAAACCTGTTCTCGAGAAAATGAATAGTCAAGACGTTGAAGTCGCAACTCCGAAAGACTCAGAAGAGCTGCAAGTAGCTTTTATTGCAGATCCCCATTTTTCGACCAATAGTGAGGTGGGCGCTGACAAGCTCAGACGCAATCTCCTCAAAATAGCTCAGACACCGAACCCGGTTAATACCATACGAAGTTATAATGCGTACATCAGTCTTCCAGGCAGCAGACGTTTCGACATCGAACTTGGTAGTGCTTTAATCCGAGGTTTATGTCGGAACACACTTAAAGCACCTTCAAGACGAAATGTGCTGCATGCCGTCAAGATGTATAAAGATCTCTTAGCATCGGGCCTGGGCTCATCCTCCCCATCATTTTTCACTCCGTCGTCCCGAGACGAATTAAAAATCGATCCTGCCAAGGAGCTAAAACATGTTTATTATATGCTCTTGAGAAACTTGACTGCCCCACCCACGACTTATTCTTCAGGTGCTGAAGCCGTCGAAACTCAGGAACGGTGTTCGGAAGATATGCGCTATCTCTTGAATGAGATGAAAATTCGCGGGATTACCCCCGACTCGCGGTTAATTTCCCCTATTATGCTCCTTCAGTGGCGCAGTACTGGCAGTCATGACGAGGCTCTGCAGTTTTACATATCATTTATTTCAGATATTGAATCCTCTCGGCCCTCTTCAGACGCAGGCACGAAAGTTCAATTAATGGATCTTGGTTCTTTCAGGTCTATCTTGAACTCGTTTGGGCAGCTTTCTTTTCAAAATGCGCCTATTACCCCAGCACGGCTATGGCATGTTCTTCTCTCACACATATGTGCAAGAGGATATATTTCAACTTCCAAGGATTACGCCCTATACATTAACAGCCTTGTATCTAAAAATATATCGCCACTTGCTCTGCGCTACGTATCGCTCGGAATGGATCCACCCGAAGAGGAAGAAAACATGGTCAAATCTATGTACGACTCTCTGAAATATCTATTCCGTCAGATTACGATTGACATTCACATTACGCCGGACGCTGTCTTATTCAATACTCTTATGGACGCATTTCAACGCGTTGGTGCATTTGACGATGCCCTGCAAGTTCTTAATTTGAGTTGGCTGACTGGCCAAGTCGATAATGTTACGCCAATTATCATGTTTGATGCGTGCGGACATGCCAAACGTCCCGTAGATGCATATCTAATTTGGAATATGCTTGTTCGACGTCGATGGAAGTTCGATAAACGGACGTTGGACACATGGGTCGAATGTCTTTGCCGTTTGGGATATGTCGATCAGGCTTGCAAGTTCGTGTGTCTGTACATGGGTAAAGAGCATGGCGAATATGAAACCGTTGAAGATACTAACCCCGATATCAACACATGCCTCATTTTACTCAAGTTCTCTTGGAACTTTGGCCAGAGTCTGGAAGTCAGGGAAAGGATCAAGTCGCACCTTCCCCACATTTGGAAAGAACTGTCAGCGAGATACATGTAAAAAAAGCGGATATATAGAAAGGCTATACGAATTATATACACAATATTGCATCGATTAATATATAGCCCTCGAGGTAAAATAGATCTAAGTGGAATTAGATGAACGCGTAAATGTACTAGTCTAGTAGCGCTTGGTTGAACAATGACACCACGGATCCCAATATGAAAAAGATAAACAACAAGATTTTATGACGCTAGTTCCTCAACGGTTGGACATTCACACTATTCAAACGGGTCAAGGGGCGTTCAATTTAGCGAAAAGAAAAGGCGAACGTACTATTAGATTAAGGTCACCGTAGGCTTTGCGAAATCAATCAATATACATTCCACTGATAAGAGGGGGGAAAAAACTTACCATCGTCGATCCGACCTACTGTCGGCCAGAACTTCCGCTCTTTCAGATATGGCAAGGGATATACAGCTTCTTCACGGGAATAGGGTCTAAATTTACAGTCACGCATAAAATACATTTCAGTGTAAGTTAATGAACATACCGATTCCATTGTTCGTCGGACACAATAATGGACGCTATAGTGTGAGGGGCGTTTTTGAGCAAGTTGGTATCTTTAGGTTGCTTCCCTGTGATTATCTCTTCCACTTCTTCCCGAATAGCGATCATCGCGTCACAGAATCTGAACAGACCGGTCACCAGTGGTACGAGGAGAAAAAACACAAGCTATTACCTATCCAACTCAGCGAGTGATTCAGATTCCGTCGGCTCAATTAGCATACATGTCGAGATGGGCCATGAACATGTAGGAGGATGAAATCCGTAGTCCTAGTACGATAACGTCGCTATAAAAATAATCCATGAAAGAATTATATAACACCTTACCTGTAACCTCTTCGCAAAATCAGCAACTTTTAGTCCCGCCTTTTTATCAAACTCGGCAAGATCAATGAGAAGTTCGTGCGCAACGCGATTATTCCTGTTTTTATAACGCAGGGTATAGTGGTTCTTCAAGCGATGCGCGATGTAATTAGCATTGAGAAGAGCAAGCTTTGAGGAATCTGCAAGGCCCGTTCCGCCGAGCATTTTGATATAAGACCAGGAAATGAAGAGAATTGAGGCACTGCCCCAAGGTGCCGCTGCTACTGCCCCAATGGGTGAACTGCCTCCCGCGGGTATAACTGGATGGGAAGGTAAAAAGGGTGCTAGATGTTCAGCAACACATATGGGTCTGTAAGAAAACAAAACGGTCAATACGTAGTCGCATTAAGTTGATAGAACTCTATGACAAGCTTACCCGACGCCTGGTCCTCCGCCTCCATGGGGTCTGTTACAAGGTTATCGGTTTTTACCAACATTATAAATTTCAACATAACATACATGGCAAACGTTTTATGAAGGTTGAGATGACATACGTCACCTCCACAAACGGCAGGGTTAGTAAGGCCAATTTGAGCATTGAGATTCGCGCCTAAAAAATTAAATCATTAGTATTTTTATATACTACAACATTGTATCTCTTACCATCCAGGTAAACCTGTCCATTATTTTCATGGATTATATCACAAGCCTTCAAAAAAAAAAACACTAGTCACAAGGTGAAGGTAAAACTATGATAAATCGATACCCACCGTCTGAACACCTTCTTCGAAAACACCATACGTCGATGGGTAAGTAATCTGCAAATAAAAGGTGGTTTAGAGAACGTGGTCGAACTAAATGTCGAAAGAGACCAACCATAAATGCGGCCAAATTATGACGATATTTCTCAGCCTTCTCTTTCAAATCCTCAAGATCCAAGGTTCCATTCTCGTGGGTCTTAACAGGCACGACTTTGAAACCAGCCATTACGGCGGACTAGAGAAATTGAACGAGATTTGCCGAGCTGAGAAAGTACAAGGGAAAAATGACATACAGCGGGATTAGTTCCATGGGCACTGACAGGAATGAGACAAATATCGCGATGTCCCTCCCCTATAGACGCATGATACGCTCGAATAACCGACAATCCTGCATATTCACCTGCTGCGCCCGAATTAGGTTGCACAGAGCATGCCGCAAATCCGGTTATTTTACACAAGTCACTCTCCAATTCCTATGCGTCGGCTTGTAGTCAACACAAAACGCACGTTGTTGAAGATAACTACTGACCCTGATTATTTGAGAATAGCCTTGAGCTTGATATTGGGGAACGAACGGATGGATTGTACTAAACTCCGGCCACGTGAGTGGAATCATGCTGCTCGTGCTGTTGAGTTTCATAGTGCAGCTTCCAAGCGGAATCATGGCATGGACGAGCGATAAGTCTTTCTCTTGAAGGGAATACATATATCGCAACATCTCGGTTTCAGAATGATGCGTATTGAATATGGGATGTTCCAAGAATTTTGACTGTCTTTGCAAATGTGAAGGAATATCTGGGGTAAAGTCCGGTGGAGGAACAAGCTGCGTGACATCGATGATTTTCGCCCCTGAAGCTAACGCGAAAACATTGATAATGTCCACCAAGTCTACAGAAGAAACGCTTTCATCCAGTGTAACTCCCACAGAGTGATTATTAATTTTTCGAAAATTAATGCCCAGGTCCTCAGCGATCCCATGAACTCGTTCTTCTTCCGCAAGGTCTTTCACGTTGACTGTCAGGGTATCAAAATAGGCGGAAGCATTTTCAATAGAGTAACCAAAGTTTTCCAACGCAGTCTTCAATACCTGTGTGAATGCATGCACTTGGCTCGCGATATTTTTCAAACCACTAGGACCGTGATATACGCTATACATTGCAGCCATGTTTGCGAGAAGGGCTTGACTCGTGCATATATTACTCGTAGCCTTCTCTCGCCGAATGTGTTGTTCTCGTGCTTATTTGCAATGGGTTACGCCAATTCGGACAGTCAAAGAAAAATTCTGCGACTTACTTTGCAAGGCCAGCCTATATGCGGGCTTTCCGGTAACGTCTTTACTCTTTCCGATAAGCCTTCCGGGCATCTTACGTTTCAACTTGTCCGTCACAGCGAAAAAGGCAGCATGCGGTCCTCCATAACCAGCCGGAACACCGAAACGAGCCGACGAACCAAAGACAATGTCTGCATTCCACTCTCCCGGAGGTTTCAACATAGTCAAGGCCAGAAGATCGGTGGCTACTGTCATAAGACCTCCAGCAGCATGAATTGCGTCCGCCAGAGGCGAATAGTCTCTTATGAGTCCATTGACGTCAGGATACTGGACCATCACTCCGCATAAGTCCAGACTCTGGATATCTGATTGAGAGAGACCGTGAGCGTCCCCAAGTAGGACGTTAATTCCAAAGCCTTTGCCCCGTGTTTGTACGACGGCAATTGTTTGAGGGGAGATGGACTGGTCGACAAAAAAGGTTTTTTTTCTTGAGCCGTGGTTCACAGATGCCATGACCATCGCTTCAGCGGCAGCAGTAGCTTCGTCAAGTAAGGATGCATTCGCAATGTCCATACCAGTCAAAGACATGATCATGGTTTGAAAATTGACGAGTGACTCGAGTCGTCCTGTTTGGTGATTTGGCAGGAATTAAAATAAAAATTACCGAAATGCGGAAAGTAATACGCATATAGACATGCCTTGAGCAATTTCTGGTTGGTATGGAGTGTAAGGAGTATACCAAGCAGGATTTTGAAGGATCTTGAGAAAATCAGAATAGTGAGGACTCTTCCGTCCTTAAACCCCACCAGAAACACGTACGTTTCGTAGTATAACAGGCGGAACCACAGCATTATGGTAGCCCATGCCGATATAGCTTCTCATTACTCTATTGGCAGAAGCTATAGACTTTGCTCGTTGAAATAACTCTGATTCGCTGAGAGGTTGTATAGACCGATGATTCATAACATTCGGAGACAGCCGAATTGAAGGCGGGACTGTGTCTCCAACGAAGTCTTCCATTGAAGAGTAGCCAAGAGCTTTAAGCATCGTGATAGACTCAACATTATCCGGACCGATATGACGACTCGAGAAGGTGTCTAATGGCGCAAACACGTTGTACGGACGCCTCGAAAGAGAAACAAGGAGTCGGAGACAAGGACTGGGAAGTCTCAATCGAATGGCAGAGCGTAACAAGGAGTGTCCCGGGACGAGAGACATGGAAAGAGCCTGGAGACGAACAGCAGGAGAACAATGACTGTGCTGTTGTTCATGGGTATTTATTATACGTATATTGGCGTGGGTGTCCACCGAGCCATCCACCGAGCCAGGCGCATTTCGGTGGGTCGAGCTTTTATCTTCAAAAAAGAGCAATACCAAACATCGGCAGGGATCGGCTGTCACGCCGCAAAAAAAATTTTTTCGACGGAGCTCAGGATTCAAAAGTTACTCGGGTGTTTGACCCGCCAGCGCCAAAGTTATTAAGGCCATTATGACACGCGAGATAAGGAAACGCTGAGCAGCCTTGAGCAAACTTTGGCTATTCTTCGGAAATGTCTCGAATTTAACAGGGTCATATGTAGTTTTGGAAAAAGGAAAAAACAATTTATGCATAGTATGAGCATCTGAGCATCTGCACATACATACCTTCCTTCGGTGGGATTCATACATCGGAATGATAATCGACACTACGCGTGTGGGTCCTGCCGCTTCCGGCCAGGTACAAACAACCAAGAGACTAATAGGCAGCCAAGAATCGTCTGATACCCTCGATGTGGAATAATTATGACGACAGTAAATTGACTGGTTTGAACGGGGCATTTAAACCCGCGGGACAGAGCATGATCAAACTTCCCGCCAATGTCTACCAACGAGGAGGTACAAGAACCACCGGAAAAGTCGTGTTCTTTCGTAGTATGACATTCAAACCAGGTCCGTCGACATGGAAAGCAAATCAAATTTATTATCCAGAATGATAGTAGTTTATAGGTTCGGCGCAAGCCATGAACGCATGAACATACGGAACAGCGGCTTAATACGAACCTTCGACTCGGAACTCGTTCCCAGCGCTATTGCTATGAGTCACAAGATAAAGCATATAACGACACTACATATTCCTTTTACTTCAATGGACACTCACAAAGAGCTTCACAAGATGGCTGCGCAGCTTCATCCGCTTCAGATCAACGCGAAGACAGGAGAACCTTACCTGGCTCTTCCTGCTCCCCACTCCAATATCATCATAACACCATTCCGTCTCAACAGTGAAGATGAAAAGTTTAACATCGAATATTTGAACAATATCGAGGTTGTTAAATGGCTGAGTGGACCTCCATTTCCCTACGAGCAAACCCATGCACGACAATGGATTGAAAAAACATTCGCCGACTCCCAAAAATTGCTGGAAGAGATCTATCGAAAACCCCCCGGATTTCTTATAGACGGGTGTCCTGTCAGTATACTAAGGGAAATCCAGGAAGATGGCCGAGATATTTTGATCGGAGATTGCAGCATCAAACCCTGGATTTTCGAGGAAATATTTGTTCCCGAAGATAATCAAAAAGCTAGGACAGAGAACGAAGCACGTGCAGCGGGAGATGCTTTGAAAGAATGGGCGTTCGGAGGTAAGATTGAACCTCATTTCCTTTAATCGATAGATCACTGAACGCACAAATTTTACAGATTATCTCGCCCCTTCGCACCACGGTAAGGGAATCATGTCGTTGGCTATTAAAACCCTGATAGAGCAATGGGTCATCCCAAGGATGGGTGCGAACATCATTAAAGTCAGCGTGTTCACCCACAACATCGCCAGTCGAAGAGTATTTGAAAAGAACGGATTCGTACTCTGGAAAACAGTGGAGAACTGCCGTCCAATACCAGAAAGTAAAGGTGGCGGAGTGTTCAGAACACATATACTAAAGCTGGACAAGGACAAGGACAGGCGGGACACAGCATAGCATTCTGTCGTAACATGTAACCATGTACTTAGTTGACTTGTGTATTGCCTGTGCAGTGTAGCACTGTGCCACAGTCGGTGATGGCGTCTAAGCTCAAGTCTCGCAGTCACGCGCTTGTAGTCACAGCCACACTTCATTGGTTGCTGGTCGATAACTACCCAAAGTACCATACTAGGCTTGGCAAAATAGATCAAGTTTCTTCCTTCAATTTCTCCCTCTTTCCGTCCTCTTTATTTCAAACGCTATTGAAAGTCTAGCAGGATGGTATTCAAACCAGCTACTCCCGGTTTTCTGGTGACTTTAGTAGCCACTGTCTTGCTGGCCCTAGTCTCTTTTGGCGTCCCCGTGATTAAGTCCATATTTTTTCTAAGAGTCAGTCCTTTATAAACCCATAAACTTCTGCATATGTATTCTGATATGGTGCAAGGCCCAAATTACTTTAGACGGGGTCAATGGTGTAGCAACCTTCGGCGTTCTTGGGTTCTGTCTGGATTCCGGTTCTGGCGCGAACTGCACATCACCAAAAATCGGCTACAAATTTGGTATGCTTCTTCTGTCACTCATATTTTGAATCATTTCTCATCGGATTTATCTCAAAGATCCGAACTCATTACTTGATAACACGACTCCTATCCAAATTCCAGAAGTAATTGTCAAGTGGCTCACTGATGCCCTGGTCCTTCACATCGTTGCCTTTGTTCTGGCCGCCATATCCGCGGTATTTGGTCTTCTGGCACACATTCGTGAATTTGCCACAGTCTATTGCAGCACGTTCATCTCGGGACTAGCAGCCTCGGTGGCTTTAATTGCATTCATATTTGATATAGCGTTCTTTTTCCTTACCAAGTCCAGGATTAACAGCATTAAAGGGGCGTCTGCTCAGACCGGAAACGCTATTTGGTTGACGCTAGCAGCGTTTCTTCTATTATTTTTTGCAGGATGCTTTTATTCTATCGGAAGATGCTGCATCGTCAGCAGACCTCGTGGTCCACGGAATCGAGACGTCTCAAGTGATATCGATGCCCAGCGAGCCGAAGCTTTGAGACTCGATGCTGTCAAAGCTGAATCAGACAGAAAGGCCCGTCAAAAACAAAAGGAGATGGGGTTGCCTGCTTTTCCTGAATATGATTCTCGAAAACCGTTGACACTTGAAGATGACGAATATTATCAGGATGGTCAGCCGTCACCCCGGAACAATAGTAATTTCTCCTCTGGTTACTTTAACCAGTCGACTAACCCAATGCCGAATTATGTACCCGCTGCTAACGGGACGGCAGCTCGAGATGCATATTATGCTTCCAGCGCAGCTGCTAATGCAGCAACAATATATCCTCCACCTCCGCAACCGCCTCGTCAGACAACCCCCCAACAGACTTCGTATTCTCAAGCTTATGCTGGCGTCAACAGTCAAAACGCAACTCCAAATCCATACGACTCTTATAATCCCAATGTTACGACTCTCGCACAGAATCAGCCTGCTCCATCGCAGTATGCAAGTGGAGGCCAAGGTCAAGCACAGTATTCATCTGCTATACACAATCAATATCCTTCTTCTACTCATACTCAGTATCCATCTGCCGTCAGTGACCCGTATGCCACGACAGGTCATGATCAATCATATTCACAATACTCTCAAAACGAGGTCCCTGGATCGTATGGCTATGGGCAGTACGACCCAAATAGTTACTTTGTTTCTGAAGCGAACAATCAGCGCCGTGAGTGTTTTTATTTTTTTTTATTCTTTTAATTTTGCCACTCACAGTAATTAAACTTACAGAATCTCCTGCACTGCAAGTTGGCACGGTTTATCCAACTCAACCACGTGCTTCATCTAACAGTCCCCCGCCTGCGGATTACAAGCTGCCCCCAGGAATCGTTGTTGGTCAAACCAGCATGGGTAGAGATGATTATACTTTTGCACCCCGAAGCTAGGCAAGACTGTACCTTCGTTGTCCTTTTCAAAGTCTGGACGTTCGTCCCAGGAGCCCGCTTCTCCTCACAAACCTGCGGTTTCCCTCCGACACGAAGGGGGTTTCCCGATATTTACCCTAACTTAAATGGACCGAATTTCTATCTTCCACTCTACTCAAAGTTATTGATTTCATTAGTTTTGGACTTCTTTATTTCAAGCCGTGTACTCTTATCTCACATGATTTGATGCTAGAATACGAGGTCTTATCTAAGTTATCTTTTGTCTTGTTTGATAATCGTTTTCATGTAAATATATAACTTGATCGACCGAGCCGGCTTCTTTCCACGTTCTCAGCAATCCTCAATGACTTTGAAAGTGTCAAAAATTCTTTTCGTACTCATCGCATCTTTTGCAAGCTTTCAAACAATCCAAGCAGTAGACCAATTTACTGCAAGTTCTTCTGGGTCGGAGGAGCCTTGGGCGGCCAAGTATGGTCCCCAGATCGATTTACCTTTCACTGGTCCACTCAGCTTTTCGCATATTCCTTATACACGTTGCTTAGATGATCCCTCTCAGTTATTCGACATCGCAATTCTTGGAATGCCTTTCGACACAGCTGTGTCGTATCGTACTGGAGCTAGGTTTGGTCCGTATGCTATTCGCTCCGGTTCGCGTCGACAAAGAGAGCTCCGGGGATATACTCTGTCTTGGCAGATAAATCCCTATTCTCAAGGCTCAAAAATAATAGACTGCGGAGATGTGTGTCGCTTTAATCAAGATTTACAGTATTACTGTCTTAACCCTTTCTTTGAAAGGTACCCGTCTCACCCTTCGATAATGCACTGGCAATAGATCAGATGGAAGTGGCATATACAACGTTATTAAACCGACCTGTTGTGTCCAGTGAGAACGACACGGAAAGTAGTGGAAGGTTGCCGTTTACATTTCTTGGGGATGACGGCAAGAAGCATCCCAGGATTATAAGCTTGGGAGGAGACCATACTATAGTATGAAAATCATCCCCATCAACCTAATTTTCGGTGCTCAATCGATTATGACTAGGTCCTTCCCATCCTTCGTTCACTATATAAAATCTATGGTCCGATTTCGGTCATTCATTTTGATGCTCATTTGGATACGTGGTCACCCTTAGGATATCCAGGTGCAAGTACTGTGCAAGCTCATTCGAACCATGGCACGTTCTTTTGGGTAGCTGCTCAAGAAGGGCTACTTTCGAACACCAGTATTCATGCGGGGGTCAGGACAAAGTTGACGGTAGTACACTACACAAATATATTCTCTCGAAATTTGTGTCATTGATTATTGGGATATATATGTATCTTGTAGGGACTTCAAGATATCCAAGATGATCAGTCAGCTGGATTTGAGCTTATAACCACAGAAGATGTCGATGATTACGGCGTTCAGGACATCATTCAAAGAATTATACGAAGAGTGGGTAATTCACCTGTGTATTTGAGGTGAAATTTTTTTTGTCTATGTCAGTGTTTCTCGTTGCTAATAGAACATCTAGTTTTGACATTGATGTTTTGGGTAAGACTAATTGCATTCGATTCACCATGTCAAAGCCACTCACGAAGCACAGATCCATCTGTAGCTCCTGGTAGTAAGTCAGCCCATGAATGTTGTTAATCTTCGATTGATTAATGAATTACTTAGCTGGAACGCCAGAGGCAGGAGGATGGACAATGCGTGAAGTTAAACGTGTTATACGTGGTTTAGCAGGTCTCAATTTCGTGTACGTTTTTTCCTTGATGATTATCCCGAGTCTTACATATCAGAATTATTGAAATATTTCCACTCTTAGTGGTGCTGATTTGGTTGAAGTAGCACCATCCTACGATCATGGTCAGTTTGATTTCGCAGTTGCTTCGGTTTCGAATATGTATATGCTAATGTTGATACATACACAAATAGCTGAGATAACTGGCATAGCAGCAGCGGACCTGGTACATGACTTTCTTTCCATGATGTTAATCGGCAAACAAGAAGCACCTTTATCATCACCTGTAGATAAAAAGGCTGCTTCAACCTCAGATACAGACGGTACGGTCTACCGAGACGAGTTATGACATATCACACTCTCACTATTCTGGCTGGATGTGATTGAATCACCAACATATATATCTCCTTGTTTCTATAACATGTGTAATACAGGATCACATGACTTCATTGTAAAGTCTACAAAGGTACATAGGAGATGAGAAAAAACGTACAAAAGATAGCTAAGTAAGAAAATCGTTTTAAAGCTTGTCGTAATAGTTGTCGAGAGGTGGGATTTCAGCCTGCGGCATAGATTAGTTAAAGGATATCAAGGAAAGCAAAATAAGTCAAACTACCTTAAGACCCTTGCGAACTCTGATTGAAGTAACAAGCTGTTCAAGTTTGGAGCCCTTTTCAGTGGGAGCTGTAGAACAGTAATGGGTGAGGTATCCATATATTTTTGTTACAGAAGAGAACGCACATCCAGTCATAAGTTCCCAGTGGTCAAAGACGCACTGTGGGAAGGCTTGTCCAGCCGTTGAACCACGGAGATCAGCGGTGAAACCGAATGACTCCATGACAGGGAGATAAGCCTTAACGGTGAACATGGGCGTTCCCGGGCGTTGTTCTTCACTGAATACTTGTCCGCGACGCTTATTCAAGCAACTGTAGATACCACCAATGGCATTCTCGGGACATTGGATTTCAGCTATTTCGAAGTAAGGAAATGAAGACCAAAAAAGAAAAGAAAACGCACCGAGATATACTGGCTCATGCAGGCCGGGAGTAGCCAAAAGAGTAGCAGCGTAGCAGACGCGACGACATGTGGGAATGATTTGACCTCCTCCACGATGGATCGCATCAGCATGCAACTGCAAAACAGTTAAAATGATAATGTAAGATTAAATAAACATCCAATAAACATACAGTGACATCCAATATGTTGAATCGAACTCCACGCATGTTCTCTTCGGCGCAAACGCCTTCCTTTGTGGCCCATTGGAAAGCGGCCACGCACGAATCCTTGATTTCGTTCAAATACTGCACTCCTTTGGTAACGTCTACCAACAGGTTGGGACCGGTAGTCTCTGGTCCGAAGCACCATATTTTACGCGCATCAGTGACATCCCAACCGAAGTCATCGGCTAAGACACGAGCACGAACTTTGGCATCATCACGAGGGTTGATCTGGCCTTTTTCTATGGCAAGAGAAAGTTCCTCATCAAGGGGCATAGCCTTGCAGTACAACCGATTGTGTTTGTTTTGAGATTTGGACAAGGCTACAATCGAAGACTCCGCTTTGACGGTTTCACGGTACCCGACGACTGGGTCGGATTTCTTTAGCGGGACACCGGCATGGTCTTCTTCCAGATCCTAATAAGCAAGGCATTAGAAACAAATGTAAAATATCGCAGTATAAAGCTTTACCTTCAAGCAAATTTCCAAATGAAGCTCACCAGCACCGGCGACAATGTGTTCACCGGATTCATTGATCCATGTTTGCACACACGGATCCGACTTGGATAAACGCTTCAAGCCTTCGACAAGTTTTGGCAAATCAGCTGCATTCTTGACTTCCACGGCAACTTGAACGACAGGCGAGACGGAAAACTTCATGACCTTCATGTTGTGAGCTGTCTCCGATGTTGTCAAGGTACCGCTCTTGAGCAAGAATTGATCAATTCCGACAAGCCCTACAATGTTACCGGCAGGACAATCTTCAATAGGTTCAACGTAACGACCCATCATCAAAACAGTACGCTGTACGGCTTTGACGAACAGATCATCCTTCTTGCCTGGAATATAATTTGGTCCTTGAATACGGATTTTAGGACCAGCTCGCACAGTTCCGGAAAAGATACGACCAAACGCGTAGAAACGTCCCTTATCGGAAGTAGGCACCATTTTTGAGATATAGATGACAAGAGGGCCGGTGGGGTTGCAATCACGAATACCAATGGCGGACTCATCATCCATGGGTCCTTCATAAAGAGTCTCTACACGATATCTTTGAGCAGAAGCCGGAGAGGGAAGGTTAATGACAACCATCTCCAAGAGAGAATCACCAGCAGGTAAGAATTTACGCATGATGGTTTTGAGAAGAGGTTTTCCTTCCTGCTCTCTCTCTTCAGCGATCAGCTTAACTTCAAGCTTCTCAAGCATGGTGTTTACTTGATCCTTTTTGAAATTCATTACGGCATCGAAAATCCTGAAGATGGGGTCCAAAACGAACATGTTGAAAGCACGTTCAAGAACATTACCGTCGGCATCGGTCGACTTGGTAGTCCACTTCTTAGTCTTCGGGTTGAAAAAGTTGTCACCCCACAGCTTCGCCATCATCTTGTCCTTATCGACACCGAATTTCTTTGCGTATCTCGTGGCAAATTGCCGCAGAGTAAACGCCCAACCATGCAATCCCGAACCAAAGGCGACAGTGCCTCTGTCGGGGTAAACTTGTACATCTCCGAGGGCGGCGTCATGGTAAGTTGAAATAATAACGTTAACTGATTCGATAGTACGAGAGAAAGATTGGAACAGGTCCTCCTTGGAAACCTGGAGTTCAAGAAGAGCACGATCCACTTTGTTAATGACAACGACAGGTTTGATACGCTCGGCAAGAGCTTGGCGAAGCACGGTTTCTGTCTGTACACAGACACCCTCAACACAATCGACGACGACTAAGGCACCATCAGTTACACGAAGGGCCGCGGTAACTTCAGATGAGAAGTCGACGTGTCCAGGAGAGTCAATTAGGTTAATGAGGAACTCGTTGCCTAGCCATTGAAGTGAGAAAGAAAAACCAGTGGTGCAAACAAAATTGATCAGCCTACCCAATGTTTTCTGCTTAATAGCTTCTACATCTTCGTCGGATATTTGAAAGTACATCGAGACGGCAGTTGATTTGATAGTAATACCACGTTCTTTTTCATCTTCTCGAGTGTCCGTAAATCGCATATCACCAGCCTTTGCAGCAGCAATAATACCAGCTTTCGAGACCAGTGAATCGGTAAGCGTAGATTTTCCGTGGTCAACTTAAGTAAACAAAGTTTTCAGGATGGATGAGAGCCAGCAATCGACAAGATGCATACCATGTGCAATAACACTCATATTCCGGATATTTGTAGGTCTATCCATGAGGCTCCGAATTTGATCTGAAGTATTGAATGATGAAAACAAAAAAAAAACAGACATGAATACCCTTTACGTGCCTACAGTGAAGTTACTATATGCTGGTCAGTTTGCTGATAGCATCAACGAAAAACTTGAAGCTTACACCATGATGGGCTAATTTTTTTCTACACAAAATACAGGAAGATAGGGGCTGGGAGTATAAGACTGCAACAAAATCGCAGGGAACGTTCGTAATTGAGAACTGACAGCTGCGACGATAAAAGTTTGTCGGAATCGATTCAAGAATCGATGAATAATCTTTTTAAGGCGCCGCAGCAATCGCTTAGAGTCACGCCGGTGCCGAACGTCGCACGCGCAAGTTTGCCGAACCATTTGTTTAGTCATTCCTGGCGGTGAAGTCGTCGTTAACAAGAAACACAACTGGAGGAATTGAAAGCTATGGCATGAATCATTGTCTAAAACGGTGTTATCTTCACTGCCTTTTTTCAATGGCTGACTCGTACTCGACTCTCGAGTGTTGGTACTAATGCCGCTGTCTGACTCAGCCTGCCGACTCACTAACAGCTCAGACAACTGCTTATCTTTTAATTCAACTTTCTCTTGTGCATCCATCACCCTGCGCAAGTAGTTTACAAAAAAAATTAACGACAGGTGTAATAGAAGGGGTTCCGTTTACAGAGGAATCTATGGGATTGTTTAAAAGCTTCGACGGTTCCGATGCCGGCTGTGTAAAGATGATTGGGCATATGCAGAACCGGAATTATGCAGAAGAGAGAAGGTAATGTGACTCGTTTTATTCAAGTGAGGAGGAGGGTGACCCGAATATCGAGGTCATAGGACTGTGCTAAGTATTACGACACAATTCGACCAACGGTTGGAAAATGATTCGGGAGCTTGTGTCTTGTCGATGCTGTGTCCATCATGCTTCGAACGAGATAAGCAATACAATACAGAGCAAATTGTTTGTTACCCCTTTGATAACATTTATCCTAATCTCTTCTCAAATAATTTACGATAGGGTCAGATCTTCAGGAATTGTGGCGTAAAAGACAGTCAATCATCAAGCGGAAAGAGACACATGTTTATCAAGTAACATATTTCATCATTAAAGTATGGTGGAGTATGTAACCACCTCACCCGTCTACGTAAGGTTCCACAGCCCGATCGGAATCCCGTTAAACTTGGAATGTGTCGGCGCATGTACATTCACACAATATTTGCCAATGCTTGTACCAAGTCATGTCGTTATTGAACTTGAACACGCTCCCGTATCTTCTGGTACGCGTGATCTTTATGTTCGCACCAGCTCGCAAATGCTCCCAATATAACAACGGATTCTATCGTGATATGTTGCCGGGATTCTGATTCTCGATCACACGGTAGTGAGAACCTTCCTTCTACGAACGTTCGTCGCTACATGGTGCAATGTCGCCTACTTAAGACGAAGAAAACAACCAGTGAGGCACGCAGTCTACGAAGATGCAATTCAAATTCTGGCCGTACATTCTTGTGGCTTCGTTCTTCGGTGGTCGCCTTGTGATTGGCTCACCTTCGGTTGATAAAGAAATCCAACAATTGGAATCAGAAAACTCTCCTTTACTCAATTATCCGACGATATTCACTCAAAACATTGTTCCGAAACAGATACATTCTCATAATGACTGTCAGCCAATGCTCAAATTTCTTAGTTTTTTTTTTGTTGATAATATCATAGATTGGAGGGATGTCCCTGTCTTAACGGCCCTAAGTCTCGGGGTTGCTAGTATAGAAGCAGATGTATGGCTCGTTAACGGTACCCTATTCATCGGACATGAACTGGCTGCGTTAACTCCAGCTCGAACATTCGATTCTGTTTATGTCCAACCTCTCTTGACTATCATCAACAACATGAACCCGAAAAATGCATTCACAGCTAGTCAAACTACTCCAAAGTTAGTTTTACTGTGCATTCCCGTCGTCTGTTTTAATGAATGTATTCTAGTGGCGTATTTGACACGTCTTCGAGCACTCCATTGCAGCTCTTGGTTGATGTAAAGACGGACGGCGACCAGTATGATCATCCTTTATACGTAGGGATGCTTTTCACTCTATTATCACTTGTTATAGGACCTTTCCATTCGTTTTGGAAGCTCTTGAGCCGCTTCGCAAAGCCGGCTACTTATCAGTTTTTGCGAATGGAACCTTGACGTTGAATCCTTTACTCGTGATTGGGACTGGGAACTCTCCATTGGAACCAATCAAAGCTCTGAATCCTCGCGATTTCTTCTTTGATGCTCCTTTGACTGAGCTTGATGTACCATCCAACACTACATGGTCTCCCGAGTTAAGTCCAATCGCAAGTACGGATTATGGCGCTGCTATTGGGGCGAGTCTCTAGAATGCATTTCGTGATACACTATTGACGGCTTGTAATTAGTGGTCGGGGATTGGGAACATCTCTGAAGGTCAAAGGGCGAATATCACGAAATTTGTTCAGAGTGCTAACGTCAGGGGAATTAAATCGCGTTTCTGGGACACGCCAGGTTGGCCAATCCATGCTCGGTAAGGTCAAAATTTCTCGAAAATAAGTTTGATGAATTAAATTTCGTCGATAACAGAGATGCCGTTTGGACGGAGCTCTTGAACGATGGTGCGTTCTGGTTGAACGCCGATGATCTTGAGGCGGCCAGTTCTTTCTGAGAATCTAGATATCTGAGGATATGAATGCAAAATTTATCTTCGTGTAACTATGTTGTTGTTACTATAGAATCTGATCGTACTCCTAGTTTTGTCCGTTTCTCCCAAAATGAAGACTTCGACAGCGGTCGTCTTCCTAAAGTACCTTTTGCCAAACCAATGCTGGTAGCAGACATTGACATCCCAGTCAACTTTTGTCCAGCGTGGGTGATATAGCCCTTTTGCACCGTCTTAGCCTTGTTCTTTTTCTCAACCGTTTCTGTATGCCGTAGGCCGCCATAAACCTCGGGCTGGGCCAGGAGTTTTGCCTGATTATTTTGTAAAAAAGTTATTATGGCTCGAAGGAAGCATTGAAAGTCGTTACCATATGACGACTAGCTTTTGCAGTTATCTCCTCAATACCTCGTTCATCCCTGAATTTTAGTACTTTACTGAGATTTCTACCTGTCAATTCACGCAAATAGGATCTTTGAGGCGTTTCTTGATCACTGGCGGAGTGCGAGTGAACAGCTTTGGCTACTTCTTCAATATCAACTGGGCCAGGTTCGCCATTGGTTTCTCCAATTTTTTTAGCAAGGATATCCCAGCCAATAGCCTTGGCAGTCATTTCTAATCTTAAATCGCGAGGGTTATCCACAAGCTCGAGAATAGCTTGCGGTGCGTTGTCGCCCTGGCGATTTCCAAATTTATGTATCCTTGTATACCCTCCGGGACGATCGATATATCTCTGTCGTAAAGAAGTAAACAACTTGGGCACAACCTCAGGCTTGAGAATAAATCCCGATGCCCGACGGTAGGACGTTTCATCATTGTTTTTGCCAAGGGTTATAATCTGTTTGCAAGGGTGTCATTAATGGCAGCTGGCAGTTATACGCAACTCAAACAACTTTTTCCGCCAGTCGAGCAGTTTCGCGAGCTTTAGGAAGTGTTGTTTTTATCTGTTCGTGCTCCAATAGAGACGTCACGAGGTTCCTATAAGAAATTAGGAGCTGTGGGCTAGAGAATGAACTAGACGTTACCTTAACATAAGTACACGGTGAGAAGTTTTCTTCGAAAGCTTTCGAAATCCAAATCCATGCCTCATTTTAGGGAAGCTTGACAGGAAAAGAAGGAAATACGGCTTATCTAATCATGCGGGCGGAAGCTAGCTTCAACTTCTTCAAGTTGTGCACACCAGTAGTTTTTCATGTCAACTGTCATGGCAAGAGTTAAATACCAACTGAACACTGCGAGAATTATATGAAAAATCATTGTTTGGTCGTATCAGTTTAGAAGAATTGCATGGGCCTCATGACTCGTGGTACTCCTTCGACAGTTTGAAATTATATATATATAACGATTAGTTATGCATGATTTATCAATTCTATCGAGTAGATAAACATTGGCCTCATGATTTTAGTTCTGCGGAAAGTTTATGCTCAAGAAAGACGGAAGAACGGTGTTGTTACGTAATCTCAAATTTTGCTGCAAAAGACAATAATGTTTACCTTTCGCAGAGCCATTTTGCAGGCTACAAGATACTCTGGCTCATGGAATAGGGCGCCATCTATGATATCTCAACGACTTCCTTTAATTTCCTATTCCTACAACCCACGAGCCAACTTTTCCGCTGCGTCCGGTTTGTCTAGGGATGAAATCCGAACGCGTATTTTAAATGTCATAGAGGGTTTTGAAAAGGTAGATGCTGGGAAGGTTAGTAAATTCTTATTTATTTACTCTATGCGCATGCGTATTGATTCTGAATATCTACAGCTCCAAGAGACTAGTTCATTTGCAAAAGACTTGGGCTTGGACAGTTTAGATGCAGTAGAAGTTGTCATGGCTATCGAAGAGGTAGGCAGTTCGTAAGTAGAACACACAGAAAAGTCCCGACTGCAATACAGGACTTTGGTATCGAAATTCCCGATGAAGATGCAGATGCCATTCAAACGGTGCAACAAGGTTAGTTGTACAGTATCCCTTGTATCCCGTGCCTTTGAACTCGACTCGTGTTCCCAGCTATCGACTATATCAGCAAAACACCAGAGGCCCGTTAAGTAATGCAATATCTTTTCTCCATAAACAATTAATGTCAAACAAGGTTGTATAGATGAACGGGACGACAGGGTAGAATCAATGGAGAAAAGAGAATAGTCGGAGAAAAAGGAAAAGTGACATACCGTTCTGGGCTTTTGAACCAGTCGCATGGCCTTTGTGTTCACATGACCGAGATAGCGGAATAGCAATTTATTTCATTGTTCATTGTCTCGTACCGTCAGCGTGAGTTTATACTGCAAAAAAAGCAAGTCTTTACCAGATTGCCGTCTTTGCGGGAAAAGACGCAAAACGGCACGGTCCGTCTGGTTTTCTCCGTGGAATACTTGGATGCCTCGGTTTCTTATCTTGGTGACTGGGTTACAAAATTCGTGGAGAGATTCAAGTGAACCCCGACTAAACCCGTTTCGTTTCCTGGAGTGAATTAGCCTTGTCCACCTCTCCTCCTGAGACCTTCAAAAACATGGGTATTGGTACAACCATTGTCAACTCCTCAAACTACGAGGTCCAACTCCTATGCTCAACACAATGCTTATTGGGCGAAGGTCCAGTTCAGACAGCCTCCTTTTGTAAAGGTTCATACTGAGTCGTTCTTAGGACCTTTATATGACCCTCAGACGTCGACTCTTCATTTCGTCGATATCATTAGGCATCAGGTTATCTTCTCATTTCATTTGTTTTGTTGTTTTTTTGCATTCGCTGACAATGATCACGGGCGTTTTGTTTGATTAGATCCTTCATTATAATACGGTGAACCATGAATTAACCGTAGATCAATTTGACAAACCGATAAGCTGTCTTGCCTTTCGCTCCAGTGGCTCTGGCGTAAGCAAATCAACCAATTCATGTACAAAGCGGGTCCTCCTTCTTTCAAAATTGATTTCTTTTTATTTTATTCATAGTTTGCAGTCGCTGCTGAGAAAGGGTTTGCCCTGGTGGAGTACGAGAATGGGGTGCCTTGTTTACGGTACATTTCCGAACCTCTTCCTAAAGAGCAACAGCCCTATACACGGTTCAATGACGGTGCTTGTGATCCTCGTGGTCGTTTTTTGGCCGGGACGCTCTTTCATAAAGAAGAACCCCATTTCAGCGGTTCATTGTATAGTTATGATCCGGAAACCAATATATGCAAGCTATTGGATAGTGAAGATATCACGGTAATTCAGCTAACACATGATCGAATTGCATCATACATACTCACTTGAATGATAGGACTCCAATGGTTTAGGTTGGAGCCAAGACGGCAAAATATTGTTTGTCGCTGTTTTAGAGATGAAGAATACACATGTATATTGACGTGTTGAATCCTTTTTTTTGGCAGATACTTCACAAATTCGTTTCTGAATCGAATATATGCTTATGATTATGACGTCGACACGGGGAACGTCTCAAATCGGCGAATTTTCGTGGATGCCCTGGCGGAAGGACTGCCGCCGGGAACTTTCTGCGACGGATTATGTTTTGATGATGAAGGTGGATCATGGTCTGCTCGATGGAACGGTGGTTGTGTTGCGAGATTTCGGTCCGATGGTACACTTGATTTCACGATTCCGATTCCGGGAGCTTTAAATGTGACGGCGTGTACGTTTGGAGGTTAGTAAACTCCAATGACTCGACCCTTTACGTTCTTAATTTAAACGCAGTTTTTCTTATAAACCCTTAGGTCCGAACAATGATATACTCTACGTGACAACAGCCCGGTGTGGGTGCATACCTGGTTTGGGTGACCCAGCAGAACAAGAACAATACCCTAATTCCGGAGACCTTTTTCTGGTGGATCTCAAGGGACAATTCCGCGGAGGAATGTGGCGACACAAATTTGGAGGATAAAAAAATGTCATGTTGTATTGCAGAGTTGTTTGTTAGACTTGTCAGGGTATACTTCATAACAAATGGGTCTCGAAAGAGTTATGTATGTACTTTACTAAAAAAACGTGCGGAATACAGAGAATAATAGACAGCGAAATCAAGGAGCAAGTCATCGAGAAGTATTGACGTCTTCAGGTTGCCAGTCGTAGTATTTGTCATAACCCCCTTCGTTTTCTGCTCGCACCATCTCTTCTTCATCTGGAATCCGACTGGCAAAAACAAGACGGATTTCCCCGGAAAGGAAAATCTTGCGGGGATCTGTCATTGAAGAACTTCGGGTAAATTTTCGGCGTGAGGTGCCGAAAAGACTGCCTTCGTTGGCACTGTGACTAGAAATTTCTCCATCGTCGCTTTCGTCCACTGTATCAGGTTCGATATTCGATGTCATAGATGTCATTCCGAACTTTGAAAATGTAGTTCTGTGTGTTGAGGTCTGACCCGCGGAATGGGCACGGGGACGACCGGCCATACGTGTCGGCGGGCAGACGAATTTCAGGTGTACTGCGTAGCGAATGACCTCTTTAATAATGGCCGTGTGATCCTTGTCTTCATCCCTGTTGTCCTTATTACTATTGTCATTATTGTTATGAGACACGGTGGTAGCCGACGCAGGAGCATTAACATCTGATTGCGATTGATGGGGGTCAATCGTAGCTTCACCATACCATAGACGTCGAATAGGGGCTTGCGTTGCTGGCGGCATATCCGTCAAGTCATAAGGAAGGACGAGTATTTTCATAACCGTCCCAAGCTGATTCTTGATGACGAGCTGGACTTGACCTTTAGGGGGTACACGATAACCGCCTTCGGCTTGGAACATCTTTGTCTGTAATTGAGGTGCATCATCAAGGTCGACAGAGCCGACCCAAGGACCTGACAGATCATAAAAACAAGCTTCAAATGGTATATGAACTTTTGGAGGAACGAAGAAATTTCGAAACGGGGGGAGAGATTTGATGGATAAGGTCAGGGTAAATAAGCTGGGTGGTGAGGCAGGACCTGACATTCGACCGGAGAGTAAGGCATGCTTATATGAACCAAAAAGAGGCGAAGAAGCTGGGGATACCGGAGCGGAGACATCGTCAAGAGTACGATGGGAGAAGCGACGGCGACGACGAGAAGAGGAAGAACGAGAAAGAGAAGGGGTGGAGGCTCCAGATGATGGACCACTAGCGTTGTTATGACCGTTCGGGTCGTCGGAAGAGAGCGAGGTGGTCTCTATAGGAGTGAGTCGCAGAGACTCGATATTGAGCTCCCTGGCGAGGGGACTGGGATCTAGCCAAAAACGAAATCAAAATGAAATCAAAAGGTTTGATTGAGATTTTGTGATGCGACTTTTGTTATTTTCAGTATAATTAGAACGAGAAAGTAGAATTACGGACTGAGTGTTCGCTGCACAGGATCATGAGGAGCTAAAACCCGACCAGACAAATGCGAGAAATGAGGCATTTTGGAAAGGACGAAAAGGAAGCGAAATTGAGAGCTGACACGACACTATAGCGTGGTGCTGAAGAGCCATGGAGCTGGGAGAAGGGGAGTCGGAATAAAATAGCTCATTACATAAGCATAACCCTATGCATTTGTGTATTGGCATGGGCGCCGGTGGGTGTCGATGAACCGCCACGCCGTCAACTCGAAGATCTGGTTCTAGTCTAAAATGCATACTATATTTTGAGACATAAACTAGATCTAGTTCCAATCACAATACCGTATGTATAACTTGGAGTTTTTTTTTTGAAAAATATGGCAGGAAGCCAGCTTTCTCAGCACTGGAGTACTTTTTCAGATGGGGACCCTTTTTCTAATAATAGGTTCTGTCTATATGTTCTTTTAATTGTTCAATTATAATCACAGTGTCTTCTATTACGAAGGTACATACCAAAGTACCTGGAAGCGTCGCCTATGGAGGGTGCCCTAAGAACGTGCCCAGGAGGCTGTCAACTGGCATGTCACGACGGTATGGCTTCAACCGGGTTATCAATGGTCTAGCTTCTTCGAGTCAATTTTGTTCGTTCTAGATTTTATATCGTAGAGAAGGAAGAGTTTACATTGGTTATCTTTACGTTCAAGTTCTTTAACCGCTCAACACCGTATATTACACGTAATGTCAACAACTTTCAGTTCTTCTAAATCGTTCGGAACTACTAGCATCAAAAGCACGAAAATCTTTAGAAAGTAGCTTGGATATGGGCACAGGCTAAATGAGTGGCATCCGCATTGTAAACGTCCATTTTTACATCGTAGCTTCCTGGAGTCGCGGGTTATACATTTCAGATTGAGGTACAGAAAACGCGGCTTCACTAACCTTTCAGTTCGCTAGGGATGTTAAGGCTTCCTGTGACATCAAAATAACCGGAATTAATTGGACAATGCGCATTATTTATTCTGGGGAAAAAGTATGTCAGCTTGAAAGTGCGACTTCTACGTATATGGTACTACGTGCTCAGAGCAAACTGAGGGGCGTCCTGGAACTGGAAAGGGTCCGTAGCCAGATGTTCCAAGAGAAAGCTCAGCCCATGCGCCGTTCTGGGAGAACTTTTAGACAACGACCACAAGCCGGGGAGAAGGCGGCATAGACAAATAAGTACCTGCAAAGTTACGCTGCTGTATCCTGACACGTTGATTACCTCTCTATCTCCAGCTTTGGGAGGACTAGGTGAGACAGTTATGCTATCAATGCGCACAGGATCTCCAGCATGATCTACATAGGACACGTATCATGGTCAGCACTAATGTCCGGTGCATAATGGATAATAAATAATGGCTCAGTTGTACTGCAAGAAGACCAAGACCAGCCAGCACTGCCCTTGTCGTTTGCGGAATAAACTTGTGGGAGTAGGCTCGTCGCGATGTATATAGAAAGAGTCAGCTTCATTATGGATAGAGGAGAGAGAGAGGAGAGATGCTTTCAGTCGTCCAAGTCAACCTAAACCATTTAAATACGGTGCCCCGGAGAATGATATAATATAATATATCCATATCAGTGCATACACTTTCCATGCCATTTTCTTCGACATCGTTCCAGAATTCCTTAAAAATAAGGTAAAGCAAAGGCATACTGTTCGATTACTAGAATGATTATGTACAAAAGAGAACGACATCAGTGGCATCAGAAGCGGGTTTCGTACTAAATATTAAGCGTGTCCAAGAAGGGTGTCCAAGAAGGGTGTTCCGCGAATCATAGCTGAGGGGGAAAAGACGGTGTCCAAATTATCCAAATAGTTTGGTGAATGAGTTTCTGAAGTCGACGGTCATATCCAAACATATTAATGACTGCTGAGTTGCCGTTTCTCCTTCGACGTGAATGGTAAACTTGGCTGTGCAAAAGAGGGAATGTGTCACTGTTTGAGGAAGGCCAACGAAGTACTGACCTTGGGGTATCTGGGGGGGCAGTGGAACGGATTGCGCAACGGTATATTCGCCCTCTGTAACTGGACATTGTATGTCGGTATCAGCTTTTTTACTATGAAGTATTTAGTAAAATGAAGACAATCAACGAGAACAGTAAAAAACATACGCTTCATCACAAACATCCAGCTCCTTGGTGAGGAGTTTGATCGAACCAAGCTTGACTAGAACGTTTACCGTGGTTCCGGACTTTGAAAAGATAAATTAAGATACAGATTTTCGTCACCCTTTCAAGGGTCTGAAGACTCACGGTAATTTCGTCGTAAACAATTCCTGTAGCATAAACGGTCAAATTTTGGCCGGGTTGAGGTGGGTCGGGGGAAATCCTGATAGAGGTGACTTGGACGGCATCGCCGTCAGTGCCTAATTATGAAAAGAGAAGGGTAAAGAGACACAAAAGCGAAGTGTGTTACAATGATATCATATATCAGAAAATGTAAAATCAGTTTAGCGCACCGCAGTCGACCCACGACCACTTGTCACCCAGAGAGCTTGAAGGCGCAGCCGATAAGATTTGCTGCTCATCGCTATTAGTCATCGGAGTAGCCATGACAATCATCGCAAGATAGAGAACGGAAACACAACACCGAATAAGGCGGAACATTGTGAATGGGAATGGGAAAATAACAAGTTGTGCGGAAAGGGTGACGAATACTCTCCCTTTTTCTCTTGGCGCCCGGATGGTCACACGCCCATAACACAGCCTTGTGGCTCTTCAATAACTTTCTTGACTCCAACTTTTTGACTCCAACTGCTTTCTCAAAAAGCAGACAACTTGTTTTCGTCTTTTCTTTTCGCTCGCTTTCTCTTTGTTTAATAATTCATCATGCCTCTAGTACGGAACTACTGCTGTTGCGCTATCCCGCTGTTCAACGCCGGTATCTACATTACACTCACTGAACAGCTTGTTGTAGCTGTTACTACTGGAATTTTGACTTTAGCTACTCCTGCCCGTAAGCTGTCAACAGCAATTAACAGGCATTATACATTTATATTAATTTAATAACCACCAGTTGTGGGGGTATCTATTCCGGGTTTCGCGCCAACTGTATTTGCAGTTCTTTGCTTCATCGCAGCAGGAATACAACTCATCGGCTACTATGGTGTTTTCAAAGTACGTTTGTTTATTTCCTCTCCACAAGCTCTATTATTGAATGACCGGACTATCACTCAGGAATCTACTACCGCCTACCGCCGATATACCACGCTTCATTTAATAAGCGTCGTCGCTGTCTTTGCATACGCTGCTGCCTTTATCGCCGTTTCTGCCTCAAAACACTCGGTAGCATCGTCCCACTGCATCTCCACTTTCTTCCCCCCTCAACCAAGGTTAGTTGTTTTGGAATCATACGTTTAAAACCAAGGCTTAGCATTAACTACATCATTCACATTTCCTATGTAGTTCAACTGCTACGTCTTTTACGGATCCAGAATCAGAAGGCAAGACCTTGTGCAACATCTTTACATGGGTTAACGTTGGTCTTCTCGCCGGACTTTGGGTAGTAATGGTCGTTTTCCACGTACGTCTTGTTACTCGGTTTCTAGTTTTCAAAGAATTCCTTACATTTCTCGTATTTACCCCACATCACTCCTGTTTCCTTAGTTTTATCTTTACCTCGTCGTCACAGGATACGGTGCGACACAACGCGATGATCACTCCAAATATTACGCTCTGTATTCCTTCAGCTCCTTCCCTGCCAATTCTCAAAATCCACTGCGTGCCTCAGACACGATTGGTCTTAACAACATGGACGCATGGGACACACGCGAAAGCATGGATACTGTAGGCTTTGAAAAACAGAATGCACAATACGCAGGCGTGACGAGCACATATCCACCTCCGTCTTTCCAACGGGAGGATGTATATGAACGGGATCAGTATCGATGAAAAAGTTGGACCGGTGCACCTCCCCTTCCTTCCCCACGAGTTGAAGCCCTATTTGATCTTTTTTAGCTCTCTTTTGCAGTTTGTTTTCGTTTTTTTTAGTTCTCTGTCCGTATACGAGGATACTACATGGACCATGTATTAACATACATTAATTTATTATAATATTGTCGGTACGAAAAATACATCGTACGTTCAGGCAATTAAGTATGTCGCGATTGTCAAGGAGTCAAGAAAGATACCACTGGATGCGCCATCGCTTGATTAAGAACGAATTATATACGACAAGACTGAGGTTATTGGCAAACTTACATTTCTGCTACTTATGACAACACTCCTGGCGCAACTGCTTCTCCGCTATGGGACAACGCAAGAATGAGTTTCTTCAAAGACAAACAAAATTTTATCAACAACACAAACAACGCTTCGTATGAGGTAATTTTCCAAAAAAAAAAATCTAATTTTTGATTATGGCCGACATTAAAAAAACTCTTGCAGGTTAAGCTACTCCTTGTTGTATTCAATTATTCATCACCTCAGAGATAACATACCTGTTAGCGGAGCTCAGCAAGAATGATTCAATGAATCGATATCGCGCATTGCAGGTAGCTAATCAATCATTGGAATGGGGTCGGTTTCATGCCAGCGTAAGTAAAGTTATAATCTTATGTTATAGTTCCTGGCAGAGGAGACGCAAAAGAGATAATGGGTTTTCGAGCGGATGAAGTTTTTTCACGTAACGTCCATGACCCGCTTGGTAAAACCTGTGTCTTTTCCTACCGGGACTAAAATATAGGTGAAACGGATTTTGAGGTACCATCTGGCAGAAGGGACGCAAAAGAGATAACGAGTTTTCGAGCGGATCATCTTAATAAAACCTGTGTGAAATATAGACTTTTTCTACCGGGAATAAAACACAGGTGGAGCGGGTTTCGAGGTACCATTGCTTTTCGAAGTAAACAATGGTACACCAACATTTATTGAACGTAGATAGAAAGCGTACCTTATATGATGGATCGTCACTCCAGAGAACTAAAACACGAATTTGTAGCTCAGCAACATCGATAGGGTTTACTGATGCATTCACCGGGTCATTGTTATCTACCTAAACTGGCACTTGCAGAGATGAAGAAAGGTGGAAATCATTCAAAAATGAATGTGAACGTTGGGGCCACCGCCAGTCTCCTTCCAAATAAAAAATCGCAGATTGAAACGAACCTTTCAGTAACGACTCAGTTATCGTTTAATCGTTTGTATAACCTGTCGAAAACAGTGTCAACTCGACGTTCTGCGTGACGAAAGATGAATTTACAGAAGATGCTAGTAATAGGCATATAGGACTTCAAGCGTTACGAACGATTGTACCTAGACTGTTGAGGTTTTATTGTTGCGTCCGAACAACCTTGTTAGTTGGACTGGCATGCTCACTCAACATTCCAAGATACGGGAAGCGCTAAATCAATGCCGCAATCATAGCTACTTGGTGCTTTGAGTATCTTTATCCAGAGTTGGGACCTATACACGTTTTGGCCACAGGATGCTGAGGGCCCAATGCGATAAGCGGAAAATGAATGAAAATCGAAAGTGTTGGACCGTTTATTTAACTGTCCGAAGTAGAGAAATCCAAAGAAATCAGCGTCAATTAGAACATAGGCATGAGATCCGCTGATCTGAAGTCTATAAAACTTATATGTAGTGTGCCGTTTGTGAACCAAATTTGTGAACAGGAGCAGAATGCAGAACTTTGGGAAAATTTTCAACTTCCGCGAAGCCAGCATCTCAGGATTACATAACTTGCTTTACTCGCCCGGGCCATACTTTGACTTGAGGTCGCAGAGGTTATACGGTGTAATAAAAAATCAACATCTAATGGGCTCGAAAAAACGGATTTCGGCCGATGAGATAAATTGTCTCATTCACGCTTATTTACAAGATTCAGGTAAGTGTGTACTTCGGACGTCATTTCATGTTAGTTTTAACGATCTTCCGGATTCAGGATTTGAACATTCTTCTTATGCTCTGCGAAATGAAGCTCGGCTCGATTATTCCCAGCACACTAATACACCTGTGCGTCGCGGTGAGCTTGTGGATCTTCTCTCCAAAGCTCTTCTTTACACCGAAGTCGAGAGTCATTGGAACATCGATCCAAACAAACACTGTGACGCTCCATTTTCACTTCTTCTCCCACACAAATGTAGTTTTGATGCTACAAATTCCCAGCCTAATCCGGAATCTTCCCCTTATCAAACTTCCCGTCCAGAGCTGTTTCCATTTACAAATGGAACCACTCATACTTCGACACCGACAGCTCAAAAACGCAAAGCAGGTTCTATCTCTTTTAGCGACATGCGCCCTGAGAAACGAATATGTGTTCCTGAAGACGTCGAAATGCATTTAGGCTCGCATCTTCTGGTATCTTGAATGTTTTTACAGTATTTATGTCTTCTTTAGCACCGAATGTCCAGAGGAGTACGGAGAATGAAAACGCAGAGAAACTATTAGATGAAAAAACAGGGTCACCGCGACTAGTGGAGACATCAGGAGAACCGAGTCGAGTAGATAACTCGAACTCTGCTGTGGAATTAACAATGGCAGAATGCCCTGTTGTCTTACTATGTGGACATGAAGATGAGGTTTGTAGCCATTCCTTATTTCATGAAAGGCACCTCGTAAACTAGATCACCCCATCTCTTGTAGGTATTCGCTTCAGAATGGAACCCTATTTATCCGGATTTATTAGCTACAGGGTATGTATGCATTATTTTTGTCCAACCTCCTGCTAATAATATGGCGGATGTATAGGTCCCGAGACTCAACGGCTCGAATATGGTCTTGGCAAAATGTGAAACTAAAGCTTGAGAAAGACACAATCTCACCACAAGGAATTCCCCCAGATTTTCGGCTTTCATATCCAGACTCCGTAGTTTTATCGCATACGGAAGGATCTGGTCAACCCGATATCATAACCTTGGACTGGAGTCCTGACGGTAACCTCCTTGCCACTGGTTCCTATAATTCTTTGTTACGGGTCTGGAACAAAAATGGGGAAGTCTACATGATACAAACTCGTCACTCGGTAAGAAAAAACTCAGAAATTTTTTTGATACATCTACTCAAACCTTATCAATAGGGCGCTATAGTTTCCGTCCAATTTTCTCCAAACGGAAAATACATGCTAAGTGCTAGTTTAGATGGAGTAGTCTGCGTTTGGAACATGATGTCAAGAATATTACACATCGAATTCCATAACGAGTCTAGTGTGTTTTTCTCCATATCTACGTTTTCCCTATTTTTCAAAAACGGCTTTAATCAGAATGTTTGGATATCGATTGGTTTGACGACTCAACATTCGTGACATGCTCGTCTAGCCAAGACATAAAGATGGTTTCGATATATCCCGATGATGCCTTCCGAACGTTTATCCAATCAGACCAAGCCTTGCGAGTTTTTACGTAAGTGCAATACTGCTTTCTAGATAATTGAAAATTGAAAATTTTGCATTTTTATTTATCAATGCTTTCCAGGGGGCACACCAGTGACGTCAACCAAGTCAAATTCAATAAAGACAAATCCCTATTGGCGTCTTGTTCTGACGATTCCACTGCTCGCATATGGACACGTGAAGCATGGACAAACGCGGATGGATCAGTGATCACTGTCCCAGAGCCAAACCCGTCGTGTGAAGCAAAAGTGGTACTCTTGGGTCATTCGAGCTCAATCGTTGCTATTCAGTGGTGCCCTGTCAAGGGAGGCAACACACAGGTCACCTTAGCCACGTGATTAATACTTCTATAATAATTCCTTATTTTCAACCATTAACAGGTTCTCAGGTGTTCATTCGACAGAACGGCCCGATTGTGGAATGCGAACGACGGAAGTTGTCTTCGTATCCTAGATCGTAGCACTCAACCTTTACTTTCGATTTCCTTTGACCCTACTGGTCACTATCTTGCAACAAGCAGTGAGGACGGACAGTTATACATTTATGATATTGCGGTAAATTCACATTACGTCGGAGATTAGAAGCATATTTACATTAGATTTCAGACGGGAGACATCACACAACGTTGGCCGACGTCTGGTTCAGGAGTTGGTCCTATCTATGATGTTAATTGGCAGAAATTCGGTGGTTCCTATCTTGCCATGTGTCTAGGATCAAAACTTGTTGCTGTCATGGACACCAACCGGTTACCTAAAATATTAAATGCTTAGTTGTAAAACTCTGGTGGGCGACAACAGATACACCTTTTTGCATACGAAATGTTTGCACATGAGCTTCGCGAACTACGATGGAGAATATCGGGCACAATTTGTGTAGGCAGTCATAAGTTCTTTGTTGGATACTATATAGTGCTACAACCCCAATTGCCTTTACGACTCGTTATGCTGTTGATCCAGTAAATAAGAAAGCCTACATTGTAAAATCTAAACATGCATACGGATGACTTCGGCTCAGTGCCGCGGCCGGCTCTGATTATGTAAAATAGCCGACTCAATGACGAAAGCTCCTTCGCCGGTATACTAAGACATGCTGGCGGCGTCGCCTTCGTCAAGACTCAACATACTACTATCATTTACTGGAAAACAGACTTCCTCCTTCCTGATGCGACACCAACTTGGTTCAATTCGCTCCATAGGAATCAACCGTCCACGAGTTTCCTTCACGACATCAGCGTTCTCCAAGTTCAAAAACCCAACTTTGAGTGGCAGATTCTTTACTCACAGTAGGGGATATGTTACAGAAACGCCCTTGGTATCATCTTCCAAGGAAGAGGCGTGGAGAAGATATGCAAGTAGTGCCGTGAGTGTGGTTGTTTTGGTAAACCCCCGAATTCGTAGATTCGAAGATTCGATAGTTAATTATAGGTGGAACCGCGGTGGGAGTGCACCTTCTCTTGAATAGGGAGACACGGGATGGGCTTTCTACGTATGAAAAAGATTACCTTCATGAAGCATTTCAATATACCGGTGGTGGTTTAGCATTGACTGCCCTTGCCGCCAGAGGCTTGTTCACAAGCGGGGCGGTATATCGCATTATGGCAACCAATCCTTGTAAAATTTTTTACTTTGTGCTAGTCAAGTTTTCCTGTTCACGCGTATTCTATAGGGATCGTTTTGGGAGTGAGTCTTGTGTGAGATTCATCCATTGATTGCTTTTGTTAGCAGGAATTAACCTTGTAATGCAACAGAGGGAGTATTGGAACAATGATGGGGGTATATTATACTCCCCCTGAAGATTCGGCGACGAAACATCTCTTTTGGCTCGTAAGCGTTGAATTTTGCCCACCGCTTTAGATTCTTCATTTGACTTTTCAGGGGTTCAATGCATGCCAAGCCGCGACTTTAAGCCCTCTTTTCTTCTTCAGTCCAGCGATCTTGTCCAGAGCCGCGTTGTATACCTGCGGGGTGGTGGGATCCTTGAGCTACGTCGGGGCCACGGCAGCTAATGACAAATACTTGTACCTCGGAGGACCGTTATTGGCAGGTATGCTCGGAAGTTCTTGTCCGGGATATTCCCCACTCATATTAGCGTTTCAGGAGTAACTGTAGTCGCACTCAGCTCTTTGGCTCCGATGGTCCTTCCTTTGGGCGTTCGCAGCCTCGCTTTTGCGGAGTCACTTTGTAAACTTAATTTCCATATAATCTAAGAATTTGCCGCTAACTCCTTTAATAGCTTTATATGGCGGTCTAGCCGTTTTTGGTGGATTCGTCCTTTACGAGTATAGTCATACTGCCTTCTAGCCCTGAACAAGTATGCTGATCTATCATTCTAGCACACAGAAAATACTGCATCATGCGCGGCTGGCCCAAACTGGTCTCATCAAACGAGATCCGTTGAAGGAGAGTATTTCGTTGGAATTAGATATGCTGAATATTTTGTAAGTCATCATACAAATTGCATTGCACCAATCTTTAACGTCTGATTAACGTCCAAAGCATCCGATTGGTTCAGATATTTGCAATGCAACAAAACAATGGGAAAAAATAGATACATTGTATTACACATGTAAACACTTCCAAATTGATAATAAGCCGCCACTGCTCCAGTCCAAATGTAGATATTAAAATCGGGATTACGTCATGTAGATGGCCAACTCACCGGTGTGACCAGTCAATTGGTCACCTGAGATAAGACTTTGCTTTCGCAAATCGTAAAACTCCAACATGGATTACATGGATGATGAAGAGGCGTTTGAAGGGCCAGATGCATATGTCGATGAATATGAAGAATACGACATCGACGATCAAGTTGCTGAAGACGACCACGATGAAGGGGAGGATGGCTTGGACATGCAACGACGGTCTATTGTAGACATGTTAAATAGTATGCCACCATTCTCCTTTTCAAAGAGTGATCTGATAATGTATGGGTTTAGATGCATTCGTTTCGGTCATACCGGATAGTTCAAACATTGAACCTGCGGGAGACAATGGTGCAATTTTAACATCCAGTTTGACAATGGATCAAGTCCGTTTGCTGTTGGCCGCTGCGCAATCACACGGGTTGCGGACAAGCTTGGGGCTCTCAGGTGAAGATAATTTTCAAGAAGAAGAAGAAGAAGAAGAAGAAGAAGAAGAAGAAGAAGATCCAGATTATGCTCCGCCGGACGAAGATGATGATGACGGTGAAAACTATTTAGGTTTAGGTTTCGGTCTTGGTCGAAGAACTCAGGCTGCCAAAACATGGTTCAAGCCTGTCACAGAGCCTCAAGAGGCTGGTGTTCGTTTAATCCACAGTGGTGAATTTGGAAGACTTGCCCCAAATAAAAGTCGAAATATCCGCCGAATGTTTAAAGAAAGAGAATCTAGAGTAACTCGTCATGGACAGGGTCTTCATAAGGAAGATTTCGCTAGAGTATGTGCGTTCTACGTTTTCGTGAGGGCCTTCATTGATTTCATGCGAAGGGGCTTGTACCAAATACCGATGGGACTGTGGTAGCGAGTTATGGGAGCAACGCTTATTCCGGCCAATATTCAGCTGGTATGCCAGAATGCGCCTCATACGGTGATTTTCACTGAAATGACATTAGATTCCTCCTTTTTTTATACCTGCTGTCAAGGTATTTGTACCGCTAGGCTTCTGAAGACGGTTATTTAGGTTACAATTAGATTGGCTTCTTCATGTTTACGATGCAAAAGCACCTCTGGATTCGTCCATACGCGACTCTGACCGACAGAGACAACGTATAATGAATGATGATGATCATGAAACTACCATGAAAACCATCAAAACTGTTCAAGCCGTACCAGGGTCATGGACTATAACAGACGTAGGTTCAGCCAAAGTCTTGTAATTGTGATATCGTTCTTATCTCTTTTCAAGTCACATTTGAGCCCTGATAACGAAAGGTGGGGCTAATACGACACCCTCAGTAATCTAATATGCTAAAAATTATTTATAAAGGCTTATATATTCCTCAATAGTATGTTTCCTTGACCTTTCTTATCAGCGTATACTCACATGGTCATAGACATCTACTGTCTATATGACGAAAACATTTGAACCTTCTGCTCCGCAAATCCCCTTGAAATTCGGCTCCTCCGGAGGTGGTCGTCGCCGAACGTGGGATTCTGATGCCGATGATTTTGGTATATATAGCTGCCGCTTTTCAGCTGATGGGAATGAAGTTGTTGCTGGAGGGAACGGCAGTGATGGCGGGGAACTTCGAGGTAATTCTTTCTTTCTTTCTGTGGCGTCTCATCTTTAGATTCTCATTATCTTCCTTGTTAGTATATGATTTATTAGCGGAGCGTAGAACTATCGTTATCGACGCCCATAAAAATGACGTTAACAACTGTTGTTGGGCGGATACTTCATCCGGAAATATCTTAATCAGGTAGGGTGTTTATGAAATGTTAGTTGATAATTTACTAATGAGTTTCGTAGCGGCTCTGATGATAGCTTTATAAAAGTTTGGTGAATACCCACGGTCAGTTATGGTATATGGTTACTGACTATATTTTACTACAGGGACAGACGATCGCTAGGCTCAACACAAAAACCCTCGGGGGTTTTGCTTGGTCATACTCAGGGTATAACCTACGTATCAGCGAAGGTGAGCCAACTACTCACAGGTCATGATTCACGATTTGTTCAATCTGATATAGGGCGACGGCCGATACATCATCTCTAACGGAAAAGATCAAGCTATTCGTCTTTGGGATCTACGTAAAATGTATAGTAGTGCCGATTTTGAGGAAATTGGAAGCAAATTTTACGGTCATCGTGGGTTTGATTACCGGTTAATTGAAAAATTTCCATATCTGCGATATTATGCTCATGGTCGATTCCTTTAGATATGGCACATACCCCAAACCAATGCGTGAAGCTCATCCACGCGATTGCAGCATAATGACCTACCGCGGGCACCAAGTCTTTAGAACACTAATTCGCTGCCACTTCAGTCCTATTGAAACGACAGGCGCTAAGTATATATACACCGGCTCATCTGACGGTAGAATTCATGTACGTAGGAGTGGTTTTTTTGAATCCATCTTTTTGACTGAGGATGTTTGGCAATTTTATTCAGATATATTCTTTGGACGGACGTGTCGTGCAAATTCTGGACCGCGGAAATACTTTGCCCATATCTTTTGATCCTTCAGAACCTGTTCCGCCAGACAAGGGTAACAGAGCTCCTGTTTGTGTCAGAGATGTTAATTGGCATAGTCAAGTGAGTATTGAGAATACGCATTGATTATTAGATAAATAACAAATTTCGTTATAGGAGCCCGTGATTATGAGCGTAGGATGGGAGAGCGGGTATGGACGTAGCAGCGTGGCCCGACACGAATGGAAAGGAATTGGGAAATTCGGTGATGGCATGGGGAATTTAGAAGATTACGTTGAGAAGACGAGGCTGAACAATTCGGAAAGGCGGTATCAAGCTAGGTCTACTACACGTTCACATATGCCTGGATCATTCAGCTTCGAGAGCGATGATTAAATCAATATTTTTGTGACTTTTTCATTGCCTGCTTTATTTTCTAGATCCTTGTAAAAATATAATGTTTTGAACCTTTCTTTTTCTATCTAATTATTTACATTTCCCCAGAGCCATACACCGGCCGCTACAAATGCGAAAGGGCCAACCGTGAAGTACCAGAGTCTGACATCTATTTGAGAAATTGTCTTTCTACTCAATGGAACCAAAACATATTCTACAATATTAAATGGAGGGGGATAAGTTAAAGGCAGCAAGCCGTCAACAGAGGTCGAATATTTGATGATTGCTCGTATAAGGAAACGATGTGCTGCAATACCATTTTCGATTCCGAATTTATCCCAGTGAGGCGAACCAAGGAGTCTGTTTGATGAGCTGGAGAACCGAACGATTAGTGCCCCGAAAAGGGAAATAAGCATCAGAACGCTTAGAGCCAGGAATATCAAAAACCCAGTCCGAACCGAGAGAGGGGATGCGTTGGAAACGTCGGCTCCAAGGGAAATCACGATGACATCGGAAAGAGAGAGAGATAAAAGTACTAGAAAAACAACTATCATTGGCAGAAGAAAAGTCAATGAGGGGAATAGGCAATATCTGAAACATCCTGAAAAAAAAGTTGAAATAGGAAGGAAGGCCTGGGGCTTAAACAGTAGGAGATGGCTTGGGAATTCTGATAAATGCATTTGGATAATTTGAATGGACAACACAGTCAGAAGTAGGGTATGAGAAAAAGAGTCAGGCTGGGAGTCCAAAAGGGTCGAAATAATTGCCGTGGTATGCGGGATCACCGTAGAAAGCTTAAAATGGAAAGCAATGGTGGAGGTGCTGTAGAGTATAATCCAAGCGACGAAGGCAGTCGTAATGGGGTCTTGTGGATTGTCAAATAAGCCGGATGGAGGATATAAGACTAACGCCGATAAAGAGAAAAGATATAAGACATGCGATATTAGATGTACACAATGAAGAGTACTGATTGAAAAAAAAAAGATAATGTTGAAATGTTATCAAACGAGCGTGAGAATCAAAGAACACACCGTGGAGAACGAATTATATTGTCCAGTCTTTGTATTCGAGAAACATCAAGGGTAAATGTTTTACTAGAGAAACCCATTTGCCACAGAGTGGTAATGGACTGCGATAAGAAGGCATCAGTGATAATTTCCCGGGGAATTTCAACGTGGTTCAAAAGGTCTAGTACTGGAAACAAGTGTTACATTCATTCGTGGAACAACCATGGAATAGTAGAAATAAATGCCCACTACACAAGTGTTTGGTTGCGGAAGGATCCACTTTGAATTTATACACCGGGAATGCACCAAATTGTCTTTCGAAATCATCGTTTGCTCTGATTGCGCTCAGAAGTTCGCCAAACAGCAGTAGACTCATCTGACTAAGTCTTGCCTTTATGTCGTCGTGATCAGCAGGCAATGTTAAATGATACAGAACCACTAGTAATTCAAACGCGAGAACTGGTACGGGAACATTGTCATTTGCGCTGTCCGCGCGACGAAGAGAATGTTTGAAGTCGATTAATTGGGAGGTACCGGCGTCAATTGTGGGTTCGGAAATACAAGGCAATAATGTTTTCCAGTCATTACTTGGCAGCAGCGACGTTGTTTCATCTCCTTCAAAAGGCGGATGCGAGTTGGACATGTGGGATATTAGAGAGGCACTGCAGCCAAAAGCTTATTACGTAACCTGTTATTTTTTTTTCTTTAATTTTGAACTGCAATCCAACTCGTGCTGTAACCCGCCCAAACATTGATGACTTCTTCTCCGTCACTTGTGCGATAAATCAACGTTGGGTCATTGATACTTTCAGTGCTGCCGACCCCCAGGTTTCCGTGTTCGTTCCAACCCCAGCCCCATACTTCGTTAGCAGGAACACGACTTTCAACTCTCTTCAGACAAACCAATACATGTTCACTCCCACAGGCCAGTTTTACAAACTGACGTGTCGCAGTGTCAAACGGAAACTGGATAATTTGAGTGGAAGAGTTGTTTGAATGTTCCGGTGGTCTCTTCTTCCCCTTTTCCGTGGAGAAAATGTGCCACGATTCAGGAATTTCGCCGGGATGACGATATACTACATATGATCCTCTCCATGTCGTTCCAATTTGAATACCGCTGAAAATATCATCAAGACCATCCAGCTGGCCCTTTCTGTTTGAGCCGAGACCCTGAATGCGACCAGAGTCTTGTAAAAAGATAGTATGTTGGTTGCCCAATGCCAAAGAATCGATTTCTGCATCGAGTGGCAAATAGCTTGGACGGGAAAGTATATGATCTTTACACTGCGGTGTTTGTCCCAATTGTCCGTGCCGGCAGCTGCCCCATCCTACAACTCGAAGGATATCTAGGTCTCCAACATACAGACGTGCGACGAGGATAATATGATGAACGCCAGCGACGAGATGTATAATTTGGAAACCTGACAGCTCATTCCCATAAGTAGAAAAAAATAACTCCCAGAGTTGTATTTGCAAAGGAGCGAAAGCGTTTGGTAACTCGTGAGGCATTCGCCCTAAGCCCAAGTTACCTAGTTCATTACTCCCAAAAGATACTAAGATATCCCTCGAATTTCGTCCATCTGCTGTATCTATTGGACGGAAGACAGCAAAAGTCGTATTCCAGGATGCGGCCACGGTGTGAGGTTCAAGTTCGTGTTGCTCGGGATGCAGTCGTAAACTTGAAAGAACCTTGTTATCTAACCGCCGGAACACTGTTGAATGACTTGGAGAGTTCTCAGATAACTCGAAATCCGGCTGTGTATATCTACTATCGCCACAACTCCATATTTCTTGCCTTGACGAGAGCGTGGATCGCAATAATAGGATAGTATGATTTGACCCGCAACAAATAGCGAGGGGTTTTCCGGGACATACAGTTGTTATAGATCCCCCGGTGGGCGAGATAAAATAGCAGGGTCTGAAAACACTGGTGTCTTCTAAATTGTTCTGACCTAATTGACCTTTGGCATTGGAGCCCGAAGAGAGTAGTTGATAAGAATTCATCGTGTTATGTAAGGATACATTGGTACAGGGCTGAATACAAAATTGAATGAAGAATAAAAAAGAATCAGAAGTCAACGAAGGTAAAACAAATGATTTTGTTAGAGGGAACGTAATATGCAGAACTTGATAACAAGAACAGAAAAGAATGTCAAAACGCATAAAGCGTAGAATGCGAGCAGACATCGGCGTGCCCATTTTAACTCGGTTTCTCGTAAAACCTTGAGTAGGTATGCTTTTTCTTCTTCGGTCTTTCCTAGCTCCCATTGTGGTGTTGGTCTGAGTGGAGTGAATAGGATATAAATTCCAGCCAGCCAGAATGGGAAGAAGACTAGTAGCCAAAAGAACAATAAGCCTCTACAACAAGGTACTGGAAGAGTGATGACGTCTACTTACAGAATCCATATTGGAACATAAAACGTGCCAGGGTTAATGGTTCCCCATTTGAGTGAAGCTCTTCCGGTGAGAAATATTCTTTATTGTATGTCGAATAAGGAGGAGGAAAAGAGCTTGGTGAAGCCATCTCGGTTGAAGAATAATTGTCCAGTTTTGGGTTGACATCCTCCCGAGAAACAATAACCTCAGGGGAATCAGGTTGCGAACAAGATGCATCTGTCTTATTCCAAGTTCCGATAGTGATTTCGACACCGGCAGTGGAAGAATAAGCTTGTGGAGATGACATGATCTAGAAAACAATGAGAATCCGAGCAGGGAGATAAATCAGAAGAACATACGATAATTGGAATGCTGGAGGATAGAATGATGAGGATGGTGTAGAAAAATGGCCGTACATCTCTACGGTTTTATACCGTCGGGGACGTTGTGTCGAAATCCCATTACGACGGTGTTTGAGGAGACTCTGACTCCATCAATCATGGACCTACAAAGGTAAGCGCCACTGGCCGCGCTATCGGCTCGACACAGACACAAACACCGCGTTTTCCTATTCCAGCGAACAATTGGATCGTAAAGACTTTTCGTTCAAGCAAAGTTCAAACGATCTCGGAACTCTTGATTTAAGCAGAACGAGGCCGCGAATAATTTGGCTCAATACAGAAGAAACCTGAGATCATCTGGCACTAATACTAGTACAAGATATGTGTACAAATGGAAACAAAAATAGCGCATTATTTCGCCTTTGGCGTAATGTCCGTAAATTTCAGAGCGAACGCCTCGTCGTCCGGAAACATCAACTTAGACTCTTTGCTTTGGATGAACCTCGCCCGTCCACTAGGGTAGAATTCCACCCCATCGAACCATCGCCCGAGATTTCTGTTGCTTCTAATAATCCCGTTAATATCCGTAAAATCGACCGTGTTGAGAGGAATAATGTGCTCTTCGGCAACATCTGCGCAGAAAATGAGGACGCAAAGCCATAACAAAAGCAAAAGAAGCGGTGGGACCTTACATCTTATTCGACCATCTAGCGTGTAAGTGTTATAGAATGGCTGTTTCCTTCCGTTTGGCAGGTCGTCTACACGCATTCGGAAAATCCAGTCTTCACTGGTATCACAATAATACTTTGGGATGAAAGACAAGTCAGTACAGGCAGTTAAGACAGGTACAGATCTAACTGACGCACATCCCATCCTTTGATTACACCAACGTAGTCATATTTTTTATGCTGAAAAAACATGCCAACATAATATTGAACGTCTTTTCTGCCTTCTTTCCTGGGCAATTCTCTGGAGGATTGACTATCTGTACGAAGACAAAAATTCAATTGATCTTGAGCTCCTAACGTCAGATGGGGTCGAAGATGATGCTTCAGAGTAATGGGTCTATCCAAAGGTCCTTCTGAACCATCGTAAAGATGCTGTATAAGCCGTCCGTCACCTGTCAGCAAGACCCCCGCACAATATGCAGCGCAATGCGCCGTCGTGTGTTCACATTCGTTCGGATGAATATAGCGATCCAATGAGGATATGATGTTTTTGACCGCACGCAGGAGCATAAGGGAGGATCTGGCGGGCTCAGTATATGGCGCAATCGAGACGATGTTTTGGATATTCAAACCCATGTTCTCTAAGACAGAGGGTAACTGTGAATAAGATAAAATCGCCTTGGTTGACGAGTCGTATACATCAACATAGACACGTTCTCCGCCCTCTTCAGATGGAAGAATAATTGCTAGCACCTTGTGAGGAAATGCCACTGGGTGAGCGTCATATCCAAGTCGTCGTGCTATGGATGTGAAGACGTGAACGAGGGATATCGGCAGCGCAGTATGACGTTCAAATAGAACATGATGAAGAAAGTTATGCATCAAGTCGCTGTGAAGCTGACGAGACGGTTTTGTAAAACCGTACTCTCTCATCCATCTACAAATTTCCTCAGCAACGGTCGGTATTGAAGATTCCTGAGAGATGTTCCGAGCCTGCAGTTGTTGTTGACAGATTTCGGCTAATCGATCCAGTTCTCTGGTGATCTGAAAGGAAAAGACTTGATGAGAGAGAGAGTTAGATCATGGGATAGAGTAAGAAACATGCCTGTTCAACGTCATATCCGAAAAACGCGCTCAAAGCTGCCAGAGTCTTCTCGAAGGAAACCTCGACGTTGCAACATAATTCAGCCCATATTGCAATTGATCTACCCCGAGCAATCAAAGTAGACAGCTCTCTGGCCCAATATTGACGTGTAAGGCATTGAGTGGGGGGATTGGTAGCGGAAGCCGGGCCTACATGGACGCTTTCTATTGCCTTTAATGCATCCCAGATGTCGAGTCCAAAATCGTCGACTATAGCCAGTGCCATTGATTCTCTGTCATTTGGGTCATCCATTATGGAATTTAGCAGCGTTAAAGCTTTAGAATCACGCTCGCTTCGGATTCTGTACATCGTCGCAAAATCGTCGGGCTCGTATTTTTTTCTCCTTTCCGCATCTCGAAGAGGGTCAGAGTAACTCCAGCGTGCTTCATAATGTTCCTTCCATATTTCTAAAAATATTTTGTACGGTTAAAAGAGTTCTAAAATCAGATCACGCAAATCCTTGACCGGATATAAGAAAAACCGAACTCACTGGAAAGCCGGGAAGTGACTAAGAACCTCGAATTTGCCGTTCCGAAGTTACATAAAACTCTAACGCTTTCTTTGCCTTGGGAATAAACAGGCAAAAACAATAAGATGCGTTCCAGAAGTTCAGTGGGAAGCTGAGGAATTCCGTCCATGTGTTGTCATCGTTAGCCTGAGAGGGCACTAGGGTTGTACTCAGTCTTAGTGACCGATGACTACTGTTTGGTGTCACACACGCAACTATTGGACCTGCATGACGCGATATGTATTGTGAAGACGGCAAGTTTATAACAACTTTGGTTTAAGAATGATGTATGGTGAACAAAATACAGGCTACAAAGGATACAAACAGACAATGATGGCTACAGACGAATTGATGATCGATGGAAGTATTGAATGTGAATGTGACGAACGAATTTGATTAAGAAAAAAAAAAAAAAAAAAAGAAATGCTTATGGGAGATAGGGGGTCATAAATAAACTGAATTGAAATGCGAGAACTGTCATTGTGACTTGGTGTGAGATGCAAAGCGAATGGTGATAGCGATAATGATGACGGCGACAACAAGCACAGAAAAGGCGGTAAGACATCGATAGGCCCATTTCTTTTCAGTGCCGCGAATGAGTTTTAAAAGTTGTTCTCTTTCATGTTCTGTTTTGCCGTCTTCCCAGTCGGGGGTAGGCCGTAAAGGCGAAACAAGAATTATAATACCGAGTATCCAAAAAGGAAAGAATACTAAAATAGGCCATTAGGTAAAAAAGAAATCGAGGCGAACTAATGGAATTACTTACTGAAACCATATAAAAAAAAGAAACGAGCAAGGGTAGGCGGTTCCTGGGCAGCATACACGTCTGACACGGTGCTTTGAAGGACGTTATGTGCGTAAGGAGAATAGGGAGGAGGCTGTAATGTAGAAGTAGGGGACGGTGCGCGAGTAGTTAAAAACGAATTATGGTCGGGAAGGGCGCCGAAAAAAGAATCAAAAGCATTGCTAGGGATTGTATAAGGGGCGGCATCGCTGGTGGAAGCACGCGCGGAGTGATAAACGGAAGGAGGCGGATTCGGAATGGAGGTCATGGGAGCGTTCTGAAACGCAGAAGAAACGGGTATGTTTCCAAAAGTATTATTTCTTTTGAGAGATATAGATTTTGTGAGTGTCTTCCACAAGGACGACAAAGGACCAGCCGATTTTAAAGTAGTAGTAGATGAGTGAGTAGTAGACATCTAGTATGATCTACACACAAAAAATGAGTACAGAGTTCCATTTCAGTTTTGAAAGACTCACTGAGATATGCAACGTTCGTCAGGAAATGGGGGGAATGAACAGCGAGTGCTTGTTTTTTTTCTTTTCTTTGACACATTGTATTTCATATATATATATATGTGCAATTCGAAGGGGATCATGAGCGCATACGCGTTGGACGCCCATCATACATCATGGCATGGATGGCACCTTGTATTTTCGACAACGTGCACCCACAATTCTCTCGGTTCTGACACTTTGCTTCCGAACTCAGTTTCTCGCCCGGCATTCCGATCCACGTACGTAAGCAACTGAAGCCTGCACCGGCGTGTCCGGGCAACTTATTTATAGACACACGTACATGACGTGAAGAATACTTATGCATATGGTCCTGTCAGTTATGGATAAAGATTATTTCCATACAGTGTTTTAATGACAATAAATTGGATAAATCGGATACCCAGAGTCCATTCTCTCAAGCGATGCAGTATCCCCAGGATACCTCCTTGAAGGCCTCCCCAAGTTTTCAACGCTTGTTAGGCGATAGCGAACTTTCTTATTTTCTTCCATCACGAGCAGATGGAGTCAACGATATGTATATTCACATAATAGCCGTACTTACCATCTGAAATTTTAAAAAAAAACTGGTAACCAGGTACCTTCATCTAGGTTTTTGTGCACCCAGCTCTGTCATGAACCCCCGACGGCTGGCACTGGCATGGTCCATTCTTCGAATTCGCCATCCCCTCCTTGCCTCAAGAGTCCTTATCCCATGTAGTAGCTATGAGTCCATCACGTTCCAGTACGTACTTACGTTTCTCCCCAACACGTTTAGAGGGGGTACGCCCCATAAAATATATAAAACTTAGGTATTGCCCTCCGCATTCGCCTTCGCATGCACTAGAGGATGCGTCCCTCGCAATGGAGACATCGGAGAAGACCAAAGATGCCTTGATTGATTCATACCTCAACGGACCTCGCACTCTTTCAAACGATTGCCTTTCATACTTGATCTTGTCCTGTCGCGCCGATATTACGATGGGGCTACCCACTCCCCCACATACGCCTCTTGGCGACAAAGATATCAATATCGGGATTGATTCCTCTTGTGATTTCGACCTCCTAATCTGTGCCGCTCACTTTATAGGCGATGGCATGGCGTTACATACATTTGGGAATGACTTACTGTCCCTTTTGGCCGGCCAACAAAACAAGGCTGAAAAACCGCTTGATGACACCGAATTGCAAGAACTATTGACACAGGAATGGGCAACACACTGGGGCGAATGTGCTCAGCTGCCAAATTTGGTCCATGTATTTCCTCCAGCACTCGAAAGTCGGCTTCCGGAACCGTGTTCTACTTTCCAAAGGGTTGCACAAGATTTGGAATTCAATGCTTTTCAGAATCGCTCCCTTGGTGGACATACATTTCCTCGTCAAGAAAGCAGTTCCAAACGGCACACCATCGTCCCGACTACTTGTTTCAGCAAAGAGGAAACAAGCATAATTCTAACACAGTGCAAGAAGGAAGGTGTCAGCATATCTCACTTGTTACTCGTCATATGCAACAACGCCTGGATTAAAACTGGGAAACCCGATCCACGAATTCCCATGTAAGCACACATAGCTACTTTAAGCGGATGAATTAATTAACCGTATGTCTTTTTTAGGATGATGTATTCCGCTTTAAACCTCCGTCCATATTTCCCGTCAGTTTCCGATGCATATTCATCAAAATTATGTGACTCCTACTGGTTTTTGGCAGTGGGTTATTTTAACGTCGTTCTTCCTTCCTTCCCTTCTTCTTCCATTTTTTACCGGGCCCGTCAAACAAGACTACAATGCATTAACGCAGTAAAGAATCAGCTTTTTTTGTCAAGAACTCGCTGCATGGCGCACCAGAGAAGAGTAAACGCGAAGATATTTGCGGACATGGATGACCGGGTGAAGCTGGGAGAGATATTGTCGACTGGCAGCGGGCAGTTGGCTCCATTAACACCACATGCAACACAGAAAGATACAGGAACCAATCCAAAAATAACACCTTCGAAAGCACTTTTGGGACTTTCCCTTCTCGGGAATCTAGACGGAATGTACCAACATGACCACTATCCTTCTCTCATTTTGCACACCCTTACAACAGGCTCTAGACAGCGACGGGGTGGCCTTTTATTATTTGGATACACCTTCGCGGGAAAATTGTGGTTGAGCCTTGGGTATGACAAGGAAGCATACGATGAAAAAGTAAGCATGTGGTGGGACGAAGTCGTGCAAGAGATGAGGGATATGTCGATGAATTTTTGAGTTACGTCATTAAACGTTATGTAATACACATACAAACCGAAATGCCGACTCCACACGTGCCAAGACTCTTTCTCGGCAAATGATCCAGCGGCTTCGGCTCACCGCCATATATATGACCACTGAGCTCTGATGTTGTGAAGGATACCTTCTGATTTTGATACCCTGTTGGCAGAAAAGATGAACCCTGTGGTGTCTGTAGGGCTCTGCATCCTAACAGAAGTGCTGGTATGTCGGCTTACATGACCATGGTTTCTTTTGACGCGATTTTTTTATTAGCTCATCTTCGTGTAGGGATTTTGAGTTTGGTTCAACGTTCAAGAGTTCTAACAATTAAATATAGCAACAAAACAGTTTTGAATAGTTCTCCTCACATTCCTTTGTTATTCTTATTTCTTCAACTAGTCTTCGGCCTCGCTCTCCTCCATTTGTCTGCTTTATTTTGTACAAAGATTATTCTGCCCACGCGAGCAGAAATTACATGGCCAATATTGAGAAGACTCACCCCGACTATCGTATGTTCAATTCATTTTTCTTATTTGTTGTGCAACTTGCATAATGTTTACCCCTTATAGTTGACGAACCTCGCAGGTCTAGTCTTCGGCATACTATGCCTCCGAAACGTTGACATGTCCTTTTACCAGGTTGGTCCAAAGGTTCCTGTTCATTATATCTAAAGCTATAAAGCGTATTCCGCGTTTAGATCGCACAAGGTCTCGTCTTACCTTTTACGGTTATGACAACACTCTACACCGCAAAATCATTACCATCTCTTCGGATGCTGATTTGTGCTTCCTTTGTGACCTTTGGATTCCTCGTAGGAGTTCTACCGCTTTCGCTGTTTCCCCCTTCATTCGATACCGTTTCGTGGCCCGCATTCTCATCAGTTCGATCTATGGCGCCTTCATCGAGGGCCATGTCTTTACTTTACGGTATCCTATCTTCCTTTTGCGTTAGCTTTCATGCTATCCTCATCAAAAAATCTCTTCCATGTCTCGAGGATAGCCCCGTAAAATTAGCCTGGTGGTCACACGTAGGGGGTGCTTTCGTCCTCTTGCCGCTCATTATTTTCGCAGGTGACATCTCCTTCGTTTCCGGGCTAATAAGATACGGAATAGACATCCACGGCAACGTTGGAGGGATGGGCGTTTGGAGATGGGGGCGTTTTCTGTTAGGAAGCGTCGTGACAGGATCCTTCAGATTCTTGCTTTGTATAGCAGGACCCTTTGGCATGACAGCCATAAACCCTGTCTCCCGCATGTTTGCAAGGGTGAGGGTCCTTATCCGACGAATTTGAAACTGTTATTAATTGTGAATTAATAATTTGATATAGGCTGCAAAGGGAGTCCTGCAGGTCCTATTTGGCGTATGGCTCTTCGGAGACATTCTCACAGTGTAACGACCATCATTTTTCGTTTCTCAGTTTATCATGCACGCTCATCTTTCAATATTGCAGATCGCGTGCATCATCCATCTTGGTAATTCTGACGGGCACAAGGTACGTCACCCGACTCCTTCCTTCCTTACTCTTCCTATCGCTTACTTCGATCAAGTTTGAGTACTTTATTCGAAGCGCGGGAGTGTGCCCTGAGTAATGGAATAGAGATAGTACAGGAATTGAAAGATACTGAAGGAGTTAGTATTCAATAGATTCGAAATAGATTATGTAATGATGCCCAAGAAGAGCGTCGATCGCGAGATCGACTCGGAACGTTGGACCTGAATGTATACTTCCCAGTGAAAGCTGTCAGATCCATTATTTAGTACGTAAAGTAATAACATAACTATTTCCCTGACCTTCTCTTGAATAATCTCTCGTTCTTTACCAACACCCTTCATCACTCGCCATAATGTCTCGACGAAAAAATGGGAGCCCTGTCTGGTTGTTAGGTGTCCTTGGCATCTTCACAGTCTTCTTAACCTTAACCTGGTTGCGGACTCCAGACTACATTGATACAGTCTCCTCGTCGATATCGTCCCACGCAGCAAGCTACGGTCTTGGTCGTCTAGCCAATTCCGAAGGAGGGCAGCCATCAATTGATCACTCGACCTCAATCATCACCAACTCCGGACTCACTTATGAAGAGGTATGGAGAGCCAAAGTTGCATCGCTTTTGAAAGGAAAACCAACGGAGTATTTCAAAGGTGGGTTTCCCATTTTTTCCTCCATGTATTATGGAATTACTTACTCCATCCCCCATTTTCCGCTTCTAGATAATCTTCTGCCAGACGTCAACTATATTACTGTCTGGGTCTCGGGAGGATGGTCAAATGATTTTATGAGTTATATCAACATGATCTACTTGTCCACCCTCACCGGAAGAACACCAGTTCTTCCTCCCTTTTACCCGTCCCATGTCTCCTGGGCAGGGGGGTTCATCTATTTCAGTGACATTTTTGACCTCCCCAGAATGTCCGAAGCCATGGGCAAGACCATTCTCGAATGGCATGACGTAAAAAATCTTTCCGCGCAGGGTTTATTTGACAAAAATGAAGAAGTTGGATGTTGGTCGACCTGGAGTCTTGTCAGTCCCGAAGACGACAGATTACCGAGACCGAGCGTCATCCCTCACAAATTACGTTTGGATGTTTCTTATACGGGCCTTCCTGAATCTTCCGTGCGTTTGGGCGGGTACGGACTTCCTTTCTGGACGTTGGCGAAGCTCTCTTTCTCTTCACGGCGCGAGCAAGCCTTGGCAGAAGGAACCTCTGTCACGACTTTTAACGACGCAGGTCATTATTTACAACCAGACGACCATCTCATGTGCTTTGACATGATGTATTATGTCGGCGCACAAGATAACGACGAATGGTGGTTAGACTGGAGTCCTGCTTGGAATTTCGTTGGCAAACATGCTACTTGGAATCCTAAATTACAAAGGCTGGGCTTGAGCTACATTCATCGTGCCTTGGGTTTAGTGAATAATGGTAACGAAATACCTCCAGTTAGTGATTATCTACTTTTTGTTCATACCTTTTATCGATTCATTTTTTTTCCCACTCAGTACATCGCAATTCATGCCCGACGAGGGGATTTCCTAACTAGCGCATGCGGTGTTAACGATCCCGAAGCATGTTTCAATGATATGAAAGTATACGCTAAGCACGTCGCCAGTGTGAATGACACACTCGCCGCCAAGGGGATCCATGTTCCAAAATATAATGTTCTGGTAACTAGTGACGAATCGGATCCGCAATGGTGGAAAGAAGTTGACGCCTTGGGCTGGCATTATACGAACCACACAAGGGAAATGACAGAGGAAACGTATGGGAAATGGTACCCCTCTTTACTGGACGCCGTAACCCAGAGTCTTGCTGTCGGATTCGTAGGCACGCAGTTTAGCACATACAGTCTCGTTTCTAGTAGACGGGTAAAGGACTGGAGGGGAGGGGTCGCTGAATTTGTGAGTGACAACTAAGACGTTAATTTATCTCATCTCATTCATATTCATTACAGACGACCTTAAAAACATCAGAGTAAAAAGATTGCATTCAAATTTGTGTTCCTTTTTTTAATTGGTCTATCGTGTTGCATGTATTTATCATGGACATTCGATATATACCTCTCATAATTTATTTACCAGTACCATCGGGCTCGCTCAATTATAAACCTAAGAATACAAGCCAAAATGAAAATTATACTCAAGCAAAAGAATAGGGAACAAAGTCCAAAAGAGAAGGACAAAGACGAATCAAAACAGGAGATGAAGCCAAGATTAACGTTAAGCACGCCCCGAGCACGTCTAAAACGAGAAAAATGAGACAACAAGAGTAACTATTTACGAACGATATAAAGATAGAGGAATATCAGACTTGAAGGGGGTAAAAAAAGAGAAAATTAACTTGACAAAAGACCCAAAGCACCAGAGTTATTTAGAATAGGCTGAACACTGCTCGAGTTCGTTGGACCGCTGGCAATCAGTTTGGTCGAGGCCGCCCAGATGTTTTCGAATTTAGGATTAGTTATTTGAGTCTCAATAACAACTTGTTGTGCGATGGCACTATTTGTCCAAGTAATTGTGGAAGACGAAGAAGATTGTAACGCCCAGCGTCTGAAAACTCCTCCTTGGGAGGAACCAAAAAAGAGCTCGCCCGACGGGGTAAGGAAGCTCGAGACAAAAGAGCTAATGTCGGTGCCAAGTAATACTTCACCGAAAAGAGCTACTTCGATAATCGGGATCGTTGCGTTGAGCAAAGGAGATGATGCAGGTGGTGGCGAAGTTGGGGATTGACTTAGGTATGTAGCTGCAGCAATAGCCAAGTTCGCTGAAGGGAAAGACTGGAGCCATTGGAGAGCGACGTGTTGTATATGCGATAATGTGCCAAACTCGCGAGGATTGACGTTGAATGGTCGTATATCAGTCTCATTAGGTCCGGGAAATGCACTTAATAATTCCCCAGCATGTAGAACAACTCTAGTAGAAGCCCCAGAATTACCAAGTATAGCAGCTTGTTGAGCGACGCCTTTGCGACTGTCTGGAAATGGAAGACGTAGACGCCAGATGTCCAGTACTCCGTACACCGGTCGACTGATGAAGCAGTTAGGGTCGAAACTAGTCGCAGAAGAACTTATGGAGGGAAGACCAAAAGCCTGCGTTTCAACCAAGTTGATTGAACCTATTTGGGAGCTTGAAAGGCCTGGATAACAAGCAATCGGAATTGGAAATGACACGGATTGATTGGCATGACTTAAGAAGTCACTGATCGAATTGTTGCTTAAGGAGGCAGTTGCATCGAAAGGTAACATGATCGTAGATGATCGTATTGCTGATAGAAAATTGGGCAGATCGGCTGGATTGAGTGAAAGTACGTTTTGCCAATATTGACTTAACGCAGATTGACTCTGAGTTGAAGATGCTATTAAAACATCATCAGTCAAATTTGAGGAGGCATCAACCAGGACGTCACATTACCTATTGCAAACGAATACATTCTATCCAACACTGCCTCTACTGAAGGATTGACCTCCGAGAGCTGCTGAGCAGAAGGGGCGGCATCGCTGACGAACTTGGTGGGTGGAGGGGTAATGGTTTGATTGGCAAAATCCAATACATAACCTGGAGTGGAAACTGAAAACCGACCTGCCGGATCCGAAGTGATGCCATCGGTAGCAAGCTGATTGAACGGCAATTGCGACAATTGCGACTGCAATTGTTTCGTGGAATTTACGCTTGCAGTTTCGAATAAAGTCCAAATCAAAGCAGACTGAGCCCATGAAGTTCTATTGGGAGACGTTGACGGATTAATACCCCTTCCTAGATCCAATAACTCTGCTTGTGATGAGCAGTTAGAACCGGCGGGTGTGCCATTCTGCTCCCATAATATAACAGCAAGTGCACTGGCCGTTATATTGACATTGAATAACTGCGCAGTTTGAGGAACGACTTCACTCAGTGCTTGAGCTAGAGGTGCCGTACAAATGCCGGATTGACCACTGGGACATGTACACGTGGTGGCTGGAATATGAAGGTTAAAAACGGTACATTGAACAAAGTTTGTTGGGACTAGACTCACCCAAATTGCAGAATGTCCCTATGTTTGCACCGGAACAAGAAGCAGAAGTAGAGTGTCGCTTCCTACTCAAAACTACCGCCAAAACGATGATAATGACGAGAATGATCATCGCAACGAAAGCACCGGCAAATAGCACTTTGCGCTTGTTGGTTGTTTTGTGTACGGAAGGTTGAACCGAAATTGAAGATGCGCGTTGATGTATATTCATACCCGTAAGATGAGGAAGAACGTAAGGTGTGATCTCTCCGTCAGTCTCTTTTCGCGTGGGTTTACGTTTGGCAATCTTCAAAGAATCTTCGCCAAAAATCCTTCCCATCAGATTACTCCCCCCTACCGCTCGTTTCTCAAACTTAACATCGTCCCAGGCAACAGGAGCCCTCGAGACTGGAGGAGATAATTTACTTTTCTCGTAGGGCACAGGGAGAGAAAGGGGAGTGGTATGATAATTGACCTTTGAAGAACCTGAATCTTGTGCTTCTGGGGGTAATGGCGGTAGCGGCTTGCGTAAAAGCCAATCCCACCTCGATGACCTATTCCCGGTTGACTTATGGGAGCCTTTTCCAGCCGATTTTGAAGTAATGTACGACACAATCGATTTAAACGAGGTTGCCGGGTTGGTCTTCGTAGAGCGATTTTCCTGGTTGTTACTAATACCAGGAAACATTGTCCAATAGGCACCTCCAGACGATCTAGTCTCATATGGTAAATGGGAAACATGTACATCGTCTGCTTCGTCGCTAAAAACAAGGCTTTTGGCAGATTCGGGAATGTCAGTGTGGTGAGAAGGTGGCGAACGAATCGAAGGTGGGTCTCTTGGAGACGCAGGGCTAGCGGGGGAATTGCCAGAATCCGCCCGGCCCTTTTGATCTGATATATAAAGGGGCTGCAGTGTAGATGCATGACTGGCAGCAGCAGATCCCGGTGAACCAATCCTAGTAGGTTGTATAATCCGAGCCGGCACCACTCCGACAATTTTAGGACTAGTAGACCGATCGATGACGTCTGGTTCAATTTTGGTAGTAACATCGACCGTTTTTGCAATACCCACATAAACGTCAGATTCGTCAAAAGCGGACCCCCCGGTACGAACAGAGCGTGCTGAAAGTGGGGGTGCCAGGGAAGACTTTTGAGAATAACCATCTGTGAAATCATACAAGTTGTCAACGGTTGGCAAAACTGGAATGGAATCCCTTTGAGTCCTGGTCGAAGTCGCATGTGAGGCTGCAGAAGCACCAATAGAGACCATTGTTTCGCGTCTGTCATCGTTCTTTACATTCTCAGGGAATTCGTATGAATCGTTAGGATCATACGATGATTGTTTGATAGAACTGTTGAGGACTGTTGGCGAGAAACTGCTCAGGTCTTGCATAGGCACGCTTTCGGGGCTGCTGGGAGCAGTTTTAGTGTTGATGTTTTTCGGGTAACGATGCTGTCGGACTTTAGTCGGTTTTACGGTACGCTGTGTTGATGCCGTAGAGGTGGTGGAATTAGCACGGCCAATGGGTAAACGAGCAGTGGCCATCTGACTGACGGAAGGAGTCCAACTAGCTGGTGACGAAGGCGAAGACGGAGACGAAGGAAAACCGAGAGGACCGTTAGTAGGTGAGCTCGAGGCAAGCGACAGTGGCGTTCCTGGAAGAAGAGAGTGAGGACCATCGTGGAGTTTATTCGCAGAATGAAGCTCACTTTGGACATTCAACATCGAAGACACGCCTGGAGACATATCTGACGGGGAAGCAACAGCGGACTCGTAGTAGATCATATCACCTCCAGAGGGAAATACCGAAGATGCCAGAACACTATTAATTCGATTGATTTGGAGCTCGTTGTCGGTGAAATTTGGAGAACGGATCGGTGCCGACAGTAATGGCGACAGCAAGTCACCTGTTTCGTCAATGACAGTTAACCCAGAAGGTGTATTGGGTTGAACCCCGCCCCCTCCTTGAACCTTCTTCTTTTCGGATGCCATTGCCTCTTGCAGTGTTATTCCAGGGAGCGGTGCTTGCGATGATGATGAAGCTAAGAAAATCAATTAGCACAATATTAAACTCAGATAAGATTAAAAAAAATGTTTATGCTACCTGGTTGTCCTAGCATCTCAGTGATGAAATCCGTCGAAAGCAATTTCTCTTCGGTAATATGCCCGACATCAAGATTTGCCGTTTGTTGGAGGACTTGGGAATAACGAATGGAACTTCGATTCGAAGGTGGTACAGGAAGCGGAACTTGCGGAGGAGGTGAAATGGCAGGTCCGGATGGCAGTTCAGAAGGAGACAGTGGAGAAATTGAACCTTCGGATCTTGGGGAGACATTCGTATTCAAAACGAGGGAGGAACGACGACTACTGTCTGATTGCCATTCACGGGGTGTCATTGTACCCATCGTCGTCGGGGTTGGAGCTCGAGAACCACTGAGCTGGGAAGCGGCGCCTTTGAAAAATGGATGATGTGGATGATGACTATCAGATATACCGGGTTCAGGCTGCTCCGATGGTAGTGACTGTTCTGGAACGAGCCTAGTTTGCGAACCGTTAATCGATCGGGTAAAGAATCCTTTCAGCGTTTTCGGACCCGGCAAAAGTGGACGACTGGTAGGATCAACAGGTTCTTGCAATAAGGTGGCCGTGCCTGACTTAGGCGTGGTTGTGAAATATAAGGACTTCGGAGTTATTGGCGAGGCCGGGATAGCAGGAAGAATAGAAGGGGGAAGAGGGAATTCGCTGATATGAAGGGAAGTGAAATCGGAGCGAAGGGACGTCAAGTCGGATCGGGAAGATTCAATACTATTTCTTGAATTACCAGAAATAGAAAGAGATGTAGATAAATGAGTGGAAGGCCGCAAAGCTGTGGTGGATATGGCTAAAGGAGAGGGAGGCGGCTTGCGCGCTGTTGTTGCGGGAAGTGTTCCTTCGGGCGTCGGTGTCCATTCTGTTGAATTTGGAGAACCCGACACACTGACAGGCGAAGTTTCTTCGTCTTTGGGTGACATTTACAAAGAGTAATAAATAACACGCCAAAGAGTTGTGAACTGTAAGGTATAGAATGCATATATTGATTGACAGTCGAAGGCAAATATTGGAGAGATTGAAAAAAATAAAATGAGACAGTCTGTCAAAGAAATGAAAAATGAATTGATAACTTGCCTGTCTATCTGTAGATGATCGACAAAAAATCAAGCCACTGTCCGATGTCCGTCCATTCAATGCTAACTCACAGCCCTGGACAAATACTACTCGGAATGCTAACGCAGCCTTTTAGGAAGACAAGGAAAGACCTCTAGAGAAACCTGGGTCTTGTAATAATAGAGGTATAAAATGACAAATAACAGATAATTTGTTGGTTGCGAAGTCAACCGTGTGACAAAAATGATTGAACGTTGAGTGGGAAATACTAAAAAAAGGAATGATTTGGGATAGCGAGAGTGATAGTAAAGAGAGAGCTAGAGGAAAAGAGTTGACTGGACGAAAACAAGAGCAGAGACGAGAGGAAGAAATTTCAGATATGTACGTACACGGCAAAGGCAAGGCTGGCAAGCTGGCAACAGCGCTAGTGACCGCCAACCGAGTGATCTTCGGTCTACGATTCCCCTGCGGCCCCACCTGGGAAAAAGAATAAGCTGGAATTCTTGTATATAAGCTCATCAGACTCGTTGGGTAGAAGGAGTATTAGAACTAAGTAGTGCACCAGCAAACTCGGCTTGTTATAGCGTTCGAACGTCGCACAGGCTCTTACATGCAGAGATGACTTCGAAAAGCGATCAGTGCAAATCTTTCCCGCTGTTGAGAGCAGTACTGGGAAAATGTATTACTGCAGATGCTCCATATACGCGTACAGTGGCAAACAAAACCGACGGTTTGGCATGCCCTAAGTATGTTCTACATCACATACATCACATCGCTCCATCTCTCATCATCACGTATCGCCGGACATCATTTTTTTGTGGACAAGTGAGGCAATAAAGTACAGGGTCGTGTGACATCAAACAGGCGTCCTGGTTCGATCATGAACAACATCTCATCCACAACGTTGTCCAGCCGGGCTATAGATTCAATTTTGTAGTCAACAAATCTCTCACAAGACATAGTAACAGGCTTGTAAGTAAGCGATTTGTGATATCCAGAAGAAAAAAGTTTCATCATTAATTACAAAGAGAATCAAAAAATGTTGCTTTGAGAAATCAGACCTTGCAAGTGTTTGCACCGGGTGATAAAGGTAAAAAAAGGCAGATATAACAATGAAGGCATGTAATACGTCATATTCGTCGTAATGTTTCCGAAGAGTTTCGTTTGGGCCTGAGAGTAAGATTGGTAGTAACGATAAAAATCCCAAGCCCTGAGCAGTGAATACAAGTGCGCCAATGGCACCTATCCACTCGAGGAACACCAAAGGGTATAGGCCTTCTCAGGCAACAATGCAAGTAAGTTTCTTCTTTCTACTCTCATGTCTCACTGGCGACACTATTGAAACCTCTTTAGTCATGGGTGAACTACTGGTCAATAAACCTGCTTACAAACTGCTCGCATTGCTTCATCGAAGACGTTCTTGAGACCCTTTTGAGTCAAGGCAGAGCATTCAAGGTATTTCACTGCCCTAATGTCCCTTTGCATTTGGAGACCTTGTTGATAAGTTATGACACTCATACGGCTTCGACAAACAAGAAATTAACGCGGAGAGAGAGAGAGAGAACAAGTGACGCTACATACCGTTCTCGTAATTTTTCAATCGTCGCAGGATCTTCCCGTAAGTCTAGCTTTGTTCCTACGAGTATCACGGATGTCGACGGTGCATGATGGCATATTTCTGGGTACCACTTTGCACATAATTAGAATGGATGAAATAAATCACGAGGAAATAGAATTCTACAAACTTTGGTTTTGACGTTCTCAAAACTTGAAGGACTAACGAGAGAAAAGCAAATCAAAAAAACATCAGTTTGTGGGTAGGACAAGGGTCGAAGTCGGTCGTAATCTTCTTGTCCTGCTGTATCCCATAATCCTAGAGATATCGTCTTTCCATCTACCATTACATTGGCCGAATAATTATCGAACACTGGATCGAGAGTTTGGTCCCAAAAAAAAATCAAAAACAATTTGACGTGTTCATACCTGTTGGTATGTACTCTCCCTGACCGAATCAAAGGTCATCTATATGTAAAGAGGAGATCGAGGAAAATAATGATTTACCGGAAAGGCATTCGTCGTATATGATATTAGAAGGCATGTCTATAGCTCTACAGTCTAGGAGGGACCCGCGACGTTTCAATTGAGAACCCACCTTGCCAACAGCACCATCTCCAACAACAACACCTGGGGCAAAATCAGATCACTATACGTTCTCAGTTATTATCGAAAACTTACACTTGATAGATTGCATAACACTTGCAGAAATGTGACTCTGTTTTGAGAGTTTCTAAGGATGGACTGGAAGCTGATGGCGTCACAATAGCCGATGGAGGGAACATGAGCCAGGTAGAAATATGGGTAAAACGACAATTGATACGGTGATATGGATGGTGGATAATTGTGCAGAATTACAGGGATGCCGCAGGGTTGTGGAAAAGGTGACAAGAGCATGGCAATAGCAACGTGAACGATCACGGTTCAATCAGAAAATCAGCGGTCAGTTTAGTATACTCGTGGGCATTAAAATCTGACGTACAACAATAGTTATGAAAGTGCTGTTTCCTTATTAGCGGGCTAGACGGACAGGTTGTTTAAGGAAAAAGTATACAGGAAAGAGTAGAAAAGATAACCAACAGTGATGCTGGTCGTTAGTAGTGTTTGAGAAGACTGCACTTTCCCACGGGTTTATCGCACAAAAAACACCAAACGTCAAGTTCAGTGCCATGGCAAAGACACGCTTTCAAAAAATGAACCATTCATTTACATAATTGGGTTTTACTTTCAGAAATGAGTCTGGTAGATTAATGAGCCACCTAATTCTTAATTCTCAAAGTCCATGTAGCACCAAAATAAATAAGGCGATTGAAAAGCGATGATTGAATTTTGAAACAGTAACTTTGAGGAACATCGTAGATAACACGAATATTATAGTGCTGGGTTTTTGCGTATGCGGCCCAAGTAGATCATGGCGAAGACGACAAAAAAAAGATAGCAACTCCAGGTTTCGATCCTGGGACTTCGGGGTTATGGGCCCCGCGCGCTTCCGCTGCGCCAAGTTGCTCTTGCTTTAAGGCAGCGAATTGCTCCCTAAGTCGTCAATTCTCCACCAGCGATGACAAGTCATAATATGTCACATTTTGGTTACCTGGGCTATTTCAATTTTTATACTTGATCTCTGCTTTCTTTAAAATCACCACCATGTCGAAGGACTCCCTCTGGCTTCGCTGCGAAAAAAAACCCTTTGAGCGTCGTGCCGCGATAACGCCGACGACAGCAAAAAAACTCATCGATGCTGGTTATTCTATTACAGTCGAACGCGATGAGCAACGGATTTTCGAAGACGAGGAATACGAGGCGTAGGTTCAATGTATGCTATCATTGGAGATCACTTCTGATCTTTAGTTATATCTACTTGTCATCAGCGCAGGGTGTCGTCTTGTCGATAACAACTCCTGGCCCACTGCCCCGATCTCAACTCCAATAATTGGATTGAAGGAATTACCCGTCTCCTCCGAGCCTCTCACCCATACACATATCCATTTCGCCCACTGTTACAAGGAACAAGCAGGCTGGGAACACGTCCTGGCCCGCTTTCATGTCGGAAAAGGAACTCTTTACGATTTGGAGTTTCTGCAGGATGACTCAGGCAGACGAGTTGCCGCATTCGGTTTCCATGCGGGTTTCGCTGGAGCAGCAGCGGGTCTTCTTGCATATGCTGCTCTTCAGAAAAAGCATAGTCTAGGAAAACTTGAACCATTTGCGAATGAAACAGCAATGCTATCCGCCCTGAAAACCCAACTCAAGGACGGTACAAAGGACGTCAAAGTGCTTGTCATGGGTGCACTAGGTCGGTGTGGTCGAGGTGCAGTCGATCTACTTCTCAAGGTTGGAATAAAAGAGTGCGTGTGTGTATATACCCATAATCCATGTCATGAATATGTACCTCTAGATCAAACATTCTTAAATGGGATTTGGCAGAGACCGCAAAAGGCGGACCCTTTTTGGAAATTCTAGACGTCGACATCTTCATCAACTGCATCTATCTCTCCTCAAAAATTCCTTCCTTTTTAACACGTAAGGAAATTGTAGAAGCGGGTCCATCTCGCCGACTATCAATAATCGTCGACGTCAGTTGCGATACAACGAACCCCAACAACCCAATACCTCTCTACAATATCAATACCACATTTGACAAGCCAACTATTGCTTTAGACCTTCCGTATGTTCACCAATTACGCAACTTCAATTATTTCCCCTCTGATTGTTTCTTTTTATCTTAGCCCTGGAAACCCTACTTTGGAGGTCATCTCAATCGACCATCTCCCTACACTCCTGCCCAGAGAAGCTTCGGAGCAGTTCAGCAGTGACCTTCTGCCTTCATTATTGGAATTGCGGAATCGTCAAACTGCCAGGGTATGGACAGAAGCTGAGAAACTCTTTCAAACGAAACTGGCTATGGCCGTCAAGGCTCTTGGGCTGTAGTAAAGCGTGCCTGCTCATAGTAATATTAGAATATTAGAATATACTGTAGACAAATTGGCTTGATTGCTAAATACAAAGATGTGGATATCGTGACTACTTCAAATCGAGTGGGATATGTGTAAATTTAAACTGGTTAGGACGGGCGGGTTGAATGTCCCTGGAGATAGTACAAGGATATCTTATAATATAACGGTGAATAACCAGGCAGAGATAAAACGAAGGGAATAGCTTTAAAGAAAGAATGGGGTATGCCAATGAAATAAGAAATAATGCCACAGCACAAATCCTAATGATAAAGGAAAAAAAGATCGAATTGACGGAAGGCTCAATCATTGTACGATATCTCATCCTCATAACGTAGTCCAAAATCCCTTGAGTGTCTCAAGCGCTTCGACGACGACATTTCCATTGTACAATAAGCTGTGTCCAGCTCCTTTGACAATATCAAGTTCACACGTCCCAGGTCTCATTGTCTTTTCCAACCACCGCATAGCACCCTCGGCTATCTTCTCGTCTTTCTCCCCGTACCAGACTTTAACATTATGCGGAAAATCTTGATATGAAAACCCCCACGGTTTCTGGTCATAGTTCAAGATTTGAAGTAAATCCGCATGCGTACCCCGGGACGCTTCAGCGTGCGAAGCAGCAAGAAGAGCGTTTCCAAGAGCAGCACCATTACTCGTTGGCGATACTTCAAAAGAAGAAGCGGAAGGAGCTTGTCTAGAAGAGATTGATTGAGGCGGGGGAGAAGAAAGACGATGGCTAGCTCTGCTGCTTTGGTTGGTGGAATGTTTATTGGAAGCAGAGTATGGCGATTTTGGGGAGCTTAGGGATATAGATCGGCGAGAACGCCCGTTACCCCGAGAGACAGAGGACAATGATGGCGTAGGAGAAGCTATCGGAGATAAGCCTAACGCACTCCAATCATCTTCAATTGTGCCAGCCAGGGAAGCAGTCTGAGATCGTGTACCTTTGGTTTTCGCAGTAGATGAGGACACCGAATTACTTCGGAGAGAACCCATGGATTTCAAAACTTTGAGCCTAGGTCTTGTAGGGGAGTTCTTAATCGGTGAAGGTGAAGCGGACATGGATGGTTCGCCGCTCTTCCACAAACCAGAAAAAAAGCGACCAGACCGTGACCTCGGCCGTTTTATAGATTCGACGGGTGTCGGAAGCCTCGTAGGTGTTGTCGGGGATGGACCGTCGTCGCATATATGAATGGTGCTATGGCTCGCATACTTCCCTTGGAAATCGGCTAAATCATCGTAATCACTGAATACACTACTAGCTCGACTCTCTTTAATGGATTCTCTCGATTTAACAGAGACAGCAAAACTCGAACGCGGTCGATCTGACGAATTCGGTGGAGGGCTATACCCAATACCGGTGTTAATGGCTGGAGGCTTGCCTAGCATCCATGCTTGAACCTTCCATTCGGCTGCTTGAGCTGTCTTGATCAAGCTGGTGGGGACATATTTTAGCCACTTGTAGCCTGAAACATAGATAGTGTTAAAGAAAACAGATGTTTCCTAAGATGACAACAGCTTACCACCTTCAGCTGGGCCAACCCAAGGCGCTAGCAAGCAGAGATCGCCCTTGACTTTATGAGGAGATCTGTTTGCAAATGCCATGGCATACGGAGCACCCGCGCTATGTGCCAAGATCCCATAGCGGTCAATGTTTAAGTATTCGAGGACCTCCTCGACCACTGCAGCCCATTCTTTTACTCCGCGAGGAACTCCTCTAGGGGGATTATCTGTTTTCCCAAGGCCCCATCTAATCAAAGTATACGCTGAGACTATAGATCGAAAATTTGCTCTAAAATTACTTACCTGTCTATGGTGATCAACCGTAAACCTAAGGCTTCGGCCATCTCATCGTAGAGGCCCATAATATAACGGACACAACCCAATCCTAAAAATACGACGACAGGACGACCACTCGAACTGCCCAGATCTGAGAAGCTAACTTGAAGGCGTTGATTTGGATGACGCCGTAGCTTTAGTAATCTGGTCAACCGAGGGGAACGCAGAAAGGTGGCGAGAGCGTGGGTATTGGAATCTGATTTCGGCGAACGAAAGTGGTTTTCATAAGGCGAGGGTGTTGATTGTGCAGTAGAGAACGAAGATATGGAAGGAGAGCGATTAATGTTATCGGAGCGTCTGATAGTTGTAGTGAAGGAGTCGCGATCATCCCCCGGAGAAGCTCTGGCACGTTGAGAGGCAGTCGAAGGAGGAGGTGAAAGCATCAGTGTTCGTCGAACCTCCTCCGCAACTGAATCCATGGACGAGCGTGATAAACTATCATCCAAAGATGTTCTGTTGATAGTGAGGCTTTGGGAGGGCGGGCGAGTTAGAGGAGGTGTAGCGGGAATGGTTGGAAATGTCACAGGGGAAGATGAGGTGCTGACAGAAAGGGCGGGCTTGTGTTGGTTGACACTGGGGGCGTAATTGCGTATAATATCGTTGATTGAAGGTACGGGTTGTTTTGGTGGGCTATGAGTAGATGTAACATAGTGACGGATAGCATCGTCAATAGAGTCAACAACGGGAACTGAGCTGGATATGCTTGAGGATTGTTTAGACGAAATTGACTGCTTAGACTTGGATTTTCTTTTGGATATACGCCGGGGACCAGGGGTGCTTTGGGGGGTGGTATCCTCGTCAGCGTCAGAATCTTCTCGCAGGGAAACGCCAAGCTTAACACCTGGCGGAGGTTTGGGTAAAGGAGGGTGATACAAAGGATGATGGACAAAAGATGCGTTGGAGGAAGAGATAGAGGAGTGATTAAGACTTTTCTTTCGTCGCCGAGAGCCCCTTAAAGCGTCCATGGATGCGAAGATGTCTTCTTCACCCCCATTCATACCGTCGACGAAAGCATCCATGGTAGTTGCTTCTAACACAGAGGGTGAGATGACAACACGAACTGGATGCATAACGAAATCATTGCGCTGCTGTGGGCTTTCTGTATGATGGGAAGTCGTTGTCGCTGCAGAAGAAGTCGGTGCAGCGGGTAGGAAAGGCTGACGATAATTATCTGAAAGACTGGCTTTCTTATTCAAACCTGCTGCCCATGACCTTTTTCTCCCAGGAGACTGTCGACGATATTCTTGTGTTATCGTCGTCGCCATTAAAAAAGTGTCAAAATAAAGGAATAGTTACGTAACAAAGATTTGTCAACAGAGTATTACATTTGGGCGCTGGCACATCAATTCAGCTACCCCGGCTACCATCTGCCGCTTCATCCTCAATTCTAAAACCCTGTTTCTTATCACATCGCCGACATTATCATGCGACGGCAGCTGCCTTGGTAATTTGTTTGTTGTGGCTTGTCTTTTACTCAGGACATCGTAAAGAGCCTGTGTTGCTGCGTTGCGCGAGTGGTTTGGCCGATTTCCCTCATTTACAAGCGACGATGTTTTGTTGTTGATTAACACTATTTGGCTAATGAGCTCGAGGGATGGTAAAAATCTTTTCTCTCGTGGTTTGGTCACGAAATTAACCTGCTGAACCCTCGTCACCCCTTCCGCGCTACTTTCTTGGTGAGAGGTCTCGCAGGGTGGTTGCAATCTTGGAGAAGGGGGTGATAAACGGAAGACGACAGGCGATTCCGGTGGTGTGGGCGGTGTGTTCATTGCGCAGGCTTTCGGCGTTTCTGCTATCTTGGCTAAAAATCGGGCACGACGTTCCACTACAATGAGCATTAAGACAATCACGAACATGAATAAAACTAGAGTAGCTTGCGGGCATACTTTGCTTTGTTTGTCTTTGCGACGTAACTTGATGGTGACTATCTTTCAAGCCATCCGACGTCTTCGTGCCTTTATCTTTCTCTTTGCCTTTGGCTGCTTGAAGCAATGCCTGAAAGACCGCCATGTCCAGACCACTCCCATGGCTAATTCCTATTGTGGGCTTCGCCGAAGACCTATGGTGTGGGGAAGGTGGTGGAAGAAGATGCTGGGAACGAGGAGATTCGGTGTGAGTTGGTGCTAAAGTGACTGCATATGGCGATCTTTGTGGTTCGATTGGAGAGGGCTCTTTGGGAGGGGCTGGAGAAATTGATATTGAAGGAATGGGCGACTCAAGGTGAAACATTTTTGTATAACAATTGCTCGACCTGCGATGGAAAAGACGAAAGAACGAAGAATATAACCAAATTATAACTGAATAATTTAAAAGGTTGGAAAGCGAATATATTGAACAGGGAAAGTGGATCATTCAATATTGACCTGCGCCGCAATTATATATATCATTACTATGGTGGTTTAGACGCTGTGGCAACGGTTGATATAGCTCCTTGGACAGTGCGACCACGGCTCGGTTTCACTTACATAATTGATTTCGCCTCGAGTTATAGTTTTTATCACGCCGTGTAGTCTAATAATACATCGCAACCTCTGCAGTGATCACAGTACATCCTTGGCCGTGTTCAATGTTTTCGCCTGAGACTTCTACCCGCGATCTAACTGTGTCCAATTATATTCAGAGCTTTCTAGTCCCGTTAAGTTTGAATTGATAATCATGTTTCGCGAAAAGAATGCTAATCAAAAACTCCAAGAACATGCCCATCGCAACGTTATCCGACCGTGGCACTACCTGACGAAGTTTATTGAATAACCTCCTTGACCGTTAGGCTCAAACTTGAAATTATCGGTCGATAATCCAAAATTTCCTAAAGTATGTCAGTCGTAGCGGAAAACACAAAATCCGTTTTACAAATTTACCTAAAAGACTATTCCCAACACCTTTTAATTTGTCCATCATCTCTCCCATTTCCGCGGATTGGGCTGCCTCTTTTCGAGGCTTGAGCTTTCGTGTGGCGTTTTGTATTTCAAGTATCATCGACGAATGCTCCGGTAGGATATTTAAAAGATTGGTATAATCTGCACAACCTTTTGCGTAAGGACTTGGGCTAGAAAAGAGAGCGAACGTCGCACCTTGTTCAGCCGATGTTAGGGAGGACCATGTTCCTAAAGCCTCGTTTGAAATCGCCCGTCGATGCAGCACCTTGATATAATTAGGATCGTCGGAGAGAGCTACCCCAAAAGTTACATCAAAAAAAAGTTGTGGTACAACAAAGATAAAAATGTAACCTGCTGTACAAGCTTCGACGACTTTCTTGTGATCACCCTTATCGTTGAATTCGATGAGACCAAAAAAATGCATAATAACAGGAAGTTAACAGAAACATACAAGTTTAGCATAGCATGCCCCAATGTTGCCATTGAGGACCGCTCTTGCTTTGGCACATTCCTGTTCTAATCCAAGAGGTGTGCTTTCTGTCTCGCTGCCCTCCACAGCCTTCCCTTTTCCCTTATCGCGAGAAAGTACTTGAAAAGGTTTGGATGGGACGAGTGCTAATGCTCGTTGGTAGTCTTGCAGAGCTTCGTCCCAATCTCCGGACCGAAAATGATTGGACCCTTGGTATTTGATATCTTCTGCTGCTTTCAATGCTTTCTGATGGCATTGATTGACTTCATCTTTGGAAAAGTGAATAAACTTTACCTACCTTTACTTTCTCCTCATCCATATCCTCAGGTTCTTCTGGATCAAATTCTTCATTTGGAGTCACATACCCATCCAAATCACTGCCATCCGATGCTGATTCATAATCGTTTGAATTGCTCGTACTTGGAAGGTCATCCCCTGACGTCGTGAAGGACATGACTCCGACTCGGAATGAGTCGTTGCGAAGAAGCTTTACATAAGTAACGCCGATTATGTAACGCACCTTTTTCTCCAAAAAGACTCTGGAGAAAATGGCTCTAGACGGAGTGCCTCAAATGGACAAGCTAGACGAAGCTTCGAAAGTATGCAACATATTTTTATTATTTGCTTCAGTCTGAAACTCACTCTTCACGAAACAGAAAGAGCTTTCTGAATTTATAAATAGAGAAAGTTCGAATGCGCGTTTGCAGACGACCATCCACGAACTCACTTCCATGTGCTGGGATAAGTTGGTACTCTTCACTATACAATTTTAGCACCTTTTGACGAGTATGCAGATGCGTCACGAGCACTCCAGGAAACTACTTTTCCAGCAGCGAAAGAACTTGTTTAGAAAACTGCGTAGACCGCTTCCTAGACACTAGTCTGTTTATGGTCAAGACTCTTCAATCGAATAGCAAAGGAGACATCTAAAATACCATCAGGACATCCGAATACAATCTGCTTACACTCATCCAAAGACAGCATCCTGTAATTCCAGCATAGTGTGCATCAACTGTAATGTACTGATTCCAATACTTAGCTACAAAATCAAGTACACAGATAGTAAATACATGAGATAATGATCGGAAAGAAATATGCAAAGGCTTGAAGTATATGCCAAGCTGATTTGAATTTGAGCGGAATTGTAGTGCTCGTGGATGTAGCAGCCGTGAGGACACCGCCGGAATCCTCAATGACGCGTTTTGAGTCTCGGCATTCGAAAGTACCGGTAGACAAACACCGTTCATAAAGTGCATCCTTCTGATACCACAGCTTTCTAAGCCATTCATCGAATATAGCGCTTTCCTCCGGAGTGGGATCGTTGTTTTTCTCTATTTCGGACCGCGAAAGAGTATTGGTGCTTGCAGTTGCATTTTTTTCTGACCTATAAATAAGACTCCCAACCGGAACATCCTTTACAACATCGTATAAACGCATATGAAGATGTATACGAGGCGATGGGCACCCATGCATGAAAATTGACCGCAATGTATAGTATGATTGGCCGTATTTACCTCTCGGAATTCCTACGCAAAAGTTAGCTCTTAGTATGTGTTCAGCGGGTTAATCGCTTCTTACCCTCGTAATTTATGGTGATATCTAATAGTTTCAGTTCAGGTGCTTGAGGGGCCAGAGCTCGGAGGCAGTAGAGTAGACCCGTGGACCGGGGAAGCAGCATGTGCTGAGGGTCATCCTGTGAAGGGTCAGAATGAGACTTGGAAAGCACAATGTAAATGAAATTAAACAAACAGCGTTGATTTTTTCTGCATACTTTCGACTGATAGGGCGGGTATCTGCGCTCACAAGTGTCCCTTCCGGGTATATGAGAAGTGCCAGCGGTGTGCCAAATGAACGAGCACGTATAGCAGTTTGCGCAAGCTTGCCAGTCAATTCGCTTCGATCAGATGCCCAGGAACGCGAAAGGAAAATGAAATGAAACAGTTGCATGCCCTGGAGGATAGCTTTTGTCAAAGGGGAGTTGACGGAGAAATTGACAATATGTGGAACGAACGAACCCAACCAACTATGGGAATCCATTTCAGACTCTTTTTCAAAAGAATCAAGACATCGGTGTCTAAACCACCCATGTATAATAGAGTCCACAAATATAGCCAGTCAGCATAAATCTGTGACAACGTTCGGTCATCATGTGCATTATGGGGAAGCAGTGTTCTTGTACCTGGTGGTTAGACATAACGACTAACTTGTCTGGCAAGTTGATCCCTACGACCCTTCCTGAAGCATCCTTGGTAAACAAATCATCATTCAGATTATCACCCTCATAAGTAATGACGAAGGAGGTCGGAGCAAAGAACTGGCAGATGAAGACTTGGAAATCACTTAGGAAGTCACCAAGCTATGTTGAATAGACTGGCAAGTCACCTAATATCTTCCCAAAGAAGCCTTTGGTCGCCCGAATTCCGTTTTCGTAGATGTGTTGTATTGTACGATTCGGAAAGAAAGCAATGAAAATTCTGAGAGGAAAAATGAAGAATTGAGTGGAATTTATCAATACGAGGGCACCGAGGAAAAGAACATTGAAAACGAGACTTCGAAACTGCTGGCCAAGACTGGGTGGAGGCCGCGAAGATATTGGAACACAATGCACATCGTTAACAGTCATTCTCCCGCCTGCGTTGGTTTCGACGTGTGGGTACTACTAGCTCGCGTACTACCGCGGCAGCCTAGCGAAGTCCGGCCCTAGCTGGGCGCTTTCAGACTTTGTACATATCATGCAATGGTCGCGTGCACGGAAGGACTTGAATTCATTAAAATCACACAAAAATCAAACGATATGCGACAGTCAGTGACACTTTCCAACTATGGATACAAATTTTCTCAGTACTTTTTTACATTCTATCGGCTATTGCCTCGCAAACCTTCGATGTCGATAGACTTTTTTAGGGTAAGAGTCCCGATTCGAAGGGCCTCTGTCTAGTTCCGGGGTTAGTTCCTTGCACCTCACACGAGTATTTAATATATAAAGACGTCTTTCTAGATGAAGTCAGCTTTTCTGAGCTGAAATTGCAAAATTATGACTTACGGTAGTCCAGTTTACGGTGTTCGTCCCGCATCATGATTCCCGGTTCATCATCAGAGTCTAAAGGATCAGATGTTTTGATTCGATGCCAGGCTTCTAACATATAACAGACTGCCATCAGACAGACAGGGATAAGTAAAAATAAAGAACAAACGCTGTAGCATCGTTCTTTCTCCAGGGGTTCCCTTCCAGAGCTCATAGGGTAGTTTTTTCTGGAAAGAAGCCGCTTCAGGAGCTGATAAGGATCGTCTTCAACCACGAAGAAACAGCAAGCAAATGTATGAACAACTTACCAGTTTGGGAAGCTGAATGGCTACAGGGGGAAAGCGACCGCTCTACCCGTGTTCGTTTAGCATTTTTCTGGATTTCAATATGAATGTCTGGTGTACGTATTTGCAACGGAAAAGTGTCAGCTGAAGCTGCGATAAATCAAATTAAGGCATTGATATATATTGTATGCTAACCTTTAACAGAGCCATTACTGTGTAAGCCAGTTTTCGCCTTTTCTTCGCTCGCTATTTGCTGCTGTAAAAATCGCCCACGATATAAAGCCATGCGTCTTCCATACTCCAACTCATTTACTGTGTCAATGTTTTCCATAGCGCGCTGGTCAGAAGTAATACTGATTAATTTCGGTATTTTTTGTGGATGAAGTAGTGCGTGCTCGTCAGCAAATGGGTTATGTGCGTCAGGTGGTTCCAAATAATGAAACATAATCCATAGGAATGCCCTAGCACGAGACTGAGAGGAGACATTGACTGGTAAAAATAAATCTAAAAAATCGTGGGGAGTGTCAAAATGATTTTTCGTTACCACCTAAAAGATGAGAGGTGCTGATGTTAGAGCGGACACTTCATAAATGAGCAAAACATCAGGACTAACGATGGATTGAGCTGCCATAATAAATATTAAGTTAACGGGGCTGGTCGTCGGTATGATGCCTGCCTTCTATGAAAAGCTCAGAAGTCATTATGAGTATACGAGGAAAAATATAGATCACTAACTTGTTTCGCAATTATTGCGTCTAACGTTGTGGGTGGGTTATCCACTTCCTGAGGAAGTAGACATGCCTTCAGGCAATTTTTAATTCTGGGTGCATCCTGAAGGTTAGCATCCGAGATTTGCAGACTGGGAATGGAATGATAACTTCGCAGAACAGTTTTCATTTTAGGGAAAACTGAGTGCTGCGTAAGAAAAAGAACAACTGACTGATTCAATTACTCACAAGCCATAGTAGTATTTATCCGACCTACATTTGTTAATAGAGAAACCTTAGCAAAACTTATTGCGAAATCCGGAATCTGTGCCATCTTCTCTTTTAATACCTTGGAGCATCGCGGGGAGGTTATGATTGTCAAAGTGTATAATTCGCAAAATGTTAATTTCTTAGGGAGCCCCGGAGAGTTGGTGGTTGTGATTGTTGGAGAAGTGAAAACTGCATGTTTATCATTGAACATGGCGTGGAGAAAATCATATTGTATATCTTCGCGGGATAATGGCTCTGCGTCGGCCCGCTAGGAGGTGTGGGATTGAATGTGAGCTACGAGTGCGCTGAGAGTCATTTGCGCAATAATTAACCTTGATAGGAAAAGTACGCCTTGACGAAGACTAATTAATTGTCAACGTCAATTTATGTGAAACGGAAAAGAAAAAAAAATATGGGAAAGCTCACGCTAGGTTGTACTGACACACTCATCGGGGCCTCGTTCATATAGCTGCTGCGATAAAAAGAGCAGACTACAGAACCGGCTGCCCCAGAAAAGGGTTACTGGTTAAAGCGTAAAATATATGTATATAAAAGGGTCGATAGAGCTTGATAGAACACGTTCAATATTTTGATCCACGAGGCACACTGTCCGCCGCCGTCTGGAAATGGACAAACATAGGACGACACATGGCTGATTCTAGTAAGGACAGGAGCCTGGCATTCGATCACCAATAGAAACATGTGTGAAAGATTAGTATATTTTCCAAGTTGGGAATAAAAGGATGGATCTAAACGGAAAATCGAGAAGAAAGAAGATAGTAGCCTCAGGTTCGACAAAATGATGATATGTACAGACTAGTTTACGATTAATCCTGTGACGCAAGGTCGGGTCACAGGTTCAAAAAAACGTAATTAGTAGCAAGTCGAACTTACATAGCATGGAATGATTTAGTCGGTGAGACGGCGACTGAAGCATGGTAGTTTGATATATTTGTTATCATTAGTGAAAGCACGATATTAGCCTGTGGCCTGATCCCATGCGCTGATGGAAAGTGTTTCATGAACGGAACAGGCAGCAGTTCCGCCGTGCCTGGGAAAAATTTGGGCACGTACACAGTCTACAATGTATATAGAAGCCTATATATGTATGTAGATGGGTCAGTTGATGAGTTCTTGGCTACTTTGGGTTTAATCAGGTTTAATCTGACCTTTTCATTAAAACGCGGCAAATTTATGTCATTGAAAAGTGCATGAAAGAAAGGAGCCCTATGGCCTTGCGATTAGCCCGATGTTGTATCTTTCCATAATACTGGTAAGTGTTACGTTGGTCGACGTGGGGGTCACCGTCCGACTCCAAAATCTTCGACAAGGGTTCTGATATATAACCATCTGAATTAGGAAATGGTTGGAAAGAATGACACTTGAGGTCCTGCCACATTGGAGTTTTGAAGATCTGTGCTGCATAAAACTGGAATCTATTTTTGCCGGTTATTCCAGGTGGCCTCATGTGAAGATGATGCATATGGCTTCGCAGAAGTCACACTCCTGTGACAGCACGTGTTTGAACATGTCACGTGGTCAAACCATCGAACGCGTGTTGGTTTGCGACTTTGCGTCACGCGAACCTCGAACTCTGTGTACCGGTTGTAGGACACATTGTACAACACCAGGGAATATATTGAATTACTTTTTATACTTATCATGTAAATATGTTTTCACCGTTCCTCATAAACTCCGAAGAGATAGCCCGAATTGTAGTACATGTTCAAAAGTCTCGGGTTAAAATATGCTCGTAGAAATAAAGTAACGACCTTTGCTTTTATTCCCTCATTCTTTTTAAGTAGTTGGACTTCGAAAAAAAAAATGAAATTTAAAACCCGAAGGCTGGTTTTATTATAATTGGATGTTCGGGACCTCATTCGAATATTTGCTAACTTGAAACTCAGCGCCCACCTCTAAGCGTTTAACGTTTATCCCCTCTCTGGCTTGTCCTCTCATCTGTTCGGATATTTAGTTCTTTTCATCTGTATCGTTCGACATCGTTATTTTGGATTTACCCAGGTTCTGTTCGTGTTGATTATTCTCCTGGATTCGCAAAGTGAGCACCACTGTTATCTGTATCCGTTCTGTTTTACGCGTTTTCGGCTGAAAAGAGACATTATCGGTTCTTTTCTTCACGCGTAATGCCATTCCTGAACGCGATTTCTGACATTCTTTATAGAAGATAGAGGACCAGCGACACAGTCGTGGCGAAGTGGTGCATCCATCGACTATGGAGGTCATCCAATTTACGTACAAATCATCGGACGCGTCAAGCAACATCACGAATACGATATCCCAAACAATACAACATGTACTAACTCCCTCAACCTCTGACACCAAAGACGCGTCGACACTCGGAACAGCTACATCGGCCACATCAGAATCAGAATCATCTAGCAAATCACCAACGACTTTCACCATTGATTCATCTCAAGTCTCGGAACATTTTTCCCAGTCCCAGCAGACCGTTCCTAAAGCGACTGAATATTCAGGGCAAATCCCTTATAACTCGGCTCGCCCTCCGCCATACACATATCAACGCCAACACGAGTTTCCGCCATTTCCTCCCCTGACGCGTCATCCTGTATTACCCTTCCTTACTACTGCTTTTGCAGATCAAGACAATCGACAGTCCGAATCCTCGCAGGCTAACAAACATCGCACTCCTGCGTCGACGAAACCATCTACGGGACAGCGAAACGTTCAAAACCATATCTCCACTATTCCAACTATGGATGTCAGTAAAAACGATCCGACCGCCGTTTTTATCCATCCACCATTCGTTGTGCCTCCACCAGAAGGTGAAGAGACAACTCCGGGGTCCCCTCCTCCCGGCACGCCGCTTACATATGCAATTCTTCACAATCACCGTAATTGGTTTTTGGATCCAGATGATTTTGGAAAAGACAATCCTAACCGTATTGATTATCCTCCCGAGCTCGAGCCTCCTAGAGGTTGGGCCCCTTTGAATGAATGTCTCAATTCTGGGGCAGTCAAGAAACAGAAAGAGAAAATCAACAACGCCTTACGCACCAAAGGATCTTATGTTGCATCTGAGCTAATGGGCTTTATCGAGTACGGTCCTTCTGAGGATTGTCATGAGTTAACTGTATTGCGATGTACTTTCTGTCGACGAGAATACCATGGTCCAAATGCCAAATCCATGTGGAGACGGCATGTCTACGACAAGCATAAGGTAGCTATGAAAAATAGGAGAGAGGGGAGCGCGGGATCTGCAATAAGGAATATGCTAAAAAAGCCGAAAAGTAAAGGGTCTTCTGAATCGCCTGATATGGCCTCACCGAATGATGCATTACCGGGTCCTCTTGATTTAGCCAGTAAGTTCTGGTTTCTTTCGCCCACATAGTCCCAAAGGCCATTTGCCTAAACATCTTACAGGCGAACAAAACATTATCAGACTCCTGGAACGCGTTGTCTCCGGTGACATACACCTCAATCTTCCCGCATCCATTTTGGGTAGTAACACGATCAGTCTACAGACTATTGCTAGTGCCTTTCAAAGAAGTGGTATAACAATGTCTCTACACGACAATAATTTGGAAATTGTTCCGTCTTCCCAGTCCGAACTCGCTCCGGGCAGTCAATCTACTGATTATAGTGAAACAACAGAAATGATTCAAGATGGCTCAGCGTCCGATTCAAGTCAAAACGAATCGAAGAAATGCGATCAACCGGAGTCACCTCGACCTTTAACACAGAAAGCAGATGATTCTGAAAAGGCTAAATCCACTCCTCCTTCGGAGCGGACACCACTTAAGGATAATACGTTTGCCGACAGGAGTCATCATAATTCTGCTCCGGGAACGCCACGAAAGGACAAGACTAAACTGAAAATTATTTCGAAGTCACCCACAACTCGACTGGCACAAAATACTTCGTTGACGCCCTTTCTATCCCCAAAGAATGTATTTAGCTCAGGCTCTCATCATCATCGGAATTTAACCAGTACTGCTCTTCGGGCTCGAGCATTGGCTACTACGGGAGAGGAGTCCTATCTGACATTTTTGGCTAGTTCGCCCTCTACAGCAGCCAACTCCCCTCTAAAGCCCTTCGGTTATGCGGCATCACCCAATACGATTCGCTTTTCTCCATTTTACCGAGTAAAACATCGCGAATCAGATAGCGATGATTTAGTTATTCCTGGAATCCCATCTTTCCGCTTCCCTCCGCTTGATCTGCATGTCGAATCTTCCAATAATCCAACATACGATGACTCTGCGCCTACGTCTGATCCTGTCGAAATCGACTCTAAGGGTTCTGCATCCCTCCCAGCTGACTTAGCACCTCCTGCCCAGGTGGATGATAAGCCAAGTCGATTTAAATCAACTACTCGTACGAGCGCAGTAACAACCAGCGACAAGCGAGTCAACTCAGACGAACAAGAGTCAAAGTACTCTGGATCTTCTCCATTACGGCGACTTCAACGTTGTCGATCCAGCAGGAATGACGACAAAGACCGCGAGGAAGACTTTGACGTGGATCATTTTCTTGATTTAAAAGACTCGGAAACCCCTACCCCTAACCCACCCTCTTCCCCTCAGAAAATACCTCCTTCCTGTGGTTTCGCAAAAGAATTCGGACTCCTGTCGCAGGAAGAAGTCGATCGTATCACAGGGAGCATACGCCCTGGATCCTGCGAGGACTGGAGAAATCCCAAACGTCGTCGGATTGAGTCTCCTTTGTAATGTCTTTTGGATGAGTACCCCTCAGTTCTTCTCCACTCTCTCTTGCTTTTCTTGTTATGTTTCGAACTGTCGTAATCGCTATCGCTTTTTTTAAACAACGCACGCGTACACATATTGCAATTGCATTGGTATTATGAATTATATGAGTACGATTAATGTTGTCCCCCTCACCTCTTTCTTCCGGTCCCAGATCTACTAGGGCCAGGAGTTGTATCATTAGTATCAGTAGCTGTCAGAATAGCTTTCATTTTGTTTTTACAACTTTCTTTTGCATTCTATGCCCTGTCGAATATATATTTCTTACGTAGTATGAGTTAGCGACTATGCAGTTTAATCGCCAGTTTCCGGAAATTCGACTCCGACGGGAGTGGACGCAATGTTTCGACTGACACGCCCATTATTCCAACAGGCTGCTAAAGCCTCTACTGGTTTAACTGGTACGATATATGGACTATATTTTGATTCTTTATGATCTATATTATCTTGAATATAGGCCTCAATGTTCACCCGAACCCATTGCCCGAGCTACGCAAGACGCTCGAGTCAACTAAAGAGTTATTAAACCAAATACCCTCTCATTCCGCGTATCGACAGGCAACTACGACTCTTACACAACAACGATTGGATATTTTAGATCGAGCAAAGGGTAATGTGGAGGCCGTTGAGACAGAGTTGAAACTCGGGCAAATTGAGGAGGTGCTTGTTCAAGCGCAGGATGAGCTGAATCTCGCGCAAAAGATGATTGAATGGAAAGCGTACGTCGTAGTATTACTCTTTTATTATCTGAAGTTTTATTGAATTTCATTTGTTCTTTTTTTCTCAGTTGGGAACCTTTGAGCGAGCATGCACCACCTAATCAATTTGAGTACTTTGGGCAGACTAGTTCTCCCTCGTAAACGCACCTAATGCATTCAATTCCCTTGTACTTGGACGTTTCATTTCATCAATAGCTTGCTTGCTTTAAAAAGTAATTGTATCCATATATCATAGTGAATAGTGTGTGTGATTTTGTTTCGTCACGACATAAGATATGTACCAAAAAAAAGAACATATAAGGGGAACATGAATATATCAAAAACAGGAAAACAGAAAATACGGAAGAAACAGAAAAAAAGGACGATAAAGGAGATCGAGAATATATTCATTTGACAGCGGGAAGCTATAGGAAAGATCATCCAGTACTATGTCTCTGTTTGAAATTCCCTCTTTTACGACACTTTCCCCCTCTTCGACGGCATCAATTTTAATTCAATTCTTTGGAAAACGTTGGCTTGATCAGCTTTGTATAATTTTTTTTCACGAGAGTGACGGGAATGCAGCTTGATCTTCGACGTTGACGGCTTGCTGGGATGCATCATCGCCGCTGCGAGGCCCTCCACGAGGTGCCCCACGGCCACGACCTCTTCCACCACCACGGCCGCGATCACTTGGCGGACCGCCACGTCCACGGCCGGGACGAGAAGGGCGTTCAAAGCGAGCATCGATTTCGATGACAACCTTTTCTTCTTTCTTAGCACGAGCTTTGGGGGGAGCCTTGGTCTAATAATAAAAATTTTTAATTGTCTTAGTTTCTGTTTCTGTTTCAATGCAAGTAGAGACAACTGCACCTTTCCGATAAAGTAATTGTCATCTTCCTTATCCTTGGACAAAGGAACGACATCCTTCCAATCATCTGCACCATCGTTGGCCTTACGAACAGATTCAAGCTTGGGAACGCCAAGACTGGCCTTCTGAGCGAGATATTCATCCAAAGTCAAATAGTTGTCTTCCTCTTCCTCTCGAACACGTCGCGATTCCGCGACAGCGCCATTCGCGGCGTCGTCGGCCTGAACATCTGGCTTGATATCTTCGGCACCTCCCCAGCCATCACCGGCAGGGGTCTCTCCAGTGTTCAGATCAGCAGCCCAACCGCTGGTATCCTTGTCAACATCGGCGGCAGCTTGTTCTTCTGCGTTGAGTTCGGCATTGCCTTCATTCGCGCCCCAGCCTTGAGTGACTCTCTTTTCGGAATCGCTGTTTTCCAATGAGAAGAGAAGAAAAGAAAAGAAGTAACAATTAACGATAATCGATATGAAATGACAAAATATACTGTACTTACGGGAGGGTACCGCTGTGTCGGTCGAATTCGCGACCACGTCCGCCGCCTCGTCCACGGCCACCACGGCCACCGCGAGCACCTCGACCTCGGCCGCGATTCTCACCATCGACTGTGAAGAATGTGAAACGATAAGGACCATGAGTATACGAAAGGGGGGGAAAAAAGAGAAGATAATTATTCACCTCGTCTGGATTCTCGAGGGGTGGACTCCTGATCTTGCTCAGAGGTGTCTTTTCCAGCACTCTTTGCACCGCCTCGCTGGTAATATCTACCACCTCTGCTCGCAGGACCGCCGCGTGGTTTCTGTTCCCTGTTGGATCTCGTCTGAGAAGCCGGAGTAGCAGAGTCTGCTGGTAATTGAGGCGCAGCAGGAGCCGCTGAAGTCGTCACCTCCTCAGAAACTTCATCTAAATTTCAGGGAAAAAAGAGATGAAAGGAAGATAGAAAAACGCGGTATGAAGGTGGTCGCGTTAGAACAATAGGATTCTTCTACTTATAAAGAAATATACATTACCATCGAGTATTGCGAAAGGATTTCTCGAAGCCACCGACATTTTGACGGGGCCCACTTATGTGAGTGTATCACCGATTCAAGATAAAGACTGGATGCTTTTTTTGCCGTGAAGCAAAAAGGCGTGTGTCTCGTAGTCGTCTGTGGTGAAGAAAGGTAACACACACGAGCGAGCTTGGACTGGGCAACTGTACAGCTGAGTCCCCGGTCACTCCTTCAATTTCATAATTCGTATTTGTCATACAATTTTTGGGGTGTGCGCGGTACATGTTCCCTTGCCTGGTCCTTTCTTCCTGATCGCGCTATTCTCAAGAAATTTCAAAACGCGGCTGCGCAAGTATACCAATTGACATTATTGATTTGACGAAAGATAAGAGAACCAGACAGCGGTCTGTCTGGGACGGGTATCCAGGGGTCTCTCCCGGGAAACGAACCTACCCTCAAGTTTCCTTTTGCCTATAAAAGCCCTGATCAAGCGGGCGTCTTTTTTTCTTTTCTCTCAACGCTAAAACTCTACCAGACTTTGTAAAAGCATCTCGACGACGATTCGCCCGCCTTAACCTGGACTGGTGTGGATTGAGGACATCCGAGACCGTAAAAAGTTCTGAAGAACAAATTTCAGTTATGAGACTTGGGTGCGGCGGGCTTGTTGTTGTCTTCTGACGCATCCTTCGTGATCGTCAGGTAGGTCATTGCCGCAATGTCTTGTTGCACATATATACATGTAGCACAGTACAGTTATACATAGCGTAGTACTCTCCTTATACAAGTTGTTTCTCTAAGTATCTATATTTTTGGCGTTGTCCGTGTGAAGGCCAACATTGCTCCCAGCTTCATGATCTGCAAGACAAGATCAGATAGGCTTGAATGGTGTATAAATTCTGATAACTGGCGCAAGTTCATAGCGCACGCTTTTTTTCGTGTATAGTCTAAGCTACAATAATGCACCAAAATCGCCAGTGGCATTGGACACGCTGTAGTACTAAGCGCCTAGTCCACCAACTTGTTCTCCTCGTCTAAAATGATGGATTTCGGGGCTATACGTGCCCAGAATATCAAAGTAAGAACAAGTCTCCTATTCTGTATCTTATAACTGACGAGCAACATACAGGCTAACACAGCATTACTAAAATCTTTGGGTTTTGAAACGCCAACCATACCCCCCGCTGTTAAAAAAAACGCGTCGCCAAAGGCTAAGAAACGAAAATTAACTGATTCAGAAAAACATAAAATCGAAAGGCCCATAAAAGTCGCCAAAGTCACGCTAGAACAACCCGTGGATATCTCAGGTCGCCGTCGCAGTTTACGAGTTGCTGCTGCAAAACCGACACCCCAGGCCGTTCAAGACCCTACTGACTCCGCACCTAACTTTGGTGAAGGAGAAGATTCAGAGTACGAACATGAAGAAAAGACAACCAAATCCAGGCCCAACGTCGTTGTTAAGCGTTGTAGCACCGAGTATGTAGGCAACCGACTTGGAAAACGAGAACATAACCCGTACGCGATTTTTGGCCATGTACCGTTTCTCACTCCTACTCAACACCCATTCAAAATAGCAAAAAATTCGGTGCAATCCCTGGGGTTGAAGTTGGAACGTGGTGGGAAACTCGGTAAGTGATTATTGTAATTTCTACCTGCCTTTCGAGCTCACAACCTTGACTCCTCCAGAGCTGAATGTAGCACTGACGCCATTCATGCTCCATTTGTTGCTGGTATCGCCGGCTCAGCCAGCGATGGTGCATATTCGGTCGCTCTTTCCGGTGGCTACGAGGATGATGTTGATCTTGGATATGCTTTGTGAGTTGTGCATTATCAAAGGTCGTGGAACACGGACTGATGTTGATTAGCACTTACACTGGTTCTGGTACGTTCTTTCCGACACTCTTTTGGGATATTATCTCACTCCTGTTCATAGGAGGACGAGATTTGAAAGGGACAAAAGAGAAACCTAAAAATGTATGCTTACCAGTTCGTCGAGTGAAATCAGTTGCTAATTCTGCTCTCTTAGCTTCGCACCGCGCCCCAAAGTTCCGATCAGACTTTCGATAATACAATGAACGCCTCTTTGAAGGTAAATTTTACACTAGTGATGTCGATGTTCCTGTCTTTCTAATGTGGAGATCAGAGGTCTGTAGAGACCAAGCGACCTGTCAGAGTAGTAAGAGGCTACAAACTGCATTCAGAATTTGCGCCAAGTCAGGGGTTAGTAGGGTCTACATGATCGTTTTTTTCAGTTTAACTCAACAAAGCTTCATTAGTTATCGTTACGATGGTCTTTATACTGTGGAAAAGGTAATCAGGCCTTCCCAATTGAGAATAACTTGCTTGACAGTTCCATTAGGCATGGTTGGAGCGCGGTCTGAATCCAAAAGGATACAAAGTACGTGATCTGCCTTGCCGACCCATTCGTCGCCTCGTTCTAACTATTTTTGTCAGGTTTGTAAGTTCGCGTTTAAACGCTTGCCTGGTCAACCGCCGCTCTCTCGAAGGGAGGATGAAATTATAACATCCGATGAAGAAAATGGAGACGATAACTCTCAACCCGAGGGCGATGAAGACGATGGAGGGGGGGGAAGAGAAGGACAGCGCCGAGGAAGTAAACCCAGAGGAGGAGCATAGTTCTTCTGTTCAAAAAGGGAATGATAAATGCCACCTTGAAACGCCAGCCACTGAAGCAGAAGTCTCGAGTGAAGATTTACATGACAACTGAAACTGGCATCAAGACCTTTTTGTTGGCAGAATAATACCGATAATGTATACCAAACACCGCCTGCCGAAAGATATGAATGCTCGCCTTAGCGACTCCGATCTGCATTTTGTTTCTCGTTGTTTTGATTTTGTTCATTACTTTCCGACTCGTTTAGTGTAATAAATACTTGTTGCCAACAACTTCAAGACTGAACACTGGCCCGGATTATCTCTTTGCCAACTTGAAGTTTGCAATCAAAAGCGGACTTCCGAACTAAGAATCAGTTGCTTGGTGCCTAACATACATCGTTCCCATGTTGATTTCCAAATCTTATCGTGATGTTACTTGCAAGGACGGTACAGTCAACAGGATATTCATAATCAGTCCTGTGCTTCCTAATTACCCTCAAGCTAAGCTCCCTGGTGCGATCGATTCATTTTTAAAAGATTTCTTTTTCTAATTGAAGTTGCAGGTGTTGTCGTTTTCAGGTGAATTTGGCACAATACCCATGACATTAAAATGAATTTTTGACATCCTAACAGTGAAATTTATCAAGTAACCGGCCCAGTCGAACGTTTCGCTGGTCAGATCGCTAGCCACGGTTATGTCGTTGGCAAGTGAATAGACTCCCAGCCATAGACTGTTTTGAAGATACCTCTTAGCATGCCCGTCAAGTTTTCATGAGTTTCAGGGTTCCGATCCCATTCCGTACGACGTTGAAGGTGAGTGCGATGGTTGCCGAAACAGATATCTTGAATTGGGATAAGAGTAACTTGACTGTCGATGCTTCGGCAGGGACAGACAGAGGTAACAAATTCAAGGTAAGTACGTATCATATGTTTTCTAATTGATCTAAAAACCCTTCTGAATCCCAAATAGATTGAAAAGGAAGTTGCTGCCTATGACGAGGTTTGAGAAGTCTTTGGTAGCAGTGGATTACCAGTAACGCTGCAATACAGGACGCGACCCTATCTATCGATCTTCTCACTTTGCTTCCTAACTGCAATGGTCGTATAGCAGGTCAGATTATATTCTTATGGCCAAACAATTCTCTCCCACATGTTTTCTAACTCAAGCAACGGGAATGTGTCTTGGAGGCCACTTGGTATGTCCATTTTGAAACATTGTCCCGGGTCGCTCAAAATTGAAGTGCGTAAACCCAGGCGTTCCGAGTATGTTCTTGTTTCGAGAATTGTCTGGTCACTGTATGATTGAATTCCATGTAGGCAGCTTTTGATTCGCGCGTCCTCGCCTCCGTCTGTTTCTTTGCGACAGACATTCATACTGCTACATTGGGCCGAGGCAAAAGTGATGACACTCTCAGGCGTGTCTCGAACGGAGATCTAAATGGAAAGGGAGAATTGGTCGTGCGTTCTTTTCGTTTTAAGTAATTATTATTGCGATTAAAAAAATTCAGATGATCTTCGGAAAACAGGTGCGTGGCTATTATCATTCGCAACCACCGGCTCTCGAACGAGAATGATGTTCACTGGCAATTTATCGCTAGGATACACATGTTCCAAGAGCAGGCCGAGACTTGATTCGCAAAGTCTTAGAAGACAAGGACATACCTTGTTCATTTCTCGAAGTGCAGGCTCAGCACGCGTTCATCCGGGATGAGTCTTCCAAAGATCGTTGGGATGCAGCCTTAACTCGTAATTTGTTCGGGTATATGCTAGAAGTTTTCGAGCGAACTGTGGGACGAGATTTAGGTCCACGCAGAACGGGTACAGAGGAAATAGCTCATGTTTGTTAGCCGACATCTTTCGTGTTAACTTCTTCTATTTTGCTATGCTCCTTCTTACACAACTATGAGAACGAACGAAAAAAAATGGCACTACAACGCTCTCTACAGATGCAAGGGGTGTACAGGGAGTAAAAAAAAACAGGTAAGGGAACAAAGATAGAACATAAAACAAACAAAACTAGCTGTAAAGACACGTCCGAAGTAACCGAAACGGTTTATTTCTTGGCCTTGGTGGCTTTTTCAGCAGCCTTGGTAACTGTAAACAGTTGTTAGTATCGGGGTCGTAAAATATGTAGATGAAGTCCAATACCTTTTCCTCCTTTTTCGGTCTTGTCAACAGATTTGATAACACCGACAGCGACAGTTTGTCTCATGTCACGGACGGCGAAACGACCAAGTGGTGGGTATTCGTTATAAGTTTCCACACACATTGGCTTGCTGGGAATCATCTTGACAATCGCGGCATCACCAGACTTGATAGCTTTGGGTGCCTCTTCGATGGCCTTACCAGTTCGACGATCAATCTTTTCAAGTAATTCGGCGAACTTGCAAGCAATGTGTGCAGTGTGGCAATCCAATACGGGGGCATAACCAGCACCAATTTGACCAGGGTGATTGAGAACAATAACTTGAGCATTGAAGGAAGCGGCTTCTTTAGCGGGATCGTTTTTGCTGTCAGAGCAGACGTTACCACGACGAATATCCTTGACCGATACGTTCTTGACGTTGAATCCAACGTTGTCACCAGGTAAACCGGCTTCCAGTTGTTCGTGATGCATTTCGACGGATTTAACTTCAGTGGTAACATTGGTGGGGGCGAAGGTGACAACCATACCAGCCTTGATGGTACCAGTTTCGACACGACCGACGGGCACAGTACCAATACCACCGATCTTGTAAACATCCTGCAAGGGGAGACGGAGGGGCTTGTCGGAGGGACGGGCTGGGGGTTCAATGGCATCGATGGCGTCAAGCAAGGTCTTTCCTTTCACGCTGCCACCTTTAATTTCCTTAACCCAACCCTTAAACCATGTCATGCTATCGCCAAAACGTTTATATCATTGTCTTCATATTGGAACAGGTAAAAATGTGAACGTACTTTGGGGACTCTTCCAACATGTTGTCTCCGTGCCATCCTGAGATGGGAACGAAAGCAACGGCCTTGGGGTTGTAACCGACCTTTTTGATGAATGTAGAGGTTTCCTTAACAATTTCATTGAACCGATCTTCGGACCACTAAAAAAAATGAAGCGTCAATGCCTCTCCTGGATATACATACTGATCGGGATTTTACCTTGGTAGTGTCCATCTTGTTAACAGCGACGATTAATTGTCTCACACCAAGAGTGAAAGCCAAGAGAGCGTGTTCACGAGTCTGACCGTCCTTGGAAATACCAGCTTCGAATTCACCAGTACCGCCCGCAATAATAAGAATAGCACAGTCAGCTTGTGAAGTACCAGTAATCATGTTCTTGATGAAGTCACGGTGACCGGGGGCATCAATGACCTGAAAAATTGTTCAAGATGCGAAGGGGAATGGAGCTCGTGGAACCACTTACGGTAACGTAATATCTGGGGGTTTCGAATTTCCAGAGGGCAATATCAATAGTGATTCCACGTTCACGTTCGGCTTTTAGCTTGTCAAGTACCCATGCTAGAGATAAAAATGTCAAGGAACTTATTTTTCTGCGGAAGTACACAGCTGGTACAAACCATATTTGAATGAACCTTTGCCCAATTCAGCGGCTTCCTTCTCAAACTTTTCAATCGTTCGCTTATCAATACCACCACATTTGTAGATAAGATGTCCAGTGGTGGTAGATTTACCGGAATCGACGTGTCCAATGACTGGCAAGTTCATCGATAAGAGATCAAAATCATATCGATATCAGCATAAAAACGAATCAACCCACCGACGACGTTAACGTGAAGTTTTTCTTTACCCATTTTAATACAAAGCTGCGAAATCAATAAGTATATGCTGAATCAAAAATTCAAAAAATGGGAGGAAAAAATTTTCTTTTTGGTAGGCGAGACTAAAATGTAATCCGGAACGAGTGGCATCGATCCATCGTCATCAACCATGGTGGCGACAGCGAAAAGTAGAAACAATTGCAATAAAATAAGATCAAAAACTCACTTATATGCGATAAGAGGAAAGAAAGTGTTAAAGGGGGTGGTGGATGGAGAGAGGCGCGGCACTGACTTAGGGACTTTTTCTATGTGAAAAATTTTTTTTTTGAGCCGCTGACTCTTAAAACCCGGCAATTTGGCCCACTCCGTCGACTTGACACGCGCTGATCGATTAAAGTAATCAGTCCGCACACACATCGATTATCAGACATCGTCTACAGTGAAGATACAATCTATTTTCAAAATATATTATTGTTACATACTTCGAGTTCTACCATTACTATTATCTTAATAAATGCAATATTAATGTGACCGGAAAATGTGTAAATATAATGCAGTAGTAGCCCAATCGTTACAATTATCAATTAATAAAAAAGAGGAGGAGAACAAAATATAGCAGTGAAAGAAGAAAAAAGTTATTCTTTCGTCAAAATAGATAATTCAGGATTTAGTCGTGACTGTCATGCACACCGTCTCACCAGCCATCCTTGCCGCTAAGGAATCGGCTGCTCAATATTTGATCGAATGTCGGCCTTTTCGCTATCTCGACCTGAAGGCATGCTAGCACCAGGCGATGGGCATCTTCCAATCGTCCGCCACCATCGGATTCTTCACCCTCATCCTCGTGACCTTCACAGCGTTCGTCTAATGCTATCCGAGCTTTAGCGAACGGTGATGATAAGCCTTCTTGGGCTTCCACAGGAGTCTGAAATGGACATTCTCCAACAAGTAATACATACGCGACCACTCCAAAAGCCCACACATCTTGTTCTTTACCGTGATAGTTTTCACCGCGTAAAATTTCCGGTCCGGCATAATCCAACCTAAAAGTATTATCACCGACCGAAAACGAGGCTGAGGAATGTTCATTTCAGGAGTTAATGAGGCACTTACGTTCCACTGAACGTGTCCCAGCCACCTCTACGTACTACGCCTGAGCTTCCAAAATCGATCAAAAAACATTGGCCATCTGATGGTCCTAGAACAACATTTTCATCTTTGATGTCACGGTGAACTACAGCAAAAAAGAAAAATGTGATTTATCGAAAGCATAAAAGTCGCGTGCTCACTAATACATACCGATACCCTTTGCATGAAGAAAGCACAACGCGTCAGCAATCTGACCCAAGTAACTTCTAGTAAGATGGGGAGGTAGTCCATTGGGATACAATTCTACGAGATCGAAAAGATCAGCAGGTAAGGGTTCCTCATCAGGTCCTGGAACCGGTGTCGTTGCGGGCATCACGAGATAGTAAAAATGTGCGTCTTCAAAGAAATCTATCAAAGGGCAAATATTGGGATGGCCTTTCACTGTAGCTCCCTCGACCCAGTTCGACGTGACGGAACCATGATGTGGGATTCCCGGGCGTGCGGGATCCCATGGTCGCCGTGCAGGCAAAACATAAGGCGTGTTAGATATGGAGGACATCGCGTAAATTTCGATGGGGATTGTTCCAAGCTTAGGATGCTTTTTCCAGCAATCGGCCAAAATACGAGATTTGATGACTTGCTTTATGATTAATGGAGACTAGATGCAAAAAAAGGTTCGCGGGAAGTCTCGATGGAAAACTGCGTTGTTCTGAGACAAAACTCACCCCTAATTTGCCATTAGGTAGTTTCTCTCTAGCCCTTTTCACCAAGCCGTACGCCCCTCTTCCAGCTTCTCCTTCAATGATAAAGTCATTTATTGTATGACTTCCAAGAAAGTTCTCCGTAGTAGGGGAAGGTGCTCGAGTACTAATGACACTTAATAGACTGTTTTGACTCGACTGACGACCGATGACATGGGGCCTTAAATCTCCATTGTAAATTTCTGTGGGGTCATCTATGACCTTGAGACGGCCGGCAACCAATGACACACGTTTCTGGGAAGAACGGCGACGCGAAGGGGGTCGAGGTGGCAACGTCGGAGATTTTGGAAGTGTTGAACGAGTAGAGATAGGACTGACAGGATGAGATGTGGATTTCGAGTCGAAATTAGTTTTTGGAGGATATTCGGCTGTGGCCGAGCGCATAGATGGAGTTGAGTGGGAGCGAAGAGGCGGTGGCGGGTGTATGATAGTAAGTGGTGGCGGCGGCGGTGGCGACGGACGATCCGGAGTAGTAAATGATGTCTCTACCTCAAGACAGTTATCCTCTTCCGGTTCAGCAACAAATAAGGGTACTGGAAACATTGATTCGTCATTAGGATCGTTACGAGAGCGTGAATGGCCCCGCGAATGCCGCTGTTTCTCTCGAATGGCGTTTCTCTCCTCTTCCTCTTTCTTCAACCAATTAAATCCTTTGCCTAAGGAGGTAAATCCATACTGCTTATTTCCTAGATTAACGGTTCGCTGTATTCGGAACATTGGCTCGGGGGCTAACCAACCATCATCGGAGGCGGCAGTAATTTCGTCGACAGCGGCGAACGGGGCATGTTCTATAGTTTGTGCGACCGCCAGGATGATAGCCTACGAAAAAAAAATACCAAAAGAAATTTGAGAGGGAAACTGCACTGCAGAAAGCACAAGGAGTGGAGAAAAAGGATGTAGGAAAGAAAGTTGAAATAACTCAGTGGTCCAGGGTCCGCCGGTGAGCGGCTTTTCGGCTTGGGTGGTGTGAGATTGATCGACTCTTTTGAAAAAGCTCAGCATGTCGGGGAAAAGTACATGCGATGTCATATTCACCCCATAACTCACAATACCAATATAATATTTGGGATAAAGCGTGCTTCATTTTCATTCTGCTGTGGCTGAGCCCAAGAACCCGGTAGACTGGTTTATTCCCTGTCACATATCTGTCACTGGGCTTTTCCGTCACCATCTCTGTTCATTTTCTACCTCTCGTTTTGTTTCCTTTCATTGCAAATTCTGTGGTAATGGCTGAAATGGATGCCTTGATCCCCTTCACAACGTCCGGCTCTCTTATCGATTGTGTGGACAGTATGTAAACTACCCCTTTCCCGTTCCACCCATACACCCATCGACCTTGTTTTATTAAAAATAAATAAAAATACAACCTTCAAGAAAAGATGCTCGTTGTTTTACGCGATGGACGTAAGCTATTTGGGGTCCTCAGGTCATATGATCAGTTCGGTGCATCATTCGTCGCGTTTACTTCCTGTACAGCTGTCCAACTAATCATTGCCCCCTTTTAAAAACTCTCAGCCAATCTCGTTTTAGAAGACACCGTGGAACGGGTTCATCACGGCGACGTATATGCTGAAGTTCGCAGAGGAGTCTTTCTCATTCGTGGTGAAAACGTCGTCCTACTGGGTGAAATCGTGCGTTATTAACTTAATCTTTGGGCACCAACCAAGGCATATCAAATTAATTCCCTGAAAGGATCTTGATGCCGAGGACGAGATCCCATTGCAGCGCATTGACGCTGCACAAATGATTCCGGTACACGAAGCTGAGGTTGCCGCCCGTAAACGACGGGAAAACGTCAAAGCAAATATTTTATATGAACAATTCGGCTTTTGTCGAGAGGGAGGCGAAGGCGATGGGTATTAAAATTGTCTTATATTTGCATATTCCTGTGACATTGGATCCTATGCTATGTATACGCTGTAATCATATATTTCCAGTGAATTATACCCTTCCACGACAAGAATACGGGTTCCAATTTTCAGAATCATTAATACAGAAAAAGAGTCTACAACAATTCAGAACGAGACAAAGTAGATAGTACAGTAAGGGAATAAAAGTGATAAAGTAAAGAAAACCGTAAAACTGCTGATTGTTTTTTTTTTCTATCGAGTAATCCTTTTTGCTTTCCTGCTAGAGCGTGGATGAGGATACAACTCTTCGATTTTACTTTTGAGGTCGCGTTCCGTCTCCGTTAATTGTTTTATGCTGCCATTCTAGTAAAGCCCGTTAGAGTGAATGAGCCTTTTCGCTGGCATTATTCGCTTACCTTACAGTCCACTTCCATCTGCAACTCTAAATCACGAACCGTTTTCCAGCCATTATGCCGAGGGCATTCTATAGGACCATGACATAGCCATGACATTTTTCCTGAGTTTTCACTTTCACCGTCATCATCCTCGTCTTCCCCTTGGTTGCTGTATAGGGCCTTTTTCCCTTCCACACCAATGATCCATCTTGCCCATTCATGATCACCCATCTCAAGCCTCGTATCCCATCCACAAAACCTGTCAGACGCTCGCTCAACCGCAAGGTCGAGCAATCTTCGGCGAGTCATGACATACTCCAATTCCAGCTTAAATTTATCTCTTGACGAGCGGATGGCCCCGAGATTATGTTTTAACGCTTCCAAACGTATTTTATCCCCATTTGTCCATGGACGTACTTTTGTGCTGGGAACGTTCGACTTCGTACCGTTCAGGGTAGTCTTGACAATTTTTCCGTCATCCTCTCCATTCTCTAACTTGATCCTTTTACTGGCGTATGATCCGTCATGTAAATACTCAACCGAAACCCCCTCTCTTTTCTTTGCATGTCGGACTAAAGGCCATATTTCGTTCAGATCTTTCCCGGACCGAGCAATCTTGGCACGCATATGAGCAATTCCACAGGCATCACAGCAGTATTTCGAAAACGCTCCTTTTGCTGCTTTCCAACAAGGAGGACCTTTGTCAAACTCGGGGATATAATGAGTCCCACGATAGCATCGTGCCTTGTAAGTGGTTTTGAGACCAGGATGCGCTTAAAAGTTATAATTAGCGGTCAAAGAAGCGATATAAGGCTTTGAGAGAGTAGACTCACCCTTCTTGCATTTCTCACATATGAACTGGTCTACCAAATCAACTTCTTGATCCGGCATGCCAACACAACTGGGGTGGTACCATTCGTCACATCTATCGCAAGCGATCATGATCTTATCTTCATTGTAAGGGGTACCGCAGATACAGTATAACCTTTCTTCCGCAGTTACAGGGGTAAGGTCCGGAGTAGGTTCGGGCATAACAGAAATGGATCGGGCGGTTGAACTAGCATTACCGGTTTTCTTGCGAGAGCCTGAAATAAGCTTATTGGAACGACCTGAAGGTTTAGATGAAGATCCAAGAGCAGTAAGGTTTCCGGAACTCGGCGAAGAAGGTGTCAGTGGTTCTGAGTCGGGTCGAACGGTCTTTGACTTGGTTGGCTTTCCGTGACCTCGAAGTTTCGGTGGTTTGACCTTGAAATGTCGATTAATTTTTAATTTAGAAAGTTTATAAAGATTAGCAAATCGTACAGACCTTGGGAGTTTTACGCGGAAGTGTAGCAAGGGGTACGACCGATGTTTTAATATCGGGCTTGATTTGAACATCATCCACAAGCGAAAGCAGTTCGTCCTCCAAAGACTGGTCATCCACCTGGGAACTGACAACTGGTGCAACGTCTAAACTCATATCCATCATGATGACGTCCACAGTATCTTCGTCCTCTTTCTTAGCCACCTCCAAAACGGAGGATTCACCATCCGCAGATTCAGGGTGCGTCTTCGACGGACGGTCTTCGTTCAAGATAATGACGGTTTCAAAAGGAACGCTATTTTCAATAGTGTTCGACGATGGAATTTCAGCCTTAGGTGAATTCGCCTTCTCTACATCTTGTATCTGTATCCCTCCCTCTCCTTCATCGGAAACTTTAGAGGATTGTGCCAAATCCAACATCAAAGCCGTGACACGAGTTTCACGTGCGGGTTCCTCAACACTATGTATCGATTGCTCATCGCATTGTAATGTCTGTCCTCGAGACTTGGGAGAAGAGACACTTGGGCTACGCATTGACAACGGTGGCTGATCATCAACAAGCGGCGATGAAGAAGGATCATTGGAACTCTCAACAACATGAACAGGAGCAGGCTCTTCTTTAATTTCTACCAGTGATGCTACCATGGGTTCATTCGTTTGTGACGGTACCAGTTGATCGTGGGCATCTTCCAGAGATACAACCGTGACTTCGATGGGAATTTCGTCGAGGTTATCGGGAAGAGGACTTTTCTCCGCCTGGTGAGGTGCCACTTCAGCGCGGGTGTTTTCCGTAGCTTTCTCAGCGTGAAGTTCAGGGGTTGATGGTCTATCAGTAACCTCGGCCATCTCAACGTCGTGCGGTATAAAGGAACCCTCGCGATGAACAGAGATTCTATCTTCGAGAGAAATATCCGCCACCGCGGTAACTGTCTCCGATAAAGCCAGTACCGGCAGGGGAGCCGCGACGGTTATTGGAGGTTGCGGAGGGGGTGTCGGGGTGAGCGGACGCGTCAAGGTTTCATGAACAGATGAAACTGGACTTTGTTTAGGTTCATTGGCAGCTAATATAGGACACTGTCCAGTTTCGTCAGCGGCCGGTGGAGGACCTTGTCCAACGTCCTTGTCAGCTGACATGGGCCTTTGTCCAACTTCGCTATCAACCGGCACAGAACCTCGTCCAACTTCGTTATCAATCAGAACAGGGCTTTGCCTAGAATCCGGGATATTCGCCACTTTTTGCCCCTCGTCTACAGGCCCAGCGACCCCTCCAGCGGGTGAAGGAAAATGATATTGAATGGAATCATACAAAACCGGTGCACCACCGGGCAAGGCTGGCGGTAAAGATCCGCGAGGAGATGGATGTCCTAGAAGTAAATTAATTACAAATGTCTCAAAGTATTTTTGGAATATAAAAGACTTACGGAGCTCAGCCTCAGAGTTCTTTGTCGAGCTCAGAGTATCCGTCGCAGAAAGATGAGGTGAATGCGAGGGTTGTTTGGGAGGGGTTGAAGGAGACGCAGTGCGTTCAGACTTTGGTGGCGAAACATTTCTGCTGTATTCATCGGCTTGCAGCGGCGATCCGATATCTCTTGTCACCATTTCTGAATTAGACTGTGAAAGCGCAGTTCTGGGCACAGGCGACAAGGCAGAGACACCTTGAGGATAATTTCCTCCTAGTGCTTCATTTCTGTCTTTTAAATAAGGATGCAAAGATTGAGGCTCGGGATTTAGAATTTTAACACGAGAGAAAGGCGGAAGAGATGGAGATCTGGGCCTTGGAGATGCAACGTTGACAAGGTCGAAAGACTGTCCTCTATCCTCCTTGGCTTGACGAAGAACATGAGAAACGCTTTTTTCACCAACGTGGGCGCTGGGGTGAGAAGTGGCACTTTGCTGTCGTTCAGGATTAGGAACAGGAAGCGTCCCAAGAGGAAGGGCAGGAATGCGTGTCAAGGGCTCCTCCGGACGAGAACGACTGGGTTTAGAATAAGAGTCTGACTCTTCGCTTGATCTTGGGTCCATGCCGATTGCGGGCTGAAAAGTATCGACAGCCTTTCGCTGAACAGACACTTTACCCTCCATGCCAGGACCATTATTCCATAATTTAAATCCTCTATCGTTTGATGGAACGAGGTTCCTATCCTGTGGGTACGATAACTGTGAAGGGGTTGAGTGTGGTCGTGTTTTTTCAGATATCACCTCTGCTATGCCCATCCTAGAACTGTCAACCCGTCGCTGGTCGTAAGATACCGGGCGCTTAGGTATAATAGCATTCTTTTCGGAAGGTTTTCTTGCAGCCTCTGCATCAACGTTATTCAGAAGATGGTGTGCGATTGGAATCTTGGAATGTCTCTGATTTTTTTCCCAAGCATCTTTACCAGGCTCTAGGCCCAGTGGTGGAACGATTTCCGACGCACGGCTGGTCCTTGGTCGCTGTTGAGGTGAGATCGGTCTTAGCGGTAGAACAAAGGAAGGCGTATGAAGAGAGGGCGGGGGTATATTTGAAGCAGAGATGAAGTGCGGCATCGATGATGGATATGGCTGCACAGACTGAAGTACCCCTCCTTGATTTCCCGGGGAGAGGAATGTAGGTGGATTAGCATTAGATGCTTTTCCAGATGCGCCTTGGGGTGCCGATCGTTCTTTGGGCTGCATGGGACCCCGAGAAGATGGCACATTATGTGAATACTGAGCTGATCTTGGCCGCACTTGGGGACCACCAATGTTTGAGACAGAGCTATGAGGATGATAGCTAGGGCTAATCGGAGAAGTGATTTGACCTGATATAGTAGCCGGGGTCAAAGACAGTGGCAAGGTTAAATCAAGTCTGGGAGGTAATGAGTGCGGATGAGAAGCGGACTTTGAGGAAGAGGAACTGTAGCTTTCGACGTGTGAACGGTGCTGGGTGTGTTGTGCGTGAGGCGGCGGGTGCAGCTGAGCTTTGACAGAAAAAGATTGAGGGTAGTGAGGACTGCCAATATGATTACTGTGAGCAGACTGGGGCGTGGAGGGGCTCTGAGAGGGCGAAGTATAATGGCTTGCAGATGTAGAATGTATGGGGGTTCCACGTGGGTCTTGACGAGTGGGCAAAATCTGCATCTCTGGGCTTCGAGGAATGTTAGAGTGATAATGATAGGGAACGTTCTTTGTTTCTGCATTAGGGAAATTCGAGCGCTGATACTCGCGTTGATCCTGAGGATGTATTACTTCCCTCATTCGGTCGACTTGATTTCGATCATGCTCTACTACGTCCTTGTCACGACCTCGACGCGAGAGTGCTGAAGGGGGATGTAAAGGAGAACTTGCGAACTTGACATTAGTTGCGTTCCGAGACATACCAGGACCCACGGAGACGCGCTCGGAGGCGACGGTTCGTGTGAGTACAGATAACAAGCTGTCGCTAGTATCGGCGTGTGATGTACTCTTCAGATGAGGTGAGGAAGAAGGAAACTGTCTGCTGTCTCTTTCTCTGTACTCGCTTGTATTTGGATGAAATGCGGGATATGATGGAGTGTGTTGTGCATAGGATGGTTGGGTTTGTACTGGTCGGCGTGATTGAGAGTCTACTGGGTGTTCTCGTTCGGAGTATCTATCGCTGTATAAAGGAGGAGACAGATAGTACGGATGGGAATGCCCCTGTTCTGTTTGGATTTGAAAAGGTGGGGAATCTGAAGCGGGAGCGTAGCTATAACTTGGGCGTGCATGGTAGCGGGTCTCCTGAGTGTGCTGGGACACTCTGTTGTCAACTTGCGGCTCATACCAAGCAGGGTTTACATTTAAGTTTGCACTCGCATTTGGAATTATAGAACTAGAGTAAGACTGCGATTCAGCAGATGTAGTTTCCCTGGAGCGCCTGTGGAAGGAATCGACATCGTGCACTGATTCGTTTTCAGGACGATACGAGCGGTGCTGACTGGGTGATTGTTGCAAAGGGCTCGATTCCGGATGCTTAGAGGGTTGAGAGTCCGAAGACAACAACGCAGATATGGACATCCGTTTCGAAGCCATAGTATAGTTGGGGGGATGAGCAGGTAATGGTCAAGGACGAAGGAGCAGACGCGCAGGATTGGAACTGCATTGGCCGGCTGCCGCGCCAAGTGTAAGGCTGCAAAAAAAACAAGGGCCGCGCTTCTACTTACGATACCCTGCAAACATGTCCGAGCCCGAGCTGCACTTGCTTTGACACAACGACATGCTCAGCAAAAAGCGATGTATTCAAAAAAAAAACAAGGTACGCTATGTGACTCCCTTGCAAAACGAAAAGACGAGCAGCTCAAAGGAATGACACCTGTTGACCACTTCCGTTATACTTACATCCAAACTGATGCTGCTTACTTACTGGCTGGCGATAATGCAATTAGACCGGGAATCATAATCAACTCGCGGCTATGGCCAGAGTCTAGAAGACGTCGAACGGCCTTGTTGGGAGGACCCGCTGAGACTGTCATCAAGCGCTGCTTATTGCGGGCAGCCACCTTCTAGCCTCAAAAGAACTCTTTTATGAGAGGTCGCCACGCTTTCCGCGTGTACCCGTCATCCTTAAGGATTATCCCGTTTTCTCTCGATACCTCACGCTGAAAATCCACGACTTATCCAAATAACTCTAAACCGTCACTTAACCTCTGGACCGTCGGTGATTTCCTTCGAAGATTAGGCTCTTACTGCTTCCATTGCTTTACTTTCCTTTTTGGTCGGAATCGGTTTGAGTTTTGTTTTGTTGCTAATACTACTCATTTTCCCTCGCTTCTCATGTCCGACGAGGCCTATCTTCCAACCTCTGAGCCCATCCTCGTCTCGTCCCAATATTTCTACGCCGGTGTTGTCGGATCTGCCCTCTCAATTCCTTATCTCCTGGTGAAAGATAATAAGTTGATTCCAAATTGAACAAACCGAAACAATCGAGCGAAACAAAATGATACAAACCCATCTGTTCAGTTTCATAACCGGTCTTGCTTTTGCTACATGGACTCTGGTAGTGCATTCTTCTTCAGACTTCGCTCGTAATAATTGTTTGTTAACGGAAAATAAAAAGTCTCTTATCAAGCGATTGGCACGCGTATATTCCACACGCCATGTGCTGCAATTTCCCCTTCTCGTCAAGCTCCTTTTCGTCATAGACTCATCGCCCTCCGACTGCTCCGCTACGCCATTTTTCGTCCATTTTACGCAAGAATTGCGCCCTAATGATAGGTTCTTCCTTTTGTCTGACATCAGATAATTGTTACCTGTAATATTCCTCCGGAAACACACATGCTCCCAGTACTTTGCCGTGAAAAGGCCCAATGTCGGCAAGGCAAAATCTGTCAATTAAAGTTGAACTTCTTTTCTGACAAAGAGATAACAGAATCATCCTCATCAATCGGCATGGAAAGTTGCAGGAATTCACCTCTTATACATAAGATCCGGCATCAGTTAAATCAATTTTAATTTTTCCACCCTTCTCGAGAATGTTGCAGTTACTTATAGGATCGCTATCCCCAAATGTCATGTCATGTCATTTTTATTGCGTTGGCTCAAGGTTCGAACTCGATATTTGTTTTGTGGAAGAAGTTGAAAGTGGACCGTTTCCTACAAAGATGGACTGAGCGGGGTGGAGTCTGTCTTGGGAAAATTACCATAATTTGATGGTTGCGTTACGCTGCATGATGGAGCGTGGAACTTGCGACTAGCTGGCCTCTTTTTGGAATTGCATGTCTTATCTGCATGGGTTTTTACATGTATGCAGCGAGCTCCTAACCCTAGCGTGGCTTACTGGCACTATCCGCTTATGGTGTTCTGCCCAATCTTGGTCCAATTTTCAATTTACTATGATATGACACTGTTATCCGGCGAGTAATACTCATATCTAAGTGTATTGATATGCTAGTTGGAGGGTGGGCCTGTGACTTCTCCTTTCGGTGGTATATTCTTTCACCTTCTTTTCAGCCCAATTTTCTTTTTGACACTCGCCCTGGTTATCATTTGTTATCAAATCTTCAGGCATCAAGATTCAATACCCTTTCATGAAAACGGCTGTAATGGGTTAATATCAGCACCCACGACCGAGACTTAACAGACTCCAGTCGTCGGGATGATTTGTATGGTTATAATTAAATGCTCCGTGTGAGCTTAATGGTCCGGATCTTGGTTATTTCCATTGATATCCTGTGAACGTTGTTCAAACAACGGCCAGGCTTAATCGCGTCGGCACTATGCGTTTAATATTCACATCACAACCTCTACGGTTACTAATGCTGGCTTCATGTGAAGTAAGCTCTGTTCATTTAATGACACGGCGTCCATTTCATTAGAGTTGCGGAAGTGAGTCACTTTTGCATAATTTATGTGATCTCTGTTTGGCTTACAATAAAGGTCGAGCCTTAATATCCTTTCAGCACCTCTTTTGAACAAACGCTTATCAATATCTATTCGCGGCTGAATGAGTCTCTCAGGATCCTAGTTTTTTTTAGGATAATGCATACGTCCTATCATTCACCCCTTTACATGACTGAACTACGACCGTCAGTTCCTCCATATCAGGCCAACGCTTGTGTTAACTACCTCGATTCGATCGGATCCAAAATTTAACTCGAACTTGCCGTTTCTCACTCCATTATCGCCGAGGTGAAAACAGTCAAACTATTAATAAATATCTTATACTTGCCTTTGCTGTGCAAGATGATATCTTTTCTGCGATCAAGAGACGCCGTGCACACAATAATGAGGAACTGTTTCCGACTAATTCTGTGATTTTCGAGCTTGATCGAAGAAATCCGCACCATATGGTTCTTTTGGCGGGTCTCAAATTCCTTCAGTGATTTAGGTTCTTAGTCTAGCTTTCTGGTGAATTCAGTGTCCTTCAAGCGGAATTTGGCAGAACACAAATACTCCAAATAGTATCCCCTGTCTATGTGAGTAGTTGGGTCAAAATTAGGGGTTACGAAGGTAAATATAGTTTTCGATCTTTGACAGGACTTAGTCGCGCTGATAAATATGTCAGTCTGATCGTAGTTTGTTTCTCGCAGTTTCTCACTGTCAAACCAATTTCACACCTTCCGTCATTTTCAATGCTCGACCAAAACGTCGCTAATCTAACGCTGATTCTCTGTCAGTATATCCTTTTGAGCACCGTTGATGTTGATTATGATGATGCTGACGTCGATTTCATCGCTTAACCCTATTATAGGAGGCATCGAATTTCGAGCCGCATGTCTAAACAAATATGCACATGTACCGCTCCTGCTTGGTTTAAAGAACCAAACCAATGAATCTACCAATTTCAAAATATTAGGTTTCCAGGATGCTCCTACTTGACAACTTGCAAGTCAAGAAGATTTCCGGATTCTTATGCACCATTGAGAGACTAATTCAGTTCTCTTCATGAGTAACATTTACTCTCATGAAAGATAAGCTGACAAGCATATCTCAAGCTAGATTAGATCTTATTTAAACGATCGGGATTTCAACAGTTGAATCGCCAGGCATCGCTTTTCAAGTGGGCACGGTCTATAATAGAAGGACTCCGAAAACTGGCAATTAATTTATGATCAGCTGCTCGCAATTAATCCTCGTAGGTATGATCATAAAAACATGGTTGAAATGTAGGTAACCTGGAGTTATAACAACTAATGACCGGAGTTGTGCACTCGGGCTTAATGCCATTCCGACGATGGTGTTTTTGGTGCCTCTGGTATGTTCCTTAGAAGATTAGCTTAAAAATTAGAAGAATACAAAATATGATAAAAAGCCTGATTTCGCTGATCTACTGCAACTTGTCTCAACCGGAAATCTTGTCAATTAGTCCTCTGGTATTAAGGAGTTAACAGGCTATAGTCGGAGCCAGAGACGAATATTCCTAGTTGCATGGTCCGATTGAATAAACCAACTTGTTTGCTTAGTCCACACTGAACATGATCAAGCGGAAATCGGAATGACCGTTGTGGGTGTCCTGAATTTGGTCTGGAGGTTACTTAATAAGGGGGGAAAGCTTTCCAGTGACATCAACAAAGATCTGTCTTCTTTTTTTGCAAATTTACTAAATAGAGCCAACGTTGAGCCGTCCGGGCGCGGCGACGGCGGCGCTGTTGGGGGGTTATCGAAAACCTCCAACTGTAACCGTAACTGATCAAGACCGCTAAGTCGGCACTGCCCAAGGTTCAAGACTAGTAGTGAAGATACCAGATGTTAATTTCTTCTAGAAAGTATTTGAGCATGTTGATTGTTTCAAAAGTTCCAAAGATTCAATAAACGCAAAGGCCATCATAGATTGCGTTTCGCACCTGGGAGCTTGATTAACTCCATGTGCATAGATATACTAATTGGCCGCTCGATTGCCATGAGCGTAACCGAATAATCTATAGTACACCTTGTTCCTTGATGTGGTGGTGATGGGCTTCAGACTCAAATATATTTGGCGGGATATACTTACTGTATGTAAGCCACATGGAACTTGAAATGTCCTGCGCCGATGATGCAACCTGTGCCGCTGTCCCGGAGCCGCCGTAGTCTCCATAGCCAAGTTTTCCAACTTTAACGGGCTAGTAAACGCCCTGCGTGCCTTTTTTAATAATTAACGAGACTAAGTCAGAAGGAGAATGTCTGTGTTCCAAAATGAACATGCATTCGAATCATTTAAAGTAAAGGGGGGGAAATCAGTCAAATTATTCCAATAACCTTAAATTTGAAAAAGATTGATAAAGCCTAGTGGGCGTGATGCTCCCTGTTGACTCCAAGCCCCGAACAAAACAAAAGACCAAGTTCGTCATAGACATTCCTCTGAGAGGATTCATGAAATGACATTGAATAACCTCAAGGTGATATGAATGACTATCCGGGTCAATCGAATCCCGTGGGAGACGGGTTCCTGTTAGTAATGATCCCAACTTCGGAAGGACTCCTCGAAGCACCTTTGTAATTGGGAATCGCGAGAATTGGATCATCTGCAAAAGCAGTTGGTAACTCGATATGCGATTTATAGTCCTAGATGGCGGGACGGGGCCTGGAGCATAGAAGGGTAAATCTCAATATCAATAAATTACGGTACATAGGTACTAGTATGCACTTCAAGTGACTGCGGCCGAATCTGAATCTGTTAAGCCACCAAGGTGAAAGAAAGACGCCATCATCAATGAGTTATCGCACCTGGAAATAGGATATGACACTCGAAAAGTATCCAACATCGATTACTATTCGGATTACCTTATTATACCTCTTACTTATTAGACGTATTGCTGAAATTGATGACATTCAAACTCAATCCAGACAAGTTGACTTATCAATGCCGGAAGTCCAAAGGCAGTTCTCGGTTAGATTCGTAAAGGAGTTATTTGCTCGTTGCGAACGATCCCTTTTCCAAGTTTGGTGAGCGGCCACTATCGCTGAAAGAAGAGTTTTCAAACGCGAATAGTGCCAGTCGCAACCCGTAGGTTTCCGATGTCGAGTGTTCTGATCGCGATGTTTACTACATGATATAATCCTCCAAGCGAATGATGGAATATAACAAAATACAATACCTCGCATCACATAAGCTGTACGCCACCAGGTACGCGTCTTTGGACAGAGCTGTCAATCGAACTTGAATCGAATTAAAAAAAAACCGTCTGCACCAGTCCATGGCATTAGTGAGACATGCAAAGCAATCCGCAGGAGGAACAGAAAATCGGGAAGGCAGCCTGAGATAACTGTAACCAAGCGTCATGTCTCTTCCTGTGTCGATCACTTTGGCCAAATAAAGAGACCTAGCGTTTTCCGAGTGTTAAGTGCATAAGTGAAAATGATGATCTATAGAAAAACTATTTCCCGTGACCGCATGATTACTGATGATCATGCACACCCTCAAATTCACCACCAAAAAGAATTGCAACCAAGGGCTACGGATATGACGGTGCAAACGAGTTGGGTATACGTGCTGCCGGCAAGATGAGATAATACGTTAGAACTTCCAGTGAATTCTTATGCTGAGCAAGGAATAAAATGTCGACTGGAGGACTCGTAATCGAAAAGATAGACATTAGCGTATGGTGTAGAATTAGTTGATACGATAAGACACATACAATGACCATTGATGCAAATAAGCCAGTTGAGAGGAGGGTCGGGCAATTAAAGTTGTCGCAATTAACTTACTTTCGATAAGAAAATAGGCACACAGTTAGATAGGGTAGTAATGAGGATGCAATATAACAGTGGACTAATATTAGTCGAGTCGACTCAGACGAGACGGAAGCGCTGACTGTTTTTTGGCGTACCTTGAGAATATGCCGTAAGGGAAAAATAGGCGCCGAAAGAGGTAAGCACACCACCGAACCCACCCTCGACGTCAAGAAACTAAAAGGTGATTATCCAAATTCATTTTATTTCGTTGGAATTATGCATGGAATACGTCTGTGGATAAATTCGTGTTGCATTTGTAGTCGTTTTGACAGATATTTGGGATGGATGCGGTGGATTGCAATTGGATGACATTCCCCCCTGTGCAAGCTTTTCTGACGCTTTTTTTTTCAGTAGGTCGCAAAATGGCCCCAACCATCCCAATCGTCAAAAAGCGCACGAAGGCTTTCAAGTGAGCAAGCTTTGACTATCGAGATTGGACGATGCTTTAACTTTTTTTGACTTTCATAAAGGCGCCATCACTCAGACAGATACCACCGCGTTAAGGAATCATGGCGTAAGCCTAAAGGTATTGACAATCGCGTGCGCCGTCGGTTTAAGGGCCAGCTTCCCATGCCAAAGGCAAGTTTTTCTTTCAATACGGGAAAAGTCACCCGTCATTTCTAATTGAATTATATCATATTAGATTGGTTATGGTAGCAACAAGAAGGTGAAGTGGAGTAACGCTCTCAGAATATTTCAGTATGATTTATGATATGAGCAGACCCGTCATCTAATGCCCAGCGGACACAAAAAGCTCTGCGTTCACAATGTTCGGGATATCGACTTGTTACTTATGCACAACAAGAGTTTTGCCGCCGAAATCGCACACAATGTCAGTAGCAGGAACCGCATAGTCATCTTAGAGAGGTATGTAGAATGACTATGACTTGTTAACGACATTATCATATTCATAATTTTATTTTGCAGAGCAAAGTCCTTAGGTGTCAAAGTCACGAACCCAGCTGCTCGTTTACGGTCAGAGGAGTAAGCATGTATGCCTGGCATATTTTATGTTTTGCATCGCCTATGGTCTATTTCACTGTCCATGTTTTCCATGCTCATATTGGTACATTTCAACACAAATAAATTTCCGTCTATGACACCAGTTTTGATCTGGAATTTTATTGGCCTTAAACCCTAAGCCCCAAACATACTAAAAATTTGGAGTCTTTCTATTCACGAACGACCTATATTGGCCTTAAATCCTAAACATACCAAAAAATGGAATCTTTCTATTTCCGAACAAACTTATCAGTTGCGTAAACTGGAAAAGAACAAAAAAGGAAGCAAAAGATTTTCTCTGTTATCGCAGTTCTGGCGGAGTTCGCCAAGCGTTCGGAAAGCGTATCACCTAAGCAGCTGTAAAGTCACTGTGTTAGGTCTGACTCGGGCAAAGTAAATAACAACACTCCGCCAAATCCTCAAGACACCTCAAGGTGATAAATCGATTCTTCAGAGCACCATTTCCAGATTATTGATATACTTTTAACATCTGCTAGACTCTCATGGCCACTTTCTACTCACAACCCGTCGTCATTGACGGTAAGGGTCACCTTTTGGGCCGTCTTGCATCTATCATAGCAAAGCAAATTCTTTCTGGCCAAAAAATCGTTGTTGTACGTTGTGAGGAGATTAACATCAGTGGCAGCTTCTTCCGTAATAAGGTAATGTGTATTATCTTATCCCCTCCGTAAAGAGCTACAGCGGTTAACACGCCCTTCTTGTTTCGTTTCGTTTCTTTTCTTTTCTTATCGTAACACGATAATAACAGATGAAGTATCACGCGTTTTTACACAAACGTCATATCGTTAATCCCAAAAAGTCTGGTCCCTTCCACCACCGTGCACCTTCCAAGATTCTTTACAGGGCCATCCGGGGTATGGTCGCACACAAAACCCCTCGTGGTACCGCTGCCTTGGAGAGATTAAAGCTCTTCGAAGGCGTTCCTCCTCCTTACGATAGAAAAAAACGCATGGTTGTGCCAGAAGCGTTGCGGGTGTTGAGATTGAAACCTGGTAGAAAATACTGCACTGTGAAGGTTCGTGTTTGTGGAGGGTTCTTTCAGTTACAGAGGAAGAATACTAAGTTCTTTTTTTTTTGTAGCGGCTATCTCATGAAGTTGGTTGGGGCTACAAGGATGTTGTTGACCGCCTAGAAGAGAAGAGGAAGTTGAAAGCCAAGGCTTTCCATGAACGCAAGGTTCGTCGTGTTTTTTTTTTAAGTCTATCCTAGTTCAGGTTCTGACCTTTTGATTCTTCCAGATCGCAGCTCTCAAGTTGCGCTCAAAAGCGATCGCGAACCAAGCGTCGTCATACGAAAAGCTCACTAGCCTCGGTTACTAGATCTTCCTAGACTTCTTTTTTAAAGAAAAAGACATGCAGTAGATGTCTTTTTTTATTGTCTAGCGTATTTCTACCCTATTTTTTTTCAAGCCAGTGATGTTCTTTTTTTCTATGACATGTTCTTAACATACGCGACGCACATGTAAACATTATATGCGTTTTTATGGTATACAAGCTTTGAACTACATACATATCTGAGTTCTGATTAAGTAATGATTCCTCGCGGTAAATTAGCGCGTATGTCCAGAGTGGTGTACAGGACTTTTCCACCTTCCCCACTGGAAGTCCAAAATCGATCTCATACGAATTTTCATCTTCTGAAAAAAACCGGATGATAGAAATGATATATATTGCAAGACACGGTCAGTCGTCTTAATAAATACCCCAGAGACGCTGTAACCTCGAGCTGAGCCTCTTTGAGTAGGTTTCCGGCAGAATTGGATCAATGATCTGTGGTGTGTAGCTTAATCTCAACAACAATAACTATATAACTAAATTACAATATCCATCTTTGTCAGGAAAAGTCCAACAGACACTCCGCGCGATCCGCCCCTGGCTGCTTATGGAGAGGTGAGAGACAGTGCTACACACCAGTGCCAAACTACTAGTATCCAGGATACATTTACTATAAACCCCACATTCAATCTTAACTCAGAAACAAGCCCGAGAACTAGCAAATTATATTGCATCACTACCAGAAAATGAAAGGCCAACAGCGATATTTTCCTCCCCATTTTGTAAGTTTTTGAACCGATCCCTAAGGAAACTCAACCTCTTCCTCATCTGTTGCCATCTTTTGTTTCAGACCGGTGTGTACAAACAGCGGCGCCTATTGCCGCATCACTAGCACTATCATTACACGGATCATCATCCTCATCCTCATCATCATTATCAACACTAACACCAATATACATCGAAAACGGGCTTTCAGAGTGGTTTTCACCCGTCGTACCGGGCACAGGACTCCACCCCAAACCACCCGCCGCACCCGTCTTATCCTCTCTTTTCCCCTCTTTCAACATCGATCCGGAAACTAACTGGTCCCCCGTATGCATCCCCTCCCGACTCGGTGAAACAGTTCCACAACTCCACGAGCGATGTCGGGAGTTTTTAACAGCTTTTATTCGGCGTATTGACTCGGAAGCAGCAGCAGCAGCAAACCATACTACTACACATGATCGACATCGCTGTGTTTTGCTGATGACACATGCTGCGACTGCTATCGCGCTCGTCAGGGCACTCATACAAGACGATACTTTGTCCATGCGCGTCGCGTGTTGTTCGTTGACTGTCTTGAAAAGACGGAAAACCATCACCACCACCACCGATTTGGGATCTCAATGGGATATCTTAGAATTGACTAGAGGAGATTTTTTAGAAGGCGGTTTGGAACGCGATTGGGGATTCGAAGATGTCGTTTTAAATGGAACTGAGGTACTTGTTCATGCCCATATAAAAAAAACCACCGATTTTTTATTTAACTCTTCCTACTTTTAAGGTAATTTTGCATGAAGGTGTACCGGGAACGGAGAACGAGGTAGAAGACACATCATCTGGTTTCCAAATCATACCCTCTTCAAAGATATGACTCAAGAACCGTAACTACATAGAATAGATGTATACAAGAGATACGCCTCAAATAATAATAAATTATCGAATGCATACTAATAACACTGGCGGCGATCCATTGAGTTTTGCAGCCCATTCTAAGCCAGAGGCAGGCAAATCAAGATCAAAATATATGTAGGTGTTATTATAATAGCAACAGTGTGTTATTACTCTTGGATACTGATAATAATTTGTCACAGTTTTTCAAATATACGTAGTATGTATATAGGAGTATATTATTATTGTATACCATTAATAGCATTTACGTGCACGTGTGCTCCTCATACATCTTTTGCATGTTTTTTTTTTGTTTATAAAAAAAAGGAGGACATTCTGCATTTTTGGATGAGCGGGAGGAGAGAGAGGAACAGGAAGGCAGACGACAGACGCAGGAATTCGAAGGCGAAGCGAAAGAGTGTCTAATAGCCTCGAACATGAAGAAGGCGATTTCCCGGAAGGTAGAAAAAAAAAGACGGGTCGGTTTCAATGATTCAATAGGAAGCAAAGGGGGGGGGGAGAGGGAGCGCAGGTCACGAGCATGGGTCAAAAATCGGATACTAGTAGTGCAAGATGTAATGTAGTAGAACTATAATAATCGTTATCATAGCAGACAGAAGGGACGAGAGGGAGAAGAAAAGAATAGGACTAATAGGATTAAGGAGGAAGGAAAGAAAGGAGAAAGAAAAGAATCGAATATTTTATTGAAAAGCGGTTTTAAGGACTCTCGGCATAGGGAAACATGAAGCAGTATAGGAAATGGGGACGGTGGTCTCAGAAGAGTAAAGAAAAAAAAAGCGATAGTCTTTTTGTTTTTCCCAGGTGCCCCGACGGAAAGGAGGAAGAAAACGTCAATAAAATCACGAATGGTGACCTAACAATAGTTGAACGAGTAAGGAGGAGTGGAGGGAGGAAGAAAGAAAGAAAAATATAGATTAATCCTGAACGTCGGTGCTCCCCTCGCGTCCGACTCGTCTCTCCTTTTCCATCTCCAGCTGGTTATAAAGGAGGAACAGAGCTTTCTCGTTCGATTCCGAAGTTCCAATTATGGTAAACATTCTCTCACCGGTCTCATCATGGGGAGTTTTTGCGATGCTAATTTTGGAACCAGAAAGACGACGAATTTCGGTAATTTTTGTGCCGCCACGACCGATGATACAGCCTACCATATCGGAGGGAATTGAGATATTTTGGGTGCGGAGGTTGCCGGATTGAGGTGAAGAAGGGGACGAAGAAGAGGTGACACCAGTGAGACCATTTGGAGAAGAAGAGCGATGAAGAGACGAGGATGAATTGTGGCCGTGATGGTGGGAATGGTGATGGTGGTGGCGGGAGGGAGGCGAACTGTTGTGATGGCGGTGGTTGTTACTGTTACTGTTACTGTTGTTATTGTTATTGTTATTGTTGTTGTTATTATTATAGGGCGGGGTAGAGTTAGAGTTAGAGTTAGAGTTAGACAGGGTGTTGTAAGAAGAGGATTGGTGGGACAAGTCGCCATTGCGACGGGGGACGCCGGAGAGGTTGCCGGAAGAGTAAGCATTGCTGGAACGTCTGGCGGGATGGGATCGACCTTCGGTAGTACCTGGATGGAAAAGAACGGTGCCTACACCGCGCTCCCAGTCTTCAAGGAGACATTTACCGATTTCCTCGATAGCGGTACCGATGCTGTCGGCTGTTCCTTGGACGACGACGATACGCTCTGTGGACTGAGGTAGCATCTCTTTCTCGGCGACCATTCGAGCGCCGGAGGAATCCTGGATAGCCTTTATTTTGAGACCGCTTCTTCCGATAATGGTACCCATGAGATTGTGGGATATGAGAAGATTAACGGATGTATTGGTGGAGGAAGGGGAATAGCCGGAATTTGAGGCTGTTTGTGATGGGGAAGATGGGGGAGCGTTAGCGAGCAATTGGTTGATAATGAGCGTATAAGCCTTCAGAGGAGAATAATGAGAATAATGAAAGAAAAGAAAGAAAAGAGATCCATCAAGAAAAACACAACACACTTTTGCTACGGCTTCAACGCTCCCGGTAACACTCAAGACCCGCTCGTGAACACCTGGAACAACTTTGCTGACGCCAGCTTTGACACCGCTCTGATCACGGATGTCCGCGACATTTTTACCGCTTTTTCCAATGATTATGCCTGCTTCTTTTGTGGTGACGAGAGCTCGGAGAGTTAGCGTATCGTGTGCAGCGGTGGGGGAATCTGTCGCTGAGCCATTCACTGAATCTGAGTAAAATAGAATAAAATAAAATAAAATAAAATAAAAGATGAGATGCGTTTCTTTCTTTCTTTATAGATTGCAGTGGAGGTGCACACCTTCTTGGGTCTTGGATGAGTCACGGGGTGGGGACGGGGAAGACGACGAGGGCATGGAGGGAGGAAGAAATAAGCGAGATTGAGAAAGAATAAGGGCGGGTGAAGAGAGAGAGAGAGAGAAGAGATACCCAGCGGGGAGAGAGTGGATGTGTCGGAGGTTGAGTGGTGTTTAGCAGTAGTAATACTGAGACAGGCGACGAATTTACGTTGCTTACTAAAGCCGTTCCTTTTTTTTTTCGAATCGGACTTTGAATGATGTCACATGCGTGCAAGTACTACAAATTTATATATTTATTCACTAGTGTTTCATCTCATTTCAAAACTCAAAATACAACGTATGCACTGGCATAGCTGACGCTGGAATCGTTGACATTGTGGCACTGGCTGCTCTGGGCATACCGCACCCACTTTATCGCCGTCTCCTTCCCTCCGCTGATCTCTCCAGACCCAAGCGACCCGATCAACACGCCAATGGGGTGTCGTCCACAAATAGTATTCTTCGTCCGAACCAGGTACTCTGCAAATTCGTCGTGACACTTTGTCGCAGCCGCAGCCGTAGCCGTAGCCGTAGCCGTAGCCGTAGCCGATGGCGATGGCGATGACGACGTCTCTTCCTCGGTCAGCGTCAGTATCCGAAGGGCTTCTCTGTCCAAGGCCTCAATTGAGGCATGGATGGGAAACGTGGCAATGGTAGACGGCATCGCCTGCGACCGAGACAGTCGGGTTCCCGTTGACTCTGTTTCTCCTTTCGGGTCAGGAGGCGTCGTGTAGTAGAATGTATACTGGAATCGGGTTCCCCTAATAGATAATATATACATAAATATAATTATAAATATAAATATCAACATTAACATGTCATCATGACTCACCAATGACAAAAGTCAGAAGACACGACACAAATCGTATCTTGTCTATCCAAGTATGGCGCCAATAGTCGCCCGAACATTTGCTCCTTCTCTTTCGAGATCCCTCCTACGAGTATGGGAACGATTTGTATATCCTGTCTGCACTCAATAATATTCTCTTCAATAAAAAGTCGCCCTGAATGCAATGCCTGCTTAGCCTACCACTGACCCTTGAAACACCTTTCGGATATATGGAAGATGCATTTCTATACTGTGCTCCTCTTCATCAGTCGAAACACTCATGTCTGTAAACTGTCCACCAGCTCTGAGTTGCGAGATAGCTGCAAGGAACATTGGTTATAACTGTCCGAGTCACTCTCACTGCGGTCTCGCTCTTTCACTTACTTTCCAGATCTAACGGGAGGTTGCCAATCGGGGTGGCGTATTCTGTCATAGTCGACAATGCGCATCCGTCCATGTAGACATGATGCGACGGTCCCAAGATAAACACGCGCTTTCTGATAAAGTCAAGGTCAGTCACCAAGCTAGCAGAATTGGGGCGAGTCGACATGCATTCCGTCTGTATCGATGCTCTTGTAGGCCCAGGCTGCAGTAGCTCCAGAGTATGCGTATCCAGCATGTCTGATAATGTAAAATTATAATAATGCATTGTCATCATCCTCGCCAACAACGTACGGTGCTATGATCGCTTTGCAGCCTTTAATCGGGGGACTGTATCCAATCTCAGAGTCCTCAGTCACCGCAGAAAGCCAGTTATTGAGCTCAGCATCCAGTCGGTGTCCTGAATGACCCCCTCAACGCTTTACACGATTTGACATCAAGCGATGGCACCGATCATGGGCTTACGGTTAGATGTGTACCACGTCCCCGCATGTGTCGCTCGTCTAAATGAAAGTGATGTATAAATATTTTATATATATATATATATGATATGATATGTAAAAACAACAACGAGTTAATAGTGTTCTGATACTCGCCTACAAGTCGACATTTCTTCCTCTCCGCCGTTTGGGAAAAAGCGAGCGATCGGGATTGAACAACGTAATCGGAGGTGGGAAATTCAATATCTTGGAGCTAGCCGATAACGCGTAACGTCTAACGCGCGTCGGATCCCTCTCTCCTCCTCAACATGCATCCTTCTCGACAAGGACAGCCGGGTCATTCATACCATCACAATAACAACCATCCCAACACTCTGGGTGCAAGAGCAGCACACGCTCTGACCTCTGCCCTGGCAGATCCATATGGACAAGCAAGGGCCTCATACTACTCATACATCAACCGAAACTATGCCCAAGCCTATTTCAACCAGATGCTACTACACCAACAACAGCAACAGCAAAGGCCACGGACAACAGACGAAGGATACACGCTCTCATCAACCTACGACCCAGCCTCGTCCTCTACCACCACCACCACCACCACAGCAACAACAACAACAACAACAACCACTCACTCTGCTTTCCGGAACAATCACTCTTTGAGTCGTCAAGACTTGCCTTCTTCTTCTAATGTCCCTATCCGGACACATTCATATCACCCAAGCACAAGCCAACAGCAGCAGCAGCAGCGATATCCTCAGGCTCGTCCTCCTCCTCCGCACCGTCGACAACCGGCACCGGGCGATATCAAATGTACCTATCCTGGTTGCTCATTTTCAGGGTCTAAACACACGGTGGAGATACACAGAATGGACCGTCATTTGATATACCCTCCGGGTTGGAAAAAAAGGACGGACGAGTGGGACGCTGATCCTTCTCTCAAAGGGTTGGTGTTTGTTCTGACATCATTATCATAAATGGTTCTTACATACATATATACATATACATAACAGGAAGCCCATACCTATCCTAGGAACGGGTTTGATACTGAATACTCCAGAGTCTATTGACGCCTGGATTGCTGAACGAAAGAAACGCTGGCCGTCTAAGCAGAACGTTGAAGAAAAGAAAAAAAGGGAACAAGAAGCGGTTCAAAGAGGCGAAATTAATCCTAGCGATTTATCCCGTTCGACTGCAAAGGGTATGAGAAAACGGAGACTTGGCAATAACGAGGAGAATCGGCACCGCTCTTCTCAATCTCAGTCTCAGTCTCAATCTCAATCTCACAAACGTGCCAGAACAGACGTTCGCTCCGGTGATAATCAAACACAACAATCCCTTGGAAAAAGTAGCTCCGTCGGTGGAACATCACGAGCGAAAAAGGAAGTAGGAGTGCCTTCATTCACAGCTGCAGGATCTAATAACCCTATCAACCCTGCGACGGATAACTACGTCAATTCGTTACCTTCCAGCCATGTTCTTAATACTATCTTATCGTCCTCAGAAATACTTGACAAAGAAGAAGAAGCAAAAGAAGAAGCAAAAGAAGCAAAAGATGATGATAATGCCGACGAGGACGACAGTCAAAGTAGCTCGGATGTTGATCCCGTCAGGGATGCCATATCTTCGAAAGGACCAGTCGATATTCCCGAAGAATATCCATCCGTCGCGATTGTTGAAGAGCAAGATGAGATTGGACAATCTACCCTGCAAAAACATCAGGTAAGTCTTCTGTGTAATCGTGAAACTATCCAAATGCGTACCGGTCCTTCATTTTTCAACTTGTACTTGTAACTTGATAACTCATCTTCCATGAAGTTATCCGCCCCTCAACATACTCAGGCAGAAAACACGGTTTTTAAAAACAAAAAGTCTTTTCATCCTCAGCCGAAACGGCCGACTCGGAATCCTTTTGGCTCGAAAAATAGTCTTTTACGAAATGTAAGTTTCGAGTTTTTTTAAAACTCCTCCGTTCTCACTCTACTCGAATTTCTTCAGTTGTTGCTTCCCGAAATCAGGAATACTATCTCTAACCTCTCACAAGCGATTCACTTTCTCGCCGAAAATGACTTTCTAGTTGGCGTTGAACTAAAACCAGGAGACGCTGACGCTCAGCTTATACGAGTGTTAGACAACAAAGAAACATCATCATAATATGATCTTGACCGCCTTCCTTAATATCTCAGTCCTCTCTTGATGGGATAATTTCGGCGAATTCCAATAGTCCTCCGTTGCTCTGTTCGACTTTATTGCTTGCTTAGGTAACCTCCTCGTTGACACTCCCATATGTACAGACATCAAACTTTGAGTTGACTAATAACACGGATAGGAAAAAAAATGATGCCGATAACAAAATTGATTGATAACTGATATAGGAGTACAATGCTATATGTATGCGAGACACTTGTCCGATGATCCAATGATCCATATACCCATAATATAAAAAAAAGCATTCGGCCTTATCCGAACAAAAACAAGATTCGAGAATACTATAAACTTCCCCATCCCTGGCCTACCTTTACTTTCTCAAATATCCGAAATAGAGATATAACCAAATTCGTCACATAAAATATTAGGGCGACCATAACGACAGCTATTAAAGTACGCTGATAATCACAAAGATGGTTCGCAGTTTCAAGCATTTCCGGAGTAGCTGAATTGGTTAGGTTAAAATAAGCAAAAGGATTCTTTAATTAGAACAATAGCTTTTTTTTCACAAAGTGAGGAAAAGAATACACGTACGATTCTCTCCGAAGAGGGACGGAAGAGACGGTAATTCCGAGAACCAAGAGATTGATGAAGGCGGTGCGCAATTTAACCGTGATGTAAAATAGTTATCAAATGAGAGTGCTAATTCCGCAGACCATGCGCAAATAAATAGCACTTCGAGGAGGGTATATGCCAATTTAGCCGAAGTCCGCCATAGACCAAGTGGCCGGCCGAAGTATTCAAACTGATTTTTGAAAAGAAAAAAAAAAAAGAAAAGAAGTTGTTATAAGCAAGTCGTGTTGCAGCGAATTCGTAATGTAGCTATTAACTCACATAGATAGCAACCATAACATGGATTAAGGTTAACGGAGCAAAGATTATGGCTAAGAATCTGGTCAAAAAACAAGAAACATGCATCAGTTCGCTTCTAAGTTATCATTATAGCGATTCCCCCTTACGGCGAGCTACCCACTGCCCCTAGCAACCTGTCTTTTTCCTCAACAATACGTATTCTGATAGCAAATGCAAGCGCCACAGTCGTAAATGAAATGTTTATGATACGGGAAACCTGTCCATGGGGAAAGATTAAGGGAAATGAAAATTGAAAATGAAAATGAGCAGTGGAGCCGATTTAAAAATAAACGTACCAAAGGAACAGAGTTATTATGCAAAAGGTAATGTCGTATTCGCTTTCGTAACGGTTTATGGCTTCTGTCAATATAGTCTTGACCATTTTCTTTCGTCCGTGACATATAAGGGGCGTTGTTCTCCAAATCACCTCGACGGGTGAATATATTATTCTGAGCACGAGGCGTCCAAGGAGTGTCCCACCCGGGTGTTTTAGTATGCGAAACGGTGAATGGGGGTTCTGGCGGGACAGGAAGCTGTAATCGCGGCAAAGCTAATCTACCCTCACGTGAAGTACCACTCGTAGTAGTATTATTAGTATAAGTGGTAGTGGTAGTAGCAGTAATCGGCTCTTCAGGTGGAAGTGGAGAACGAGAAAACCGTTTCGTTGGAAATAATGTTGATGAATTGGGATATTTGATCAATCTTGGAAGAATGGGACGAGTCGGTACACTGGATGACGGATTGTCATCTGTGTTCTGTTTATTATTCTTATTATTATTATCGTTGAGATCAACAGACGACGAGGAATTTGACTGCCGAGTGAGTTTCACGTGAGGGAATAAGAAGTTCCAGAGGTGGTTGCTGTTGAGGGAGCTACCATGACTTAGGGACAGATCTGATATGGTCGGTGCTACATCCCCCGTCGGGCTTCCGGACGGGCGACTTCGATCGAATGTCGCACTGGCACCAGTTTCGTCCTGGGGTGAATCCGGTTCGTCTTTAGCCCATGCTAAACAAAACAAAACACTTCTTTAGACATAAAATCGAACAGAAAAGGAAAAACGATTACTATACTTACGAGGAGCTGTTACTACAGGTTTAATCGTGGGTCGCGATGTCGCTGCACTTTGCTTCGCTGAAGTGCTTTGTAGGCTACGTGTTAAAGAAGGCTCTCGTGAATGTGGGTTATCGGGCAACTGAATCGACATAAATTAAAGTAATTGGTTATTAGGTTGAACTTAGAATTGAGGATGTGAAGAAGAAAAAAACAGTTGTAGTGGGGAAAAATCGCGACCTTCACTACGGCTTGATGCGACGTCAAAGGGAGACGAGATTAATGAGTCATCAAGATTACATAATTATCAAGGCACGCGGCCCGGAAATGACGAAGTCGATCGGCAACAACTTGGCAAAACTCACACCAATATTGAATTCCGTCAAGCCTTCAACATTCCATTATGTACTTGCTTTGCGGTCTCTGTGAGTCAAATCGTTAACCGACTTGGATCGAAGATCTCGACGCCCGTTCCGAGTTAGGTTAGAAAAAAGCCGACGTCAAAAGCGCCACAAAATCATGAAAAGACTCGTGCTTTTGAGATCGCAAAACCATTTGAAGATTGCCTTCTTCCTTCGTTAACCGTATCAACATCAAGACGCTAGAATTTTCATTACTCACCTTACCGTGAGATCTGTTTTCCTTCAGTTTTGGTCACAGAGAGTAGTGGACTGTAGAAATTTTGAGTCGACCCGGAGCTGCAAGAGTATTACAACTAATATTGATCATGTAATAGTAGCGTCCTTGGCAGTGATACTGCTTAATACTTATACCGATTTCACCTGAGATTCAAGTTATGGTCGTGTGCAAAGTAAAAGTCAGCCAAGACACGAGTGAAATTCCAATTTTGGGAAAAATCTGAATCTGGAATTCTTTTCGACAATAATATATATAAGTATCCACACGCCATCAAATGTTTTCGCGACTCGCGTAGCTCAAAACGTGATGGCTCTGTGAGAGAAAAAAATATGTACATGGGTGGAATTTGATTCACGAATGTTGGGTGTATGATTTTCCGAAATCGCGTTTCCCTCCAGGCTTATATTACTACTCTCGACGCGGCCTCCCAACAGTTTCAATTTTACAAAATAAGCCCAAGATGCAATAGCTGTATAAGAGCCCGTCAGATCAGACGGTCGCCTTCTGTGGTTCCTGAATGGCAATAAAACCTTGGGAACCACGTTAATAGGGTGTCTGTTAAACCTTCAAGCATTCAGCTTCCAGATTCGGGAGATGCCATTCTCAAGCTCAAGCTGTCCTATTTCTGTAAACTTTAAAGTTGGCCCTGTGTTGTGTGCATGCAATAATAAAAGGAACGCAAATTTTGATCTTGATCACTGGTCTAGAGCCATATACATATTCAGTTAGACAATCAGTTCAACGTCAAAAAAGATTGAAGACAAAACGTTCTCTTGGGACGACCATGATAATGGGCTAGCAGGATTTGCGAACCTTGTTTGTGGAATTGTCTACGTCATGCTACATAAAGATCATAGCACATTGTTTGCCCTGTGTCACTTCCATTAGACCGGAGCTACATTTAACCTGGAAACCGGTTCCGTTGAATAGGTTCCTTAGAGTAATAGGATATTGATAAGTACTTAACGGCTTTTTCCAGGATACTATGGCTCAATCAACGAATACAGGAGGTCGAGAAAAAGGATTTGACATCGCAAATTTCCGGTCGTATCCTTCTAAATTTGTACGTTAGCAAAGTCAAGAAACTGTCTGACTAACAATCGTATCATATCATTGAATGCCAGCCCGTCTACATGAATAGCATAAAGACAAACTCGCACACGAGTGTTCCTGAGTCGGGGCCATCCTAGATTTGCCGTTTGCTTCTAGCTTGCGTGAAACCTTTGTGGGTGGAGACACGACGATACTATTGCTCAATTAAAAAAAGGACAGTAGCTTCACACGTGGCCTCACGTGGTTTGTTTGAGAACCTAAACATAAGAAGATGATGGACATCGAAAAGACGTTCGCAGTAGTTCAGCGTTCTCCTAATAACGACGGTACAAAGAAGCGTCGCTATGCTCCGAGGGCTTCCGATCAATGTCAAGTAAGCATCTTCAGTCAGAATACTCCCCTTCAAAAAGAATGGATATTCTTGAAAGAGTTGAAACAAATTCAAATAAGTAGGGAAAGGAGGGATTAGCTAGGCCGCCACAATATCTCGCTCCAATATGCGGAATCTGAATGTGCCAAATGAATCGCCAGAATATACTGCCCCGTCGTCAGTGGGAGCTATTCGCACATATCCTTGAACTTCTATTGGATCTGAGTCTTCTTTTCTTCGTAGTTTTTTCATGAATGACTCCGGTTTCTTGTGAGCAGAAGTGTGTTCCAACCGGAGATTAAATGCTTCTCTGTTTGTTTTCGCCGGTACACCAAACAATGTTATGTGTATATCGACTTGTAAGCTTTCTTCTGGCACTACGAGCCTAGGGGGAATATCGAAGAGAGAGGGATATAGCGTTCGGGGGACCTGTTCGGGAAAAGGATCAAGGAGCCTATCAAGAGAGAGATCAGTGCTTGTGGGGTAGAGTCCCCAATTTACTAAAACAATAATTGGCGCATGTGAAAGTTTAAACGATTGTAGAGAGCGCAAGATATGTTTCTGAGGGTTAAGTCGGAATGATGGAGCTTTGGGGGCAGAAGGTTCAGGCTGCCATTTGTCTATCCAATGAAACGAACTGATGGAATCAACAAAAAGAAACCGAATGTTTTCTTCCGGCATTTTTTCCATGTGGTATTTAGGAAGGTTTTCGAGTGTTGCAGCCAGTTGAATAGAGGATTGAGGACGAAATATATGCAATCTAGAGAGGGATTCCAAAGCAACGGCAGAAGTGTCTATGAATGAAGTGTTTTCCTCGCCACAAGCCATATTGAGACGGGTAATTAAGATACCACGGAGCCGAGAGAGATTCCACCGGGCATCACAATCCAGCACGACGACAGAGGATTGCCAGCCACCAAGATGGACCGTGCATTTTGCGGGAACGTCAAGTTCTTTGGGCAATAAGCAATGTGCCGCCAAATGATATAGGAAATGAGTCTTTCCCGAAACAGCAGGGCCTTGAATCTCTATCACATCTCCGGGATTGAGGGGTGAATCCTTTGTAAGTCCAAAACTTCTGGCATGTTCCAAGATATAGCTATCAAGCTCTGGGAAGTGGGTAAAATTTGCCGAATAACCTAATGCAAAACCTTATCAGATTTTGTTATTCTATAACATTCGCGAGACTGATGTCTGGACGGACTCGGTCGACGAACAACATTAAATAACTGCAGCAAGCGTTAGTTTAATGAGCAAACGAGAAGTTATTATCATGGACAACCTGCTGTGCAGTCTCTGTGAAGATTCCCTTGTAAATATCATCGAGTGAAACTCCACTCTCGTGAGTCATTCGAAGAAGCAGTTGGAAGAATGTTTATTATGCTTTCCATCGTCTCAGTTGTCAAGAAAATAATAATAAAAAGATACGCACATACCTTGCGCACCCTATTGAAAGAATTTCGATGCTAGAACGTGATCATCAATTATGCGATGGGTTCTGTCTGGCACTGCGACGTATGCTCAGTGGTTAGTTAATTGAGAGCGGGGGTCACGGTGACCAGATGTGACAATCACGCCTTGTAACTTTTGCCTTGATGGCTACTAGTAGTCCTAGTCCTCCTCCGGTGTCCCGCCCTCCTCGCAGGCCAGTGTCGATTGCTGGCACGCTGAATTCCCCAGCCTCTAGACCCAAGCCCAGTTCTGTTTCGGCAATATCCAAGGGCGCAACCGCGCGGGCAGCTGTGTCGACACGCTCAGGACCGCCGTCGAATGGTCGGAGAACACCCAATACCACCGCCTCGTCCCCAAGGTCAAGTCCTGTTCCTGGCGAGGAATCTCAGAGCTCTCGGGATGCCCTGCTTTCTAGTTTGAAACGGGAAACCGAACAGAGGGAGGAGGTACGCTACTTCTTTCATTCTGTTATATTTCCAACCAGAGTGCAAAGTTTTTTTGACCTAACTATAGTTACTTGTACGTCTTCAAGAAAAAGAAACCCAAGTAAACGAAGCTCTCAAAGAAAATTCTAGTATTTCTACCGCATTACACGCCGCCGAAAGTCGTCTTTCTGAGTTCTATGCCGAACAAGCTCGGATGGAAGAAGAGATGGCTGCTCGTATGGAGATCAACGAAAAGTTACGCACACAAGTTCGTGAACTGGAGAAGGACAAACGAGAAGCACTACGACGATACGCCGAACAAACTGCAAGCTTTGAAGCTGAACGGCAAGCTTTATATGACAATGAACAGCATCTCAAATCCCGTATTCAGTCATTGACTGCTTCGCGCAAGCTTCAGCAGGAAGCAATAGACCAGGCTAAAGAAGAACTGGCGGAGCGTTCTTCTTCAACATCACCTGAAATTCAGGAAGACCACCGTGACATGCTGTTTCCTTCACCCCGGCCACCTCGCCCCGCTCCGAAAGACGACGACCCGGACGTTTCCGACGGCCCTGAAATAACTTCTTTGAAGCTCGAACTGTCTACCCTTACTACTAGTCATGCGTCCCTTCAAACGACTGTTCAAATTCTTCAGGCAGAGCTGACCGAATTAAAGCGTGTTAACAATGCTTTACAGGAGGAAAATGAGAGCTACAGCCTTTTGCTTATGGAAAGGGCTTTGAACGGTTCAGGTGCGGATATGTTGCGACGAGTAGGTGGGCAAGACGAGGCTACCAGCAGCCACACAGAGTCATTTAATATCGCGGAGGACCGGAATCTCCCCGAAGAAATTGAACGAGGCAGCATACGCTCGAGTAAAAAATCCAACTTGGACCGTGTCATTGAAGACGACGAATATACGTTCGATGCTCACAACAATGGCGATATACCAGCCTCTTTGGCAGCGGAGTTACAACCACAAAAGGAAGACGTTTCAGCGCCACTTTTGAATCAGAGAAGGAGACGAACTCGTGCTAGTTCGACTTCACCATCGCATCCAGGAACGCCTGTCGGGGAGTCTCTGGCAGATCTGCCCATCACAGGTCCCGGCCTTGATCTGGCGGCTGAACTAGGTCGCGCAGAGAACAAAGATATTTTAGACGGCGGTGGCACCACAAGCTTATCGAATTCTGGTCAGAAGTTTTCGGATTCGCCGATGATGGTTAAAGATTCGGGCGGTGAAGTCGAAGCGCTCAGGCAGGAGGTCAGGTCCCTCAAGGATGCGAACAAGGCACTATCGTTGTATGCAAGCAAGATCATTGATAGGATTATCATGCAAGAAGGGTTCGAGCAAGTTCTTTCCGTTGATTATGACAGTAAGTCCTCCGGTCTTAGATCCCCCGGCGCCTTCGAGGGAGCAGTAGCTAAAGCCAAGGAGACGCCTGCAAAGTCGACCGCCCCTAAAATCCCAGGATTCTTTTCGAATCTATCGTCATCGTCAACGCCGAAAGCTCCAGCTCCGTCAACGAATAAGGAAGGCCTGACAGAGTTTCCTAATACGGAAAAGGCCGAGAAGTTAACAGCTTTTGACGTACGCCCCACACGCCCCGTACCGTCAAGTGCGGAAAAGAGAAATCGTCGCTCAATGTCGTTTGATTGGAGGTCTTTTTCCATGTTTGGAGGAGGTTCGAGCTCGGCGCCGGAAAAGGAGAAGAATAATTTACGCCCATTGACTCTTCGTCCGGGAGCGCCTTCTTTGACGAATGCCAGGAAACTCGAAAGCGAAGAGGATGATGATGATAAGAAGGAACGAGAACGACTGAACGCGACGATGAAACTCATGGGCATCAAAAAGCCGCCTGAGGAAGTAAAGGCAACTTCTTCTGTTCCCGCATCTGAGGCTCCTTCCTCAAAATCTTCCTCCTCAAACCGATTCTCCTTTTTTGGCCTGATTTCTAAGTCGAGTCAGGCCCTAGTCGAGCCTTCTACACCCTCCGCAGAATTAACTAGCGAAGCTTTGGAACGGGCTGAGGCTGAAACTAGTTTGGCTTCGCTTGATGCTAGAGAGAAGGCTTTAAGTGCGGAGATTGCCAAAGGACATGGAAGTGGTTTCACAGAACTTCAGATAGAAGGTCGTCTAAGTTTGGGAGATCAGTGGCGAAGTCAGCGTAGTCGGAGTGCGAGCGGAAAAAGTCATAGCAGCGGTGCAAGCACAGTTTGGAGCGCCGGCCTCAGAGGAGAGGAAGAGTAGCGACCTTTCTTCTCTTATTTTATTCTATTTTTTTCTTCTTCTTGCATGTCAGCGTTCGGGAAATTTTACCTTTTGTATACCGCCACTAGCAAGGAGAGAGGTATTATATCCATTGGCCTCATATACCAGTTTGATTAATTAATAGATAAATGTAATTATTCAATATCCACATGCACGGTCATTATTTATATATCGAACAGATATTTTTTCTCTTCACTGGTGCTTTACCAGGGTGTTTTGAGCATGTGTGCGAATCGTCTGAAAGGGATTGGATACAAATTCGGGAGTTTGTAAAACCAGTTTATGGCGAAGACTCTCTAAATGGCTGTGTGGAAAATCAGAGTGAGTCAAATCAGAATCAAAAAAATTAGAAGAAGTAAAGTCCAATACAGTGTTCGTTGTCTTTGCTTAGATGTTAATGACGAAGGATTCCCCTCTCCTATTTGACCTTGACGAGCACCTAGGGTGTTGGCGTGGATGTCCGAATGATCCATGTCAACAGCGGCGATAGCTTGCTCCACAGTTTTAAGATCAGTAACGAGTTGATCGTTTGCTTTACGTTTCAATCGTTTTCGGTGTGATTTAGAGTGCGGTGGAGCAGCAATCCCCAGTCCTGTGGTCGGTGTCAAATACAATTTTTTGTACATTGTTATGATATAAATTCGTACGCTGCTTGAGAGTATCACGACGCAAACTTTGCTTCTGCTTCTTCGTCATCCCCACTGGTCGTGTTGTTTTGAGTCCCGCCGGATTACTAGGTACCCCCTGGACCCGTAAACATCGACTCAGGAATTAGCAATTCTTTTCCTTGAGAGATAAGCAAATAATAGTTTTTATTAGTACCTCTTGATTTTGGGGATCTTTATTAACGGCATCTGATGACTGTGTTACGACTCCGGTTTTACGAATTTGCTCGTGCCTTGGGGTGCGCTTTCTGCGACCGACAGGCTATAATTGCAGATAAGAAAAATTTTGAAGAAAAGAGAAAGGAAAGCTTACCATTCGCTATGACTATACCAGCTTATCAGACTGGATTAGATTCTGATTGCACTGGGAAGAGACGAGAGCTTTGAGGGTGTATTACATAATCGCTTGTATGTAAAGGTGAAGTCTCGGAGAAATATGACCCTCGTCGACACCAGAATTACATTGAACACGAGGTATTTTAATAAAGTCCGGAGGCTGCAAGAATGTTCAAATTATCACAACGGCGGCCAATGTTAGTCTCTAAATGGGGCAGGGGCACGGTTGATAATGATTGTAGCCAGACTTGACGACAGTATAAAAATAAATTACGATATATAATAAATACATGTGTTGCAGTTTGCAATATGAAATTAGAATATTTATCTATCTTCGTGAGCGATGAGCGTCGCAGAAAAAGAAAGAGTGAATATTCGGGAATGACAAAGGGACAAGCGATATAAGGCGAAGAAGGACATTTAAGCGAGTCTGACTGAGCCACATCGAAAGGAAGCTTGATAACATTAAACAGGGTAGAATGGCCATTGTAACAGCAATCCCATGAAGAATACGAATATGCCAAGGCACGCCGTCACGTGAGGGAAGGATAGTCTATTACTCTAATTCAGTTGCTTCCACGTGGGGGTTATACGTAGAAGATCAAGAAAGAGCCTAAGGGTGATTAATTGAATTGTACAAATTCACCGCACAGAAAGACACTACGTCCTCGATTAGGCATCGTGCATACGTTTAGTGGCGCACAAATCATGTTTACGTCCAGTCTTCGAGTCGTCATACATGTATCCCATAGGGATCTTCCTAGCTAAAAGTGTTGCCAGGCCGATATTGCGTGCTTCCCGTTACATCAGTGATAAGCGTGCCATACCCATACGTACGCTATTAGCAAGCAGGAATGACTGTTTGGCAGCCATACGATTGCGATGTTTACCTCCGTTCCCAAAAAAGATATTTTGCAGCAAAAGGCAAGGCCCAATTTAGCTCACAGTCCCTGCGAAACGATCCCAAGCGGCTCCTTGGTAATAAATCAAGCAATATCGCCAAACAGTCGCGATCGCCAACACTTGCATGCAACTGGGCAGATGTGAACTGTGTCCGAGATGGATTTCACAAAGTTATGACGCCATTAAAAATAACCTTACTAGGCTTTTTCTCGAGCTGTGTGCTCAGATCCCTCATCATTCAGAAATGTCACTGGTCGCTAAACAAGTCCAGAAGGCCGAATCGCGGTAAATCACCGTACAGACGCTCCCTTCTCACAACCTTTATTCTTCGGATTTTCTTGGGATACCCCACCTATTACCTGATCTCATATCCAAATCAGATCTACTTTTTGATCGCGTGAGGAAACTGATTCCTAGGATAGTAGGCACTGTGTGAGTATGTCAGTAACTCTACTTTATACTTTATCAATTTAATCTGAACGTTTATACCTTTATTCTTTTGAACAGACGTGTGCGTTCGAACATCATCACACAGGACCGTGCTTAATTTGTGAGAGCAATGAACACGCGAAATCGTTTATCATTTTATTAAAATATGATCTCACTCCCTTATTTTTATTCTTAAATAAACTTGAACTGGTGACTTCCGTTCTATTTTTTTTTTGTTCGTCAGAAGGCAGTTTCCTAAACATATCTAACGGTTCGTGACACCTACCCGGTTTGACCCTCATTTACACGGACCATAGGAGAACCCAAACTCATCGTTAAATATAAAATCTGATTACACTGCATGTCAGTAGCTGCATACCATTTAATACCGGAAATATCGGAGGTCAGCCTCAAATTCGATTCGAGTCGCCACTCTAGCAGATATGAAACTGTAAGTATGAGAATCGCTTTTAATTAAATTTACCCTTGTCTACTTTTAGACTTTCTTTGGTCCTTATTTGAAATAGATGTAGATTGACACTAATATTGGCACTGGATCGTAGGGATTCCAGATGAGCCAACCATGCAGGTCTGGAGGTTTCTGAGCTTATTGCAGTGCTTAACCAGTTTATGGCACCAGACTAATTGCCCATGTACGCATAGCTCCACAAAGGCAAATATATCAAAAAAAGGGACATTGGCATCTGAAAGAGTTTGTAGTACGATACGTATACGCAACAAAAAGAATAATATTACTTTTAAAGTTAAATGGTGCATTAAGTGTGTCCGTGAGCCCCGGTTATTGAACGATTTCGTGTCACAAATGTGATAAAAGGAGAAATAAGAAGTTCAGCAACATTCTCTGTAAACCAAAAAGGAGATGAAAAAAGATACGCGCTCTCGTGTGTGAGGATTCTTAGGTAGTCCATGTAGACAGTCATACCAGGAAAGGAACGTGGCTGTTGTGTTAGCTTTCGAACCCCGACAAAAAATTTACTTCCGTTCCACAATTTGCTGTTAGGATGTCGCCAGTTGCGAATGGAATCCACAAAGAAGATGAAGATATCGATTACAATGATATAGAGGAGAGGTGCCAATTTACAAGTTTATTTGTCTTACACAGCAAACTAAACTCCAAATTCAAAGATATCGCGTTGACCGCCCAGAGGGTTACGACCACCTCCTGGTTGTCGATGGCGTCCCCGTTATTGACCAATCCAAGTCAGAAAAGCTCATATCAAAAATTAGCAAAGATTTTGGTCGTAAGGGTGTGCAAATTAAGCCTGACCAGATGGATATCCCATGGGATGCAGCTTCAGGCAAGAGCAAAGGGTATACACATGTTTTTTTTCCCTCCGCGTATAACGCTAATTTGAGTGCGGCATGTTGCTGAAGCTACCTATTCATGGAATTCAAAACCGCAGAAGAGGCTAGTCTAGCGATGTCCACTATGCAAGGTTTCCAGTTCGACGCGAAACACACCTTCATCCTGAATCGCTTTTCTGATATTGAGCGTTATGCTGAGATGGACCCTACTTATTCCGAGCCGAAACACGCCGAGTATACACCGAGGGTATGTTTTACTCCATTGTTGTTTTTGTCTCGTCTGAATCATATATACAGGAGCATCTCCGTGCTTGGCTCGCAGATCCGCAAGGTCGTGACCAATACCTTACTTATCGCGGCGATGAAGTTCAAATTCATTGGCATGGTAAACGTTCCAGCTCTGAGATTGCATATTCCAAAGCTGTATGTCTTCCTTTTTATTTTGAATTGTTTTTGGTGTTCCGCTTGACACAAGGCAGAATTGGACGGACCTTTACCTCGCGTGGTCCCCTTTGGGAACTATGCTTGCAACGCTTCATCGTCAAGGTGTCAGACTTTGGGGAGGACCGACTTGGCAGCAGCAGCAGCGCTACGCTCATCCATTCGTAAAACTTATTGATTTCTCCCCCTGCGAACAATATCTAGTAACCTGGTCTAATGAGCCTATCGTCATTCCCGCGAAAGCTATTCAAGGGCCTCAATACTTCAGTCCCGAAGATGAGGGTAATTGTATTGCTGTATGGGAAATCAAATCGGGTAATGTGTTACGTACATTCCCCCCTCTTCCTTCTTCCGGTACCTCGGACGAAGGGCAGAAAAAACAAAATATCGTTTGGCCGGCTTTGAAATGGAGTCCAGATGGTAAATACGTCGCTCGAATTACACCAGGGCAACAAATTAGTGTATATGAATTGCCTTCCATGAATCTACTCGGGAAGAAGAGTGTTAAGATTGACGGGGTCGTCGATTTTGAATGGTGCCCTATGGACGAGCGAGAGACGGAAAAGAGCGCTAAAAGCCAACAACCAAAAAAGGCTCCAAAAGAGAATATGATTGCATTTTGGACACCCGAAATTCAAAATCAACCAGCAAGAGTGTCCTTGATGAGCTTTCCCAGTCGTGCTATTTTACGCCAGAAGAATTTGTTCAATGTCACTGAGGTTTGTTCTCGTTTATCTATTTTTGGTGAGCTTATTTCAAATCTATCTTCTCAGTGCAAGCTTTATTGGCAAAATTGTGGCGACTTTCTGTGCGTTAGAGTCGATCGGCACACCAAAACCAAGAAATCTATATTTTGTAATTTGGAAATTTTCCTCGTAAAGGAAAAAGATTGTCCCGTAGAAGTTGTGGAGCTTAAAGGTCAGTTTTGTCTAGCATCGACATAAATGTAGATCGACTCTTCTTTTTGTCCATCGTCGAGCATTTACTCACTTCTGATCTCATTCTGTCTTTTTTTTGTCATTTTGAGATCCGAATACTCACGTATGTTGTAATCGTAGATACGGTCACCGAGTTCTCATGGGAGCCACGAGGAGAGAGATTTGCCATAGTCTCAAGTAGCGATCCCAACTTGAACAATCCCGGACCGGGAGCAACAGTCAAAACTGACGTGAGCTTTTATCAACTGGAGAAAGGGAAGGGAGATTTTAAACTTCTGAGTATGTATTAATTTTACCCCATTATGGATGCTTGAAGATTCCTTCTCAAAATTCTCGTTTTTTTTTCTCATTTTCGATTATTCGCTGGGAATTGCCCTGTATTTCATTGGATATTGACGAAATTTTATCACAGGGACCCTTGGTGGCAGAACGACAAATACCATTCGTTGGGCCCCCCGAGGGCGTCATGTTGTACTCGCCACAGTGGGGTCGACCTCTAAATCTGAGCTAGAATTCTGGGATCTAGACTTCAATTCTGAAGACCTAGGGGGGCGTAAAGACACAGCCTCGACTACCGTAGAATGGGGAAGTGGTATCCAATTGCTTCGTACCACAGACCACTATGGGATGACCGATGTTGAGTGGGACCCTTCTGGTCGATATCTATGCACGAGCGCGAGCACGTGGAGACACACTGTGCGTGAATTTTTTTCTTTTGTCTTCTATCAAACTAAACTAAATCTTGAATTGGAAATTTGTTCCCCTTCAACCTGACGATCTAACTGATCCTTCCTGTCCTATCGGCACCTCCTTTTCTTCTCTTTGCTAACGAATGATGTGCTGTCTTCAGCTTGAAAATGGATATGCGATTTGGGACTTTAAGGGTCAAGAAGTTGAGAAGCACATTTTGGATCGTTTCAAGCAACTTTTGTGGCGACCACGGCCACGGACTCTTTTAAGCAAGGAACAACAAAAGACAATTCGAAAGAATTTACGTGAATATAGCAGGGTATTCGATGAAGAGGATGCAGCGGAAGAGGGCAAAGTCAGTGCAGAATTAATCGCACAAAGGAAGAGACTAGTAGACGAATGGAATGCCTGGCGGACAAGATGCAAACGGGAAATTTCGGGCAAGGGGAAGGCACGTAAAGCTGGTGTTCCATTGGAGGAAGTGGATGAAGAGAAGGAGGAGGTAGCCGAGTGGATTGATGAGGTCATTGACCAGATTGAGGAGGAGATTGTCGAATAGAAGAGGTCCATGCTTGAGCGTGTATATCGAGTTTTGTTTTGCAGGTGTTGTTCAAACAGTTGCTCAAGATGATTACTCGCTTGATTGAGATTGGCGAGACTGATGATTAGATAATCTAGAGTTCCCAGCAAAGTGGCGAGGAGCTCGCACGGCCAGGGATTTCTCCCCACGGGAGATCCCGGCGCGTATGTTTTAAGGACTATCCCAGCGTGATATAATTTTTCTATTTTATTACATAAAAACCGCCACAAATTAGAAGAAAGAAATATTGCTAAAAAAAAAAGTTTATAATTCAAAATAAAAATTCGAAAAATATATTTTAGTTTTTGAAATTTCCTCGACTAAATCCATCCATCTAAATAGTAGCAGTCTTTGTGCGAGACATTTGTTTTTTTTGCCTCCCAACTTGTGACCTTTAATTCTCCTCACTGCAACCTCGTCGTTTGTCTCCCTCTGCTGTGTCTTTTTCTATCACGCTTTCGTCTTCATTGCATGGTCGCAATGTCTTCTGCTGTTGCATCCTCTTCTACTCTTTGGGCTCAAGGTGTGTGCATCTAATTATGTCATCACTTCAATGTCGGCTTGTACCCTGACACTGTACCTCGCTTCCTCTTTAGCTTCCAAAGAATGGGTCATTCCTGCAAAACCAAAACCTGGTCGAAAACCGAAAAAAGATATCGCTGCTCCCCCCGCAGACGAAATTGCAGAGGTATCTCGCCTCACCCGCTGTTCTTCATGTGCCACTTGAGACTGAATTGCTATCTCCTTGCAGGTCGATTCGAAAGGACGTCGCGTCCAAAATCGGTTAGTTTTCATTTATCTTTAAAAATGTCATTCAGTAATTAATTTTATTCTTCATCTTTGCACAGTGCGGCTCAACGCGCGTTTCGCGAACGCAAGCAATCACAACTTGCGGACTTACAAGCGCGAGTTCAGCTTTATGAACAGGGAGAAATGGAGCGGAACGTAGCTCTACAAAATATTGCTAAAAGATTAAAGGAGGAGAACGAGATCCTTCGAAAGGACAATGCCGCTTTACGTGAAGAACTGAAAAAGCTGCACTCCGAAAGATCCTCCTCCGTCGAAACGGAACGAAAGAGATGGCGTGAAGACAGCTTAGCACCTTATCTTCAGACAGGTCGAAAACGTTATAAACCTGACACCGGTATTCCCGAATTGTCACCCGATTCCCTTCCGTCCACCTCACTACCATTTGTGCCATCGCCTGCATCTATGGCATCTTCCCCCGGATCTGACTCGACCTCCTCATCTGTCCAGAATGATCCTTATTCTCCAATGTCCTTCTCAGCACGCTCACCAAATTCACCAATGTACACTCAAGCTCAACAGCACGCTACGACCAATTTATTTCCAGGCTTCTCGGACAAAGCTCCTACGTGCATAAATGAAAATCGCACGGTCACTTCATTCGAACAGCCTTTTGAGATCGTGGATTGCGGGTTCTGCTCTCCGGATACACCATGTATGTGCCGCGAGCTGGCACTTCAACAGGTGACAGCACGCATTGCAGTACAAAATGAAGTTCCTGGCACCGGACCAACAATCCCGACTAGTTCAAGCACTGCTGGGCCGATGGGTGCTCAGTCGCCTCCGGAAGTCAAAATGGAATCAAGGGGAAGTCTTAGTGTTAGCTCGACGCCCCAAATGACGCCAGCCCCCCGTCCAATTGCCCCTATGGTATCAATTCTTGATAACCTCCCTGCATATTCGCCTCCTGTTCCCTTACCCCGTCGTCGAGCGGCGGACCATCCGCCACCACCCCCAATATTTCCCGTGTACCCTGCCGAATCAATCACCAACCGTTCTCTAAGGCAAACCAGAGCAGATTCGCCTACTTGCACTGGGGACCCATCAAATTGTTTTGCATGCGCTGATGACCCATTTGGGAAAGCGTTCTGCGCCGCTTTGGGCGGTTCGGTTAAAGCTTGCAGCAGCTGCCCTAGCAATGGATCGGCTTTCGATCCGGGATTTGTTGGCTGTGGCGGATGTGGAAACCCAGAGCTCTGTGGGGGCGCCGGTTCGAACTTGAACCCTAGTCGCTCTCAGTCATCAAGCGCTTCAGGAACCGAATCAACCATTTCAGCGTCTTCTTCCAATCATTTGTCAAGTACTTCGAACCAAACAATGTCTTGTAACGCAGCGTGGGCACGGTTGAAGTCACATCCGAACATTGCTTTTGCAGATCTCACACTCTTGGCTGACGTTGTTGCCCGCCGTTCCAAGTGTACCGGACCTCGCGTGGTCATATCCCCCGATCCCGAGCTCGAGATCCGGAGAAACATTTTGAACCGTGGCTCTGATGAAATGCCTGTTCTACTTTCAGACCCACATGTTCAATATCACGACCGATCTGACACGATTGTTTCAACGTCTCCAGGGATGATGATTCAGTGCGGTCAACAACGAGTGGTCGAAGTCAATGCTGAAGGTGTCCAGGACGCCTTAGCATTATTAGATGGGGAATTTCAACGTAGCTAATTTTGCATTACCTGCGAAAATTCGACGTTCACCCATTTTGATTGATTAAACTATTTTGTAACTGGTTATTTTTGGATTTCACATTTATAGGTTGGCATATGGTGGCATTTTTCCCTCACTCACTTTGATAGCTTTAATTTACTTATTTTTTTTTTTTGGCTGTATTAGACGTCATTTAAATGTAAAATATAATCCAATGGAATACTTGTTTGCATCCATGTAACTGATGTTTCTACCCGCTGCCATTCTCTGACGTCCCTCAAAATGTCCTGCAATGGTATCCGTAGTTCCCGGCGATGAAATCGCTGATTATGGAAATTTTTTGGTGGCGGATTTCTCCGTTGATCTTTCCTTTGCGTCCGTAGATAAACAATTAAATCTCGTAATGACGCAGTACCCAGGTACTCTGGGAATGGGATTTCTGCTGGCCATAAATCTAATAATATGTTCCGAGCAGTCTTCGATCTCTTGATAAACCAATATGCACCGACGAGCGAATCTAGCGCAGCGATATCGGGTACAATTCCAGACTGGACCATTTCTTTGAACGTATCCATCGCAAGATCCGGTAAACCAAGTCGAGCATAGCCTTGTATGAGAATGGAAAACATAATCAAATTAGGCTTTACACCGTCGTTGTAGGCCTGTTCCATCATTTGTTTGGCTTGCTCCATCATCCCAATGCCTGTATACGCCTCGACCATGGCGCTGTAATGATATTTATTTGGCCGAATTCCACGGGAAACCATGATGTCAAAGACATGCCGAGCTGCTAGGATATCCCTCTTGATTACACCTTCACGCCGGATGCGCAAAGCAAATGTAGCACGACTGCTTTTAACATTGCGCGCGCATAGAGACTTAACCATGTCTCTTAACATAGAACGAACCCCTTTCTTGGGAAAGGATCTATATGCGATACCAGCAGTTGGATCAAATATTCTGGTGCGGTGAGATATCTTCTCGATATAGAATTTTGGATTTTGACCAAAGCGTACTTGTTGAGATGTGGCATTCCATGAGCGCGGTCGACTTAGATTAAGCTCACGATGGATATAAGACGCAAAAATAGTATTGAGATGCTCCACAGTGAGAATAGATTCTCCTGAACGAAAATTGGTTAAAGCTTGAAGCATTTCAACCAACATTTGAGGACGCGCATGGTGATGTTCGCGAAGATATGTCAAGATGATTTGAGTAGTAGTAAAATCTGGAATAATGTTGACAGATTTTAACAAATTCAGGTATTTGTGCAATCCGGATAAGCCCATTGAAGGAAGGGAAATACGAAGAAGAGCGTTAAATATCCAAATATTAGGCGGAACAGATGTAATACCAGAGAAAGATACCATCGCGTCTTTGATGTCAACAAGTGAGCCCAACGCAAGAAAAGATTCTCGGTCGATAGGGAGCCCGTGACATTTGCACAAATTGTAGACTATGGAAAGCGCAACTCCGCTTTTCCCCTCGTTCCCATATGCCAGAATGATGGCTGCAACAGTCAAAGCATCAGGATGAAAGCCCATAGTCTTCATAGAATCATAAATGACGAGGATGCGAGAGACATCGCTTTTTCTATTTGCGAGCATAGTAAGAATGATGTTAAATGTGGCCTTATTCGGTTTAATCTTCGCAAGCGGTCTGGACGGAATGCGGTCATAGGCATCGAGAAAATCAACTCCTTTGGACTCTCCAATCTTTCCAGTCTTTTCGGAGGGTGAGACATCGAGTAACTTGATCAATCTTAAAACTCCAGCGATATCTAATGCGGCTATACGAGCTTGCAAGATGCCGTTCAAAACCATGGTATCTGAAGTATGCCCAGTATTTTTCAAAGTCTCGAATGCTTGCTTTTCAATAGATTGGTTATGTCCCAAAGTAGGATAATTAGACAAGACGAGCGCGTATGTGGATTTATCGAGAGTGAAACCGGCATCTTGCATCGCCACTAGAACTTGTCGGGCATTGGCAAGGTCACTGTTTCGAAGATGTCCTTCGATGATCAGATTAAAAGTTCTCCGGGATGGCTTGAACGAAGTAGCATCAATCTCGTCAAGCCCTGTCACAAGAAAACTATAGTCCTGAATTTCAATGCAGGAGCGCAAGTGCCAATTAAATAGTCGCAAGGTCCATTTTCCAGTGTAACGATAAGCAAGACTGGTAACCAAGTGTGCTAAATTCCATTTTTTGAGCGTTACAAACTGATAAACAATCTGTTCGTATTCGTTATGGCGCATCCCGAGGTCGGCCTTTTCAGTGAGACGAATAATGTCGATTGCGTATGCGTGTAGATCTCCTTTGATCATGTCTTGAGCAAAACGACAGATTTGCTTGGTACTTTGAGGGTCTGTTTGCAAAGCGAGAATGTTCTGAAAGGTATAACGGATCGTATCGGGAGGAGCATTCGATCGAAGAAGGTTTTGAACCACGGCGTGCCAATTGGTACTTTGAGAGCATAGATCAGTTATTATTGTTTTATGGGATTCAGTGTTCGTATCCGAAGATTTGAGGTGGGGCTTTGAAGAATAAAAGGAGACAGAAAGATAAATCCTAATGAGTGCGGACGATCGTCCCGAACTACGGTGGGCTGAAATGGTTTTGAGCAGAGTGGAGTAATCATTGCCGGCTTTGCAAAAAAGCATGTACCGACAAATTTAAAACGAAGATAAGAGACGACAACTTTGCACGATCATCTATAACTCGGAGAATTGGCAAGCCAAAATTCGCAGACTCTGCTTCAACAACGTCACTGGGTCGTAAAATGGAAGTTTTCTCGGCGAAAATTCTCAACTTGGCATGCTTTTCTTTAGAAAGTCGACTCTGTGAATATGGCGCCAAAATAACTCACCAAGAGTTGGCCAAGAGCACCTTCACGCAGTGTGTCTTGAATTTCAGTCTAGTGGATAACGTAAGCAGAGCTTTTACGGTCTTCTGCTCAAAAGGTAAACAAGTATAATTTGGTTCTTCAGGTTCTAATACCAAGTCATATTTTAGTTTTACAGGATCATCAGAATGGGCAAAACTCAGAAAAAGACAGGAAAAAATCGACTCGATAAATACTATAAACTTGCAAAGTACTTGTCGTTAAAGTCATATACAATTTTTTTACTGATTTGGTTTCAACAGGGAACAAGGTTACCGCGCGCGTTCAGCATTCAAGCTTATTCAACTCAATAAAAAATATCAGTTCTTGGAGAACTCCCGGTGTTGTATTGACTTGTGTGCTGCTCCTGGTGGTTGGTTGCAAGTTGCGAGCAAATACATGCCAGTCAACAGTTTAATTGTCGGTGAGTAACTGAAAAGATTTTCTGTTTACATTGCGTTTACATTGTGAAAGGTGTTGATCTGGTTTCTATAAAGCCGATTCCTCGCGTGTCCACTTTTGCGGCAGACATTACAACTCCCCAATGTCGCAAACTTCTGCGCGGAGAACTAAAAGACTGGCAGGCTGATATAGTCCTTCACGATGGTGCACCTAATGTCGGTGCCGCGTGGGTTCAAGATGCCTATGGTCAATCAGAGCTTGTTGTTATGGCTCTAAAGCTGGCTGTTGAGTTTCTTATTAAGGGTGGCACATTCATCACGAAAGTCTTTCGAAGTGTGGACTACAACAACCTAATGTGGGTATTTAATCAGTTATTTGAGAAGGTAGAAGCTACGAAACCTCCATCTTCAAGGTGCCTCAATTTTTTTTCCCTTCCAAGCAACGGATAGTTCATATTATTTTTTCTTAGAAATGTTTCCGCCGAAATTTTCGTCGTCTGCCAGGGATTTATTGCTCCGAAGCACATTGATCCAAAGTTTTTGGATCCAAAACATGTTTTCAAAGAACTCAATTTGAGCATTGGCGATGGTCCCACGTCGGGTGAAGCCCACGTTAATGTATTCCAACCTGAAAAAAAGCGGCGTCACAGAGACGGTTATAAGGATGGAGACTACACATTATTCACAGCCTCCCCGGTTGAAACTTTCATTAAAGGCTCGGATCCCGTCGCAATATTAGGTACAGTGAACAAGTTTACGTTTGCTTCCGACCAAGAAAAGGAGTAAGTGGGCATCTCATTAATTGTCACTTGTCTCTTACAAATGTCGTGAAGATGGGCACAGCTCGACATAACGACGTCTGAAATTAAAACTCTTTGTGAGGATCTTAAAGTCCTAGGGAAAGGCGACTTCAAAGCGCTTCTTAAATGGCGTACGGGTCTCAGAGAAGAAGTACGTTTCATATAGCCCGAAAATGCATAATACTTAACTTACTTACTGGACAGATCGGTCTGGACGTGAAAACCAAACTGGTAGAAGATATGACAGAAGTCGTGGAAATAACGGAAGAGGTAGACGAGGAAAAAGAGATAGAAGATGAGGTATTATTGTTTCATTTAAAGAAATATCAAATACTGATTCTTGCTAGTTAAAACGTATAACTGCTGAGGCCGCTGCTAAATCAAAACGTGAACGCCGGCGAGCAAACGAAATTAAAACTAAAACCATTCAGCGAATGCAACTTAGGATGACGGCACCCATGGACATCGGCTTGGAACTCAGAGATCATGGATTAGAGTTAGGTCAAGAAGATGTGTTCGACCTCTCGACGCAAGAAAAGGCGGGAAGTAAGAAGCTTGGAGATAATGTTGTACATCTTATGGATGACGACGCGGGCGAATCGGATATTGCTGAGGAAGATCATACCATGGATGAGGAGAGCGACACTGATCATCGACTATCCCATCTCGAAAACGAGCTGGATGGTTTATACGATGCATACCGTGCAAGGAAAGCTGAACAGGATGCTAAATTTAAGGTTAAAGAAGCAAGGCGGAAGAATAAGGCTAGAGAAGAAGACTGGGAAGGATTCAAACAGGGTGACAGCGATGACGAGGGAAGTGAAGGTGGTTGGGAGAAGAACGCTAGTATCAAAGCTAAAATTGGGGAAGAATCGGAGGATGAGAGCGATTCAGAGGATGATGGCAATGACGGCGAAGGAGGTCCAAATAAGGTGGAACGAACCCAGTCATTACCTGACGAATCCCGGAGGACGAAACTTTTAACCAAGTTAGATCCTCCTGAGTCAAAATTACAACCAAGCAAAGCGGCGCAGATCTGGTTTGCTCAGGGGATGTTCAAAGATCTTGGGACAGACTTGGATAACATTCCAGATGATACTGCGTCTGGTAAAGAGTACCAAGAGAAGAAAACTGTTGAAGATGAGCTGGTCAAAGATAAATCGAAAGTGAGTGGAATACAATGCTAATAATGAACGAAAATTCATTAAAACAGCTGCAGGAGCCTTCAGTGTCGGCTAATGAAGAATCAGACTTTGAGATAGTACCACAAGAGCCAGATGATGAAATGGATTTATGGGATGAGAAAAATGAAAACGAAGATGCCAAAAAGGAGGAGTATATCCGTAGTATGTTTAATTGTTAAATCTTGTTTTGATTATAGCTAACTGTCGTCAACTAGAATATGGGTTAATAACACCGGGAGCTATGACCTTGGCTCACCAGCTGGTAAATCGTCAAATAACTAAGACCCATTTAATTAACGATGGTTTCAATCGCTATTCGTTTAACTCGAAGGACGATTTGCCAAGTTGGTTTTTGGATGACGAAGCGAAATTTTATAAGCCCAATCTTCCCGTTACCAAGGAAGCTGTTGCAGCTCTTCGTGCCAAACAGCGGGCTTTGGACGCACGACCGATTAAAAAGGTTGCTGAGGCCAAAGCGAGAAAGAAGCACCGCGCTACACTTAGGTTGGAGAAGGCGATGAAAAAGGCACAGATCACAACTGAAACGGCGGATATGACTGAAAAAGAGAAGGCTGCTCAGATTGAAAAACTTATGCGGAATGCAAAGGCTAAAAGTAAACGAGCTAAAGAAAAGGTTCAAGTGATCGTGGCAAAAGGTGCCAATAGAGGTGTCAAGGGCCGTCCTAGAGGTATTAAAGGTCGTTACACAATGGTGGATCCTAGAATGAAAAAAGAAGTTCGTCATGGCTTATTCTTTGAGACCGAATGATTCTGACATCTGTGTTTAGTTGCGCGCGAAGAAGCGTAAAGAAAAATCCGAGAAAAGGAGGAGACGTGCATAATTTATTCATGACTTGCAACAAAACCTAAAATTTTTGAACCTTTCATGTAAATGCTGTGTCATCTATTGCAATATGCCATAATTCTAGATCTATTGACATCATTCATCCTTCATATTAAAATACTAATACACTACTCTTTCGGGAGCGGCGCTTCTATTCAGAATGTCACAACAGTTTAAGAAAGCCTCCCAATCGCGACCATTGCTCGTGTCAAAACAATTGACCTGTAATAGTTCAGTTGCTACAATCAATATCATTCCGGGAATCGTGCTCACCAAACATCTCATAGATCGCTCGTTGCTTTCGTTATCGGTAACCTCCTCAATAGCTACGGGTAATACGGAGGTATCATGAACGCTTGACCCAATGCTGGCATATAAATCTAACGTGTACGTGTGGTGTTTATATTGCAGAGTCAATGGAGGTGGCCGCGCGGGCATCGGACTGGGCCTTAAGCTTACAAGTAGACGAAATTTAGATATGCATGGAGACTAACCTAAGAGCCATGTATTGACTGATATAATCTTGCATTTCGACAGGTATATCTGATAACGGAACGCGTAGTGATTCGACCGATGAAAATCGAATATCCATGGGGCTAGACAATTAAAAGTTTATATATTTCATATTCTCCGAATGTGTTTATCAAGGAATTTGCCTTACCGCGACGGAAGCGCAATGTCAATAATACTTTCCATACTATTCCATATTTGGACCGATGAAAACAGCGGTTCATCCTTGTTCTTCGACTCAAAACCGTATTGGAGTGGATTATCTCCGGATGCCCCTTGAATCTCATCGGCGAAAATATCTTTCAGATCATTGCTTATGTCAAGGCTGTCTGACCGAATGGATGATGGCAGAAAAGAGGTCAAAGATGGTGCTGAATGATTCTTATTTGGTCGATCTTTATTTGGTTTGATGTCGAAAGTGAGGACTGAAAACGAGGAGCCCTCAGGATCAGGTGTTATCGTACGATAAACGAGACGTGTAGATGTGGTTCGTGCCGGTACGACGGACTTCACCAAGGAAGGGGGTATCCTAGACAAATGTTAAGCTAAACTCAACTTGCAACACGTCAAAGCACCCATACTCTGGGATAAATGTGATTTTGCTTTTAGCGCCCCGTATCCATTCGAATAGCTTAGAAAGTGAGAAAGGCGACTCGAGCGGCGACGTGAGAGATGTTCGAAGGGATCTAGTGGGTGTAAAGGCAATATGTCCGAATCTGGGGGTTAAAATATGAGTCAAACACGTTTCCTATGGTGATAAACCTAGAATGGAATTACGAGGCAGTGATTTGTTTTCGACGAGTCTCGTCGAAGAAATTAGGTTGCTCTAGTATATTTTTGACCGAAAAATAAATTCTATATGAACATTGTCATTAAAAAAAGGTCGGATATGAAAGAAAAAAATACATACTTTTTATTGTCATTGTCGTGTAATCTAGTTGCACCCGAATCGCCAGTGATCTGCTGTGGCGAGAGCGTAGCACCAAAAGTGTGCAATATTTTTCTGATCCGAAAGATTGAGGGTGACGGCAGAGAATAATGTACCTCTGGTGACGACATCTCTGGGGTTTTGGTGTGAAAGATGGTTTGATCGGAATTTAAGATGTCGAGTGCAGTGCCAGAATTCCAATGTAGGGGCATCCTATCCGGTCTGTATATATCCAAAGGAAATAGGGAATATTCTTCTGCGTTTATATCTCCAATAGTTGCAAATGAAGGTGGATGATGCATTAACTATGGGAATTATGAGAGAGTTATCACTGAAGATTCGCTGAGGCATGCCTGTTGCTGTGTTCTATACACTAAACGTTTCGCTGCATTAATGTTTAACGCGTCCAAAGCCGATATTTGGAACTTTTGAACTATTTCAATGGATGGAAAAAATACACGAGAGGTATAAGCAAGGCCGCACCTTCCCACTTGACAGCTCCTCAACCAAGGCGTTCGTGTGCTTCGATATCCGACGTAATGAGTCTCCATAGACGAAATGTCTATTGCTTGGTCTAGAAAAGGACTCGGGTGTCATGACCTCCGTGATAATGTTCTGAAAGGAATCTGATTCAGAGTGCATGAACAGATAAATTTCAAACGGTACCTCTCTGCGTTTCTTCAATACCACTGCTAGTTGGTCCAAGCTATAACATAGACCGACTACCGAGAGATCAAACCCAGTGGTAGCATGTTTGACTTGTGTCAAAGTAACACCGAATTGATCTGTAAGCTCCTGAAACGTTGAACCATTTGGACCAAGGAGTAAAAAAAACTCGTTGGTTTTTAAATGAAGAACTAAAAAAATGGACACGGTTGGCGAAAAGTGATTATGCAATATACCAAAAAAATAAAATAGTAACAGTAAATCCTCACTTCTTTCAGCTTTGCTTGTAAGATATGTCTTTCTATCGACAAGTTCTTTCAGGTATGGCCATTTCCATCTCCACCTCACGATCTCAGCAGCAAAATCACGAGTCGTCTTGAGCTTTTTCATCGGACGAGCCTGTCCCTGTCCCTTGGGAACAGGTCGCTCAATGCCCTTTTTATACAGCGCAACCAACTGTTTTTTATTGAACTTGGTGATAAGAGTATTCACCAACTTGTCAAACATTACATCATATTCGTCGAGCGCAGAGTCTTTCGGAGAACGGGGACGAAGGAAGGCTGTCGCTTCGGGATAAACGAAATCCAACCCGAATGGCGGGGGAGATGCTGGCTTGAAGGAATCAAGGTCTGACAATGTAGGCTCTGCTCCAGACTGGTCTAATCCTGCAGCAATAAATTTGGTAGATTTATCGAGTGTCGCGAGTGCTTTCCGCCGAATTTCCTCCTCCCGGACTTGTTTTTCTGTCTCCCTCTTGCTTCGGTTTCCTGACCCTATCTTTTTGGTTCTCGTCTTGCTCGGGGTGTTTATTTTCTCATCATTTAACGAAAAGGACGTCGAACCCGAAGTAGCCGAAGGCTCGGGGGAATCAGAATTGACATTGACATGTAATTTGGAAACAGCATTGGCCTGAGCTGCAGCAGCATAATGTCGCGTCGAAATATTTTTGAGGAAATTTCTCCCCAACCTCGAATATGAACATTGACAAAACAGACAAATATGAGACGTCCCAGCTATTCGACTCGTTTTAACATAATGTCGGATGGACATGCGCGATTGGAAAACTTGCCAGCGGGTGTCCTTTTTAACAGTGTTTACGTAACAGTCCGACAGGATAGCATAAAACTTACAGCTCAATGGCAACAACAGCGACGCTCTCGCTTTGGCAAATATCGAGATCGAGAAATGAACCGTTCCTACGGAGGATAATCCCATCGTTAACGTCGTTCTTGCCACTAGCTCTTCCCTTAATACCTTCCTTCCGGTCTATTCTCGAGCTCTTTCCGCCATTTCTCCTCGCCGTACCGAAGAAAAAGGTGTCGCATTCTCGGAAAGCCATGCGTTCTGCCAATAAAGGATTAAAAGACAGAACAAGTAATTGATTTCATTTTCTTTGACGTTCAGTTTTTGTCGATGTTTTTTTGTATAGATATTGTAAATTGTCCGGGATGCGGTTCGGCCAAGCTGGCACACCATTTATGTGCTACATGTTATTCAGAGCTTTCGAGGAAATGGAAAAGTCAGCAGAAAGAAAAGACAGTTTGATCGCCCGAAATTTCGTCTAGATGTGGGACATAGAGGGCTATAAACGTCTATTTCCTCCAATTCCCGTACATTTCCAAGCAACCCGATAGCACCTTGGGACAAAAGAAGCAACACATTTTCCAAATAATAAAGGCAAAGAAGAGAGCAGAGATATAAAAAAAACGATGATCAAAAATTGAGTAGATCTACATACGCAAAAAATACCGTGATAATACAATAATAATACAAAACAGAACATAGCATCCTTTTCTTACATTATTATTATTGCATTTGATTTGATTGTCCATTGTTTCTGAAATCGTTAATGTCGTTAAAATATTGCAGTTTACCAATGCCGTATCTTCCGCCGATATTCAACTATACAAAACATACACCGTCAAATCCTTCATAAATTAACGTTCCATCGTTGCGAAAAAAAGATGAAGGGGAGTTGGGTTTAAATAAGATACCTTGTCCAATTGGAAAGCCACCTCGGTCTGCTCATGGATCCGGGACCACTTCCACTCAATCCGAATCCAAGTCCTGATGAAGATCTACTTCTCCCGCCTTCCTGACTACCACTCCCATTTCGCTTCATCTCCTCTTCCTTAGCAGCATCCAGAGCTTGCCACGACCAAAAAGACTTGAGAGCAACCCTCGTATCGTCGCATTCATCAATCTCACGACGAACGGGTGACGAAGAGGTCTCAGAAGAAGGTGATCCACAATTATCTCTATCTCTTCCATCCAAAAATCCTCCAATCGCACGCGCCTCGAAAGCTCTAAACCCAAGTCGAGGTTTGATAACACCCGCATCGAGAAGTTCGGTTACAAAACTCTCCGGACACGTTCTGCAGTCCATAACAGCGATTTTGGCATCCCCGATGCCCCTCTGCCGCACAGTCTCAACAAAAGCCCTCACAACCGCGCATGAAACACGAGTGTTGTCTACTTCCAACGTGATAAGTCGTGTGCATGAGCGAATGAGGTGTAAAAAGGCGTTATTAGTTATGTTATGAGCGTACGAAAGGATCAAGTGTTCTAACATATGACCGGGCTGAGGAGATGTCGACCCTGATTCGGAAATGGGGCCACCGTCACCACCACCAATGGACGGCGTTAATGTTTTTAATACCGTGTCACCTACCCGACTAGCATCCTCTAAGTCAATTCGTCGGATAAATGGTGTCGTTTCAAAAAGTTTCACCAGTCCTTCTTCTCCCAAGGCTACTCCGATACCCGCGAGCTCGAGACATTCTAGCTTCGGAACCGAGTGACAGAGAAAAACGCATGCATCATCTGTAATATGAGTATACGAGAGGTTGAAATGCCGTAGGAACGTGACACGTTTGAAATATGTCCCTACGCGTGTCGGTGTGGAAGTAAAGCGGGCGGGCAGTGATAGTGACGCCGTCATATACCGTGAAGACACTTCGGTTTTGCAATAAACTTCACTTTCTCCATCCGGATTTTCATCATCATCATCATCCCACCATACAAATGCACCAAGACATTCATCCATAACATCCGAATAACTCAAATCAAGAACCTCCAGGAACGGTGAAAAACGAGCCAAGGTAAACATTACATCCGGATCGATACCGCATATACCGGAGGCAAGGAGCATCTTCAATAAGGACCGAGTCCTCGCACACGTGCCCTCTACGTCGCTTCCTCGAACCAATTTTTCTAATCCCGTTCCACGAATACCAAGACACCGCCCGATGTCTAGTCTTTCTAGAACTGGACAAAAAGCATTCAAAACCTCGCACGTCAGATCGTTCACAACATCCCTTCTCATGCCATGTAAATCCACCACTCGGAGCAAGGGCGACCGTAAAAGAACGTAATGTACGCCTTGCATGGTTAGACCCGTACACCCGCGCAGTGTCAGTTGTGTTAAATTTGTTTCACCCTGGAGGTTCTTGGTAACGGATAAAGAGGAGGAAGAGGAAGAAAGAGAGGAGTTGTATGAAAGAGAAGGTGCAGATGACAATTGTTCTCCGTCAGCGTTGGTCATTTCATGTGCTTTCAAAAGTGCGGCCGATATAGCGCGGAACGTAACGTTATCCAAATGTGACCATCCAGTCAGGTCTAATATACGGACAAAAGGCCCAGCTTGCTCCGCAAGGGTGAGGAGAAAGGCAGGCGGGAGCTTATTGGAACCCGAAGACACAGCTTCCCTCTGTCCCGCGTTGAACAGGCTGATACAAGGAAAAAACTTGATATACTCCCAGAGCTGGCCATCGAATACGAGGGAATGCCATGATTTCGAGACCTGCAAGCATGAAAACCTCGGTTTAGCATATAAAATAATATATAAATCTCACCGTCGCTAGTCTAACGAGCTCTCTCATTCCCCTTTCTCTTCCGACCCAGCGTGTCGATTCTGCAACCTTAGCTGTCCAAAGCAAGGTGGTTTTCGTCCTATGATAATCATCCCCGTAGCTGGACACCAGGTCCTTCAAAATGCGAAGCTGCAACTCTCGGGGTAATAACTGAAAAAATAGATCTCTGGGAGCAAGGTCTGGCGCCAGGCGCAAAGACTCGACTCCCTCAGACATTGCGCCGAAGGCAGTTTCATCGCCCACGAAAAATGCTTTCGTAGAGCAGAAAGCAAAAATATCCTCTGGTCCACAAGCTTCATCGGTCTGGACTCTTGGTGAAATTGTAGTTTCCGAAAGGATGCTCTGATCTAGAGAGGTGGGGCCTTCGTCCCCGTCCTCACTGTCATTCCTAGTGGCAGACCCGAAAGTAATATTTCGCCTCTTGGAATCTTTACGTTTGAAAACCTTGCGAATTTTATTCTGTAACGAGCTTGTGGACGAAGAGCGAGATGAGTGAGGAGAGGGGGAAGAACTGAAAACATTTCGAATTACAAAAGAAGAAAGAGTAAACTCGGACAAAGGACATACCTGTTTGACTTGGATGAGGATTTGTGGTCACTGAATCTGGAATCCTTGCGCGCAAAAGATCGCCTGATGCGATCAAATGAGCGAGAAGAAGAAGAGCGGAGAGACTTGAGAGATAAAGAGGAAAAAGAATGTCTAGGGACGGATTTAATATCGTATGAATTGAAATAGGAAGAGGAGGGAATGCTTGTATATGAAGGTGAGAGAGAAATGGGATTATTAGCAATATAGGAGTGAGGGTCATCGATATCTGAAAACTCGGGAGGCGAGACAGCATTGTCGTTAGTTAGGGATAGGTCGGCATCCTCCTGTTCGAACTCGAAGTCAAATTCGAAGTGTGATGGTGACGATAAGGAATAGGATCTGTCGACCGATTTGCCTTTACCCTCATGGCTGGAAGTGATTTCGGAATGGGCGGACTGTTTAGCCATGGATTCCAACAAAGCTTTCTGCTTTCCTTTGGCTTTGTCGAGTCGATTCCGAGAAGAAGAACTCGAGGCAAAGGCGGGAGACGGATCCCAGCTTCCTATGAAGCTGCTTAGATCGGTATCGTAACTAGAGGGAGAGAAAGGGTCGTTGTCGGCTGTGATAGGAGAGAAGGCGAAAGCTGAGGGCGAGTTTGGAGGCGAGGATGAGTCTGAAAGGGAGCTATTTGGGAGCATGGATTGGTTAAATGCTGTTGTTGGCGATGTAGGATCCTTGGGACTGTCGTCGCCGGCGGCAGCGTCGACGACAACAACGGAGTCGAGGTTAGAAAATAATGGAGGAGATAGTGGAGGAGGGAGTGGGTGATGTGACGATGACAGTATCACAAGGACTGGCATGATGGAGATGACAAAGATAAGTAGGCTCCATATCCAGACAGGAGGAATTCGAAAAGGAGGGTCAGTTGACCAGTAGGAGTTAGTGAGAACTTTGCTGTCGACTGTGGTCACCCTGAGTGACTAGTGACACAGGCCAGCGAGGCTCAGGCCGTCTTATCACCATGCTGTCGCGACTGGTCGGATTTGTCCGCTGTAGTTACCACCGGAGAATTGCTGTCTCGGCGCGGAGTATCTCGACGAGTGTGAGGGAGAAGCGGGCAGACGATGTCGTGGTCACGTTTGTGAAGCGGACGGCGATGGGGCGGGCGAAGAAGGGCCAGTTCAAAGACACGCCTGTGGATGAAATGCTGTCGTCGCTTCTCAGAGTGAGCAGTGAGCTCATTACTTGGTAGAGGACAACCGCTGAAAGCACAGCTAGGCAACGTTCGCGGAGACCAACATCGACCCCAGTAAGATACAGGACATTGCCGTGGGCACATGCCATCCACCCTCGCCGTTGTACATTTCTCGCTCTGCAGCACTCTCTGCAGGAGTACCAGCCCATGTGCCCATCCAAGTCATCAACAGACTCTGTTCGTCTGGTCTTATGGCCATGCGCAGCATCGCACACGCCATTCAAGCAGGCGACATCGATCTCGGTCTCGCAATTGGCGTCGAAAGCATGTCACTACAGTACGTTATGTACCTTGAGCATCTTGCAGTACATATATGCACTCATATTTTATCCTAGTCCCCGTCCTACCCCAGAGCTTTCCTCGCCAGTAAGTGCATCCCCACAAGCACACGATTGCGTCCAGGTACGCCGTTGCCTTCTACAAAAGTTCTCACACCTCACCTGAAAAAAGCCAATGGGATGGACTTCAGAAATGGTCGCACAAACATACAACATTCCCCGTGAGAAGCAGGACGAATACGCTCTCATCTCTCACACACGCGCCGCTAGAGCCGTGACCCAGAACATCTTTGCAAATGAAATCATTCCCATCCGTGTCCGTGCGTCACCCTCTTCAGACGGAGAGACCATCGTCGTGTCACAAGACGATACTGTCCGCCCAGGAGTAACATTGGACTCTCTCGCAAAACTCAAACCCGTTTTTCCGCAGTGGGGCGACGCATATACAACCGCCGGAAATGCGAGCGGAGTGGGTGATGGTGCTGCCATTGCAGTTCTCACCACTCGTCAACGAGCTGATAGAGAGGGATGGAAGATAGCTGCCAAGTGGGGCGGATGTGCTGTCGTTGGTACGCAAGTTTTATCATATAACGGACTTTGACTTCGTGTGAACCTATTTCAGGTGTTGAACCGCGACACATGGGAATCGGTCCTATATTTGCCATCCCACGGATTTTGGAGAAGACTGGATTAACAAAGGACGACATAAACGTCTGGGAGGTGCGCATTCCAAGATAATTTTGGATCGTGTTGTTCATTTTTTTTTAGATAAACGAAGCATTTGCGTCGCAGTTTGCTTACTGCGTAGAACAATTAAACATCTCAATGGACACAGTCAATATAAAGTAACAGCATGTTCCTTTTCTGCGTAAACTATCACTAACATTTCGACCTACTATGTAGTGGAGGCTCGATTGCTCTCGCTCATCCTTTAGGAATGAGTAAGCTTGCAGTCTTTCTTTGTATTTTTTATCCATGTAACCTCTTTTTCTTCAGCTGGCGTCCGACTAGTCGCGACTGGCCTTGCCGAGCTAAAACGGCGCAATGAAGATATTCTTTGCGCCAGCATGTGCGTTGGCAGTGGAATGGGTGCTGCAGCCATCTTCGTCAATGAGAGATCGTGACTTTCAGTCTTGTATACTACTCGGTGGATATCCAGTCCGATATAAATACCAAATATATATATTCTATCCAGTATGCGAGCCGACTGAGCCGATTATGTAATCTGCCAAAAATACTTGCAACCACTCGCTCTCATAATGCTCATCCTGGATCGCGTTTCTCAGCTTGTAGACCAAAACCCACAAGCATTCATAAATGGAGACAAAGAGCTTGCTGAAGCTGCCCTCAATGCCGCCAAATACATGTTCGATTTATGTATGTTCGTTCCTCCACCTAAAAAAAATTTTTGTTGTTCTTCAGAATCGCAATCTGACGAGTATGATTTATGTGAGCAGCTGTCGAACAAGAAAGTACAGCACAATCAGCTGTTACAGAGTTAATCCGATCCTATGAACCCGATACAAAACCTGTCACCCGTTCACAAGCTAAAGCAGTAGCGGACAAAGAACGCGCTTCGACTTCGACCCCCTCTCCTCCTCCTCCTCGAACGAACAAAGATATATGGAAGTTGACTCCGATTGACTCGCTCCTTTTGGATGGAATGGACGACGACCAGGTATGGGCCCAGTTGGAATTACGGACCTCGAGCCTTTGTGAAACTTTGCAAAGCATGCTAGAGAGAGATCCTATGGAGGATGATGAGGATGCACTAGACGAGGGTTCGGATATGGATGAAGAAGGAGAAGAAGACGATGAGGAGGAAGAGGAATTGGAATTTGATGGATTTGAGGACGGAGATGAAGAAGGCGAAGGCTACGAAGTTGATGAAGATGAGCAGGACGAGGATATTGGATTGGACGAGAGTTCGGATGATGGTTTGCCTGAAGAAACTGCGAGTTTGCATGATCCTTCAGATGAAGAAACAGCCAGTGAAGAGGAAGAAGAAGAAGAAGTAGGCGAGGAAGATGACGGTATGGACCTCGATAGACCTGCCCCAGTCAAGTCTGCATTGTCAAAATCCCGGTCCGGGAAGAAAAAAGGCGGTCATCCGGTTCTTGACGATGACTTTTTCTCTCTTGCAGATTTTAAGGCTGAAATTGAAGAGGCGGAAGCTAAACGTGTGTCGAGAGGTCACTTGGGTGATGACGAAGACGATGAAGACGAGGATTTGGAAAGTGATTTGGATCTATTCGCCCCTGTGGATGATACAAATTTCGACGAAGAAGATTTGGATGCGGGTTAGTTGTACCACTCAAGAGTTGAATATGGATCTCGGTCTTATCTCTTTTTTTTTTCAAGGAATGCCCTATTACAATGACTTTTTTGCGCCGCCTTCAAAGAAGCTTCAGTCGACCCAGCCCAAGAAAAAAAAGATCGCCATTCCCAAACCTAAGAAAAATAGTCTCGTGCGATTTAATGACGAAGTCAAGGTACGAAATATCAAAAGTACCGGAAAAGGGCTGTCTATCAAAGATTTGAAATGGGAAACTCTTGATGATGATGACGAGGAAGACGAGGAAGAAGAAGAAGATGACGATGATGAGGGCTTTCCTCAAGACTTTGAAGACGACGATCAAGACGACAGCGAGGAAGGTGATGAAGATAGCGACGCTGAAAACCAAGAAAATGAGGAGGACGATGAAACTAACGAGGATGACGATGGGGACGAAGGTCGAGATGCTATCGAAAGATTCAAGGATGACCTATTCGCGGATGATAGCGAGGAGGAAGGTCCTTCAAAAGGTAACCATTTTCTCACTCGTCCCACAGTTCATCTTTTTTTTAACGCCAGCCGTCCCGTCTAGATCTTTCGACATATGAGTCTCGTCAAGCTGAGATTGCCACACAAATAAAACAACTGGAAGAAGAAAATGTTGCACCAAAGTCTTGGACGCTTATGGGTGAGGCAACGGTGCGACAAAGACCTGTCAATTCGTTACTTGAGGAGGACTTGGAATTTGAAAGAGTGGTAAAACCTGTACCTGTGGTTACAGAGGAAAGTGTAAGCTCGTTAGAAGAGTTGATAAAGATGCGGATTTTGGACGTATGTCTTGCCCTTGTTCACGTTTTTGTTGTTCAAGTTGCACAGTTTAACTGACTTTCTTTTTTTTTTTTTGACGGAAATAGAACAAGTTTGACGACGTTGTGCGAAAAAGATCAGTAGAAGATAAACCCTTCCTTCCTTCACGTCTTTTTGAACTGGACGATAAAAAATCATCAAAAGGTCTAGCGGAGATATATGCCGACGATTATACTGCTGCTGCTAGCGGTACATCAACCGATGTGCGAGACGAAAAGTTAAAACAACAACATGCTGAGCTTACCGAGATGTGGGAGAAGATATGCTATAAACTCGATGCTCTCACCAATGCACACTTTGCTCCGAAACCAGTAAGAAGATTTATTATCTCCATTCACATTTATAGTAGTCGCTTATTTCAAAAAAAAAACATATAGCCAAAAGCCTCGATCACTACAATTTCAAACGTTGCTACTGCAACTATGGAATCTGCCTTACCGACAGCAGTGTCCATTACAACAATGCTTGCACCTGAAGAAATATATGCGCCTGACTCTTCGACTCTTCGTTCGAGGGAGGAAATGACGCCAATAGAGAAGAAGTCATTTAGAAACAAACAACGCAAAGCACGTAAGAAGGCTCAAGACATTATCAAGTCTGCAAAGGATAAGCTCGCGAGTAGCAACAACAAACCTTTCGGCAAATCCATCAAAAAGGAAAAAGAAAAGGCTCTTAAAAGCGTCGTTAAAACGGGCAAAGGCGTTTCAGTTGTTGGGAAACAGAGTCAAAAGCAAAACGATAGACAGGCTGGTAGTAAAAATCTTAAACTGTGAGGCCGGATTATGCCTGCTATTGTCCATAATGATGATGGACTTGTATCGGTCCATATTAATAAATACAACTTGCACCATAAAAAAAAGCTATGAATTGTTATATGGCGGGAAAAATTCTGCTCAAGTGAATTTATCAAACTAAAAAAAAGGTAATTGAGATTTAGGTTGGGTTGTGGATGGCATGAATGACATACACGACGCGTTCCCAGGACAATCTTATTATCGAGATTTGTCGTCTTATTATCCATACGTTCAAGGCGTGTGTTTTGATTGTCAAGCTCTTGTCCCATCGTGGAACTAAGCGCCTTCAAACGCTTGGCCATATCGTCGATTTCATCCAAATTGTCTTCGATCTCATCTTCGACCTCGTCATCAGAAGCCGAAGCTTCAAACTGGTAGCGTTGTCGCGCGTCTTTCCTCTTAGCGAGAACCTCCGCAGTCTTGAACCTACCACTGCCACCCCCTGCATCGCCCGCGTAGGCTTGAGCCTGTCCAACACGGCTTTGAGTTTCACGAACATCCCGCATCGCCTTTTCATGCTCCTCTCTCTCTTCCTGGTGACGAGCGAGCAACTTGTTTTCTTGGGCGATCCGTTTGCCATCTTTGTTAATTACAAAAACAGGTCGAAATATAGAGCGATTAAGCTGTTTGAGCTCGTCTTGCTTGTCTTCTACACGATTAACAAAGCCTTTGGCAACATCCAAGTGTCGCTCGGTGTTTGCCAGTTTTTCTAAAGCGCAGCGAAAAGGTTGAATGGAAGAAGATTCATATAAAATATAAAAGAACACTCACCGGACTGATCACCGAGTCTAGTCAGGGTGTTTCGAGCGGTCTCTTCGGCCTCCCTAGCAATCCTCAACGCATTTCTAGTCGAAGCGGCGCTGTCTTGTTTGAGCGCACGGGTTTGTTTCTTGATCCCTTCAACCTCATCTTCTTCATTTGCCTCAGAAGGCATACTTTCCGGAAAATCGCGAGAAGCAGTATTGTCCGCGAACCTTCCAGTGGGTTTATTCTTCTCAGGATCATAGCCAGAAAACAGCTCCGCCCTGTCTTGATCAATATTGCCTCGGCCACGAGCGTATGGATCGCCTACAGGATCATTACGACGGAAACGCTCTCCCAGATTTGTATTAGAAGCAGCCCGCCCAGCTGAAGCAGGAGCTGTAGACTGAGGTCCTGCGCCCTGAGCAGCTTGAGACCGTTCATAAGGATCGTTGTTCATGAATGATGGTGGTTGATTGTGAGAACGGGAAGCGATTCCTGGAGATGGACTGCGTCCTATACCAGCACTTGCGCCTGTACCTAAGTAACTAGAACGAGCCGGCTCGTTGACTGGGGGTATCGCTGAGTCTTTCTTCCGAAACCACGACATGGTGATGATGGTAGGTGAGATATAAGATGAACCAGCTTGGCCGGGTCGCTTACTCAATATAGTAAGCCCGTGACCGCGCGTGACGAGTGACAGAAGTTCGGCTGTGAGAGTCACATACACACGCCGGTTAAATAACTCATCCCAACCAAACACTGAACAACGGCAAATCACATATATTTATATGGGATAACAGTTCGTCACAATAGATGCTTTATACTGTTGTTCGCATCGGATTTTAAAGCATGAAATTCTCAGTCATCAAAGCCTCTAACGAGTCTGTCAGAACGGTTGACGAACGTGTTCTCGTTGTTGGAGGGACGCAAGGTATTGGACAAGGAATTGCTGAACGCTTTGCTCGTGCTGGAGCTGAGGTTTGGATTGTGGGACGCAACGAAAGCCTGGGTGTGGGTTTTTTCTATATGATTGATGAATTCTAATAGTCTTTCAAGCAAATGGAGTTCTGGCCAGCTTAAACAAATTGAGCGAAACGTACAAAGCGAATGGTCAAGTTCGCCATCGCTTTTTCAAAGCGGACTTATCTCTCATTGTTGACACTGAAAATATGGCCAAGGACTTAATCACTGAAGCGAGCTCTTCAGGAATTAATCACCTCGTTATGTGTCAAGGTAGACTATTGCCAGTATTTTCCCAATGAATACAACCATTCACATGTTATTAATTCAGGTGGACCACCAAACGGAACTTACCTTCCCACGTCCGAAGGAAACGATTGTCATTACGCCGTTCAAGTTCTCTCTCGGTTTATCTTGGCGTACAGGTTAACAGAAGGAAGTGAACCTACTGTCAAAAATTCTGTCATATCAATCATGTCTCCCGGTTACGCCCTCTCGGATTTTGACGACATTGAACTATCAAAGGCCCGAGAGCGTGGTAAGTTTGGCATCTTAGTGGCAGGCAAGCGTGATTCTGCTGTTTTGGATGCTATGACTCTGGTACCGTGCCACAACTTTTAATACACATGGTCGCCCATCTCAAAAGCATATGTTTTAGGAATTTTCTGCACGTACAAAGAATGTATGTTTCATGCACCTATTCCCTGGGGCGGTAAAGACGACCTTCGCCCGTAATTCAGAGCTGCCATGGTATCTTACCGGGTTGAGTGCAATCCTATTGCCCCTCGTGGGGCGTTCGAAAGAAGATTATGCCGAAATACCGTTTTTCTTGCTAGCCAATCCCCAAGGCAAGGAATTGACGGCATCGTCCAACACTCATTTTTGGAATGAAAATATCGAACCGATGAAGGCCCACGTGAACACTGTCAAAGAGGAGAATAGGGAAAAAGTTTGGAATCATTTGATGTCTAAATTGGCATCGTCCTAGATCTGCCGATGTATGCATGCTTTTGTACGATCACGAGTAGTGGAAATGACTTGGATGATTATGTACTGCTTGTCGTAGGTGATTCTCAGTACTTGTTAAATATGGCTACTTTCCAAAAGAACTCGGTGTATAATTCTCGTAGCGTCTTAATCTCAACTCCTTCTACATAAAACGTCCCGCACGGCTCAACTTTTTGGCAGCTAGAATCTATCCATACGGTGCGAAGTGCGTGTTTATTTTTACATTTGTGTATACAAGATAAATTCTGTCTCCATAACACAATTATAACGTTGAGCGATGGAGGAGGGTTGTCGACTTAATAGCATTATCTACAATTCTAGATATGGCAATCAAAGCTTCCTCTTCACACGTTCGGCCGACGACCTGAATACCGATTGGTGTGTCTTTGAAAGTCTGCGGGTTATCTTGAAGGCGTGCTTAGCGTGATTGATATATAATTTTGTAGAACCAAACTCACAGAACTCGTGGTTTGCTTTGTCTTCGTCGGACAGGAATTGATGAGGAGGTTTGACCTTATCAAGAGCTGGATCGACTTTGGTAACAGGTATAATCAGCGCAGGATAATCAAGTGCATTCCATATTAGAGTAAAATCGGCAGTGCTATATATAAATAGGTTCAGCACAAGCATTCATTCCTCGACTGAAGGCCCTTACCGGTTCTTTCCATGAGGTGGTGCAGCGAAGGGTGCCGCTGGAGAGACTATGGCATCAACAGGTCGTCCTGTCCCGGTCTGAGCTACGGTTGCTTCCCAATGATCCAAATACTCCTGACGATAGTCTCTCTTTTCTCTATGTAATTGCCATAGTTGAAACGCCGTTTTGGGATCCGGAGACAGCACGAAGGAGGGTGGAGTGACTTGGTCAAGATCCATGGTAAGGATGAGAGGTTCTTCAGTTAAAGAAGTAACAGCTAAGTAATCCTCCCTTGAACCAGCGTTCCATATAGCTCTTGCGATTGCTATAATTTCCTTATGCTTGTAAGGAATCCACTCGACAACTAAACAAAGCAAATGAATCATTGATCTGGTACCAACGGGAGTTAGTGCACCCCAGACCTTTATGTCCAGCTTTGAGAAGGGCGTCGCGAGTCATTTCAAGGCCTCTTATCACGGGAGGATGAGGAACAATATTTCCATCATTCCATATAATGCCAAAGACAAGTTGACGTCCTCCGTTATGCTCTTTCAAGGCATATGCAGATTCGTCCCAGTGTTTGTTGACAGCTAACGGGTCTTTCTTCCACGGTTTACTGTCGATAACAGCTCTCATAAATACTTCAACCCCATACAGGGAGGTGGATAAGGGACCAAGTACGGATGACAAGGAGTCTTGTCCTTCCATACTGTTGGAGGCCCCTCTGTAAGGCACTCTCCCGTATGAGGGTCTTAGACCGTATAGACCGTTAAATACAGCGGGGATACGAATTGACCTGAAGTAAATTCGAGACAGATTCTTGATGGATATTGTGTAACGGATCGAACTTACCCGCCGACTAAATACGGATGATGTGAGAAATTGTCTGTGTTCGAGACAATTGTGAAATACGCACTATCTGAACCCACTCCCAGAACAGAACCTCGCATCCCAATCAAGGCACCTTCACCGCCCGACGACCCACCCGGAGTCAACAAACGGTTGTGAGGATTAAGGGTACGGCCAAAGACATTGTTGAATGTTTCGGGCCACTGTTAGGGGGGTCATCAAGCAAAGAATTCCGACGCGGTCGGTGGAAACCCTCACCATGAGTGTCTGAGGAACGTTAGTGCGGGTGAAGGGAATGGCCCCTTGAGCAAGTAGTATTTCGACCAAGGTAGCGTTAGTTTCGGAATATTTACCGATCCAACTAACGTATCCTAATAAAATATTATCAGCTAAGCTTCCCCCGCGAGTTCGCTGAGCTTACCCATAACAGTTTCAAGGCCCTTCATAGCAAGCTGGTCTTTTAGGGATATTGGCAAACCATGCAGTGGGCCGATCACTCTCCCGGTTTTCTTAAGGTGCTCATCTAGCTGGGCTGCTCGTTGTAAAGCTTGTTCAACAAATATCTCCGTAAGACAGTTCACCTGAAAGGAGAAAAACGGTCACGATGAGCAATTGTCTACTGGTCAAAAGCTTTTTGGACTTACTGCCTGGTGAGCAATAACAGCTCTTTTGTAAAATGCTCTGGTCACATCCACGGCCGACCACGCACCGGACGCGAGTTTAGGCAGAAGGACTTCAATATCAGATTCTGTTATATCGACTTCAGCTGGGGAGAGTAAGCCGCATTCTCTGGGGAGATCAAGGACATTCAACCTATCGGAGGGAGGTGCTGGTATTACCCACGCCTTGGGGATTGCTGCTTGCTGTCTTAGCTTTTTATCTTGAACCAAACCTCTCCATTTTTCAGTCATTTCTAACAAAGTTGGAGTAGGCACGCTTTCAAAGAGTCGACCAGTTTTCTCCTTCTTTCAGAATGTTCATGGTAACAAATATATATATACATCAGTAATCTTGTGAGAACAACAGGGTGCACGATCTGATCCTGATGAATCAAGTTCGACTTAGAACAATTCCTTTATTAAATTGAGAATATGGATAGGTGGGATAAGACTACAGTGCGAATTTTCCCACGTGAAAGAATTCGACGCGAGGGTACGCATGTTCTAGAAGAGATGACTGGTAAGATAAGACGAATAAAAATACGAAATAGACAAATATGTGAATGATATCTCAGAAAGTCAGTGATGTCAGTGCACATGATCATATCCCTCTTGAGAGGAACTGAATACATGTGCAAGTCGACTAAGAGGTGCCAGTTGTGGTCGACGAAAACTCGACACTCTTCATTGACAAAAAAAAAAATCGGCGAGAAGTTACTCACTTTGGTCCTAGAACCAAGACAGGGATGCGCAACGTCCTGCAGGAAACAAGTGGAAGGGAAACAAGATGGGAACGTACAAGCGAGAAAAAGCTCGCTTTTTGAACCCAGACGCGTCAGTGAGTTTACGTAAACACTATACTCTGGCGCTAAAGTCCCTCTAAAGGCCCGAAAAGCATCAACCGTTAGAGTTTGACAAACCGTCGTAGCCCTTCTCAAGACCTACCAGCAAATTGTGAGTTGATTTTTCACTCTAGTATAAGAAAGAATGTGGATGTTCTGTCTATATGATGTTTGGAGTATTGAAGCGGTGATGGATGCTTCGGATGTCTTTCGGATGACAAGACTCAGATGGCTGACGATATTTTAGATATGTCTCAAATTAGCAAAAAACGCAAGGTATTACTCGAGTTACCACAGTGATAACGACTCTTCTGACATGGTGTAAAAGTTCGTCGCCGATGGTGTATTCCGTGCTGAACTAGGCGAATTCTTCACCCGTGAACTTTCCGCTGAAGGTTACTCTGGGTGTGATGTCCGTGTTACTCATGCTCGTACCGAAGTATACTCAATCTTTCAACTGAATGTCCGTCGAATTTACTAAGGAACTTCCCAGATCATTATCCGCGCTACTCACACCCAAGAAGTTCTGGGCGAGAAAGGACGTCGTATTCGTGAACTCACTGCTCTCGTCCAAAAAAGATTTAGATTCCCTGACAACAGCGTTGAGTTATATGCTGAAAAGGTTCAATACCGAGGTCTTTCTGCTGTAGCTCAATGCGAAAGTCTTCGGTACAAACTACTTGGTGGTCTCGCTGTCCGTCGGTAAGTTCTGATTGGTCTTTGTTTTTCTGTCGCGTGTGCTGACGATCCATGGTTTCCGTTTAGCGCATGCTATGGTGTCCTCCGATTTGTCATGGAATCAGGTGCCAAGGGATGTGAAGTTGTTGTTTCAGGCAAACTCCGTGCGGCCCGTGCCAAGTCCATGAAATTTACTGACGGATTTATGATCCACTCCGGACAACCTGCTCGAGAATTCGTCGACGAAGCCGTTCGTCACGTCATGTTGAAGCAGGGCGTTCTTGGCATCAAAGTCAAAATGTTGGTGACCGCATTAATATTTTTAAAAAACAACGCTGATATTGGGATAGTATGAAGGGACACGATCCTGAAGGCCACACCGGTCCTCGTAAACCATTACCTGACTCCGTTACCATTATGGAACCTCCCATTGATAAGATCATCACCGAACCAACATCAGAGTCGAAAGGAGTCCCAGAGGCTCAACCAATTATTCCCGCTGCGCCTGCACATGACGTTTACCAATCGGAGCAAATTGATTCTTTCCAGCAAGATCAACCACCCGCTTTCTGATGTAGTATCTGTTATTGTTGCACATTTAATCTCAAAATACATGTATTTCTCATGTTGATATCCAATGTGTGGAGCACTAAATATGTTCGAGAACTGAAATGAATAAGGTGAAATGAAAGGGTCGTGTAAACCTTATGTAAGTGCACTCTAAAAGGCAATGCCTTTGTGGCTGACGCGCCGGAGGATTGTTTTTATTATTATGCGACACACAATTGCGCTCCATTTCCTCTTGTCCTTATTATTCTTCGCTTGAGAGCTCGAAATGAAACAAAGGGGTCGTTGCTACCGCGTGGATGCACACATGTATATATAATACACCCCATACGGTATGTTTGTCTTTCTCCATCTCCCTCTTTTCTCGGTCTGCTCCTGGTTTTTGAGCAGCTATCCTCTCTTTTCTTTTTTTTTGTGAACTTTTTTCCATTTTCTTGCATTTTCATTATGATAGACACAATTGTTAAATTTGTTCCTCTATATCTCGCACCCATACTGGCATTAACATCAACGTTTCTTACACTCTTCGCATATCTAGCTCCTGATCTCATGCTTCATTCCGAAGTCTCGCTCGTAACCATTTCGCCAGGCAGGTCAATCTTGCTACCCGGGGATACTAAGGATTCTATCGATGGACCGACGGTCCGCATGGGCATGCTTGGTTCGTGCATATAATTCACGTAAAGTACAAACACCATCTTGACCGTTTTTTAAGGTTCCTGCTCGCAAACGTCGGACTCTGCTGCGAACATCTGCACTTCGGCTTCGACTTCACCTATTTATGGTGAGTGTAGTCTCTGTTCCCCAACACTCGTCTCGCGTGCTGAGGTCTGTTATAAAGACTTCTCAGCCTTGTCCCCCAACACACCATCATTCATGCAGGGCCCGCCAGCGACAACACCTGGATGGGTTGCTGCTTCTCTCGCTTTTTGGGGATTATTTTTAATCGTCTATCTCCTATCGACATTTCATCATCGCCTGGGTCCGAAGCTAAGTGGCTGGCTTTCCAAGCCTGTTGTCACTCGCTCCGCAGCATGGACTGGTTTTCTAAGCTACATGATCGGTGAGTGGTATAAAGACATGTACTTTGTTTTAGTAAATATACTCATAATCGGTATGTTCAGGATTAACTGCCTTCCTCATTAGTCGAGTTTGGTTTGGAAATGCTGTGGACAATTTCAATATCCAGATTGCTCAAATGGGGTCGAGTGGACCTGATGTTCAGGCTAATATCAGCAATGGGTTCACAAGTGAGTACTGCGCTGTATATTTTCATAATATCATTAACGTATGACACGATGAGAAGTGCTTTGGGTAGCTTATGCGTTCAGTGCTGTCTCGATAGTTTGCGTGCTCATGAAGCTTCATAACGAGACCGCACCACCGGCAGGAAAGGTTTAAAAAGTTCCACGATATCTCGAACATTGTATATATACCGCATATAGCATCTTTTCATCTACTCTACTCTAGCAAGGTAGTGTGGTTTAATAACACAATCATCATTATCATCATTAGCATCTCCGTCATCATCATCCATAACATTGTTGGGAATCACCATCAATTCTAGGACCGGATCATCGTCCAAATGATACATATTATAGATTTGTCGCAACGCAGATACAATAGCCCTTTGAATCATACTTGAATGTCCCTTCACTGAACCAGTTCGGAGACTTTTCTGTTGTGGTGATCGAACCACGACACGGGGTATGGAAAGTGATATGGGTAGCCCAAGGGGGTCCCTTGAAACTGCGCTGGAAATGCCCAGTGATATCAGACGAAACTTACGAATATAATACATCCTTGACAATCTTTATAAATTCCTCTTCGCCCCTTGCTTCTGATCCTCCTTTCCACATGTGATATATCCCTTTGATAATTTCTCCGAGTCCAGGCTCCCCATCCACAGCGGGCACCTCGACAATTGAGGCATTGGATTGCTCGTCGCGATTTCGTGTTGTAATTTCGGGGATATCAGAAAAGCCGTATTCGTTATGAATGTTATCGGAAGAATCAATTCCTAAAACAGAGCCAGTTGGCTGGGGCGAATGCGAACGTTCTGAGCCAGTATATTTAGGACTCAAAAATCCATTCCCGCTTTGTAATCGTAGATGTAAATTAGCCAGGAATGGGTCTGGCTCCGTACGATCATGTGTTTCAGTGGGGGGAGGTATAGATTGTTTAGAAGGGCGTGGCGAAGGGACGGTTGAATCTCCTGAGCCTGATAAACGAATACCGGATTTAGCAAATTTACTTCGCTTGACCATAAAAGGTGATACGTACCATGCACTCCGCCATAAGAAGCCCAATATGCAGCTTCGGCCTTCTCTTCGTCTTCTACGCTAACCGTCGGAGGGACAACAATATTAGGAGAAGTATCAGATGACGCATAGCCACCCCAATAGTCGGAGTCAGGTGATGAAGAACGTGATAAAGAACGTGAAGTGTCAGAAGGCGGTATTATGACCGATTCTAACTGAGATTGTGCTGAAGGAGGGAATGGCATTAGACGACAGTCATGGTATCCCCATCGATTAATATTCGAGTCCCACATGAAAATGATTCGCAAAGAAGACTGAGAATTTGGGTGGACATGGGCCAACAACGTATCTTCGTCCGAAGCCGTGTAGCGGACCTCGTGCTCTGGTTCTGGCGCGAATGTGTCTTGCCAGGAAGTTTGTTCCATTAGTCGCACAATATCGTCGATATCGGATGAAGGCCAACACAAGTATGCGGACACATCCTCTTGAGAGATAGATAAATAGTGATGGCGTTCTAGGGAAGGGACCGATAAAAGATGAGGAGGAATGGGTAAATTAGGTGGCAGGATGTACTGAAAAACTGTCTGCACTAAATGTCTTGAAATTGGCGTGGCAACCATCGAAGAACTACCCTTGCACACTCGAGGACCAGACGCAGCAAAACGTGAAATATTAGGGGCGCTTGACGTTATTGATCATAAGCAAATCAAGGTAAATCAACTTTTGAATAACAGAAGTTCTACGGAACTCCTTTTGAAATTTTAAAGCACTTTCTTTGCTGACGGTTCTGAGAGAAACAAACTCGAGAGAATGAGACAAGTTATAAATGAATGTCTGAGAAAAGAACTGATGGAGAACTCTTGGACCAAATAGCAAATTGAATTCTCAAGGTTTGAATTTGAGGGTTTGCTGCCAAGAAGTGTGTTCCTTCCTTGACGGAAAAGTGCGGCATGCAGCACGTGATTAAATAACAGCACCGAGTTACAACCAATAGCCATTAGTCATCCCGAGCCCCGAGTGCCAATTAATACCACATATTCACAATGAATTCTTGCAATGAAAATGGTAGACACTTATGAAAAGAGTTCGAGGCGCATATCACGCTCCGTCATTCGGTTATCAGACAAAAACGCGGAAACTTTAAGTTGAGCCCGAAAATTCCAGGCTCCAGAGTCAACACTCGAAATCTTACCCCGCTCTCACAGATGCATGGCGACGTTGGTTTCAAGGCTGTTCATCATGGTCGATTACAGGACTTTTCGATGATATCAATTTTTGTTCAAAGCCTCGTGGTCGCCGCCATCGCACAAATTCTTTCAGGCTAATGATTGGCTGATATCAGGTCGACAAAAACAATCTTGTTTAATGAGCCATTTACGTTCCTTATGGCTCGACTCGAAACCTACTTACCCGGGCTCATCCTGGCTAGATCTAATCGAGACCTTCGAGCCATCGAACTTCGCTCAAGAGTCAGTTGAGAATTAAGGGTTTCCGCGACGCAGGTTCAGGCATGCCCTTCTTTAGTTCTGAAGCTTCCATTACACTAAGTTGCTTTAGTGTAAGTTTTTAAATGAGAAAGATCCCGCGTAAATCCAAAATTTCTCCGATAGAGGCCTTTCAGGACGGACTGGCACCGGACCGCCTCCATATCTCTCAATGCTTCTAGTCCTGTGGCGCTGTGGTGGCAACCACAAGGACTCTTTAGCACAGTTTACCAATAAGGAAACATCTGATTTAAAGAACGTTTATAAAAGATGATTACCTTTCGGCGTTTCATAACTTTTCAACAGCGTACCTCATGCTAATCAAGTTGACTCCAATCCCCCTCTTCGTTGGGCCCCTCCTAGTTTGCAGCGCCATTAGAGCCTCGAACACCGGCCCGCCTCAATCCTCCGAGTTGAAATGTGAATATTTAACATATCATACACAATACTGGCTGAACTGCTGCTGCAGTGGCACCGAAACAATATAACTACTTACCTTTGACTTCCATTTTCCCCGCTGGGTGGTTGGCTGATCAACTGAACGTTCAAACACAAGGCCTAGCAGGACACGAACATGACTTCTATGACTAGTAAGTACATTTGTATTATGATTTACATCTGGTCAAACGTCTCCTCAGCGTAGCAGATAGTGATTGGATTGGGGGAACTAGTTATTATTCCGACTTGGAAGAAGGTCAAGACACAACGCGTATCTCTTGTACTTTATATTAATTTCCGTCCTGTCACTAGCTGGAAGCTACTGGTTTGTAAGTCGTCTTGGAAAACAGTTAGACAATTAGGTCATGGAGCTGAATCACGAAAGAATGGAATGGTTCCCAACGCTTACCTTATGAATGACTCTACGAGAATCGGACAAGTTCAGCAGTTCTTGGACTATGTCATCGACCATCAACAAGGAGATGGGTGGATCGGACCCGAAACTGGTTCTAAACCTCGTTATCTCTGGGGAAGGTGAATAGTTGCTCGTTTCCGTTGGAAATTCTGCTAACTTAGTCGTTTAGATACCCTTTCTTCTTTGGCGCGATTCAATTGCTCGAAGCCGATCCCTCACAGAAAAATAAAGTAAGCCAACAAACTTCTTCCCAGATCTACGTAGCTGTAAGAAGTATGGCACAGATTTTGGATGCATTCAACAAGTTTATTCCTCTGGCCAATTCCATGTTGAAACAAGGAGAGGGACTGGAACCTTGGACCCAAACTCGATGGGAGGATTTTATTATAACGCTCGAATGGTAATGGGCCAATTCCGTTCGTTCATGTTTGACTAAATAAGCTTTAAGGATGTACGATAATAACTACAACCCAAACAAAACCCTTCTTCTTGAAACCATGGAGTTACTGCAGTCAACTGGTGATGATTGGTTTGGTGTCTTCCAGAAAGAATATTTTCCGACTATTGCCGTCGATAATATCACATCGCCGTTTGGCGTTCTGACCTGGTACAATTTCTGTTACTTCAATCAAATCCCCCAACCATTTACCCATTTCTATATAGGCACGGTGTAAATATGGCTGAGGGACTGAAAGCTCCTGCAGCTGCGTATCGATATTCTCATAACGAGTCTAGTGATTATGGAAGTTGTCAGTCTATTGGATTACGCTGAATTTTTTATAGTGCTGCTTGCTTCTAGCCAAGGCTGGGATCTACTATTTGAATATCGTAAGTTTTTCGATATCGTTCTTTATAAACGAAATTTGCCTTCATACATTTTATAGATGGTCGTCCCTCTGGCATATATAGTGCTGATGAGGTAACAAAATGACTGTCTTTGCTTTTTCTAGAGTTCTGAATCGGAAATAGTATCTAGCAGGCTTGGAAGCTGTCAGAGGAACTGAACTATGTCTGGTTGTGGTACGTTCTTATGACTCATCATGGTTTACACTGCCGTCCTAAAATATCGATTAGGAAACAATGTTTTCGTACGTCCTTTCCAGTGGGGCAACTATTTCCACATTCTGAAAAAAAGAAATCCAGAGGGAGTTATCTGTATCAGGTTATTGGTGATCCTAAATTCCCTGATCGGGTATGTGGCAGACGTTTGCTTTCGTTGTTAATGTTATGGTTTATCTTTGCTCTTATCCTTAGGTGGAAAGAATTGCCTATAACGCCCTCCCGGCCACATTAACTGGAAGTAAGTATATTTTATGCCCATAGACGACGAGTTGAAGTATTTTTTGTTTGATAGCCATGTGGAGCCGGCAATATCTGCAACAACAAAACCAGATTGCAGCACAGACCATGTCACCAAATCCTTTTAAGGTTCGGCTCTACATCCTTTTTTAGGAAAAGTTACTAACAAATAAATTAATGTAACAGAATGACGTGAGTCTTTTTACTACCCACTTTCAACCGAACTGAACATTGTTTTCAACGTGAAAGGGACCTTATTCCAACGTATTTGGCTTGGGTATGTCTCAATGGACTCTATCTTTAACGGTCAATGATCTCATTCGGTATTAATGTTTCGCAGAACCTAATTATCCGGTAGAGTCTCGAGTCATGATACAACGCTTTCAATTTAACAACTTACGTTTCCAGTGCTGCACAGTGAATCACCCTCAAGGCTGGCCGAAATTTATCTCAAACGCATTTGTGGCGACTCAAGATTGGAGTTCGTTGATTCACGTGTATTTAGGGCCCTTTTCGATGAAGACTGTACTTGCTGAAGGTAATCAGTCTTTGTTTATGCGAGTTCCCTGGTTGAGCGGGCTACCTAGATAACACCGTGTCCGTTTGGGTCGATACTCTCTACCCATTCAGTGATACACTGACTACGACCATTGAGGCTCAAAAGGATTTCGATTACTTCGTAAGAATTCCTTCTTGGTCCGTTGGCAAGGCAACAATTAGTATAAACGGCGGAAAATCTGAACCTGCGACTCCTGACGCGGATTCCCATTTACTGGCACTAAGGGTCAGTAGTGGGCGAACCACATTCACTTTAAACGTACCTGCAGACATTACATTAGGTTGGTTTTTTGCCCAAGGTGCTTTGGTTTGGGATGGGGCTCAAATCTGGGCATAGAATCGAGACCTCAGGACTCAATAGCTGTACACCGTGGACCATTGCATTATGCATTTGATATCGCAAGGAATCAAACTGTACTAGCACAAAATGCGGTAATGTTCTGTTCTCAAAGAAGACAATTATCCTTTAACAATGTTTTGGCAGGAGGAGCCTTTAGCAGTTGATCTTCAGTTTGAAGCCACTACATCATGGCAATTTGCCATTGATCCTAGCACACTAGAATTCCACAACAATCCGCCGGCAAATGGAGCTCTGCCTTCTCCGATATTCGATTACGGTCTGCCTCCCTTCAGCATGACAGTTACTGCGTGTCCAATAACATGGCCCGTTGCTGGGGATACGTTTGCATCATCTCCTCCCCAAAGCCCAGTCACCTGCGTGGGAGATAATCAGACAATCGTGTTAAGACCGTTTGGTGTAAGCTGTTATGCTCTTCTTTTTTACAGGGAAGATTGATCCATCTTGATAGTCTACCAAACTGAGAATTGGGGAATTCCCAGTAATAGGATAAAGACAGAGCGAGAATTCTGATTGAATGAAACAAATGAAGTCATTATGTAAACCTTTGACTCGAACTCGACTGTTTGTATATAGGTCTTTAACCACTAGAATGACTCGGTAGTATCGAAAGATCCTCTGCTGGCGTCGACTTCGTAATACTCTCCTTCTCCTTCGTCTTCTTCTTCGTCTTCTTCTTCCTCGTCCTCGTCATCCTCCTCCCCATCCTCGTTACTATCATCGTCATCATCGATGTTTTGATCAATTGCCGTCCCATGAGCATGATTTTGCGCTGCACCGCTTGCCATTTTCCGGGCTACCGCTGCTCTCACTGCCTCTTCCTTTGCCTGATTAACGGGGAGCAACAAATCAAGTCCAAGTTCCTTCCATCGCAAAGTAGCGTTGATGTTTTCTCCAGAATAACCTATATCCTGATATAACGCACGTAAAGGTTCGCTAGCGATGTTTGGCAAAGCAGCTGGGTGGTTAAGATTTGTGGGATTACCATATGGATAGGAAGGATGAATGTGGGATGGGAGAACTAAGACAAAATTAGGAAACAAATACACTGAGTGAGGAAGGATCGCACTTTCAGAATCATCAGGATTTGGAGGTACCATATGAGGGGGTATTTCCAACTCTGAATGACAGGTCATTAGACAAGAAGGGCCGCCATGAGTTTTATTCAAAGTTACCTTCGTCAGACAGCTGATTCTCTAAATTATATGGGTTGTCTGAGGAGTTTATGGTTTTGATGTCATGTTCCGTCATGTGCAAGTAACAGAACGTCAGGTCCTTACATAATGTTAGAATATTTCATCTAAATTATAATGCACCTACAGTCATAACTTCCAACCAAGATAATACTAGATCATTGAGAGACGTTAGCGTGAAAGAAAGGAACGGCTCAAAGGAATTGTCGATGTAGATAAGCAGTGACGTTACGACGCGACGCGTGACCATCTCACCAAAGCAACTTTGAAGTTCAAAGTTCTTGTACTACAAGTACTTATGCTTAAGCTCGATAACTCTTAAACCCTTAGGTTCATATTTTGGTTTCAAATATGGATGATGATGGGCAGGTGTTGACACACCTATCATTTTCAGTTGCAGTTTCAACACCGTCACTCAGGAATATACAGTGGTCGGAGGATGGACAGCTATTCGTTTTGTCTCGCAATGCAATTCACATTCTTGTATGTCCTCTTCAAACCTAATATTAATTACTATGCCTGAGAATTCATAGACCCCTGAATTTAATGCGGATTATACTCTGTTCTCTGTTCACAATCCCAGACTATCATCAAAATCTACCAAAGATGTTGAATGGTTTACAAATCGAATTGAAATCGATAAAGGACTTCACCATAACTGGGCAGTAAACTCAGACAGTAAGAATATCAAAATGAAGTACTTGTTTCTCTCGTTTAAATATGCTTTAAGATTGGGGTACATTGTCGCTAGGCTCACTTGACGTCTCTTGGGTTGGGATGGCACTATCGCCAACTAATTCGTCTAAAACTTACTGGTGAGGTTAACGTGATCATCATAGACTATTCTGACGTTATTCAGCTGCGTACTGGCTTCCTTGACGAGCAATCTTGAGGTCTCCTTATGGGGTCCTTTCAAAAATCACATAAGTGGCGAGTGGCAGAAAGTACACATTTGTTCATACCAATCCCTCAAAAGATTAGTCGGTAATAGTCTTTCCGCAGATTCAAGATGTAACTCAAACCATCAAGGATTCGGTTGCTTCGCTGGATAACGGGATTCAGGGCATTCAAAGTGCACAGGTTCAATGTAAGACTATCATTTCTCGTTTCTGCCATAGTATCACTCATCTCTGATAGGTATGGCATGGTCACAAGGAATTCATATAGTATTCCCGGAAGGCGTTTTGAATGGGTCAATCCTGGCCTTGGGCAATCGTGCGGGAAGTATTATATGTATGGAATATGTTAGGTAAAGACGAAAAACAATTTTTTGAACGAGTTCTTAATACGCGATGTTAGAGAAAGCGGACTGTCGTGTTTGGGGGATATTCAAGTAGCGGACAGCTGGATTGTAGATATGGTTTGGTCACCATGGTCCCAGCAGGAAGATAATTGTCGTGAGTCGTGATTTATCTATGTGATATTAGTCTTTATCCATATCTTACAGAATCTGCCTCTATATATTGCAGCGCTGCCGATGGGACTGTATATAAAGTCCAAATGGAGGTTTCTGTTCAACTTCAAGGCTTGAAAATTAAATTCAATGATGCTGTTAATTTTTTACACCCAGCCGATTTTGCCCCTACTACCGCCTTATCGCTTATACAACACCAAACTCATGGCGTGAGTTTTTTTTCGCAAAGGGATCCTTTCTCACTTATTTATGCATGTAGTCGATTCTCGTTTATACTAAACCTGGCCTTGTCCATATCCGAAAAATTACTCGGTCGGAATGGGATAGTTCCGCTGTGTTTGCTTTTCCTATTGAATCTTCTTTACCCAAACAAGATCCTTTTGCTGCAATAGCCGGGATTGTATACCATGGAGATGAAGATTACATACAAATTCACGCTTCTGACGGCACCGTTTATAAGGTTTCCGACGCCGTGGAACTTCCAAAAATTTCCATAGATAAACAATTTCTTGATCTGAGAGATGAAATTGAAATTCTCAGAACTCCAAAGGAGGAGTTAGACAAGGTTCACGTCGATGAGCGCGTATATATTTCTGGTGTTATTGGTGCTGGTCATGCGGGAATTTTTGGATGGTTCTATGAGTTCGTATCGTGCATCCTTTGGATGCTCTGGTAGATTTATTGAATTATTTCAGATGTCGTCGACCAAATGATTTCAGCCACAAGCTTGATTCACAGCATGTTAGCTTTCTCGGTTTAGCTCATCTCCGAGGATCTAAACTGCTTTTACGTGAGCGTGTATCGAATTACCTTTTGGCTATCAACGACACAGGTGAGATATTGTCACACTAGTCGTTCAAGGTCCTAACACGCCTGGAGTTGCATCCCACTCCATGCCTTTGAAGCTACGAGAAAGTCTCATCTACCTAAATCATTCTATGGTCACGGACTACGAGATCAATCACATATGGGAATTACTTCAGAAAATTCCCGTCGAGACATTGCTGGAGGTTCAACCATCGGTTTTATCCAAAAATCCGCAAGATTCCTTATTCCTTAAATTATTCCAAGATCCGCAATTTTCCTTTCTTAGGTTCAGGCTGACAATAGTCAACTCCTTATTAGTGAGTGTTCTATCTTGAATACATCTAAAGTTACCATCTGAAGTTGTAGTCTATTAATTTCAACCATCCACATGTACGAGATTATCTCGGCCAGTTGATTCAATCAATAAATTGCTCCTACATGCAAGCCATTCTCCAACAACTCCAATCCATAGGCAGCTACAAAGGTGAACTAATTCCGTCTTCTAGGGATGTGCTAAATAGTTTTAGACGACGACGAGAATTTCATGCTGCGTTGGTTGGTTTTATGTCACACCAGTGGCAATGTTTTACAGCGTGAAGCAACAGCAGCAGCGGATAGGATGGGTATACAGGAGGAAATTTCGACTCGTAACACAAAGATATGCGAATCTTGTCCCGCATGTCATCTTATGATACCAGTCGACTTTGAAAATGAGGCTGTGTGCGAGAATGGGCATCGATGGCGTAAGTAATATAATCGTGATTTAGATTGACCCTGACAGAATCAATTGTGAATTAGAAAGATGCTCAATAACCTCTTTCATTCTTGCTACGCCAAATGTACGCACATGTGTAGGATGCCGTCGAAAATCTTTATTACCCCGTAGTTTAAAGCTTCCCTCTGACCTAGAAGATCAAGATTTATTACCTTCTGTGTCCCGAAGCGGGTTTGTGAACGATTTACTTGAAGCTGTTCATTGGTGTATCTATTGTGAAAACCGTTTTGTTCGGTTACTGTAATGTAATATTCTTAAACGGTTATGGTTGCTGTACTTCCCCGTATATAAACATTTCAAAGGTGGCTAAGTCCTTAGGCCTGCGAGTTGCATAATACAAGTTCAACGATTTCCTGTGTATTGATAACTTCGCGTGAAAACCCGGATAGCCTGCTGCCCGAGAGGCCTGAGAGTTGAAGAATTGTGTGCAATTCGTCAAGAAAGTAACTTGTACACAGATTCGTAAGAATAACGGCGATTAAACAACCAATATGATAGCACACGGAAATGCTCGTAAACTAACAAAATAGTCTTCATTATTTGGCATACCACACAATATGATGATAGCAGTGAATGGCTCGTTCGAACTCCGCAAGGTCAAACTCTTTACCCTCTGTCACAGGCCGAAAACACCTTGCGTTTCTTGTTCCTCCAGTCACCACAAATAAAGAAGTTACGATAATTCTATGAGTTCTTTCTACGATGACATAGAAACACGTCCTCTTCAGTTGCTCGTTGACGAGCTAAAGAGTGACGACGTTCAACTGCGGCTTAATGCGATTCACCGTGTCTCAACCATCGCTCTTGCTTTGGGCCAACAACGGGCCAGGGAAGAGCTCATACCATTCTTATCGGAGTCAGTAGATGACGAGGATGAAGTCTTACTTGCTCTCTCAGAAGAACTTGGAAGAGGGTTTGAAGAGTACATCGGAGGGAAGGAGTACGCACATTTGTTATTGCGGCCTTTAGAAACGCTTTCCACAGTCGAGGAAACGTTGGTCCGGGAGAAGGTATCCAGTATCCACATCCTTTTGTAAGGCTGTTGATAACCTCTAAACCCTAAATCTATCTAGGCTACAGAATCTATCACCAAAGTTGCCGCTGTCTTATCTCCTTCGCAAGTAGAAGAGTATTACCTCCCTCTGGTCAGGAGGCTCTCAAGAGGAGAATGGTTCACCTCAAGGAATTCCGCCGCGTCTTTGTATGCGCCAGTCTATGATACAGTATCGGATGTTAACAAGGAAGAGATGCGCAAGAGTTTTGCTATTTTATGTGCAGATGACACACCAATGGTCAGACGAGCTGCTGCAAGAGCATTGGATGTACGTTCATTTATATATTTTTATACTCAAAACTTACATGTCTCTCAGTCTTTCGTCAAAAAATTGTCGCGAGCTCACGTTTTATCATCCATTCTTCCTGTATACAAGAAATTGGCGACCGACGATCAAGATTCTGTACGCCTGCTAACAGTTCAAGACCTGATCGCGATTTCGCAACAGCTTGGCCCCGAAGATGTTAAATCACATTTGCTAGTGCAACTTCGATCGAGTGTATCGGACAAAAGCTGGAGAGTGAGATATATGGTTGCGAATCACTTTGTCGAGGTAACCGTAGACTAATTTCTGTTACTTTTCGAGTGTTGAAATGAAGATCTAGCTCGCCGAAGCCGTGGGTGAAGATCTAGTCCGCGAAGAGTTGGTTTCTGCTTTCGTACAGCTGCTCAAGGACAACGAGGCTGAGGTGCGCACTGCTGGCGCCGGTCAGATCCCAGGTGATTTGGGCTCAGTATTGGTTTGAGTTCTCTCACAAGTTACACATTATAGGTTTTGCTAAATTAATTGACTCGGGGCTTATACTCGCACGTATTCTACCCTGCGTTCGTGATTTATCTCAAGATAATTCCCAACATGTCCGTGCGGCTCTGGCCATTCAGATAAGCGGTCTAGCACCTTTACTTGGAAAGGATGCGACGATCGAGCATCTGCTACCATTGTTCCTACATCTACTGAAGGATGAATTCCCCGACGTCAGGCTGAACATCATCAGTAAATTAGAATTGGTTAATTCAGGTGGGACATTCCTTCACGAGAAGGGCCTTGGGCTAAAATCAATGTTTTCAGTTATCGGCATCGAATTACTATCTCAATCCCTTCTACCGGCGATTGTAGAACTCGCCGAGGACAAACAATGGCGGGTCAGGCAGGCGATTATAGAATACATTCCGCTTCTGGCTAACCAGCTCGGTCGAACGTTCTTCGACGAACAACTCGGAAACCTTTGCTTGGGTTGGCTAGCCGATCATGTCTATTCTATTCGAGAAGCTGCGATGATCAATTTACAGAAACTCACTCAGGTTTTTGGAGTCGACTGGGCAAGAACAACTATCATACCAAAGGTTTTAGCAATGAGCACACACCCCAGCTTTTTATTCCGTATGACGACTGTCCTGGCCATCACAGTACGTGTTGATGCAACGTTATTATTTCCAGTTTTTTTTTCATTCTAAGATTTTTCCCCTTTAACAATTCTTAGACGATCGCGCCGACATTAACTTTAGAGGTACTATGTGATGATATTCTAGACCCTCTTCTCCGCCTGGCCAGTGACCCCATACCCAATATACGGTTCAATGTGGCCAAGGCATTGAATGTAATTGGCACAAAAATAAATGAACAACCCGAAGGATCCGAAATCTTTCAAAAGCGTATTAGCCCTACAGTCGAGAAACTAAAGAATGACTCCGATGCAGATGTCAGATATTTTGCTAGTTGCGCGGCAGTACAGGCACAACGGACTATAGCAGCTGGTAAGTAATAGAGCTTTTGTTATGCTAAGTGCGATCTGAAACTTTGCTTTTAGCTTGATCACCACATTTCACTACTTGACAAGTATTCAAATGCTTTCACTGTTCTTTTAGGCAGTACAAGTTCAGGGGGTTGCACCAAGCGAAGTACAATAAGACTATTTATCAAGAACAGGAGGTGTCAGATAGCTAATAAAAGAACTTTGAATTATACAAAATTAAACTTTAAAAAGCAACTCTCATCTCGATGATAAGCTATCGCGTCATTCACGGTCACACGCTGGCCGGCGTGACTTGAAGGGCACGATCACGTACGAATGATGGCATTTACTCGGCCCAACTAATTTTCACTAGTGCAGATAAGTCCTGTGTTAAAAAAGGCCGTAATCGACAATGGTCTCGGGTGAGACGATGTGAGCAACAATTCTTTCATTTTGTGGGGACATATCATGATTGACACATGTACACTATAAATTATCCTTGATAAGACATTTTTTGGGCGGTAGTCCTTTGAACAGACTTGGATGGTTGCGATCATCTTCGAAGTTTTTGAATATGGCAATATATTCATTGAACACGAGATGGACGGTATTTCAAGGCGGTAAACCCTTGGTTTCCAAACGAAAGGACTCCGGCAGTAATATAAACTCACTCGCTTTGCTGAGCTCTGTCCAACTGAAAAGTATGCTTGGCGAGGAGCTTGTTTTCGGGCAGGGCGAACGTCCTGGGGAAAGTTCCGAGTCTGCTACTGCCGGAAACATTGACACCAGCGTCTTGGAGTCTTGTCGACTTCGAGGTCCACCCGTTGTTTTCTTAGGACTAGAAGAACATGAAGGTGTGCAAGCCCTACCGTCATCGGAATTTCGAACTCCTGAAAGACCGGAGGACATCTCCGGAGTACCACATTTCTCTGTCGATCTATATGGGATTCCCGATGATGAGATCGCAAAGTTATTAGAAGAGGCTGCAGAGGACAACACTGTTCTCACCTTTGATGAGCCCCGGAGTGCTGCTCAAAAGTTTAGTATGGTCGAAGCTGCCATATTTGCTGAAGCCCGATCCATGTTAGATTGGAATACGCGAAACAAGGTATACCCGTTTTTTCTCCTGTCGATCTGATTTAATTTGTATGGTACTTGTACCTTATCACTACTTTCAATTCTCATTCAGTTTTGCCCTGGATGCGGTTCCAAAACGTATTCACTATGGGGAGGGTGGAAACTGTCGTGTACGTCAATTCTCCCCTGGGCGGACAATGCAAATCGAGAGCCATGTCCAACCAAGTAGGTACACGCGTTTGTCAAACAGCCAGGACCTTTGGTCTGAAAATTGAGACGATCTTATCAGGACTGGGCTGCATAATTTTCTTCATCCCCGTACCGATCCGGTGATCATTACCGCGGTGTTTGATGAGAGAGGCGAAAGAATTCTGCTGGGAAGAAATGTAAGTTGAATCACAAAATCAAATATCGATTCTATGTGTTTGTTGATATGATAACGTTCAATGACGGCATGGGTATTCTAGCGGAAATTTCCTGCAGGGTTTTTCTCTGTTTTAGCAGGGTTTTGCGAACCAGGTGAATCGTTTGAAGACGCCGTAAAGAGAGAAATATGGGAAGAAAGTGGTGTCAGGGTCTATAATGTCAGATACCATTCATCTCAACCATGGCCATATCCTGCTAATTTGATGGTTGGATGTTATGCGTATGCTGATTCGTCTCAGACGATAAGGACCGACCTAGACAATGAATTGATTGGTATATATCTCTGGCACTTGATTGCGAGCTAAGATTGAATTCTGACAGATTGCATATCTTATAGAGGCTCGATGGTTTACTCGCGCCGAAGTGGCAGCAGTTTTGGCCGATCCACAAGGAACGGTTATACGACAAGCTGAATATAAACGTCTAGACGATGATGAGGGAAAGGAGACGGCGATTCCTGTCGAAGCGGTTGATAAGCCTTCGTTTAGAGTACCGCCTCGCACCGCTGTAAGAATTTCTCGTCCCGCTGAAGAGCATTTTCAAATCAAGAACTGACAAATGGTGACATGTTTTAGATTGCAGGGGTGTTGATATCTGATTGGGTTGCCGGAAAATTAGGCAATGCGTCGGGCGGTGAGGTTTTGAGCGTGAAAGGGAATTTGTGATAAAATTGGGTGCCTTTTAGACAGAGATAAGGACACCGTTGATCATATCATTTTCTGTCGAGCCTTCGTCTGCCTTTGTAGACAATAGACCAGGGCATTGAAAAATACTTTATCATTGGGCAGGATATTATCAAACAGCGGAAGGAACGCCATATGATAATACCGAGTCGAGGGCGTGCAGCCGCGTGAAAGCCGATCGTCCGGGCGCAATGCGTCCTTAACCCTTTGTCGCTGTCAATTCCTATTGATCAATTGCCTAGAATTCTGAGTAATTACTATAGCATATTATGCCAAATATCTCCTCCCGCTCCGTTGGCGTAACTTCGATGAACGGGAATCCGCGCTCGAGCGTGATATATATCGTCAGCTTTGTGGAGCAAAATATATTAAAAATCTTTGAGAATTGTACACGATTGGTGTCGCTACAATTGCAGCTTTTTTTTTGTGCATGGTGGAGCACTTTCCTTGCCTGATCGCAATTGAATGCGTTTAGCGAGTGTTTTTGGAGAACGTTTGCTGGATATTCGGTTAGGTTTCCGTTACTCTTCATCGTGTCACGTAATCGCGTCTCATCCAAACCATATCATCAACACCAGCATCAACCGGTGGTATGTTTTCCCTCAAACATGCATTTTCAGTTGCTTATGATGTTCCTTGTGCTCATATTTGTTTAATGTGTCTTGTTAAGGGATTTACCAACTAAATATTAGTTAATTTAGCATGCAGGAGCCATGCGATACCCCGAAGGAGAAGACTAAAGTTATCCAACCAATCATTTCGAATCCTGATGCTGGTAACCTGATCTGTAAAAACCAATTCAATAAGACTTGAAACGTGTCGAGCCGAATGTTTTAGGCGACCTATTTAACTTTCTATGGGCGTCTTGTTTTTTGTTTTTCTACTGTCTCTTCCTCATCTCACCTACGGTCTTTTTTTTCCCCCGTCACTCTTTTCACTTTGACCCTCTCTCTCAACCATGACCTTAGGAAGTTATCTGACGATCTTGCTTCTCGCTGCGTCTGCACTCGCTACGCCCTCCCCTCGCAGCGGTCCTGAGAGCTGCAAGCAGGATGAGTTCTGGTACTCTCAGAAAGAGTGCTGTTTACCTCATGGCGGTATCTCTCGTCCACCATCGCCTCCCCCGTAAGCTTTTATCGTTCTAATTGACCATAATAGTATTTTCTTCGGCCCTAACAACACCTTTCATCTAGCAACAAGAGCTGCCCACCTACCAATTGGTACTGGTACCCTCAACAGTCTTGCTGCGTGCCTACCCATCCTCCTCCTTCTCACCCTCCTCCTCCACAATGCAAGAATGGATGGGATTGGAATGGAAGCATTCAATGCTGCGAACCTGGCAAGCCTACTCATACCACCCCTTACCATCAACCATCCCAGACACCTCATCACCCTGGAAATCCGGAGCCCCCTAAGTATCCTCAGCCTCACAGAAAGCGTGACTATCGTTTGTCTACCTTCGAGTGTCCCAATAACTATGAAGCCTGCCCCATTGCCGGCTTGACTGGTAGCTATCTAGAATGGTAAGTAGTTCAAGTAGGCTGAACAAGCCAAAAAAAACGCCTCCCAACGTTGCTTTTAGCTTGGATATCACCGCCGAAATAACCTCTTGTGGAGGGTGCACCTCCATGAACGAAGGTCAGGATTGCACTACTATTGAAGGTGCATGGAATGTCGGCTGCGAAGCTGGCGTATGCCAAGGTAAAGAATTTGTTTATTCCTTTTTTCAAACACATTCGAAATCTTACCGAACTTCTAGTATACACCTGTGCCTTGGGTTACAAGCGCTCTGGTGATGGTCACTCGTGCATCAAAGTCTAGGATTCGTGATAATTTGGGTCTTCCCGAACCAAATTCCTAACATGAATTTCTTCACTAACATATCGAAGAGTACCATGTTATCTGGGACGAGTCCCTTGCTAATTATGGACTTCAGTTTTATCCTGCTTCGTTTCTCCTTTCATTTACTTTTGGAATTTTTTTTTTCAGTCGAACCAGCCACTTTGAGCTTGTTTATGACTCGCGAAATAGACTATCCAACTTTTATTTACTTTTAGAAAAAAAAAACTCTTTCATATAATGAATGACACTTGATTTATCTTGAATAGTTTTTAGTCCCGGTAACTAAGTTTTGACGTGCATTGTTATTGGTAAAACATGTGTACCAGGTCAGGCACTGTAAGAAACCGACTGGGCTGAAGTTAATCCGCGCTGTTGAGCCACCACAGAGCTTAGTATGAAGTTTGATGACAGATTGGCATTTGATATCATCATGAAATATCTGTTAATGGCAAGTCTTTTTGTGCGAGGCATCGAAGGTAAGACGCAATCATCTTCGCAGAACCGTACCGCCCGTCAGAAGGTGAATTTTCGGACAGACAGCAAGACTGGACCGGGTTGATTTCATCCGGTTGCCCGCACCCGGAGAGCCGACACTACTCTATACCACCTACATTCTTAACACTGCAAGGTTTACGGAGACGAAGATGGCATGTATGTATGTATGTATGTGCATCATAATATCGCGCTCACAACCTATCAACCCTAAATCTCATATGAGAGTCTAATTATAATGCCTTATCAGAAGAATTCTTCTGAATCATCAGCGCGCCAACAAGCCTCAAGGTGCCCTATATAGACCCTTTCGGATGCACAAGGCCTCACCTGTTAATTAGTATATATTCTTTTCAAGCGATTTTTAAATTTAGTTTCCGGTGAAAGATGCCAACCTTTTAAGGTGCATATCGCCGGCTTTGGGGGTGATGCCCGCACGATCCAGTATATTCAACGACCCTTGCCTATGATAATCAGGACGAAGCTAAGAAATGCATATTCCTTTCATCCCCATTAGAAGTCATTTCAGTGATCTATTTGAGTCATTGCGCACCAGGTACATTAACGCGAAGTCAAATCTTACTCGGGGAGATTCTTCATTAAACTTTTTATATACAACTTTGAGTTTACATTCAGAACTCTGGTATGCATGGTGTTTTCAATAATCGATCGACCGACTTCAATCGATAATTGAATATTGAATCTCAATATTATTGATTCTTGTCCCTCAGTGTCACGTGAAATGCCGGGACGATAGCCATCTGCATATCCTCACCGGCCGATGACTAGTCACGGTGCGATGGTACCATCTCGGATGGTCCTAGCCTGATCACTGGCATTTCTCTTCCACATCCAGGGTTATGAAACCTTCCAAACCTCAAGTGTTATTGACAGTTGGTGCATTCTGTCATTTCAATTTGAAATAATTTGAAATTTGTCAATAGAATGATGATGGTCCTCCGGGTCCTGAATCGCCCTACATATTTGGCTTAAGCCTATATCTCAGTCAACAACTAGGTACCAACAAACCATCCGAGTCTCTGCTGCTGAAGCATTCATACATTTCCCAAAAGGATGGGACGTAAAAGTCGTCATTCCAAGTAGTCAGAAGTCTTGGATCGGTTTGTGCTTTACCGTGACGGTCATCTCATGATGGTAATATTTGATCAAACAACCGTGCAGGAAAAGCATTTCATATCCAAGAAGTTACCAATGGGCGTTACTATTATCCTAAACAACCTGGTATATCAATACAGTCATATACTCCCTTTTTTGTGATACGCTTACTCTGACAAACTGTAAAATTGTAAATGAAGATGGTCTAGGGGAGGTTTCTGAGGTTCCGCGACCCCTTCGAGAAGGAGAAGTTGCGGAGTGGATATTGTTAGATGGGGCAAGTAGAAATTTGCTTAGTATCTCAAACTGATTTCAAACAGAGTCCTTCACTCAATAGACTCCGGCTACTTGCGCAAATATTGCACTTCATAATATCTACCCCAGGCAAATAGATCTAGTGGTATGTCATCGGCATGTTTCTTCACATGTTGTACCTTCGATTAGAACCATATAGATTTCGGGCCCAAACTTTGGCCGAAATACTTCATGTAAATGCTTCATATCTATGCAACATTTTTAGTTTGGTTCATTGATAGATCGCCTCTTCTTTTCATTACATAGCCGCATTTGCCCTTTGTTCAGGAACAATAGGAGCCGCGATGTCAGCTGCTTTGGCAAAACAACGCGCTATCGCTTTATCTTACGGAACGTTCCTTCATCCGACTCCCACAATACTCTCCGAGCCAGCTCATCGACTAGCCGGTACAATCATACAACAGCTATGGTCCAACTGGGGCAAAGACCCCATTGGAATCCGGGGCGATGGAGAAGTAGATCTTTACAACGTGAACATCCCGGTGATCCACAAACTGCTATCTCCGGAAGGTGTTGGTGTAACATGGTCATCCATGTGGCGTAATTCTTACGGTCGCCTTTTTACGAAGCACATTCCGGATACTCCTAATATTTCATCTGTTGGTCCCGACAATGATGTCGCAATTCAAGGAGAAGTTCAATCAAATAAAGAAAACGGTTCCTCGGGAGAACGCCTTATCTTCAGATTTGCGCCTGATATGGCGCCGCTCGTTCATCCCGACATTGCTTCTCTACCTCAAGGAACCGACGCATGGGCGGTGCATAATGACTATGCTGCTGTCACCCCATTAAGAGCTGCATTTGCTGAGCCCCCAGAAGTAGTCGGTATGGCCTTTGCTGGTGAGACTGGAGATCAGTCGACTTTGGTACGACATTGGAGGATACAGTCGTAGTGGCTGGCAGTAATATAAGTTCTTCCAAATGATATAAATAGCTACGTAACAAAAGGGACCCATTGAATATGTGTACATCGTGTCTAAAAATAGATATCAATGAGTATTTAAATCATGGTAGCCAAGACGGTTATTATGATAATAGAAGATGCAAGTAAGATTTGGGGTAGTAACTTTGGTGATGACGACGCGAGAGCGAGGCTTTTCTTTTCATATACTTTGAGGTAATTGATATTCCACGATGCATTCTGTATAACGTCACAAGGTATTCAATTACTATCGAGAGAGAGAGACGAATTACTTACGACGAAGTTCTCCGGATTTTGAACTGTCTCTCCGCAATTCCCAGGACAGCCAGATGTTGCAAAGCTTGCACCTGCCCAATCGCCTGAAAATGACCGGTTTAGTTTTGAGTGAATAAAAAGGACGTTCATCCTACATACCGCAGGTTGTAATATCTAGACTAACATTCAGTAACGCACCACGATATAGGTCTATGATCGCGCTCACCAAATACAAACTGATGGTCTGCAAAGTGACTGCCGATGTCGCAACCTTCAGATGTCAACGCTGAAGCAGGAGGTCCCCAGCCTGAAGGATCTGGTGCATTTCCGAGTACGTCCGATGGTATGCTTTGACGATAAAAGAACCCTACGGTATATGTCATTATCATACTAGGTTGCATAGTAATATTCTTACAAATCCGGATTGCATCGGCATCCCATGTCATTGTATAGACACCACCCTGCAACGCGTCGAACTCGGGCCCGTAGGAAGAACGACTCCAGTCAATGATTGCACAACCTGAGTTATCTTCAGGCGTGGAAACGCAACTAGTATGGTTCTAAAAAAATTGGGTGAGACTGTGTGACAAAAGTTGTCGTTTTGAAAACAAGATAACGTACTGTGGCAGTTCCAGTATAATCAGAAGACACAGTCAAGTTGCAAGCTTGGGAAATATCAAGAGATACTCGTTCAATTATTCTTAACTGCGTACCAGGAGAACCAGTGTGCCACGTCATCTTTGAACGAATCAATGAACAACTCAATCCGTTTCCTTGAGGGTGAACTCATCATACCTGGTTATGGGTATTATCATGAACACCTTCGAAAATATCTTTGAAGATAATGAGGAATCGGACATAGATTGGTTAAAGATAATTACCAATTTCTCCGTTCTGAGAGAGATGAATGAGTCTTGTTCTCAAGAAATATGAATTAGATATAACGCACGTTTGGCCAATTGGGACCGACCGACCAATATGCAGGCCACACGCCTAATAAGGAGTTAAGGAGTTAAAGAGTTATCTTTTTTACTCAACATTGAGCCCAAATTATACGCACTGCATCCCCAAGGTGCATGTGTTAGATCTAGTATGGCGAGAGTGCCAGCGTTATAAGACTTATTGGAGGTAATTCGTACGCTGCAAAAGTGAGTGAAGATTTGTAAGTGTGTTTTTGAAACGTTTATATATAATATACCTTTGCCTAAACCCGTTTTCTTGAAGAAACGTAGTGTTGTCTGTCTGCATGATAACTAGGCCATCGTCGACCCGAGCAAGCCCTTGGGCAAATGCCGTGGAGGCATTAACATATCTGCAAATGGTTTTAGGAAGGAGGGTTGTGGACATATGTAATACTACTGAACTTGATAAAACCACTGAAGAAACGTCAACTGGATTATATTGCACAGATGATAGCATAACACTTACTTGGTGGGATCGGAAGAAGTGAAGAATGTAAAACCGCTGTACGGGTAGATGCAGTAAGAGGCTATAATGTTCCAGTGTAAAATAAAAGTAATGTCATACTCAAAGAACGTATCGCCTTCATAGCTGTCTTGTAAGGTGTATATGTTTGTGCTTAATGCACGCTTTTTAACGACATCTCCGACGCCGTGATACAGCAAATGTGAACCGAAAAACCGCGGAATGAAGTTTAAAATGAGAAGGGAAGAAAATAGGCATAGAATGAACGATAGATGCGCATAACGTGAGCTCATCAACTTGTCGTGGATTTTCGTACGTGTCGAATTATGGTATACCAAGGATACGATCTAGCCGAAATCGTCAAAGACTGAAGGCGTTGATTGGTAAGTACTGCAAGCTAATTCTCTCTATGGAGAAAAAGATGAAAGATGAGAAAGAAAGGGGGGGGGGGGTTGGTATACTCGGAAAGAAAGAGAGCTCCAGCAAATACATCGGGGTCGAGTCCCTTTTTGTTAGTTCGTACACGTTGCTTCCGTCAGCCACAATTTCCACACGGGTATTGGCTTCTATAAATGAGGCGATGTCGACTGCGGGAATATTCTCACACATTAATAGAACAACAAAGAAGTGTTATATTTTTGTATCATATGCATGATGACATAAGTACGCGGATTTCCATACGGGAATAAAAGTAATGACATGTCAGATAAACATTGCAGAAAGCCAAAAAAATTTTTATCGGTAGCGGCGAAGACTGAGAGTGTTGTGCTTTCTCCAGGTCGCACGTGCTGGAGTATGATTGTAACGGTGGCCTTTGCCGAGACCGCGGTTCTAACATGGAGCAAGATTAATATGTTGAAATGAAAACACGCCGGCGTAGCACTCACCTGCTTGCCAATGCTGGTGAGACCACGAGCCTCTCGCCTCTTGTGGACTGGTTTGCAGATCCAGTTAATTCGGGCATCACGCTTAATCTATAAAGCGCGTGTTATTAAAACAAGCGAAAATGTCCTCAAAATCCGTACTACGTACAGCTTTGTGATTCGGGTCAACGAGAATGACTTCGAAATACTTGTAGACGCCGTCTTGATTAATCCAGTAGGAGTTCAAGACACGTAAATTTCCACAACGACGACCGACGCGCTCTTCAGCAGTGCTTCTCAAGCTGCGTTGATACTTGAGATGGTTAACACCCTGTCGGACGGGTTTACCATAGGTAGCACCTGCAATGATTACATTACAACGATCGAATAGAGAGAAAAGCGTTGAACTTACCCTTGGGGACAGGCTTCTTCCTGTTACCTCTTCTAACGCGGATGCGGTAGATGACATAGCCCTGCTTCGCTTTGTAGCCCAATCGACGGGCCTTGTCGGGGCGAGAAGGACGGGAAGTACGGTGGATAACGTTCAACTGACGATATTCCCAGCACCTATGAAAATTTGAGCATACTACGTTTCCATAATTCTTGTGCGAAGGAACATACCGAACACGATGCAAAAAACGGAGGACATCTGATTGTTTCTTTTTGTACAACTCCCCGATATATTTATACGCACCCATTTCTTTCAAAAATCTGACTTTTGGATACGAATGTAAAATCAAAACATCACCTTACCTAGCTTTTTTTTGAGTTATACCTCCTAAAAAATATGTCAGCCCAGTGTCATCCACACAGAAAGCAGCGAATCCATCCGTCTGGGGCCATTTTTAATCACCAGGTTTGACACAGAATTGACGCAACGGCTCCAACACCTCAAGATAAAAAAGAAATTTGGACTTGCCAAACGGTATTATAGTCTTCTCTGGTCTTGACGATGCAACGAGCCCTTGAGCAGGTTTACTTTGGGTTGTCCACAATAGTCCACAAGCTTATGTAAGTAATATATCCTGCAATCTCCAAATGCATTTAGAGTCTTTAGCAAGTCTTTAGCGTCTTAATTAAGTTGATTCGTTCTTGTCATGCATACACGACATAATAACAAGATTATTTATACAATAAAATTTCGAGCTCGTTATGGCATTATCGTATCAGTCAAACTGTGGAATACAACTCGGGTACTAGTATGACCAAATAACAACGACCGGCGTAATGTAGATGGATATGATCAGTCCCACTAGTTCCAATTGAAATAAGGGTGAGCAGAATATTCGAGAACATAGAAAATGGTATCTGAAAATGGACTAACCACAACTCTTTGGGGCTGTTCAGCATCAGTGCTGGCTCCGCTTTTCGAAGCCTGCAGCTTGGCGGCTAGACGGCCATGATTAGGATTCGCTTTGTTAACACCTCGAGCCTGTTCCTATAAATACGCAGACTGATTCAGTGTCGAGGTCTTTGAAAGTCTCTGAATGGTAATAAATACTGACCGCTTTCAAGCGCTCTTCCGCTGCCACTGCTGCTGCATTTCTTGCATTATCTGACCGCTGCGGCACGGAGGTTCCGTCTTCGTTTCGTCTTGAAGCCGCAGAAGGACTCATAAGGGTTTGTCCGTCGTCATGCGTCAAAAGGCATCCACAAATATTTCCCATTATGCAATAGGACTGATAAGGGTGGAAAGCCCTCCGAGTCAGCGCCGAGAAAGTACTATAAACTCCGACGTTTAGGTTCATTCTGATATTCGCATCAATGAGAATTATTTATATAAAGATACTGATACAGGTATATATGTGGTCCAATGCTGTTCATGGATTAAAGTGAAAGTATCAATGCAAGTATTCGTCTAGCTCTTCATTCTTCCACTACCCAACGATCAGCTAATTCGCCGATGTAAGGCAATTCATATCGAGCCAAACCACTCTGGCTAGCGTCGCGATAAGCTCTGAATCTACAATAATGACTTAACAAAACTTCAAAGATATTCTAGCAAGTGAGACTCACGCCATCGCAACCTGTACCAGTATAATTGTTACAGTGAACAGTGTTTGTAAAACCGAAGGAAACATAAATGAAGCCAGGACCCGAAATAACCATAGAGGCATTGTGAGAAGTGCGGCTTGATAAGCTAAAAACAACCAAATCAAGTAGAATATACCTTTGATTGAGAATAGGCGTGGCACATACCATGGAAACGAATAAAGTCGTTAGAGGTTTCCAGTATCAGGAACAGTAAAGCTGACGGGAGTATAACTTCTATAAGTTCGACTTAGGGGATGGATATGACATACCAGTAATAGGTCCCAATATATAGGTGGCGGCAGCACACATGTCGACTCTCCAGCTAAACCTAGTCTCCCATAGTTGCCCAGCGCCTCCCCCTTCTTCAGAGTCAATCACATTGGTAGCATGATTTCCAAAGGTAGGAATTGCGCCAGACTGATAAGACTGTCCCATTTCAGGTGAATTTACTGTCGATGAAGAGAACCATGGACCCCTCCCTCGTGAAAACCGCGAAGGTCTCTCCGCAGGTGACGCTGTACGTCGGACAGAAGGATCATCAGGAGGAGGCGTCTAGTAACATATGAGTATTAGAGCAATTCTATTAGTGACAATGAAGATAATGGAGTTACGTATGGAGCAAAGGTAGACGCAAACTTTGAGGTCTCCATTATTAGGTGGGACAAGTACTTTTTGCGTCAGTAACGATTTGTCAGCAAAGGCTATCTTGGCGCAGGTCTTCATAAACTCGAAAAACAAACTTTTGTTGCACATCTGACCCCACTCTTCACTCAACATACTTCTTATATATACACTATATAAATAATATTATTTGGAAGAAAAAACTGAGCTGTAAAGCTATGGAAAAATGTCTAAAGTCGAAATACATTGCAGATACCGTGCTCAGTTTTATTGAAATATATGGTTATGGACTAGTTTCAGTAATCTGCTGAAATGCCTGACCATTTTAATGACGGAACTATGGGGAACCGGTGCATGTTTTGAGGAGATCCAGAAGCGCAAATCTGAGAGTAAGGCATTTCATTTCGAACTCCGCCCGGCTGTCATCATATCCCCCCCTCAAAACTTACGTCGGTTTCAACAGCGAGCTCAACAGCTCCAGGCAAGAAAAACCGTTCATCATGGTGAGGAAATTTCATCCTATGGACACTTTCTTTCCGTTTTCCATAAATTTGTTTGAGTTCTGGTGTTTCTTTTCGATGGATGTATTGCATCCATGTGCGATGTTCCTACAGACACTAACTTGTTTATCCCTAGTCCGACGCCCCAGTAACAATCCGCACACGCAAATTTATCACAAATCGTCTCCTCAGTAGGAAACAGATGATTGTCGAGGTTCTTCATCCTGGGCGGGCGAACGTTTCGAAGGGTGACCTCAATGAAAAAATCGCTGCTTTGTACAAGGCTGATAAAGAACGCGTCGTCACTTTTGGTCTTCGAACACATTTTGGTGGTGGTCGCAGCACAGGCTTTGCTTTAATTTACGATGATGAGGCCGTTCATAAACGATTTGAACCTCGTTATCGATTAGTTAGGGTATGTACTCAGATCGTGTGCCAAGCTTTCCCTCCCTCTCAAGTATATTTCAACAGAGCGGTATGGCCACTAAGGTCGAGAAAGCCTCACGTAAACTGCGAAAAGAACGTAAGAATCGTGCAAAGAAAGTGCGTCGAGCTCCGTTAGATATTGTCGTTATCCCATACTAACAACTGATTTAGGTCCGTGGTACGAAGAAGATCAAGGCTGCCGAGCCACCAAAAAAGGGCAAATAAACAGCTTTCTGCCTTTGTTGTTCAATATTATTTGCATATTGGTTATTTTACCGTAGTTCTACTTTTACCAAAAACTTCACCGCATCAGAATGAGATGGGTATAGCGTATCTGTTAGTATTCAATATGCCCATTAGGAATATGATATGCATTATTATCATGCAAACATGTTCAAAATACATTGAGATGTGGGTATAAACATGAGAGACTGTATTATCACATATATAAGGTAAAAATATTTAATAGAGATATCTGCAGTTTAAAATCCAGACTTTTTGTGAATGATATCCGGATCTTCTTGGTATTCTTCGGCGGAAACCCACATCTGGAAATCGCAAATGAGTCAATATTGACCAGGGCATGCAAAAATATGTAACCTTTTTGAAGGTACTTAAACCCGCAAGGATACTCCCACCGATCCACGTTGAGTACTTGCGCTCTGGCGGTGCATAGATTTTGATCTTTACGTCCTTCAATGCTAATTTCTTCACTTCGTTGAGTAAACGATCGCCAAACCCTAGGCAAATAAGCAACTCCGTTCCTTCTTTCCGGAAAACATTTACCTTGACACAACGTGCTCCCTCCACTGAGGACTATGTTTGAAAACAGACTTTTACGCAAATCAAGATCAACCCGGTGTATTGAATCAACTATGACTTGATGCACGCCTGAGTACTCTAGTCCTACGAGTTCAGGGTTAAATAGAAGTTCGGGTGCTCTAAATCGCTCTTGACCAAGCTATCGACTCATGAAGTCAATACCTGGTCGACAAATGGAGAAAAGAATCGTACCGTTATTGTATTTCCATCAGGTAGACGAAATTCACCGGGTTTTACGGAACTGTCTTTCTCTTCTTTGGCGGGATTTAAGGCGATATAGCAGCATTTTTCTTTGATTGTTCGAACGACTTCTTTCTCAGCTGTAGTATGGAGGTTATGGCCTGTCTTACGTAGAAGCAGTTGTAGGTGATCAGTTACGTCCCTAGAAAAGGAAGCTTATTTTTCATGACTAAGGAAATATAGATTAGAAGAGACCTTCCAGCTACGTCCACTCGACGAATGGCATGAGGCATCGAAAAACCTTCAAAGACAGGGACTGCATGAGTCACCCCATCTCCTGAATCCAACACTACCCCCGTTGTTCGCCCTGAAGCATATCTAATATAAAAATTCGAAAACTTTTGACGGTAGAAAGTATGTGAAAAGACGGACTGACAAAGATAACACAGCTTGTATGGACGTGAACAATGCGGGAACATTGAAAGTATCGAAGAATATTTGGGCAGCGACATCGCGATTAGTACGAGGATTGAGGGGCGCTTCTGTTAGAAGAACCGGGTGCTTCAAATAGTATATATTAGAAAGCGTTCAAAAGGTGAATTGGATGGCATGCAGTCATACCTCTTCGCTCAACGTCCCCAACTCCTCAGCATAGATCCAGCTCCATATACGTTCCATGTCATCCCAATCTGTTACAATCCCATGCTCTATTGGATACTTTATTTTTAATAATCCTCGAAACTCTTGCGCTTTTCGGCCAATAAACACGTCTCCCTCCAAAGCACCAGCCATGACGCGGACATGTTTTGGTCGACCAACACTTTGAGTGGAATAAACGCTGTCAATTAAACTAACGAAATTATTCCAGACTTACAAAGATGGGAAGAAACATTTTGGGTGGTCCTGCCCCGCGAAACCTGCTTTTATTGTTCCTGAACCCTGTTAGAAAGAAGACCTTCAGCACGGCATACGACAAAGAACCGCGAAGAGCTTGCATTGTCTATTACGACTGGTTGATTTGTCAACACATCTTCGTATTCCGTTGACATTCTCTGGGTAAACGAACCCGGTATATGTGGAAGTCAAATTAGAACTGAGAGGCGTACTTAGAGCAGCTTGTGCGTGTAACTCTGGGCGCCTATGGAGAGCAGGCCTTCAAGTTACTGATGCATATGAACGGCAATCGCGTGCTTGTACTCTCGACGTGGTGTATCCTGGGTATTTTGACCTTTTTGACAGTATGATTTATTACTCCTTATTGTTTATTTGGCTCTTTTTTCTGACGCAATTTGCTTTTAGCCCACAGTGACAGCAGCTTTAGGTCTGGGATCGAAATGGGAGGCATCGAATTTCTGTAAATGTTCGTCGGGCTTATTGCATATTGTATCCACGGGTCTAATACTTGCGATCAGGCATCTGTTTCCAAAACTACACTATATTGCCTATATCAGAACCCGAAAATCCCTCGACGCCCTGCTTGTCTTGCACTAAACAGTGGTGCCTGGACCAAAAACTTGACATATGCATCGATGCATCTCTTGGGGACATTAATCCAGATACTGCGACTGGGAAAGAAGGAGATGTGGAAGCTAGATGTTTTCGTGAGTCCGCGCTATTTCAATTTGTGTCTTGTTAATTCCGTTTGCCGTTCAGAACGAGACTCGCCTCGGGACCAACTCATTGTGACTTTGTTTTTGTTAATTGTATTTGGTCTCCTTGTTGGGGCCGGTATTAAATCTCGAATGGAAAAGGCGGGTATGCGCTTCGATACAAGTGCAGCTTGGGACGCTGCTCGTGTGGGCCGTCGGTGGTGGGAGGTAAGCCAGGAATATCCATGCCTCACTCCTTTTTATCTTGCTTCTTTCTCTTAGTCTCTACTACCAACCAATCAAGTTGAATTCAACTTATCTACCCTTCCTTGGAGTGCTTCTCGAGGACGTAACACAGGCGAATACCGTGAAGTAGATGGAGAAGACTCGTAACAATTTGAACAGCCCGCGCTGGGTTTCTTCACGACTTATATTTATTCGACATACAATTTATACATTCAGACTTTGTAATATGTGTACATTTACCAAGAAATTCACTAATTAAAAGTTGCAAGTTATTTGTGTGACCATAGTGACTTTCAGGTCTTGTTCTTTCAAGTTCCTTGGATGGGCTCATGGCAGAGGGTGCTGTGGAAGAAACAGCGCTACCCCGATAATTATGTTCCTCCCAACTTTCTATCTGGTTTACGTCGAAATAGTAGGTCTCGGTTATTGGAGTCTAGTTTTCATTGATTGAATTCATTTTCAAGCCAACTTTCGACCTTATACGTATACCCATGTAGTCATTGCTTCTTTCATGATTACACAACATATATCCTCCATCTTTATATTTCTTTCTATTTTTATACGTCTTCTCAATGGAACTCTCGATCCTAGATTGCTCGTGCTAGTCTCCATTGTTTGCTTTATCATCGGTTATCTCCTATGGGAGGTGTTGTTATCTCAATTTGAAGGTATCAGGGGCGAAACCAGTAAGTTCTCATTGGAGCGTATTTGTTGGCGTGAATAACTGCGTATGCCAAGGGGCTAAGACTGTGAAATCCTCTGTGTTGATCTTCCTCGCTTTGGTTGCGCTTTCTCCCGTCCTGCGTACCTTGACGGCAGCAACCTCTTCGGATTCTATATGGGCACTGTCAGCTTGCTTGTTTGGGCTTAACATCATCTTGGCCGATTATGGCTCATCTAATCCGCGTGGCAGACACCAAGAGAAGTTCGTGATTCTCTGTTTATCCAGCTAGCACTCATGTCTCTATAGATTAACCTCTGTTCTGTCAATTAATGCTGCCATTTCAGCTTCAGTCGTTCTGGCTTCCAGATTATCAACCAATGTGGCGGTGTTTTCCTTGATGCTGTTCTCCATACAGTCATTTGCGTTGTTTCCCTTGCTGCGAATTCAAACGCAGGCATGTTATCAGAATCTCCCGATTGAATGAGACAGACTTTTTATTTCGTGCCTTAGGCTCATTCTCCATCAATCCGTCTCCTGGTTACTACTGTCTTGGCCATAACGTCACTTTACTATATGGAACAAACCTCTCCTACGGTCGCCTTTCTTTTACTTGCCACCTTCCTTATCATTACTTTTGTCGTCCCGGGAGTTTTGGTATGGGCTCAGAAATATAAAAAGTTAGTCTCTTTTTTTTTCAGCCATTCTTTGTTCACGAAAAGTATACTATCACAGCGAAATTCGTGGGCCTTGGGACGTCGCAGTTCCAATACTTGTACACAAATGATCTTCTTTACAAAACAATAGTCGTACAGTCGTACAGGATGGTGCCACAAGGCGTTACAGCACCGTCAGGACTTGTTGGCCATCCCAAGCTGAGCCAGGGTCAAGGTCAATCCAGTAAGAAGCCGCTCCGGGTTCAACACATATGAAATGTTCCCTGGAAATGATACCTTGAACGCGCATGTAATTTGTGCGTTATGATTACATACCATCCTCCTTCGGCAAGATCTGACATCTTCCTGCCGTCAAGTCCCGGATTCCAGATGACGACGTCGTTAAAACCAGAAGAACGGACTAGGATTTCCTGTTCTCCCCCCACGACTTTATACGCACCCCCACCCTGCTTGTAAACATAGTCTGCAGGTTCTTTTACGTCTACTTTGTCACGTGTCTCGACTTCTTCCGGTAATCCTTGCTTCAATTTATTGATATATGTGAGACCTTTCAAAGGCACAACAGTTGATACTGCAGCCTCAGTTCGAATATATGTATGAAGAAGCGCTTGGAAAGTAAAAACAGTTGTTTCGGAGGGGTTCCTGACTTGGAGATGAGAAGTAAGCTGATGGGCAGTCAAGGTAATTGTGTAGGAGAGCTGGAATGGTGCTTGGAACTTGGCTTTTATAGTATCGTTAGGCTCCAGGGCTGAAAGAAAATTAAATGAGGTCTAAAAACTGCAGGACGCGAAGTGGCTTACTGAGACGGACTGACACACCATCTTGGCTGTCTAGAACTGTACGATCAAAGCTCCAAACTTCGCTTCTAGCAAAACCGTGCTGCGACAGCTGACTATGTTCTGACCTCGTCGGCGGGCCGAAGAAAGGGAAAACTATAGGAATGCCTCCTCTAACTGGCTTGGATCCATCCAAGAATGCCTTGGGAGAAGTGTACAATCTCTCGGAAATAACACCATCGGTACTGCTGGGTGCCTTCCAGGAGATAATCTATTGAGCTGTGAATTAAATGCCAATTCGTAGCATTATCAGATCCTACTGTCGCGCCATACAACAGCAGAATAACAGAGGAACCCTATGAATTAAGAGGGGGCATTAATCTTTGCTTATAACTGACATTTAGCTGATATATCTCACGTTTGGATGAGAAAGTATAATTTTAGTATCCGGCACTTCAACGGGCATGTTTCATACCAAGTGAGAAGAGAAGGAAGACGAGTGTTTAATTACTGGTGGTGTGTAAAGTCGAGCTGGACTGAGAGTCATTCCGGCAGAACATAGTTACACCCGGCAACGGATCTGATGTCACTTAGTTGTGACCTGTGCTTACCAACTTGTAATCTACCAGCTCTCATCGCTATTCCCCTCATTGAAGGCTATCCTAATGAAACTACATTCATCATACCCGACGTTATTGTCTCTTATTGTTCTTTCCCTCGTGCATCAGTCATCTTCTCAGTCATCTTCTCAGTCGTCTTCTCAGTCGTCTTCTCAGCTGTCATCGTCGGCACCCCCAAAATCGCCGGTTCGTTGATTTGAGCGAAAACACGTTGCGGTCATGTTGACGGTTCTTCAACTTTTTTTTTTAGAGCGCTACAACACCGTTCACAACGACATTTGTTAGCACGAATTTAGTTGCCGTGAATGGCCAGACGCAGACGCAAGAGATTTCCATAACCCAGGTTATCACGCCTGCAGCTCCCTCACCGACAAACAATGGAAATTCCTCAAATACGAACTCAACCAATGGCAACCACACGAGTAACAATACTACTCCGAGCATTCTTCCTACGGCGAGACCTAGCGTTGACGGTGGAGGCAATCCGGGAGGCCTTGCTCCGAGCCCTGGAGGTAACAATGGACAATTTGGCCCGGGAGACAACTTCATTGCAGGGGCGCTGGCGTTGCAAGTGAACATTGCCCTCGTAACTTTGGCAGGAATCGCGGTTGGAGCAGCAATGGTTCTGTAGTAAAAATCTTGACCGGATCTTTCACCTCTGGTACTGCACTTGGACAATTACCATACCTTTCATATTCATGCATACTTTAAGGACAAAGGATTTTATTTTATTTTTTACATGTTTGCATACCTATCCACTCGTTCCGCTTGATTAAATTGTTTTCTTCTTGAACAAGACTCGCCCCTAGTAATGTCCAACTGAAAAAGCACGTTGTAACCCTTTTATCCCTTACAGCTTTCGAGCTAGCCATAAGGTATGGTGGTAGTGCGAGAAAATATATGATGGAAGCCAGACGTGAACGCCGGGTGATTGCAGAAAATTGGTGGACTAGGCATCCCCAAAGGGAATGGATCCAATACGCCCAAACTGAGTGAATCCCAAAAGTCCAAACGTTGTTCAACGCTTCCACCTTGAGGGGGGATGCTTTTTGATAGTAGTTTGATCGGTATTGTAAAGGCACGCGACCTCCTGTTTTTGAGAACATTCCGTTATGAACACTAACTCAGGAGAGTCATAGAAGAGAATTCAAGGACTCTCTTGGCATCAAGACTATCTGCTCTGATAAGGCAGTCTAAGAGGCTCTTCAGGTTGAGATTCGACTTAAAGAATGATACCGTTAGGAGAACGTTAATTTGCTGAACGATAATGAGGAATGAAAGGAACTGGGAGCATAGGATACCTGAAAGACTTTTGAATACAATGGAAGTTACCGAAATTCGTGATTAGATCCGAGTACTAGCAGTTGATCGCTTCGGGGTAATCCGCTCCTAGAAAACTGAATTCCAAAGCCAATATGGAACACAAAGATTCTATATTCGATCTTGTCAGTTATTTGGCCCGGAGACTATTGCAAAAACAGAGCACAACACCGCAGAGGCCGAAAGGCTAAAAGGCCTAGCGAGATCTTTCTGAAATGCATCTCAACAGAGGATTAATACGGAAGATCTCGTTTTCTTTTGAAACAAATGACTTACCTGCGCCGAAGGCATTGGAACAGGCAACACCGAATTTTGATGACAAGTGGTTTGAAATTGCGGGTGAATGTGAAAAGTTTTTTTTTGCTAAAAAGTGAATTTTACCCAGCGTAAGATAAACAATATCGCCGCGTTGCATAAATAGTTGAAACATTATCAGCTTATGCCTCCTATGAATTGCGTTCAGGCTGTCGCATCCAAACAGGCTGTCAGACTCCCAACCCTTGGCCCGTAATAGTCTTCAACAGATATCGCCGTGAACGTGTGCCTTTCAGCGGTGAATATTGAACAACTACAAGGGGGGTTTTAAGTTAACTATATAGCTACCAATGGTCTGCCAAAACGCCGCATTTTAAGTTCAAAGCACTGCGATCAAGGATAGTCGGATAGCGAACGCGACGGAAGCAATGCTTCGGAACACATACATATGCATATGATCAAGCTATCCTGTCATCAGAGTTCAATTTTAAATCATTTTTTGGCCTTGCTTCCAGCTGACAAGACGAAGCGTGTTTTCGATTATTTTTTTTTCGTACCTCGGCGCTCCGAATTTGAGCGGGTATCAAGGTCTTTCAGCTCGACCGAAACATGCCTTGTTCCATTTTATGGTAAAGATTAAAAAATGAACCGATTCCCGATTCGTCATGCTATCAAGGACCTATTTCAAAGCAGAGACATTCGGTCCATCTTTGAACAAAGACTTCATCATAGACACGCTCACCGAGATAGGAATATCATGAAATTCATAAAGAAAAAAAAAATGTTTCAAAACGCTTTAGGCTTGTAGCGTCCTTTTTTTCGTGGGTAAATATTATAGGGTGACTTCATTTAATCCAGTGTTTTGGTCCCTGAGTATGAGACTTGCCCGATGCATCTGGTCGCTTCCAAGCTTCTTTCCCAACTTGAGCAGAACAGCTATGAGAAGTAGATAAGCTCATACAAAAAAAAAGATGACAATTGATATGGATCTTGCACTTATTGATGGAAAGCCGAAGGATGTTGACAGGTCGTCGCTATACCACTGTATGTGTAGCATATACTTGATGTCTGCCTGCGTGCAATATAATTCAAAATTAAAATTGGAAAGAATTCCAGGGACGGTGTCAAGTTTACAATAAACTCTGATTTTAATATCCGTCCCACGCGTTTTTCCTAATTAGACAGGTATCTACACGTTGACTTGCCACCCTTCTGATGGGCTTATTTGCTGCTAAGTGTGAGCGGAAGAAGAAAGAACAGAATTCCTCAGACCTTGTTTTTTTTCCTTTTATTTCAGCAAGTCCAAGTCGAATCTGAAGAATTCCACAGAAGCAGCGAAGGAGCCACGCAATCGGAGATTCGATCGAGCCAAAGTTTACCCTCTCGACTAATCTGATCGGTCGGCACAAGGTTTGTCTTTCCCATGTGACATTATGTGACGCACGATGTGTGACGTCTATGAGCTACTATGTCACTAAAGCAAGCTGTCATCATCCTCGTTGCAGCCGCGGCCTTCAGCTATCTCCACGTCTTCGATTCAATCATTAACCTTCTGTCTCGACAAAGCAGTCCTTCCATTATGAAGTTGTATGGTTTTCCGCTTTCCACGTGAGTATCTTCTTTTTTGTCTTCTAAGTACATGCTCTGATGTCGTTGTCGGGAATCTGAAACATAGTTGTACCCGACGAGTCGCGATGGTATTGAAGGAAAAAGAAGTTCCCTACGAACTTATTCCAATCGATCTCAGCAAAGGTAGCTGGAATCATACCTAAACAAAAAAAGAAAGATCTCAATTCATTTTTGGGACCTGAATTTGATGCTAGGCGAACAAAAGAACAAATCGTTTACAGACATGCAGCCTTTTGGACAAGTTCCTGTCTTGGTTGATGGTGATATAACCCTTTTTGAAAGCCGGGCTATCGCTCGCTACATCGCCATAAAGTACGCGGACCGTGGGGCTTCTTTAATACCTTCCACTACCGATCTCATCGCAACCGCAAAATTCGAACAAGCGGCTAGTATTGAGCAAAGCAATTTCGATGTATTTGCCAGTGGAATCGCCTCTGAACTTATCTTCAAGCCGTAAATGTGTTTGTTTTCAAATTTTTGATTGATTTCACAATTGACTTGAATAGCGCGAGGGGCGGTGAGACTAATGAGAAGATAGTGGAATACTATCATACGGCCTTAGCTTCCAAATTGGATGCATATGAAGTCATTCTCGCCAAGCAGAAGTATCTAGCGGGTGATGTGAGTTCAATTTCTTATTGTGTCAGCTCCCACCCCGCACATGTTGCGTACATGCTCATGATTGACGGCTTATTGAATTGCAACACAGACGGTGACACTCGCGGATATATTCCATCTGCCTTATGGCGTCTTAATAACCCAGGTACGGAAGAATGAACATTCTTGGATAACATTTATCTTTTCTATTCGTTCTGACATCAATAACAGAGGCTGGGGTTCGATTTACTGACGTCTACAGCGAGGCCCAGCGTCCGTAGGTAAGTTTATCTTTTTTTATCCTTTGAAAAAAACTCTCGAAAAGATACATGAAACACATAATTTTAGATGGTGGGAGGATATTTCCTCCAGGCCATCCTGGTTGAGTGTCAAAGACGGTGCCTAAAGGGGACTGATGACCTTATGTCCAAGGCTTTGGAATGTTTGAATTCGTTTGTATATACATGTGTAAACATAAAATTTAAGGGTGATTATTTTGAAATTACTGGCAGATCACTCCCTACGGAATTGTACCAAGACGATCAGTCACAAACTGTCACTTCGCCAATCATTCGGTTAATACATCAACGTCGGACATGCTACGCCGAAACCACGGCACCCGAAAGCGAAAACGTCAAGCCATTGAACAAAACAAAATAATAAGTACATGAGGATGATGCGACAGAAAAGGTAAGATGACAGTAGACATGCTTGCTGCGTGAATAGAATTGTACAGAGATATAGATGGCATGAGGGAAAACAAAGACAGGAATTCGACGGAACAACGACGTACATACTAGATATCTAAAAAGCAAAGGGAGAAAAAAAAAGCGGCATACTTATACAAAAATAGTTTAAAGAGTTTTCATATTTCGACATCATCTAAGCATTCACTTTTCCGTTTCACCCGCATCCGCGGGGTTGTCTCATCCGTCACTGGAGGTTGGAGCCCTAAGCCAATCCCTCGCGCGGAAAGCAAGCTTAGCGCAACTTTACTGGTCGAATCGGACGTTTTCTTGACCCTTGTTCTAGGCCTTCTCAGAGAGCCAAATGCCTGCGCTTTAATGACTGCAAGTGTGTTTGAGACAGCCATATCCCGCTCACGCAAGTCGTTACCTCGCAGAGGGGGAGACAGGGAAGGAGAGTGCGGTGCAAATGTGTGTCGGCGTGGCCGAGCAGCATTGGAAGTGAAATCGTTCTCATTGATGCTGGAGGGATCTTCACTATTGAAATGATCGCTGTCAGGAGGCGATATGTCCGCACTTGCACCATAGAAATCGTTGCCACGAGGGTGTGGACCAGAATAAGAGCGACGCTGCCGAACGCAACGCTCGCTTTCAGAGACAGACTGTCGAGTAGTCGTCGTCGTGGATGTTGAGTAGCCTTCAGACCCACATTCCGTCATGAGAGAATTCGTTTCTAAAAGAAAAATTATAAAACGAAAAAAGAACTCATAAGTTCGTTGTATTAGGCTGAAAATAGACTAAAAATGCCGACCATATGATGCATTCGACATAGTGACCAAATCAAGGCTACGGCTATCATGTCCTGCTAGAGAGAATCGCGAGCTGAAAGAGACACTTGAAGGGGATTCTGAGGCGGACGAAGGTTGAGACTGGTCGATGCATGGGGTACGTGTGTTGGAGAAGGAAGCGGCGGGGACCCAGTTAGGGTCCGAACTCGAAGAGTAAGTGGCAGAAACACCATGACTAGCTGACGAGGAAGGAAAGCGTTGATCTGAATCTCAAATGTTATTATCATGGTAGAACAGGGCGAAAAGAAGCAGTATCTGTACTAGTAGAAAACCGAAGCGCGTCGGACTCGGCGAAACTTAACGTTCTTAAATTATACGTTGCTGAATGAGTGGAATCAGAATTCACAGGTGGCAATCGAGGAGGGAAATCGTTCAAATGGTGAGGATCGTCTAAGCCTAACGCCTGCAGTTTAGCAACCCAAAACTCGCGCCACTGCCTTTCCCTGTCCCTATTCTCTCTTTGAAGGGACTCGACTGATGACCGAAGATGATTGTTTTCCCGACGAAGGTCATCGGCGTCGTTTCTACTTTCCCGACAGCTGTCCTGGAGCGACATAACGACTGCCTCAAGACTGAGTACTTTTCGTGGACAAAGAGATCAGGGGAGAAGAACGATAAGTCAACAGACAAAATTCCACCAAAAAAAACCAAACAATGCTAGGGAAAAACTAGCATGCTCTCTCATACCTGTTTCTTCTAGACTGGAAATATAATTAGCTCTCCGCGCTCTAAATGCTGCCTGAGCGTCCGCATTTTTCTTGCGACGCATGGAAGCAACCTGTGCTTGTGACAAGTGCAGCTCATTGGAAGGAGTTGAATGCGAAGTTTGTGAAGCTGGCAGTTGCTGAGGCGGGAGGGTTGGCGATAATATATCTGAATGTGAAGTAAATTTGGCAATGGGAGAATGGATGGAGAGGGAATTATAGTTAGTGTCCATTGTATAGATAATATAGAAATATAGGAAAAATACGAAGAAGAGAAGAGGAAGTGATGCGAGGAAATATAGCAGGAGGAGAAGGGAGGAGGAGGGAGGAGGAGGAGGAGGAGGAGGAGGAGGAGAGCTGAAGTGACAGTTGGATGTTAAAAAAACGTAGTTATTGGCCTCGGGACGATATTCCCGGCAAAAGATACGCAGTGTCGCATTCCACTGGAAAAAAAAATATAATTTATTTTACATAAATTTATTTTCGCCCTTTTTCTATTATTTTGTCCGGACCTCATTTCTCTGGCTGGCCTTTTTTCTTGACCACCCTAAGCGCTCGGAACGGCAACGAGGCACGCGGCCTCTTCCTCAAGGCATTATGTGGCGGAAGCATTCTGGGGCAAAAGCCTAGATTCGGTCAAGACGTTTGTATCTCCTTTGTTTTTCTTTTCTTTTCTTTTCCACAACACACACACGCTTAATTTAGTTGGTTCGTTTGTCTGCTTTCTATTCTCTCATGTCGCCCTCCTCTTCCTCGCCACCAGCTTCTCCATCCTCCTCCTGCTCAGCTTCTTCGTCCTCTTCCGCCATGTCAACCACTTCCATTTCCAGTCCTCTGCCGTCCAAAACGCATACTGTTTGTCGTCCTGGTCGGCCATTGACCGTCATCATTACCTGCTCCACGCTTCGTAGTCCTAGCTTTCTCGAACCTACTAGACGCAGTGGATTACCACTTTTATTTTCGTTCTAATTACCGCACGTTGTATTACTGTTAGAACAAAATTTCTTTGAAACCAGGATAAACCCTTACTTGTTGATGGCTCATGACGTTATGTATCAAACTCTCCCGCCAAACATTCTGGGGACCCAGCCCCGCATCGGTCGTTCTGCTGTATTTCAGATCTTGATAGTTCATCATCCCGAGATATGCAGGTGCTAAAAAAAATGGTGCATCAGCTCAATTCATTTCACTTGTCCCAATTTACCCTCCAGCTCTCCGCTTTTTTCAGTCTTAATAATTAGGACGACGTATTTATCGTCAAAAAAATCGAAGTCCATTATTTTCACGGGAAGATTTTCTTCCCCATCCCCATCACATGCAATTGTAGCCACGTCCAGTTTCACTGCATGCTTGTGAACCCTGAAATCAGTATTAGTGTCGTATTGCAATCGTATCAGGCACACTGTAATTGCAATATCTCACAGTTAGTACAAAAATTAATATACGTTGATGATTATTGTTCTTCACTCACAGCGTTGATGAGAGCCTTCCCCGTGTGAATTTAAACTTAATACAAACTGCGTCGCAACACCGTCCTGTGTACCTCGAAACTTAAGCGGCCAGCCATTTTGTGAAAAATGAAATCACGAAGTCCCGCACCTGAATCGTTGTTCTTTCGCGCATTTTGTAATCACGAGCTTCTTTTCCATTGCTTCCCGTTTTCGTTGGTTGCTTTGTTCGTCGATCAATAGTAACATGTTGCCCAGCTCCAAGACCAGCTGGAGCAAAAATTTGTTGACATATTTTAGCGATCTCGTTGACCAGACCCTCCAAATTGCGATCCATTTTTGAGATATCTTTCAGTTGCGGTGCCTTAAATAGAAGGGTATTGTCCAAATTTAAACATTGGAAAATTGGATGAAACTGTGGCTAACACTCACTTCTTCCCATGGTCGGGGAAAGGGTTTATCAAGAACTTGCCTTGCTGCTTTAATAGCATCCTCAAGTGTGGCCGGCGTCGTAGGCGCACGCACATCGTATGGCGTTACGGCAGGTATTCGACTTTTTCCCCCTTGATCGAAAAAATCTTCTAATCCACTTCCATTAACACCATTCATCAGATATCGGTTTACTTCCAGTACATCCCAGCTGAGCGCACGTATCCGGAAATCCTCGGTGCCGTCGTTATTAGCCTTGTTGATTTCTGTATGTCGGCAAATTCAAGTAAATTAATAAGGAAAGTATAAAGAGAAATAATTACCATATCTGAGCCATATTTTGAACTCCCTAAACTGATAGAGCTGTTCCCTTGCCATTGACGCCATCCATGTCGATAAAACAATGGCTTTTCGCAACCAGTCCGTCACATTATCGACCAATTTTTCATCAAACTGGTACATGCCGTACTTTTGTGGTCTGCAATGCCGAGTGTTAAAGAAAGAAACTAGCGAAATGACTGAATAAACAATGACAATTTGCACCATCCCTTCACCTCCCTCATAATTATATATAATCGTTGGGCAGCGAGAACAAGACGCTTTTCAGAAAAGTCTCTGAGTTTTGTTAGAGCTTCAGTCATACTGGTTTCCCATTTTGATATTCCCTAGAAGGTCGACACTTAATAATGATTTGGGTGCACGAGACAGCAAAAAAAATGCCAACACGCTCGCTTGAATTGCCAAAGACATCGTTCAGTGCGTCCGTAGGACGTCCACCGACTAATAGAGAAGTTAAATCGCAAATTGCATTTGGTGGCTTCCCTAAGTATAGACGGTTGCGAAACGTCAATTCACTTTTAATTTAATATCGCTCGTTGACTAACCTGCGACATGCATACTCTGCCGAGTTTCGATTTCTTTGATCCATTTCGGACCTATGGCATGTGCACCGTCCCCTTGTTCACCTATCCAGGTAATTCGCATTTCTTCCATAACGCGTAGCATATACCAGGCTAAATCACGCGCTGCAGATGACGCTCTCGCTACCTCTCGAATTTGAGATGAGCGGAGAGGAGTTAAATCCAGTACGCTTGGTACAATGGTTGTCATCACTTTATCTTCAATGTGATAACTTACATGACAAAAAATGGTTTGATTCACCAGAGATGGCGCTAAGGATGAGATCTGAGCAGACACACTGTTCTTGACCTCGGCAACAGACTGAGAACCGAGTGGATAGGTAGCGTCGAGGAAAAAATGGCATTGGCAATGGTCGTCAGCGACCACAACGATGCTATCATAGTTCAATGAAGCCTCAACCCGAACGTCGTCCAAGACTTCTTCCGGAAGACCGGGTCGCCTTTTCGGATCGCCTGGCCGAGGGTATGGCTTAATAGATGCTGCCACAAGATCAGGGGGAAGGGCAGGCCAGTCCGCAATGCTATCGGGCAATTTGGGTACTTTTGTACTTGAGGTTGGCAATATTCCTTGGAATGAAAAAAGGTCGGATGTTCTGTTCAAATATAGATATGAATGTATGGGTATGATCAGCCAAACCAAAAAGGTGCAAGGTCGGCATCTCACGTGATTGGAGAAGTGTCGTCCTTCAAAGGATCAAGGAGAGGCTGCATTTTGAGCTGAGAGAGTGCGGAGCCGGGCTATGTTTCGTTAGTGAGGAAGGCGCCCCGAAAGAGTGCGAGCAACTATGTTCCCTACAATGGTCTTATTGCGTTTGAAGAAGTCGGGTATTTCCGGCCCTTTCTTCGAAAGAGGATTAAATTTGATCCACCAGATGTTCGTAATGCGAAAATTGGGAAAAGTGCTGGACGAACTGGGAGAAAACGAGACGGAGCGCTCTCGTCGTCCATCTTGTATCGAATGAATGCTTAGGCGAGGGGGATGGTGTGAAATTAGGATTGACATTCCTGCGGTATATCATTCCCAATTTTATAAAAGATTTATCAATATTGAAAGAAAGAAATGAAATCCCCGATAAATAAAATAGTTACCGTCTGGACTCCATGCGATTCCAGTTACCTCCTCATGCGCTGCATTGCCAACGCTGACATCCACTTCCCATTTCTTTCCACCTTGCATCTTCCATAAGCTTATGGTGTCTTTATTGCCAAGGCGCGAAATAACAAGCAAAAGATCTTTGTCCGGACTGCAGGAAGATTGCAGGACATGGGAGGGCGAGCTGAGACGAAGAATGGCCAAGGACTCAAAGCTGTCTCCTTGTAACATTGTATATGATTCCGGAAACGTCAAAGTTCATACAAAATTGAGGGCACCGTGTTTGCAGAAGGATCTGCGAACTGGTCGCAAAAGGACGTAACAATGAACAGGATTGATTAGCATCCATTCAGTGGTTTTCAGACGTGTTTGCATTTTCCCACGGCACGAAGCCCGCACATGATTGAACTTTTTGAACTTGGTGGTTGGGAAGAAAGAACTTGATAGTAATACTAATAATATTTACTTTGATTTTTTGAAGCCTTTCTTCTTCCCAGTGCCTATAGCATCTCCCTTTCGAGCTCTTGTCCCCTCTCTTTTCTGCACGTTATTAGACGGTCTATGACCCTTCACACCGATCTCCTTGTCAAACCCGATGTTTGATAAACGCTCCCGTTTCTTTTTCTTCTTCCGCTTCTCCAATTCCTTACTATTTTTTAAACGAGGTTCGGGCACTCCAATCTTACTCGGCCTGTTGGCCTTTTTTGCACTTCGGATAGCGGCATCTCTTGATGCCTTGTCTTTCAAGTCTGCGTCTTCTTTGAGAGCTAATCGGCGTCGCTTGTCTTTCCGCGTCGTCTCAGCCTTCTTAGTCTTTTAAACTTGTCAATCAAAGTAACAAGGATATCATTGAAAAGTACGCACTTTAGATTTTGCATCCAAACTCGAAGCCTTAGAGCTAGGAAAGCCAGCCTCATATTGCTGTTTGCTCAATCCTAGATGACACGGTATTAACAACAGAAGAATCAACTCGGGATACACAATTAACCTTCTGCTTTTTGTTTTTCCTTAGCGGACTGGAACCAAGTTCGTGCCGGCCGTGAAAAGATTTCCTCCTGATGCTCTAACATATTTTGACTCTTCTTCAGTTCCATCTCTGCTTGGCGTATCTTGGAACAACAAATAAGATTCATCCCAGGGCAACAACGCATATAAAATAACATACTGCTTTCTCTTCCTTCTCTTCTTTCATTACGGCCTCAATTTCGTCCTTTAACTCTTCCAGCATTTTCTTCCATTTGGAAATGACTTCTGTAGAGACAACTCTATGCCGAATCTTATCATCACCACTACGTTTGATTGCAGCTTTTAGCATTTTTCGGTCACTTTCACCAACGAGGGTAACAGAGCTATGCTATGCATCAGGACTTGAAAACATCGCACAATAATAAAGCAAACTAACCGTCCTTTTTTTCCAGCACGAGCCGTTCGACCAACACGATGCAGATATTGAGCCAATTGTCCCGGCATGTCGTAATTAATGACGGTTTCTATTCCTTTGATATCTAGACCCCGAGACGCTAGATCCGTGGCCATCAAATAGTCTACATCTCCGTCCTTGAAAAGCTGCAATGCTTTGAAGCGCTATGGAATGGATAAGTCCTTACGCTAGGTGGAACTTTGGAAATTGAGATGTACCTGTTCTTGAGACAAATCGCCGTGCAATTCACGACATTTCATCCCAAGAAGACCAAATACTATCCTCAGCTGGTGGGCTAGTTTTTTACTACGTAGGAATATAATCGTCTTCTCTTTGAAGGTTCGTTTGCATAGCGCAGCAAGCATTGCAGGTCGGTCGTCTTCCCGACCCGCCCTCACTCTGACGAATTCTTGTACAAGGCCACGAGCTGTTGTCTTCTTGGGATCTACAAATAAGCGAACCGGCTTATTTAAAGACATGCGAACTAAGTCATCAACAGTATCAGTCATAGTGGCAGAAAAAAGCATGGTTTGTCTGGAGTGGGGACATGACTTCACAATTTCGGCCAGTTCGTCAGCAAAGCCATCTTCAAGCATGCGGTCCGCTTCGTCTAAAACCAAGATATCGAGGGCATCTAAACCGAATGAGGGGGAATTGCGTAGGTGATCAATCAATCGACCTGGAGTAGCAATAACAACATCCGGACGGCCTTTTAACGCTGCTTCCTGGGCTTTTAATGACAACCCACCTATAAAAAAAAGCGTCAAGAACATTGCAGCGTCCGAGGGCGTACTTAGCATACCAACGACTAAACAAAATTGAATATCTGTATGAGCCCCAAGCTTCATAGCCACATCGTAGCACTGAACGGCTAATTCTCGCGTTGGAACAAGAATAAGACATCGAGTCGCAGCCGCATGTTTTCCTCTCTCCCTGTACATGAGACGTTCAACCATGGGTATCACAAAAGCAGCTGTCTTTCCGGAGCCAGTAACCGCATTTCCAACAATGTCTTTGCCAAGGAGTGCGACGGGTATTGTAGCGGCTTGGATTGGTGTCGGACTCGAAAAACCTAGTGAGTTCAGCGCCTTCATTATGGGACGTGAAAGGTTCATTGTAACGAAAGAGGTATGTGTCTCCAAAGCTGAATCATCCGCAAAGAACTCCCTTTTGCGTTCCTTCTCTGCCTGACTTTCTTCGTCACTATCGTCCGAAGAAGAACCTGCGTCCGACAAATGCTCGTCTGCCTCCTTCAAGTTTTCTTCGTTGCCGTCGCTTTCACGTTCGCTCTCTTCCTCGTCCTCGGATTGCAGCGGGTCTTGGTCGTCATGACTTACTTGGTCGCTCGCATTTTTGGAAAGCTCATTGTCCGATTGTAAAGAGTCGTCGCCACTTTCATCGTCTTCGAGCGGTCGTTTTCGTTTTTTATTTTCATTATTGGACGCGATTTTTCGCTTTCGCCGTGCAATGATGTCATCTACAGAAATAGGAGCCTGGAGTCGAGGTATTAGATGAAGGTCATTGCTAGCATTTATATATGCACTTACAGGCTTAGAGCCTACTATAATTTCATCTTTCTCCTCTATAGCTAGGACGTCGGCGAAAGGATTGCCAGTCGGGTCGAAAACAAAATCAGGATTTAAACTATCGTCGATTAGGTCTTTTGAATTGGCAATAGCAGTTTTCGATAGTGCGGCAGGCTCATCATTGGCCAATTCTTCATCAGAATCTATCGTGAAGATAAATTCATCCTTTATGGCCATTGACTTGCGAAGAACCTGTGAAGAGTCTGATTCGGGCCTGTTCGCTTACGTAAGGAATGCTTCCGCGCGTAAAAAGGCTCGTCACGGTACTCTTTCTTTTGAAAAGGCAACACACGCAAAAAGCATGTAAGTTCATATGACCCACGAACAGCTGTGAGCTTCATATATTGTCCATACTTCAAAACAAATGACAATGTATAATTGTCTTCTTTCCGATATAAACAAGTTGTATACAATATCTTCTGCACAGCCTACGCAAACGATTGTCCGATAACAAACAAACAAACAAACAAACAAACAAACTCCATGGGGTATAGAATGCACAGCCAGTAGCGGCTCATAAAAGCCAAGGTATCATGAAAGAAAACAAATGCGAACATGCGAAAGACACGAGGTATGATACGGTCACTTCAAGCGGCTAAAGAATATCCTCCTAATTCTTGCAGATTCATTCTTAGAGGTACTTGGTGACTCTGGTCCTTGGGACCACGGAAAAATTGGCTCCGCATCATCAGGAGGAGGATATACGCGGGACTGAATAGTCTATAAAAAAAGACGGGTCAGATAGGACAGGATGAGTGTGAATCTGAATCATGGTGACAGATTTTATTCTTACCTCAGGATCCATAACATCGTTTTCGATCATTTCTCTTATCCATTTTCGCTCCGGGAAATCCAAATGTCGACTGCCACGAATTTTTTCTTGCAATCCTTGAAGCATCAAAATCATGCGAGCCATTAAAGTGAATTTCCCCCAATGAATTTTGGTTGAATCATCGGACTTGTAATTTGGGTTCGAGTCGTTCGCTCGTACCATATCGAATGTGTGAACTTCCCTAAAATACAAATATGATATATAAAAAAAGAATCATTGATCCAAAACGGTACCACTGACATGTCAGGAATGGCCGGTCCATCAGTATTCCGCAACGCCATACGATATGCACGGTGGTTGTGTTGCGAACTTAAGAGAATTTCCCAGCCGAGATATTGTTGATATAACCGTATCTTGTTATCGCGAAACATGGACATAATCTCATCATTTGGATAGGTCGCATTGTTGATACCTGTCATGACAGCCCGTAGCCCAACGTAGTTATTTAAGTAACGCAGTCTCTGCGCCAGATCTACGAATCGCTGTACTTGCTTTTCACGAGCTTTGATCCGTTCGTGGACAAGGATTAGAGAAGAAACCCTAAAATAAGTTAGCAGAGAACGGGAATTAACATACGTTATATTACAACGTACCAATACGCCAAATGGTTGTAGAAGTTCGCACATATCGAGATAGGGTCGTTTTGGGAACGAGTTTCACTCATGGCATAACGTAACCATTGGCGGGGCTAGCGAAAAAAGTAATATCGATATTAAGTCTCAATATTTGATGTAAAGGATACAAATACAAACCTCGATAGCTAAAAATAGATCTCTTTGCATCTTGGTAATTTGTTGAGCAAAGTCTTCAGCATCGTACATATTCACCGCCTGCAAAAGACGATTTAAATCTCTGAGTGAATTCCGAGGGGCGATGGGGGGCGCTTTAGATGACGGCAAGCGATAACTATCATTCCCAGTGGGCGACGTCAATGATTTGGTGCTCAGAGGCAGACTTGCTTTACGTTCCCGAGTGTTCGACTTAAGTCTACTTTGAACGGATGAGGAATCCTTCCCCGATGAATGAACAACCGAGGATGCAAATGTCTCTTCAGAAACACTTTTATAGATTGGAGCGGGTTCACTCCCCTCAAGTACGGTATCACTTTCGTCGCTGGCTGTTGGATCTTCACACGGCAATGCCCACGAGGACTCCAGATCCTTCAAGCGGGGCAACTCATCAAGGAATGGAAGGAGATCGGAACCATAATGAAGTGTACAAGGGTTCGAGGATATATGTTTGACAAGGGCTTTGAGCGCACCGTGGGATCCAGGAGTGGCAAAGTCTGTGGGATAAGTCGAGATCCACTCTACCAACAAATCACAAATTCTACATAATTTGTCGACATTTAGCAAGAAGCATCCGCACAATTGACATACCTCATTTGTGCATAATTCCCTAGCAACAAATCGGAATAATCCTTAGTAAGCTGCCTGACACGTTTTTGCATCCCCAAAAGAACAGTCCGAGGGGTCGCGAATTTACGGTAAGTTAGCAAGAAATGCTTAATAAAAGTGGGATCTGTGCATCTATTTTAATAAAATTAACTAATCGATCAGACTAATTCCACATACCGTCACCGCTGACGGCTAAGAAGAAGAGCTTGTCCAGTAATTCCTCCAATGTAGCCCATGGCATGGAAGGACTGAAATATGTAGCATGATACATAGGAGTAGTAAAAGGGAAGAGAAAAAGACTGACGCTTCTTTTTTTCCATTGTTTCGACCGTCAGCTTTGTATTCATTGCTCCCTGACTGATCACTGGACTCCTTTGTTTTCTCTACGGGTATAACCTGGTCGCTCGTGCCTTTACTTTTCGCAACAACGGCGCTGCGATTCAATGACCCAGATCTCTTTTCTCCATTTAATGTCGAACTACGATGAAGAGAGCTAGGTCTTCCATCCTGACTATCCTGTCGTGTCACTTCCCTTTCTTCTTGCCTATTTTTCTCCACCTCGGTCATAAGATCACCCACAGATTTCACGCGAGTAGGAGATGTTGCACCCGGAGGACGGGGAGTTGATGTAGAGTTGGATATTGTAGGACTCGGCTCAACATGCGCAGAGCTTAGTGATTTCACGGCAGTAGATGGAGATCCGTTGGTGGGCGTACCCATTAGGGAGCGCGTGAAACTGGTTCGCGACTCCCCACCGTAATGGCCTTCCGACCAAGGTGCACTAAGAACGTCGGGACTAGCAGGATTGGGATAATCAGGTCCAGTCGGAACTTCACCCCTTTTGGCTTGTTCAATGGAACGTAGTAGCCATTTGAAGCAATATCGCATCTTCAGTCTGCCGGTGTCTGTTGCAACCGACACTTCAACCAAACCAATGCCGTAAGGTTTAGCTCGATCCGAAGCAGTGTCTGGTAGAATGCGTATTTCCAAATCACATTTGCACGCGACGACAATGACGGGCAATTGCAGCGAGTGATAAGCAACTGAAAATGGGTCAATGAAAATGCCGATAACACTCCCGATGACCACCGTCTCACCTATTAATTCTGGAACGTGGACGTAAGAAGCCGGGTCAGAAGCATCGTATAAAACCAGCACGCCGTTAATGTGCGGTAGACCTTCCGGCCAGGCTCCTTCCGGCGTATCGTAAGAGAGATTGTCGCTATCAACTTCTACAACAGTTGCCGTTATGTCATCCTCCCTGGATGCGTTGATGGTACGAATGCCGTCTATTTGCATAATTTTAAGTCAGAGTTTCACGACGACACATTTTCAGGCAAATCTACTAACATCTTATGCGGCCTTTGGGAGTGGGTATTGTAGATACTGACTCCTCAGATACACCCCAAACTCTTAAACCTCTCTTGATCATTGTTGTCTTGCCGCAGCCGAAAGTGCCAACGACCCCGATAGATAACGCTTCCCTTGACTATAATAATCTTGAGTTTAAAGTCAAAGAACGTGAAACGAACAGAATTTACCTCTGTGGGGATGCGACCAGCTTTGGCGGACGAAGAACTATGACGGTTTGATGGTAAAACCAGGGGATTTGGAATAGGCCTGCGAGTATGCGAAGCAGGCACAGAAGGGACAGGAGGTGTTATAGAGGAAGTGGCTGAGGGATGTGGTAACGTAGAAGAAAAAGATGAGCGCGGTGGAAGCAGAAGACCATCATGGTTGTTGAGTCGTGACCTCGATTGACCTCTCGCTAGTCCGTTGGGTAGTAGTGGCGGAGCTTGGGGCCGTTGAGAGGAAAGCATGGGAAGCTGGACTAGATTGGAGACGTGCTCATGCTCTGAGTCGTCTAGATATGGATCATCATACTCAACAGACGGACCGCTCAGGCTATGGCCTCTTGTGCGACCGAACAGACGAGAAGTTAACGATTTCGTAAGCGTCGGTATGCGAGAACTTGGGTCTAATGTGTTTTTGTCGGGGATATCGTTAGGCTCTCCGTGTCGAACAGTTTTGGTATCACGCGAATGATCGCGTTGTTGGACGGGTGAGCTTGGACCTGCATCCAGAGAATCTGGGTGACGCCTGCTGCTTATGAAGGAGTCGACGGATATACTCTTTCTCAATGAATGCGGTGGAAGAAGGGCTGCGGGGGCGACAGTCGAAGCGGGATCTCTAGTTGAAGTCATAGATTGAAGTGGTGATACAACCGGTGAAGAAGGAGAGGGAGTTGATGAGAATGCAGTCGTGAAAGTTTCGTGAGAAGATGCAGTGACAACAGAGTCGGGTTGAGAAGGTGCGGGAACCTGTAAGGGGCTCATTGTTCGGATCTCAGGGAGCATTATAGAGGTCGTTGGGGTCGTATTTGGCATCGCTGAGGACGACGTTGAGTTCATGATCGGTGACTGGCCTGACCCTCGTTCAAGCGCCGCTTTAAAAGGCCGTTCGCGTTTTCAGAACTCACCTTCGCCTTTTTTTCCAGGAGGCACACTTCTCACTGTAATTCACCATTACAAATCTAGAGTACGAGACCTTTTTTTTTTAAAAAAAAAACTATTTCGACCAATCATAATTTTTTTTTCCTCCGGTATGTACTCCAAGCAAATTAAGCACATGCCTGAGCTCCTCCCCAAGCTCCTTGTCACAAAAAGACTTAACTTTAACTTACATCCGAGCACCGCCTAAGCTCAGGGTAGGCCCGTTTTGACGATGATGGATCGTATAAAGTATTGCCCACAGACATAGAACTCTCAATCAACATGCGCAAATATACACAGACGGCAAAACGACACCATAAAGTTTTCGAGACTGCATAGTAACGCGCCGAGGTGATAAAATTATTTTTTCTTCTTCACCCTTCATCAGGACAGCCCTCGCTCGACGTCATTGGGCTCCGAACCCATTGTGTTCGACCGCCAGGGAGTAACTTACAATTGAATTAATTACCTACTCTAGCATTTCTTTGGAACCCCAGTCTTTTGTGTCGACCTAGACAAAATTGCGGCCCAATAAAAAAAAATAGCCAAAAACAATGAATGCTGCATTGCATGGCTGAAACGGAGAAGGTGGCATTCTTCAAGACCCCTAGCATTTGTCGTTCGACATTGCCAATAGAAAGGCACACGAGTTCAGAAGGACGAAGCTAGATTATCTCTATCATTATTTCGAATGCAATAAAGTATATATATATAAGTGAAAGAGAGTATTTCAAAATAATGCTGTAGATGCTCGGAGCATTTCACAGACTCGGAGTGGAGGCAATGGAGCAGCAAGCTAAATAGTGGCGCGCCGTGCACGTGCCGTTAGAACTGCACACAACATTAAACCTCCTTCCACACCTTCTCGCGTTTGCTCCTAACATTTGCATGAGTTATCTTGATTTCAAGAGATAATGTTTCTTCCCGATGCCATATTATTTCCTTTCATTGCCAACGGCAGCGGCGAATCCACAAGGCGCTATTTGGATATCATGCTATTCGACGATTCTACACAAAACCCCAATGGCCCCATTTCACTTCCTGTGGGCATTGTTATTGGCCTTATTGCCAGTATAATCCAAAGTCTTGGGTTGACAATGCAGCGGAAAAGTCATATCCTTAACGAGATGAAACCGGAGAACCAGAGGACTGTGGAGCATCGTAGACCGTCCGTTTCCTTTTACACTCATCCGTAAAAACAAATCGTTTACAATCGTTTATTTTTCAAACAGACTCTGGGTCTTGGGTTTTCGTAAGTTGAATTTCCTTTGCTATATTACTCCCAGTTTTGTTTAGTACTTGATTCACCAGTTATCTTCATAACGTCAAACATTCTTGGTTCTCTCTTTCAAATCGCCTCCTTGCCTGTCGTTATCCTAGCACCACTCGGTGCCGTGTCCTTACTTTGGAATGCTTTTTTCGCACGCATTTTGCTTGGGGATATGTTCAGTTCATATATGGTTTTGGGCACATTTGCTATAGCAGGCGGGGCGGTCCTCATTGCCATCTTCGGGGTTATCCCAGTCCCCGCACATTCTTTAGAAGATTTAATACATTTATTCAGAAGAGAGACGTTCGTCGTGTATTTTTCCCTTCTTGGTGCCGCCCTTGGAGTCTGTTTGTTAGTGGTATGTCTTTCGCAGCCCGAATGTTCATATCACTCTTAACTAGGGATTTTAGACGCATATCATGGAATTTACGTTAAGACATAGACTGGTTAGCCCAGCCGAAACGCCGACGCTCCCCCCCTCACCCTCATCGCCTACTTTTCCACCTCGTCTTCAAGAGTACAATGATAATACTCTGCCAACGACAGAACGCACACCGCTCTTACCTCCTCCGGAAGCTATACAGGGGAAAGGAGATTCGTCACTGACTATTCAAAGACGTGCATCGGTAGTTGTCAAAGGTATGAAGACATTCCTTGCGGGGTCTTATGCCTCTGCTTCCGGCATTATGAGTGGAATGTCCTTGTTATTCGCGAAAAGCGGTGTCGAACTGCTCATTCTTACTGCGCAGGGCGACAACCAGTTTTGGAGATGGGAAGCTTGGGCATTGGTTGCTGGTCTATTAGCATTTGCTTTCCTTCAGGTATGTGATCATCTTTGTGTTTCATTTCTGAACCTTACTAAGAATTACAAGCTTTGGTATCTACACAAGTCGCTCATTTTGGCAAATCCGATTTTAGTTTGTCCTCGTGAGTGGAATTGACCGACTTACGCCCGTTAATTGGTTTTTTTCTCAAATTCCAACAACCAGTTGCTTTTTGTTTCTATAATTTATCGTCGATCCTTAATGGACTGGTGTACTATGACCAATTTGGCTCCCTGAGCGGACTTCACCTGGGACTTGTCGTTTTGGGATTGTGTATTCTACTTGGAGGGGTTTTGGCTGTCAGCGTGACGTCAGGAGATGGTGGGGTGGAGCCGGGGACATGGCGAGAGGGAGGCGAAGATGTGGAGGAAGAGATTGTAGGAGAAGAGCCGAGCCCGTCTCTTGGGCAACTGCCTGATCACAGAGGAAGAGGAAGTGTGACTAGCGCGATTACAAGCCCGGATACGGCGGGCGGGTCGTCAAGCATCTCGTATCCAAGCCCGTTAATTTCACCTGTTCGCGGAGTGGGGCGACAGAGGACTGGGCTGCGGAAGCGGCAGTATACGACTCTGCTTGGAGTTGGTGCGAGGGAGGGATCGAGTGGGGGATTGTCGATTGGATTGTCGGCGACATCGCCTGGGTTTGCGCTGAGACCGACAAAGAGACGGGTTTCTGCTCACGGGGATAAATTATTCCTGACGGCGAGTAGGATGAAAATGCGAAAGGCTGTTAGTGACGCAGACATTGGGGCGGCTGGAGAGAGTACGCGAGCTAGAGCACGGTGGAAGTGGTTGCAGAATGTTCTTCGATCTAGTGAGGATGAGCAACAAGAACGACAGTCGTAGCATGTATATAATAATAGTATATTTATAACATCATCGTACATAGGAAGTATTTATTATAACTACACTTTGAGAGTGCATACATACATACATACATACATACATACATATGCAACAGGGCATCATTGTCCGCAAGGGACGGGAGATTCCAGGGACAGAATTTTGAAAAAAAAAAAATGCCTGTTGCCCTGGCAAACTGAATAGAGCCGCTTTTTCCCTAGGCGAGGGTCGTGGAGCTTCTTCTGTGCCCAAGTCGCCTTTCGCCACGTGCATGACTAAGACAAAGGACGAATAATGAAGAGAATACGAGCGAAAATTAGGTGAAAAAGAAGCAAGTTTGGTACTTTTGTGCTGTGTTCTTCATAAAGTTTAAGAGGAAAAATGAAATTCCCAGGAGATCTTGATTGGCGGCGGCGGTAAAAATATAATAGCAACCGAAGCAGAAAAAAAGGCGCAGAATTTTTCCCAAAAAAGGGAATAAGGGCATAGATTTTGAGTTTTCGGCCTGGAAGTTTGTACTCGAGCCATGGTAGTCAAAGAAAAATGAAAAGAGAATTTGTTTGAGCAAACAACAAATCTAATCCAGTCTCAGTCCCTGTCCCAGTCTTTCCTTTTCCCCATCCCAAATGTTCATAAAACAAAAATGAGTGCAACTCTCAACGTTCGTTCGTCTGTAAATCATGCTCCTCTAGCCCCTCCTGGCAAGACCAATGGTTCAGGCCCAGCTCCGTCTGATCCTGTTTCAACTTCTTCTGCGCCCGTGAACAAACATCGGACGAATTCAACCGCGACTTCCTCCTCTCTTGCTACAGCTACAGACGCTGCTCACGACGACCGCGACTCCACTTTAGACGGTCTCACCGTCGTTCATCGTCCCAGAAGAGACAAGGCCAGCGTCATTCTCGGCATCCAACATAGGCAAGTCTTTGGACAAATTGCTAATTTGTGATATCAAATAAATAAAAAAAAAACGACATCATCCCAACGATCGTTTATATTGTTATCCCAATTTGCAACCCTTGCACTTTCGTTCTCCTCTTCCTCTCTTGTCCTTGGCTTTTTTGGCCTTCCCCGGCTTGTCTCTCCCTCTCTTCCTTTCCCTTCTTTCTTTCTTTTGTGGTTATTTTGCCGGACTATCTTTGGACTAATTTTTTCTTTTTCTTTTTTTCTTTCTTTTTCTCTACAGAAAATCAATGGAACCCATTCCCGCATCCGCACGCACATCAATAGCAACAAGTCGCTCAGTCCCCAATATCCCGGCTAGCAGTGCTCCACACACAGCTACCAGTCCTCTCGCTTCTCTCTATGTTGTGTCAGGTCAGTTGCTCTCTCTCTCTCTCTTTGATTTCGTTCATGCAATCCAACACGCTAACACGCCAACGTTCCACTCCCCAGGTCTAGCAAAATCACCTCACACATGGCAAATTGCCGATGTAGAGTCTGTTATGAATCTGCGCCATTCAGAAGGCGCTGTCGGTCGTTTCTGGCGTCCTGAGGTACTCGGCAGCACCGTCACTCCCGGTGCAGGCGGTATAAGGAAGAAGAGCAGGAAAGCCAGGAACGATGTTGCTACCATCGGTATGGGTGCCCTACCCAAGCAAGACGTCGCCAAGATGCTTTCAAAGTCTCTCAAGGTAAATTAATTTCCTTTTTTCCCAAAAAAAGAGACAGAACCTCCTCCGCTCAAATGAATTTCCCAAATCTAGTTATCCTTTCCCCGTGAGGTCGAAATAGTTGCTTCAACCCTCCAACCCCCAAGCACAATCCACACTTTTACGTTCACAATACCCAACTCGGCCTCATCAAGTATACCAGGCGGTGCATTCCGTTCGTCCATTTTCAGTGCGACGACCAACAATGGAACAATGACAGATCTCGGTCTGCGAGCATATGAAGATCCAATTATACCCCGTCCTTCCAGTACTTTCCTAGGCCCCCCTCCGTCTATCCAGGACGCGTTGCAAACCAAAACGGCGACTGCACCGGGAGGAGGTGGCGTTGCTGCCGATCAAATTACGTATTACGGTGTCTGTCTGACCGTCTGGAGCCACGCCGACGAAGATCGAACAGCAGCTATTCGTCGATCACTCGAGAATGCCGCTCGTGCTAGGAAAGAATCCAATGCCGCTCCGTCAGTCACATCAGTCCGCAAACATGGTAGGCGCCCGAATGGTGCTGCATCTGCTTCCATTCCATCTGCTCCAAATGGAGGCGAATTGAGCTCTCCGAATCAAGTTCTTCGCAAACGATCAAGCAAAGGACCGTGGCAGAGCGATGGCGCTCCTGAAAGCGACATAGATGTCGATACCGAAGCCGATGTTGACAGCGTGTATGATGGCGTCAGTGAGAGCGATTTTGATGCCGGTACCAGTCAGGGACTTGGTGGGAGCTCCTTGTTTTTACCCGGAGACACTGTATTTTGGCTTCCGTACGCATTGAGTGAGTAGTTTTCCTTTCCACGAGACGCTCCCTTACATTTGTTATTTATTTATTTTTAGCTCTTGTCTCCCGCCATCCCATATACGACGTTATGAGGGACTATCTCACTCTCAGCTGGGCCCGTTTCTCAAAAGACGTCCAATCGCATTCCCTCCAAATTGCGAAAATCCTTTCCCATCCTGCCCCTAGAGCTGGTGATATTGTCCGTCTTGACGCAACATCTGCCAAGGACAAGGAGAAAGAAGGTGAAAATGCCAGCTTGGAAGTGATCTGTCGGTTCCCCGGTGGTTTAGACTTTGGAAAGGGATTGGTCGATGTCAACGTAAGCTCTCGTAGCCATGTCGATATTTTTTCTGGTGTATGTTAACACTGTACCTTTCTGAACAGTTTACCATGTATCCTCTCTTCCAATGCCTTGCCTTGGATAATATTCTGACTATATGCGAGGCAAGTCACTGATTCTCTCAATATGATCATGTTCTTCTGACCGATTTACCTCTGTAGATCGCACTCTCCCCGACTGGTCGCGTCTTATTCCTCAGCCGTCATCCACAGATGCTTGGTATCGCAGTCTCAACCATCAAGTACCTTGTCGAACTGCGTGGCTGGAATGGCATAGCGCTCCCTATAATTCACACCCGTGATGCAAAGATCTATCTCGAAGTATGTTCTCCCAATATACATAACAGTCCGTTATCTAATCCCAATTTTCTTTCACTTCAGGATCCTGGCCCATGGATTATTGGTATCAGTACTGAAGCGAGACATGTAGTAAAACCTTCCTCGGAAGTGTGCATTTGCGATCTGTAAGTTCATATACCAAAAAGACAATGATTAATAATTAATCCTATGCTCTTCTCAGCGATATAAATAATGTGTAAGGGGGCAGTTTCACAATCTCACCCTGGCTAAACTCATCTTAATTATGATCTTCTGTTAAGCATTTGTCAACGTCCCCCTCCAGGAGTCGTTTCCCAAAAGACACAGCGCGAGCGATATCGCAGGATTTTGCTTACTGCTTTCGACGCGTATTTCCATCCGGACTACGCCATTCCCTCTGAATTCAAGGAGGCTTTTCCTGCCGGTCGATTCCGACCCCTATGCAAAATTCAAGCTAAGAGAGGCGCTACTGCTGCTGTCGTCGCGGAAAGTATCAAACCTCCGGAATGGTGGAGCTCGACAAAGGTCATTCAAGCGTTCGATACTGTTTTGCAGGACAAAGTAAGTTGGTTTTTTTGTCAGTTTTTTTTTCCCCTTGTATTTAATTACTTCGTTGTTTTCCCCAGTTTAAAAAGCCATCCATATTCAGACGAATCTCTTCGTTTGGCTCGGTTAAGCGGATGCCTCAATTGTCAGCTGCTGAACAGCTTGCTCAGCACACGATTCGTCGCCGTGCAATGGCATTCGTGGACGCAAGGGACGACTTGGAGACCAAGATCGGTCGACTGAGCCGTCGACTGAACTTCCTCATGACAGAAAGTGATCTCTGGAGAGAAAAGTTCATTACTTTTGAGCACTACGCCGAGAAATTGAGTAGTGAGGCTGCTGAGCTCCGTGGTAAAATCAACAAGGAGCAGAAGGAAAGCAAAAGACTTTCTAGTTTAATTACTCTTACGGCATCGGAAAAGAAGAAATTAGAGGACCGTGAGTATAAGAGTCGAATTTCATTATGTTATCGTTGAATTCTCTCCTTTTTAGAATTGCGTGAAACGGAAGGCGCACACCGTTCTGCTGTAGTGGAGCTCGAGCAAATGAGGCAGAATATGATCAAAATGGAAGAAGAACGCGCAGCCATGATGGCTGAAGTAGAAGCCCAAATCGAGCGTGCGCTGCAAAGCATGATGGTATCCGAATCCGAACCAGAAGATCAAGATCGATTGCTTTCATTCACTTCTCCGCGTCATTCTCGCCCTTCTTCGCGTAGATCCAGCATCACCAGTGCAAATGGTTCTCGCCCTCCTCGTTCATTCGGAGCAAATGCGCCTTTGACCGAAGATACTGAAGGCGAAGAAGCGGCTGCTGAAGAGGGCAAGAAAAGTACTGCTAACAGAAACGGCAACAATGCCGAGACAGACGAGGATAAGTCGAATACGGAAAAGGACAGTGACAAAGATAAGGAACAGAAGGGAGAGGTGGAGCCAAAGAAGCTGAAGCGGTTTTCCGCAACGCGCGAACATCCAGGTGACAGCATTTACGCTGTCGATGAGAATATCAGCGAGCGAAGTGATCGTATCTCGAGAAAGGTGCTGGAAATTCAGCAGAAAGTTTGTCGTCGTTTTTGCTTTATATTCCAAAGTATCTAACTCTTTCGGTTTCATTTAGCTGGAGAACGCACTAGCTGTTGATCCCGAAACCGAACCCAAGTCGTCCGCGTCCGAGAGCGACATGGACGCTACGCTTGTTAGCGCTATGCCCTCTCGGCCTCGCCCTAACAGGCCCGCAAGGCTCACCCAACCCCCTGTCAAAGTTTCTCAACAACGTACAGAACAACGTACAGACCTTCCTTCTCCGGAGACCCCGAAGACTAAATTTGTCGCCTCAGATATACCGGTGCAAATCAATATCAATACCCCAGAGGACAAAGACAAACCTCATTCTCCCTCTACACCTCACACAATTCAGACAGCGCGTCCCACATCACCTCCGCCACCTCTCACGCCTGCAGGAACGGAAGATTCGGATACAGATTTCCAAAGCGCATACTCGCAAAGTCCTAGGGATGACTCCGATGTAGGTAGCATGGAAGTTGACATGGACGATGACCCAACCAACGACCTCGTGCGACGTCTATCCCCCGCCCCTCCATCTCCGAGAAACCCTGGATTATCTGATCTTGCTGTAATACCCCAGCCATGGACAACTCGGACTCGCGCATCTTCAACCGCGACAACAGTCACTGCTACCCAGGGCAGCCCAGTCGTCGCTGAGCATGATAACATTCCACCTCCACCTTTGCCAACACCTTCAGCTGCAGCTACGACGAAATCACAGACTAAGGTTAAAACAACCCCTCAGTAACACTTTCTCGAATGGATAGGCATGAAAGGTGCAAATGTTGGAAATTCGGATTCGTCGGTAATAAGGAAAATTTTATTATATCCCCATCCCTTTTATCTCTTGGTTCACCAATTGTACTCTTAATCAATTATATATTATATAAATACCTTCGCCTTATTGATTTGTTAGCTCATTAATCATACCAGGTATATAGATTTAATTTTCTTTGATACTGTCACGGTCCCTACAAATACACAGTCCCTCCTTTCCTGGCTCTAAAAGAAATCTGTACTACTGAAATCCAAGAAATCCAAGAAACGTAGCCAAGTATCTGGATGTAGCCAAAACAATTCTAGTATACAGGACAAATGCACATGCGGCTACTTAATCAAGACATTGCAATCATTGTTTCGACTGCGTTGATCGGCGGGTGTTGTATATTTTCACAACCCTGTGTAACTGTGTGTTTAGTGCTCATTCATTACGGTTGGTCGAAAAAAACACACCGTTCTATTTGAGAAAAGAACCAGATTTTGGATGACGAGTCCGCGATATATACGAAGCGATCACGATCTCTGCCTGATTTGCATTGGAAAAGGATACCATTATCCTCAATATTGATCCCTTGTATCTGAGAGAAGGGCAATTCCCATTCCAGCCGTAACCTGTTGGACCTAAACGAGATAACTTTGGACATTGTTAACATAATAGTGTTATCTCCACCCGGAAGGTCGTAGTGAGCGACATATTTTTCGTTTCTGTATGAACCTAGACGGAGGTCGTCGACAAAACAAGAACAGGAAGTCAAGAATTCACTTGCCTTGATCCAAATCTGGACGATCTTGTCATTACACTATCTTCAAGCGTTGAATATAACAACGTACCTTTCATCCAAGATTGTCCCAAAGCTTCTCGTGCTGAATAGGGCTGCGGGGCGAATTAGTCTCGAAGGTTTCGATTACAAAAGGGTAGTTGCATACCGTCAAGACTCCATCGGGAGGAATATGCCGTGGCTAGCCAAGTGTGAGCTTCAATTTCAAGAATGTGGCAAAACTGACTAACTATTCTAACTCTTTCTCTAGCGGGATCATCAAACACAGTTGTGGTATTTCGAACGCCTAAAACACCAGTGTCAGTTCATGAACTCAATGTAAACATTTTGTCAATTCATCATTCACCTGCGCCGAGATTGGAAGCCAGGTCCATAATCCCGACAGCTGGCTTGGCAACAAGACTGCTGTGGAATTAAGAATTCGTAGTCAAACTGCGTTGATTGAAAACACACCCAACAACCCCTTTGCCTATTCCACTAAAGAAGCCTCGGGCTCCAGAAACCTGTGCACCTTCAAATGGTTTCATCTACAGTATTATAGTTCATTGCTTGCGAACAAGGAGGTTGAAAAAAAAACACTTACAACCAACCCTTCTACGCCGCTTCCAACGCTGGCAGCGAACGCTTCGGCACCGGTCGCTACGCCATCCCTTGAAAAGTGCTTAGCATTCGCAGCAGAAGAACACAAAATAAACAGGGGTATTACAATATGTGCCTAGGCTTATTTCGCCGCTGAGCCAACCGTCGTCTGTTATCCCATTCTGCATCGAATGTAGCAGTTGCCAGACCTAATTGGTTTTATAGAATGCAAAACATAAGAATGCTTTGAAATTACCTTTTCCAAGACTGTTGGTGACTTTGGAAAAACTATCGCTTACTCCAAAGACTGACTTTTTGAGTAAACTGGAGACGCCCTAAAAATATTATTATCAGCGACGGCCACAAAGGGGGTGCGACAAAATACTTTGACAACCCCAATGCCAAATTGTTTGCTTATTCCGTTGAGAATAACACCATTCCATGGTTCATAGAATGCATCCATTACCCCCGAGCTGATATTCTCAAACAAACCAACCGGATTCCCTACGAAATCCGCAAATCCCATGAGCCGAAACGCTTGTCTCATTATCTCTTGTCGATAATGATACATAATACGTTGCTGCAGATCAGGTATCGTTTGTCGTAAATCATCTAAAACAAGTGCATTAAGCCGAAACGGTGCATCGTTTACATTCCCTAAATAGTTGAGTAACCCTCGCATTATAAATGCAAGTGGATCGCTTGTATTGGATCTAGTAAAAACCCTTAGCTCAAGCTTATGAAAGAATTGTAAGGCCGTACTTTTCGTCGGCATCTGTACGCGGTGTTGTCATGAAAGATACGATCAACTTTACGGGTTGAAGTTGCAGGGTTTCAAAATATACGGTTTGTCCCTCAGCGCTGTTAGAAGGCTCTGGTATCTCCGTAGGATGCAAGATAAGAACATCCCTGACAAACGTCAGTAGCTTCCCCTCCGTCAGCTCTGAAAACATACGATTGATTGTCTCCCCAACCAACAGGTATTTTAGACATATCATAAAGGGTTGATAAGAAAGCCTCGTCCAATTGAATTGTTAAAGATTGCAATAGAACTGAAGCGTATTTTACAAAAAGTACGCCGTGAGCTATTAATAGACGCTTAAGAATAATGAATTTATGAAGGGAATGAAGGTCAGACCTTGATCATTCAAGTATACTATTGAAATTTGTATAGCTGGCGGCGGTGTAGTCATACCGTCTTGCTTCGGTAATGGCGATGGTTGCAATGCGACGGGGTACATCGCGTCGTAGAGCTGATTGTCTATCTGAATGCTGAAACAAGAGAAGGTTATTGATTGGGCTGTGACGGTCCGGCTATACTCCACGTTGAGTTGTCGTAATGACATGTAAACAACTTCTACCATGTCGCGGTTTATTAACGAGACACCGAGACCGACTAGATCCAGGTTTATCGTTAAGAATGGTGTTTCGTCCTGTAAGACCACCTCGAAGCTATCTTGGAAGCTCCCTAATATACCCGGACTAGACGAGGAACTGGATTGCCGCTTGGGTTTGTATAAACTCGTCGACTCCCTGTAATTGGATATAGTCAGCCTCTGGGATGATCCTTCCGCTCGGATATCCAAAGAGACAGCTCTGTGACCCTCTTCGGTCTGATCCCTATAAGTTAGCCATTTCAATGTTTGTGCAATTCACTTACTGGAAATTTAAAGGGGCGTAAGTTTCCGATCTCCATGATATCTATAACACGATCTTTCCCATTAATGGTTAAGAGTAACTCTTTGTTCCTGGGCGCGGGCAAATCCCAAGCATAATTCAAGGTGGAATGACGAGTGATTCGATGCATGATATATAGACCGAGAGCGTCGTCTGTCTTAGCCTCAGCATGAGACTCGTCCTAGCCCGATGTCACTTTATACCGACTGAGGTTAACAAGAAACACGTACTTTTTGACAGAAAATGAAATCATAGTCGCTTGCGTTTTCAATAATGAAAGGCCAGGATTCATTCTCCTTGTTGAGGCTAACATGGATTGTGGGCCCTTCGACAGCAATGTCAGCCCGCACAAGACATGCCAGCTCCGCGTCCTCTGTTCCTAACGGGTACAACCGAAAATGCACCATACCAATATCCTGAATGTTTATGGGAGTCGACCTGGGAACAAATTGAGTTATAAGCTCGGGCCTGGAAGACAAAATTCACGAACCACTTTGCATTTAATCCAGAGTACGCGACTGTCAGCAATTTCGCCAATGACCTGCGGGTATATCTCAAAGACCCTCGAGTGCCAGGTTGCAATATAGAATCTTCAGTTGGAGGCATGCCCTTTTCTCGAAATTGAATCGCCTGGTCCATGTTGTTTTTTATCAAGAATCGAGGAGCAATCGTAATGACTTTGCACAATTCGTATCTACCTTGCCCGGGCGTCCAAGAAATACCAATATTGTTTTCAGTATCTTTCGCCGTTGGTAACGTCAAAGCCATTTCGGCACTAGGAGCTTCAAAACTCAAAGTCTTTGAAGAATTAGTTTTTATCCCTAAGCAACGGAAGAGTGTCTCACCTGAGACCAACCGGAGCCTCCGACCCTCAGAACAAATTCATGACCTTTGTGATAAGAATGGGAGAGCACTGCGGAAATGTTATTGTGTATGTTTTCTGTATAAACTTGAGAACATACAGAACGGGGTAGGCTTAGAGAGTTCAGCTTAAATACAATGAGACGGGGGAGATGAGGCATTAAAAGAAACCCTACCAGACTCCCTTTCACCGGCAACTTCCTGTGGGACACCTGCGCGAGTAGATCGCAGGGATAAAAACTGAAACGGTAATCCAGTCTTATTTACTACAATGAAAGGACTGTATATCTGCACTCTAAAGGCTCCGCCTGAATTTTCGTGTTTTCTAGGACTAATTGAGCCGTTTGGACGAAACTATTATCATCGACTCACATAAAATTGAGACGAAGATCTAAACTCCTATCGCTTGGATCCTTCAAAGTTAGCTGTTTCTCGACATCATATTCTTCAGAAGTTCCGACGCTTATGACAGCATAATTACTGGATTTAAAACCTGATAATAGGCATTAGGAGATGAAGCGGGATTAGCACTGCTCGTACATGTGTCCTGAATTGTGATACTCATAACAACCAGATGGCTGGGTTCAACGCAGTGGACTGGCATTAGGCCACCCTGACGGAGATAACTGTTCCAGGATTGCTCCAGTTCTTTGTCATATATGTTATACTGTATATTATAAGGGAGCAGGTTTTCAACTTCAATAGGTGCCCGGAGATGGAGTGTTAGCTTCGGATAGCGTCTAAAGCCAATGAGTCAAAAAAATGAGCGAGACGAAAATGAACTACTTTGTCAGTGTATCATTAGAGTTAAACTCGGCACAGGCCTGAAGACGCCAGGCAGGCTCTGAAGACTGAGCATGTCGGCAAACGAATAGTCGAGTCCGGTTCACAGTTAATTCTTCCCATTGAAGAGGGTTTGACCATTTATAACCAAATCCTTCTGAGTAGACATATAAGACAAAGAATAGTACGCCAAGGATGAAACATACGGTCAGGTCGCACTGTAATCCTGCTTTCTGTGACTCTGTCAATTGGGAGGGGATATTCATCGTCCGGGGCTGGTCGATTATCAGAAAGAAAAAAAATAAAATGCATATCTCGGTCTCACCGATTTTTTCTACGACACTGGTAGGCTGGCCATTATAATCTATTAGCATCAACTCCAAAGGGAACAACGTGTTATTTTTCACAAGAAAGGTGGATCGCAAAGTTACCACTTTGACGTGTCCTTTCAGGGAAACGTGACATAACAAACGTGCGGATACTTTCTGTGTTTTGGGACGAAGGGTGTAAATACACTCCCCTTCGTTTCCTACAGCAATATTATGCACTTGTTCCCAGGGTTTACTAATAAACTGTACCCCTAGGGAATTATGTCCTGTGACAGATACATGCTAAAGGAATTATTAAAACTGAAGCAATACTTGAAACAAAATCCTACCTCCCGCATGGTCTTCCAGTCATCAAATCGCCAGTCGATTGTCTCTCCATTCGCTATTTTTACTATTGGTGAATGTTTGTCGGGACCATTTATGTCCGACCATACATTGATAGGTCCACCAGTACGATTACAGATACGATAGGGGGCGTAACTTCCTCTGGCCTTTCGTAAAACCCGATCACCTTCTCTCTGCCATGCATCGAACATTGAGAGCGCCAGTTCAATAAGTGTGCTGCTGATGTTGACATTTAGGCAGTCTTGGGAAGCTATCGTTGCATTCAAACCACCCGAAGCTCCTTGACGACCAATCTTGTGGATTTTGTTAATAACAAATATTGAAGCGTTGGAACAATCTTACTGAAACAGAAAGCTTCCACGGGTCAATGAGAGGCTCCCAATGTGAGTTTCCTAGATTCCAGTACGTTATACTGGTATCGACGGAAGTATGAGCATGAAGCTATAAACAATATAAATTAACGGCCGATACAGAACTTCGAATGGTACCAGGCGTACATCTGCAGACCAATCTTGTACGCTGAGCTCAGAAGCTTTGGTACTCAGATGGACAATAGGTAACTCATAGATGTCACCAATCAAAACAAGTCGGAAGCCGTCGAAGACAGCTTTGAACTTTAGTAACAACCGGGCCATAGTTCAATAAGATGTGAATGAGAAAGAGAGCAGAGACGTACATGTTCTTTTGAAGTAATAGCCTGCGGCGGAACACCTCGTCCTTGACTGCCAAGTGAAGTACTGCGATTAGAAAGCAAGTTAGGCTTTCTTCCCCCGTTCAAGTCAAATGAACCGTTTGGGGGGTGACTCTGCTCGGACTGTCGAGTGAATAACTCTACAGCTTTGTTAACAATGGAAGAAATCAAGATGATATCACGATATGACGCTCGAAATATCACTGTCTGTAGAGTAAGCTCCAGATTGAACACTTTCTGGTCGTCTATTTGACGATTGTCCATTGAGAACGTTAAATCAAGGTCATCCAAGAAGCGCACAGCTTCTGAAGGTTTATCCATACGAAGTAGTGACATTCCGAGACGATTAACCGTCAGAGCCATGATTGTCTTGTGAACTCAAAGTCAAGATTTATGCATCGACGAACATTATGCTTACCTGCTGTGATAGAAGGACCTGTTTTATGGATAATTGGATGGCCTGGGTGTCAGCTGCCACGTCCGTTTCCAATACGCTGATGATCACATCGTGTAAGTCAATTCGGAAATCTAATCCAGTTGGTTTGGAGCCTTGGCTTTGATTATCAACAGCTGGATCATCAGGCTCTTTGGTAGAGTCCAGAGTTTCATCTGTAGCGGAGAAGAAACCAAGCAATGCAAAAAGCGGTTCCACTGTAAATATGATCTTTGGAGAATCGATAGTTACGATAGCCAGTGACGATGGTTCGGCCCCACCAGAAGTAGTGTAAAGGATCATAAATTGGTTCCGGTCGTGTTTCGCAGCTGGAATGATTTCTCGAAAACGATTCGATCCGCTGCGTGTATTGGTTATCGTAAAAGACTTTAGAACAAGTTCTGCTTCGGCGGCACCGTCTGTCAGCACCTTATAACGAAGTCGTGTGTCATTGATAGCGAACTTCACGATCCCACTTGTTTGTAGATCTGATGGCCATCTGGCCGTTTCATCGTACAGGTGGAGATTAATCGAACCAATCATAAGTTCCAAACTTAAAGAAGTCCAAGCACGTACTCCATCGGCAGAAACGGTCTGTATCTCTGGCTGTAAATTCACGGTGGAAGTGATTTGAACGCCAGATGGCGGAGGAGAAATGGAAGTTATGGGCGGGTCAGACACAGTCGATTCCACCTCTTGTGGACCGTCACTCTTGACCACTTTTAGAATGGAGCGGAGGGCGCCGATCAAGAAACAATATTGAGGTCGATTTAGCTGTAATTTGACGTCAGAAACCTTAACTGTCATCTAGAAAGAACATTTAAATTCATCAAACTTTAGAGCATAATGTGAACATACCTGACTATCCGGGTAATTAGAATCCCGTATACGGTCTATATCCAGCTTCTGAAGAAGTGTGGTATTGACCTGGACTCTGTCAATAATATTCATCCGAGACACTCTCCCTTCGTGGAATATCTCTGATGTCAACTGGATTCCTTGAAGAGACGCCTCGGTCCTAACAGTAGTTTCTTTGTAAAAATTACGCGCTGAAATCTCTCCTAGTTTCATGACAAGTGTATTGTCAGATCCTGTGGGGTCCTGGGGATATATAAGAATGGGTGACCGTATGAAAATATCAAACTGCATGCGCTGAATCTCTGCAGCTCGTTCTGCAGCGGCGGCGGCGGCAGCATCATACAAACCCTTGAGTTTTGCAAATTTAATCAAAAATCGGTATAGATCATGATACGGTCCTTCCAGAAAGGTCAATCGCAAAGCGCCGGACTTTAACGTTACAAGGGAATTAACGCCTTTAAACGTCGTCTTGTCTTCAGGGTCAAAAGTTTGGTATCCAAAATTAGCGAGGTTATCTCCTTCGATACTGAGAATTCTCTTGAAATCATTCGAATGCGTTTCCGAATCAGAATCATCAAAAAGGGAAAGGGATCCCAGGACACCGTCTACTTTCAAGGTATTACGATAAATCTTCGCTGATGCATTCGCTGTAGACAATGCCAGTGTAGCCAACTGGATATTATCGTTGATGAGTAGAACTGTAATGAATTGAGTGTTGTACATTGATCAAATCGAGAAATTTATACCTTGAACACTAGCCAAATTTAAATTGACACGTATTTTGCTAGGTCGTGGCAATGGATCATGAAGTGTATCGTTGGAGGGTATCCCATTTGGAGCCGAGATTGCTTCGGATTGTGGAGGTGATAAAGACCTCTCGGGCACGAAAGTCGTCATGATGAAATCGTATAATGCTATCACGGGCTCGGGACATGCATGAAAGATAATCGTGGATATGAGAATTTGGATATCTTGATCAAATCCGTCATGCTTGGCCATAAACTCAGGATGTCCTTCTTGAATACGAATGTAAGAAACGGTCAAAAGATGACCTTCTGGCACTGAGATGTCTTCGCGGGATGTAAGCAAAGGCACTGTCATATGACCGGCTCTAGATAAGGTCACAGTAATTGATCTAACAAGGGGTGAGCACAAAGATCCTTTCTTACAATAAATACACACCGTAAGACTACGCCCACTGTGATCTTAAGGTCTTCTGCGTTGCAGGATAAGCGAAAGTTGTCCAAGCGTAAATCTCCCAGTTCTGTTTCTGTTCCATTGCTATCTGCCTTGGATACAAGCGCTTCCAACCTGTCAACTTCGAAACTCAAAACAAGATTCTGGGGTTTAGTGCTTTTCTGTCAAGGAATGAGATACGCCGAGCGGTTATTCAAAAAGACACTAACTGAAGAAGAATCATCTTCGGCATCCAAGAATGAATCCTTGTCCTTTGTAGAATTGTCATCATTTCCGTCTTCTAAAGGATAATCCACCAATTGGTCTGACAAGAAGAACCCTGACGGTTTGAGAATGTCGGGTGCGGTATCGTTGTTTACTTGAACATGTCGTTGAGAATCGGATATGAATTCTGCTCGATCGAATTTCGGAATGGCAGTATCAACGAATTTCACAAGAGCCTTATACTTGGTATCCGAGATATTTACTCGTAGCGAGGGAAGTCTTCCGGAAATCTTCATGCGGGGAATGTCCAAACTGGAAGGTAACCTGACTCGACTGGGAAGGATGGAGTTCTGTAAAGATAGTTGAATGTTAATGCGCTCTACAATATGAAGCGATCCTTTATCGCTGGCGGTGTCCAGTGCGCGAAGACACGACTTCAAATTTGGTCCCAGCAGAAACTAGAGATATTTTAATAAAAAGGCTAAGTATGTTGGAAAAAACCTCACTTGAGCGGCCTTAAACGTGACAGAGAATCGATCATACATATGGCTCTCCAAATCTTTCCAGTCTTCCAAGTCGAAAGATTCGCTCAGCTTTTTATCCAATTTTTGTCGGGCATCTTTTGCTGCTAGCTCGCTCTCAATGGCAATATGACCCGCGTCGAGAACCAAATGTGGATTATTTTCAGACATAACGCTGCTTAAGCATGAGAAAAATAGCGCATAAGTGAGCTAAATGCTACTCGCTCTTCTGGTATTATAATGATAGGCGCTTGCATATCCATTTTTATATCAATTGTCTTGTGCGAGTTCAAAGCGTATTCAAGACCGGCTCTGGTTTCTTGTCGGAGGCCTTCCAATGTTTGACTAGCTGCCCCCTGTGTGGTAATCAGCATCAGGATCCAATTACAAGTCAAAAAGCTAGCTTACCAATAGCGCATCAACGGATTCCAGCTGACTTTCTGGCGGTCGGAAGAAATTGTAAATGGCTTCGACATAACCCCTATGATAAATAATTTCCATGTAACGCAGGCGTATAGTTAGGGCGCTATCCGCACGTTCATCGAGCGGTTTGTTTTCGAACTTGAGATACAGAAATGGGTCTTCTTCGTGGGATTGCGAAGATATTAGGGCCGACTCCTGTTCCTTCAGGCGGACTATTTGTGGATATATACTTTTCGGTACAGTATTATCGAACACTTTGAAACCGCCTAAAGCAATTGTTGTTTCGAGATTGTTGGGACGCTCGATGAACTCCACTTTGAAGCGATCAGAGACCAATGACATAATATCACCAGCCTGAGGAGCAGACTTCAAGGCCAGTGAGCCATGCTCCAGTTGAGCAGAGACGCGTAGTTTCAGAAATTCCGCTGAAACTTCCCCTGTAAAATTTTCACCGGTGTTTTGATCATAATCAATGGCGGCATATAATTCTTTCAGTTGTTCATCTGTCATGTTCAACACATTCCCTGTTTGAACCACCGGTTCTTCAGCTGTGTTGTTGGTCCCGTAGCCCAGGAGCCAATTAAAACCCCACCCCACACCAGTTTGCGTATTGGATGTTTCCTGAGGCTTTTGCTTTTGAAGCTTTCCCTCCTTGATGTCCTTCCGTAATTGGCGTCGCGTCAAGTATCTGTATAATTGAATGTCCTCGTATGACAGGTCATACTCCAGCTTCTCCAAAGCAGACTTGTCCTGCCTTCATTAAGAAACATGCGTATGACGAAAACAAAACAAACTTACATCAGGAGAAAGCTGATTTATTAACTTTTTTCTGAATAACGACATGTATGCACGTCGATTGTCACCAATTTCCTTCATGTAGGCAAAAGTCCACCTTCGATTTCTTTCGTGAACTTCTCTGAGAACTGCAGTTGCTGCGAACTTGATCAGGGCACGCGACTTGTTTTCCGCCAAATCTTTCGGATCAGGAGCATAGCGTTTATACTTAAATCACATGAGTGGAAACATTTTTTGTGAGATAGTTAAACAAACCTGATTACGACGAAGATAAAAATGATATATATCTAACAACGAAATGATATTTCGATACTGGTGACCGTCTAAAGTGAAGGCAATCTCTTCAAAAGCAAGGTCAATACTCGTTTCTGGTGTTATAGCGTCCATGTGTTTGTTCAACGTTATCTGTTTTTGATAAGTTACAAGTCAACATTACATATATATATATAGCCTCACTTTTCCTTCTCCCGTCACAGGTTTCAAGACATATTGATGATCTGGAGTATAATCATTCTGAGCAATCTAAAAGTATACATGAGCGTGCAGATCAAATCGGAGCAAGGCTAACGAAAGATTTACCATGGACGCGAACATGTCTAAGGTATCAGCTGCAGGTAAATTGACCATACTTTGACAATCAGTATCGAAATACACTGTCAGTGATTCGAGTCTAGCAAGCTATTCACAAATATTAGCATTGTTTGAATTGGTTGTGAAAGACTCTCCCAACTTTGCGAACGGTTGCCGCGGTACTCTGTATAAACGTGGGTAGCCAAAATTCATCAACTGATGTTGCTGTGAATCCTGCCAGGGTTATACCCGCAGCGAAGGGGCGCTGAAGATTGTCAGCCGAAAGCATGTTGAGAAAATGATCATCATACACCGGGGCTCCTGTCATCCTCATACCGTATATGTATATTCTTGACAGTAACTTGAAGGTTGTTTATAATTTTCGTGACAAGAGATGGGATGAACCCTTGTGGTTGAGCTGTAACGGCTTCTTAATCAATACAAACACAATACGAATCAAGCTCTCCCACATTCAGGGTCGTCACTTTGACCTCTCAATAGAATATCTGAGCTTTCTAACTTTTCTGTCTTTATAGCTTGAGCACGACGCTCGTCATCCTCAGGATCGAACTAACGTGTTTTCATTGAGTGACTGGCTAACCATATATCGAATTTTTCTTACCTTTGTATGTGAAGATGGAGCCACAAGTAAATACACATCCTCGATGTGGACCTCAAGCGGTTTGCTGTTTAAGGCCGCCCACGAGAAGGATAACGTGAACCGACCCATATGACCTTTTATGGCTAAGTTTAGTTGTTTACGATACTGTGTCACTCTAGAACGGACCTTGGAGGACGTCAACAGGTAATCGAAATTTGTCTAAAGCCTTTTTCGCCAACACCAAGCCTGATAATTCGACTTGGCCTAAGACTTTGTTAGCAAACGATTTCGCTAGGTTCAGTATATCTTACCTCGTTTGAGATCATAGTTTAATCGATCTATGTCTAAGTTCTCAATATACGGGGCAAGAATGCGATTAACCAACTAAGAAAATTCCATTGGAGCTGGTCAATACCGGGACGTGATAAGACATATATACCGCATGCAGGATTTCTCTCAATGGGTCAGTCCAGGACCACATAATTCGTTTTCTCTATAAAGACCCGAACTATATTCGATTGCTTCACGGATTGAGATGAAAGTTGTTGTCGAAACTCCAGGTTACGTCATTGACCGGAGACGAGGGAGATGACAAATGCAAGATCGCGAACAATGTGGACAGTTGTGGACAGTTTTGAAAAGACCCAACCTAACTCAAACTTAACCCACGTATTCACATGAAGAATACACTTGTAAAGTTATGACCTGCACTGAACAATGTTTATTTATGGGTCTGCTAATTCGGCTTTCACAAACACAAAATGGAAGATCGAATGGAAAACTGCTTATTTGTTAATCGCTCTGCTGAAAATCCACTGATGGCTTGACAGGAAAGAGGCTAATGAACGTCTCGCGAATTGCACATGCACTAGGCTGAGACATCGGTTGCCACAGACTGATAGTGCCATCTGACTAGTCTTTCCCATAGACCTGAACAACTTAAGAACAACCACACCCCAGAGAAAACTTGCTTCTGTCGTTATTCCTGAGGCGTGTTTACCATTGAAAAGACCCAAGGTTAATCTTCTAATCTTGGAGCAAGCTGGCCAGCCGGAACTCCTAACTGGGTAGTTTGGAGTCTTTCTTCGGAGAATCTGTCCTCAAAATATGGGATTTCCCTCGTTTTAATCTAGTTCGACTTGCACGCAACTAACACAAGCAATTGAATTATAAATGATAACCAGGAACAGAAGTACTATCATGAAGCGTACCAGAGTGTAACCAGCGGAGAAGTCAAAATTCCATAACATGTCAAAGTAGGCCGCCCATTAATACCGCGAATTGCACATTTACCTGACCCGGGGAGCGCGTCAGCACTCGTGACTCAAGAAATTGTTTGAGACACCCATTCTTTCAGTTGAGACTTAGAGGGTACTTTGGACCTTGGCTGCGTCTGCTGAGAGCTCCAGTGTCTCGCCGTGTCGGAGGAAATTAATCTTGCGGATCAGCGTTCGCCGGGTTGGGATCAGATCTGTGAGAAAAAAAGTACTAAGTACATAGGTTATAGAGCATGTTCGTAGATTCCTAAGTGGTATCTATACTCGTGCTGAAAGAAAACTAATGTGCACCGGCAAGAAGGCAATAAGGTTCGGATCCAGTAAGCGCTCTTTCAGCTTCGAATACAAATACTTGACCCAATGCAAGTACAAATGCATTCTCCATTTCTAAAGGCTATTTCCCTTGATGTCTATATTTCTGTCCCACGTCGCGTCATCACCTCAACAAATCCCTCCAAACCAATCTACTGACTGCTATGAGTTCACCGACTTGCAGGTGGCTGCCAGCTCTTTTGTTGAGTGAGTCCTAGCTCTTTTTAATATATTCCAACTATCATGGTTCTGCTTTCAATTGTTGGTCAGTAAATTGCTGGTTTCTCAATTTTCGTCGGTCTGTCTATACTGCACAGTCCCGACGTGGTCATCTGTTTCCGGTTTCTGTGCGTGTGGTGAACACATTACTTAAACAGTGACGTTAACTTACCTACCGAGTTGCGAAGATGCCGATCTGTACGAACTATATGAATTTAGATCACGTTCTCTACGTTTTCTACATGACCTGAGGAGAAGGCTGTCCGGAGAGGGTATCAGTATGGGTTTATTCCATTACTGCTACAACCTGAACAAGATTCGTTTTCAGATTCAGGTGTCGTATCGGTTAACACCGTCTGACATGCCCGTGTTTCTCTTGCACGCACTTTCTGAAGATTACATTTGTTCTACCGATGAAGAAGGTGCAATGAACTTGGCCAAGAAACGCGGAAAGTAGGTGTAAGCTTTGCTAAATTTCCTCTATAAATGGTTGTTAAAACATGATGTTTTCCAATGTCCTGAATCAGAAACAAGGCCCTCCTTGTCTCGCTGGACGGCGTCCCATTTATCGTTCTGACGTGACCATATTTTGTATCACAATCGCACCCACTCTTGGACTTCACCTGAATCCTGAAAATTGCTTTTAATACCCTCGTCATACGTATGTTTTGGTTATATTTTCTGGACATAGCTCTTAGGACTAGTAACTCGTAAAGCAATTTCCTTTAGCTCTCAAATGACATAAAAACATGAAGGTGTTTTGACTCAATAGCGTAATAAAACAGATCATTACTAATTCCATATGAACGTACGACCACGAATGTGCATTTGAAATCCAAGCAGAGGTATGGTCGGCAAATGCCTCGGACTTAGGCTCGAGTTCAGCCTTATAAAAAAAAGAAGTTCAAGGTCCGCGGGCGCTTTGTATATTTTATCACGGCCGAGCGAAACTTTGTTTGGTCTCCTTTATTCGTGACACTCCCTTGGACTCCTTTTTCCCTTCAGCTATGTCTCTTGCAAGATTCATTCAAGGACATGTTTCGTTTGCAAGCGTGCCATCCTCTTTGCAACGCTATGAACCGGGTCTCACCCCTCTCTCGACGTGGTCTGCTGTTCTAACTGCCCTCGTCACGTATCTGGCTGTTGTTTTGGGAGGCCGAGAAATTATGCGTTCTCGCTCGCCTATGAAATTAACGTTTTTGTTCCAACTTCACAATATTCTATTGAGCTTGGGGAGTTTTGTGTTACTCCTTCTGATAGTAGAAGAAATAGTGCCCATTATTTACAACCACGGCATATTTCATAGCATCTGTGGATACGATGCTTGGACATCAGTAAGTATTTACTCTTTCTTCCCTTTCTTTTTTTTTGCAATTTGAGTCTAGTCTTACATGTAACGTTAGAAACTCGAGGTTTACTATATGATCAATTATTACATCAAATACGTGGAGTTGATTGATACGGTTTTCTTGTTCTTGAAGAAGAAACCTTTGGGTTAGTGCACAAAGCGGACATATCGTTTTTCTGCTGAAGACACTCGTAGCCTTCCTTCATGTTTTCCATCATTCGGCCACGGCCCTACTTTGTTTCACTCAGTTGAATGGCCGTACTAGTGTGGTATGCATATTCAATACTTTTCAAAGATAGCGGAATACAACGCAAATCAACAGTCTTGGGTTCCTATCGTGCTGAACCTTACCGTTCACGTTTTCATGTGTATGAATACTCCCTGTCTTGACTGTTGTTCCTGTGCTAACATCCGCTAGATTACTACTACTACGCGACCGCCGGTGGCAGGAGAATCTGGGTAACTGTTTATTTTCATTCGGCTATGCTGTTTATTGATGATCTTTGTAGTGGAAAAAGTACCTTACAACTATGCAGATCACTCAGTTTGTTATCGATCTCTTTGCGATTTACTTCGCCAGTCAGTGAACTGCTTTCCATCGTGCTTCAATTGTCCTGACAATGTCCATATACAGCCTATAATTACTTTGCTTCTGCATATTCAAGCCTTCCAGTATTTGGTACATGTTCTGGCTCTCCAGCAGCTGCTATCTTCGGCTGCAGCTTGTTAACCAGCTATCTTTTCTTGTTCATCTCGTTTTACAAAACAACGTACAGATCTCGCGGGGATAAAAGCAAGAAACCTGCTGTTGAACATACAAATGGAAAAGCCATCAAGTAAGTGATATCCTTGATACGGATGTTCTCAGACATTGCTGAGTGTTTTATTAGTGGTCACAAGCCGGAATAGGTAGATATTTTCCATCGTTATGGGTCGAGGGGAAGTCCTTTTTCTTTGCACAGAACAAATACAGGACGTTGGGGACATCTATTGAGACGGAGCCCTCGGGAGAGTCCAACGTCGTTATCTTTTAATGCCACTACAATCGTTCCGACGGAGTTCTCTTAAAAAGTAGACAATAATTAATAAACTTTTTGTATACCCGGAGATGACAACGATTGTGTGATACAAATGTGCTCATATCCTCAGGGCAGGGCGCTTGTTGCGGTCTAGCTCATTAAAGGCATGATTATATTAGCGAGCCGGAGGGGCGCCTTCCCCCTTGGTCTTCTTTCCCCTGCATCTTCATGTCGTCCGGATGGGTGTCTGTCCCGCAACGCAGCACACCTCTCAGAGAGTTCGAGACGATTGCCGAACTGTGGTTGCCCAACAAAACCGTAAGTTCGTTTTCGAATATCCGCAAAGTACGTGTGCCATTCGATTTATGATCTCAACTCATTCATCTTCTCTCAGCTCCAGTCCTCACAACAGCGAAAGAAGAATAATGACAAACGTGACTCACTAGCTCAGATTGGCAGCATTGGTGATAGCAGTCCCAGGAAATTGCGAGGTATTTGTTGTCTTCACTGCCGGAATGCGATGAGAGTGACTGATTGGCGTTTTAGAAAAGTCTAGCTGGCTTGCAATGTCTAAAGTTACGTCTATAAATGAGGGTCAATGGATACGGGTGCGATGCAGTCTTACGGAAATGCATGAGAGGGAATGCAGGCTAACAATTATCGGAGACAAGGCTCGTAGCGTTCAGCACTATTGAATTATCATTGCAATTCTTATTAAGACTTCTTATGTCGTTTAGGAAACTCTTCAGCATTCTCTCAATGTTCGACTTCTTCGTACCACCGACATGCGTTTGACCGATCGTTCATTATTTTTCCGAAATGATTGTCTCAGCATACACGCTCCGCAAAGTGCATTCATGCCACATTCGCCTTCTCTGCAGAACCTCGTTTCTTCTGATATAGATCGTCGACGAAAGAATGGCAAATCTTCTTTAGTTGGCTCCCTGCTAGAACCTATCTATCTTTCCTTCGACAGCAGAGATGCTGTCAATTGTTGGATCGCGCTCTTACGTTCTTATGCCCTCCCTGAAATCTATGGTTGTGAGAAAACTCCAGGGGGACTGTTTCGTTTGTGGCGACAGGTCTCGTTGACCGTGATGCACGCGAAGAATATTGGATTTAACAAGAAGCCAATCTCCACGGAAACCAATCTTTCGTCAGCTCAATCTCTTGATCCCGATCCTAATCAGAGTTCACAAGATGCGAATGTTGATTCCCAAATGTTTTGCGAAATTTATTACGACAATATAATCATGGGCCGTACCATATACCAAAAGGGTCAATCGGGCGTTGACCCAGACCCCACTGCTTGGACATGGTGGGAAACCTTCGTCCTTTCTGACCTCCCCCCTTTTGGAGTCTTAGATGTACGAATATTTCGGTTCAGAAAAACCGCTAAACCTGCTTTAGTCGGTCGCGTTGAGATCTCTCTGTCGCATTATAAACGTGGCCATTTGATGGAAGGCTGGTTTCCCGTAATGACGGCTGTTAACAATGGAAGTGGCGTTCAAAACGGCAACCTACGTTTGAAGATCCACGTGGACGAGTAATTCAATCATGTTTCTTCATCATATCTTTATCTCTAATCGATGTATTTTAGGGAAGTTATTTTGCCATCTGAGGCCTATTCCAGTATGACGGTCGTATGTTAATGCCTTCGGGAGGTGTGCTTCTACTGAGTCAATGTTAACAGATGCTGGATCAACACAATTGTCTAGACCTTTTGGGCGAATTGGATCAGCGCATTCATCTCAAAGGTGTATCATATCATATGTTATCTCTTGCCGTAGGAAGAAGCACTTTTGTAAATGACATCCTTGATCTGGCGGAAAGAGAAGTTCAAAACGCACCCAGTGGTACGTTCTATTAAATGACAGCTCGTCTCACTTTGATGGTCTTCCTATAGCCAATACCTTATTTCGCGGAAACAGCGTCTTTACCAAGACAGTTGAGCAAGCGATGTCATTCTTTGGCCGTTCTTTTCTCGAGGCCAGTGTCGGTCCATCTATAGCAGAATTATGCTCGGAACGTGTTGAGCTGGAAACTGACCCTTCTCGCAATACTCGAGGACCAAAAGATGTAGAACAAAGTGTCAGGCAGCTTCATGTCTGGTGCATGAAGTTTTGGAGTAATATTTACAATGCACGGGATCAATGTCCTCCGTGAGTTTTTCGGTATCATGACTAACATATTATCTTATAGTCTCGGTAGTGAGCTACGTCGATTATTTCAATCCATTCGTGAGCTTGTCGAACGTCGTTTTGCAAATGACGATGATACTTCAAATCTTAAATGGCAGAGTGTCTCTGCGTTTTGTTTCCTACGGCTGATTGTTCCCGCAATTCTTCACCCCCATCTTTGGGGCTTGCATCCTGGTAAGGCTACTTCGCCCAGACATTCATAACATGTATTCATATGGATCAGGTCTTCCTTCACCTCCGTTACAGCGAAGTCTAACTTTAATTGCCAAAGCCTTACAAAGTCTCGCGAATCTTTCGGTGCGAGTTTTTTGTCTGTTTTGCGCGCTTAATTGACGATCGTCTGTAGAAAGAAAAGAAAGAATCACATATGCAAGGTGTCTCGAATTTTTTAGAACAAGTAAGTCTCCAGTATTGCAAACGGAGTGTTTTTATATCGGTGCTTTCAGAACCGAGAGATGATGATCGACTATATAAACCAAATATCAAACCCCGTTTCTGAACGTACTCTTCTCGATGCCTCCGGCAAATATGACCGGTGAGTAGAGAATTAGTAGATTTAGAGAAGCGTTCACAGAAGTGCATTTAGATTATCCATTATCCATTCTTTGAGAGACCTGCGAGAGAGTACGAAAATTACTATGCCCCTATTCAGCGAATCGATACCCATTTTCCCATATTTTCTTGATATCCCCAAACATTTGGCCGTATTATCTTCAGCTGTGATTCGTCAAGCAAGCTTGGGTTACAGATCGGCTGGCCGATCACTAGGTGTTGGCCAAGAATCTCTAGTCGAAGAATTTACGCTGAAATGCTTTGGAATTGAATCGAGGATTATCCAATCCATCGATACTCTTACAAGTTACCAGAGTCATCCTCGACATTACCAATCTACTTCCAGTCAGCGATCCAGCAGTCCCTCCTCTCCAGATGGTCATAGTATGCAGAACACCACGCAACCGCATCAAACTCAGCTAGAGGAAGAACTTCGAACTAATTGTGATGCAAATGGAAAGGCACCGATCCGCCAACGTAGTCGAGCATCCTCCAAACGACCATCGACCGCGCCTGCTATCTCCGGTGAGGTACCACTGCACCCATCCCTCTCTTCACCAGCAACAGCACCTTATTGCGGTACGTCCGACGGCAGTGCGTCAACTTCGCCACCAATGTCTCCTGTCGGTCGGATGTTCAACAATCCTGAAATTGTGGAACAATCCAGCGTAGCAACGCCTCTAGCCATCGGTAATAAAACGACTCCAACCGTATTAAGACGGACGATGTCACAACAACTAGATCCTCAAGAGATTGAGGCCATTGAAGATGTTGCCAAACGACGGAAGAAATTTCTTCCGGCATTTTTAGCACGTGCTCCGAAGCAATAGCAATAAATAGTGTATTGGTATATTAATGTAAAATCGATAGGTTAATTATTTTTATCATAATACACGAGGTCAATGTAGTCCCAGACATCAAAGATTTCATGGCGAACTCGACTCGACGCCCAACGAGTCTCTCAGTCGCTGTAACACTTCCATTGCAACCTCCTCCGACGTGCTGCGAACAGTGATTCGGCAAAGCTAAGGAAATGTTATGACGGTCAGTGAGAAAAGTTGTATACGCACCTTAGCTTCCCTATTTGGCTCTACACGAACGAGGCATCCAACCTTACCAGCCATACTGGTGTGTAAAACTGCAGCCCCAACCATGTTGACGGGGTTTGAATCAAGGTCGTCGAGTATAGCAAGCCTATGCCCGCCCAGTACTTTTCGGTTCCTTGCGATATCAATATGCCCACTACTGTCTAAAGAAATAGGAAATATTCGCTGAGCTTCTCGAGGCGGACCACCAATCAACTTCCATCGCTCGAAAAAATCACCCGCGCCCAGCTTGACGGGATCAAGAAATTTTGTTATTATGATTGGAAGTCGAATCGCGAGACTTTGATGAGATCCAGCGATGAAAGACACCGTTAATATAGGAGGCGTTTTGAAGAACTTTTTGCACTCTACTTGTAACAACTGCTGTGTTTGAGCGCGAGGGCTAACAACATTCGGGGGTATTTTAGCGAATGAAAGTGATAGCGCATCTGGATCATCCGACGCCGCTGTTACAGTGAAGGACGTGAGCGGTGCGGTAACTTTGTTACCGAAATATATGGCAACCCGCCCTAAATGACCATGATATTCCGTTTTGACTCCCATTTGTATTTGAATATCCTCGTATAATATACCTTCATTGGAAGAACATAGCTTTTCGAACCAGCGGTCAACCCCTGGCCCCTGAAGCACAGATGCAGCTATTGTTGATTTCGCAGGATTGGCAGAGTCTGTGCCGGTCGGGCTTGATAAGTCGAGTCCGGCCAAATCATTCATGATGTCTGAGTGACCTTCTTGCCCGGTGGATGTATCGTTGGATGCTGGAGGCGCCGTCCCCCGACGAGTAGCTTCACGATCCATATTGGCTTCTTTACCACCGATAATCCACGTCCGCTTGTCTCCTGTATCACCGTGCTTGCGGTTCATACGAGAAACTAAGGTGGACTCCCGAGGAGGGAAAGGGGGCATTTCCTCGCATATGTTCTGGAGTAATTCGTCTTCCTCTGGACGATTAGCCAAGGCATAGTATTCACATGCACGTTGCTGTAGTTCAGAGTCCAATACATATCGATACCGCTCGAAAACACCGACGAGATGACTCTTTATTTCCGGGAATACGTTCACCCACTTGATGTAGGTAGAAAGGAGTAAAGCGCGAGTTGGGGCCGAGCAAAATTGTGATTTAGAATGTAACGCTATGAACTGTTCGTAAGGGCTATAACCAGGCTCATTGCCTATAAGATGACCATATTCGCCAAGTATATAGCCTTACGGAAGGCTGAGTACATCTCACGGAAAAAGTGATGCGAGGCTTACCACCAATCTTTATTAAACTTTCATGGGCAGTCGGGGATTTAAGATGCGCAAAGATTGCTTTAGCGGCATACTCTTGGAGGTCTTCGGTGTTCGTAGTAATCTGCACCACCCGATACCAAACCTCGTCTCCCACATGGTCTCCAGCAGCGCTAATTAGTTGAAGGATGGTATCGACATACCATTTATAGGATGTGGCAAATTTTTCGGTACAAATGGCAATCTTTAGAACCAATTCCTCTCTAAGAGCGTAATCCGCGATCCGAAGATACCGCAAGAGTTCATCGACTACAGTTTCTGCATTATCCACGTCGCACATACTATATAACAAGTCGAGAGCGCGGCGCCGAACGCTAATGTCCTTATCGCGTAAAGATAATAGAATTGTCTTTTGTTGTCGTTTTATAGGCGCCAAGGAATCCGCTCTGGCGGCGAGATGTGCCATAGTATCCAAACCCAGGTAGCGAACATTAGTTTCTTTTGATAATATAAACCGCGCTAACAGATTGGCAGACACGGTGACGAGCGGTGAAGTAGTATCTAAGTGAATAGCGAGCGAGATAGCTTCAAATAAGACGGCGTTCGACGCATTTCCCTGTTGAATATTTTTGACCTGTTCTGATCCCGCTGTTTCCATAATGGTCTTTAGGACATTATTGAGGGTATTTCTAATAGTCACGTCCTCTAAAGTGTAGATATAAGTTGTAAGTTCGGCATGTGTAGGTAGGACGCACCGGATGGCGGATAATATTGTAATAAACGGAGAAGTTTCACTTGCAACCAAGGTGATGGCACTCTATAATAAGCGTATGTAGCGGTATATTCGTGATCAACGACAAGCTAGTACATGAAAATGTATAATGCAGTTAGAGTATTTGACATGAATTAGACATGAATTACACGCACTTTATGTAGCCTATCTACCGCCTTTTGGCAACATAAAGCGTAAGCCTCCAGGTGATCTTGTGCCAATGCCATTACGAGGCTAGTTACTGAAACCACAACTCCCTGAGAATGATAAGTGACGATAACTGAAAGCGAATGTCATTATTACCAAATCCTCATCGTCCATTATGGAAATAATTCTCAAGGCCCACTCCTCAGCAGGTATCACATCGGGATGCTTACGATACAGTCGTAATAATGTTAGCGCAGCCTTCTTTTTAACAAAGCTTTGTGATATTCTGATAGAAAATTTTAGATAAAAAATAATAGATACACAAAATCAGCCTACGGGGAAATTAGCAATCGATGTACGTCCTCCGCTAATGCCTCGGCCATTTCACTCCCACCTACGTTGGCAATGGCATGAAGAGCTAAACAATTACTTATTTCATTGTTTTCATCTAGGTCTTTGCGTATGGAATTTACGACAAGGCGAAGAAAGTCGGAATTCTCGTGCATTAAGAGTGTAACAGCGAGGTAGCCCTAAATCCAAATCCAGTTCAAGTCGAGTACTAGATAGAATAAAAAACGCACTATTTGCTTCTCGCTGTACTTGTTGCTTGAGATAAGGTTAACTGCTTCCATATGTCCTACATCAACCTTATATCCAAGGATGTATGTGAAGATTATCTTTGCGACATATCTTATTTGAGAGCACGTATCGTTAGCGCAGGTTACTTTAACAAATATAAGTTGATTACTTTTTCTTTTGATACCCATCCAAGTTACCATCTGAAGGAACAGTAAGCGACACAGTATGCATTAGATGAGAGAACAAACCTTTAAACTTTTTGCGGATATTTGCCATTTCCTTGTTGATTCGCTTTTCTTCAAGCTCACGAACTCGAGCTCCCCGAATATCAGCAATAAACTGACAAAGTTAATGCATGTACGGGCAAACGCGTTGAAGTAAGCACACCTGGGTAAGGCCTCGCATGGAGGACGCCATGGTTAAAAATTAGACAATTTTAATGAGATAATTGAAGGTAAGGTTCAATTCAGAAAGTGTTAGAGACGAATCTCGACTGAATTAAGTATGAAGTCGTTCTGATTTAACGTTTACTGTGACGAATTCTCAGACCTCGACTCGGTCACAACTCAAGAATCGAGACTGGGTTCGGCCGACCCCCTTCACTTCGAGACTTGGTCTCGGCAATCCACGTGACATTGCGGTGCATATTAACATTAAACGGACACTGAAAGAATCACGAGGAACGGACGGACAAGCTGAAGAATTTCCCAGGAATATAGTATTTATTCTCTTACTGTAAGCATTAGTTCGTTATTGAAATAAGATAGGTTATAATCTACAAATCATGGTGGACACCCTCTAAAAGATGACACCAAAAACACTAGTTTTTTTGAAGTATGCTAGAACGGTAGTACGTGGAGTGAGGCAGGGATGTATAATCGCTAGCTACTTAATGTTTTCCTCAGATTTAAGTAGTCTCCGAACAAGAGCAATGACTTACGACCCAACTCTAGGGGAAACCCTTCTGACAGAGGTCTAAGCGATCGACCCTTAGGTAAAGAACCTGCCTTTTCCGAATTGAATTTGTCCAAAATGCGAACCAGGTCCCGAGTGAGGAAGTCCAGCTCCTGCATTTCAGTGGTACTAAGTCTGGCTTGATCCAGCTCGTCCTTGCCATATATACTTTCATCCAGGGACTCCTGTGAGCCACCTCGTGAGGATGTATTGGAAAACGTGCCTTGTTGTTTCCTTGCGGAGTGGTTAATCCCTTCGTAGACTCGAAGCATGCATTGATCCGTCAATAACCTGACCTGAAGAATACTTTCAAGAGCTTCTTGAGGTCCCACAATTGGAACCCAGCCGTCGCACTCTAGGCCTTGTCGGGTAGCTTGTAAATGATAAGCACCGAATAATATGTAATGTAGGCTATCAATCTGCGAAGTTCCAACCAGAAAAGGAGCAGGATTTGTTGAATTCTTCGTGGTTACAGTCTGTCGCTGTTCAGTAAATGCCATGATCTGACGATTTTGAAATGACTCGTCTTCTGCGTCATTAAGCCTTGAGCTGTTAATGGACGAAGAGTGTACAATCGTCATCTAACATGATGAATTAGAAATTGATTTTGATGGGGGATAAGTCACAAACTTTATCTTTTGCTGTCCTAAAGATCTTTCCTGAGGACTGAACTGCATATTTTGGCTGCAAGGCAAAAGTAACCAAGGCACTTAGAAGTGGTATGGATTGACTATTGGTTGTTAACTGAAAAGGGATGTATGTACGATTGGTGGCCACGTTGACAAGTTCACCGCCAGCTGAAACATCAATAATACCTGCATTATAAAGCGCTTGAAGAAGGTGACCCTTCAGTCGGTCTATTGCATGGAGGGCGCTTTTGGATAAGAAATTTTGGATGCAAAAACGATTTGCCTGGTTATAATCACCCTGGCTTCCAAGTTTCGCCCAGGCTTCGTAGGCAAAAAGCGTGGCCAACACATCTGATTTCACACCGGGAGGAGACCAGCTGTGTTTGACAGTCAAGGCTTCTTTCCGCAAAAGAGGGGGGGACAAAAATGGATCACGGTTCTGGAGTATAGCAGCCAAGGCCAATGCTTTATCTAAACATCTGAAAAAGGCCCCGTATAAAAGCAAACGTCCTAGTTGCACGTCGACGGGCAATTGAAGGAGGATCTTCCCCAATGGCGTCAAGTTTTCGTTTACATCTATCGCCCCTATCTGCTGTAGTTGATGTACCGCCATTACAACACGATCTGGGTCGGGAGGTTCAATAGCTGCGGCAAGAACTTCATGTAGCCCCAAAGAGGGGAAATTTAAGGCTTTGATGTGCATAACGACATTGCTCAAATCCGCTCGTTTCATCTCGACCATTTGATAAGGGCTCAACAGGTCCGCTCGAGTTTTGCTGAGTATACCGAAATATTCTCCTGGACGATGCCGTCCAGCTCGTCCTGCGCGCTGGTTCAAATTGGACGACCCAACCCATGCCGTCACAAGATAAGACATGTATCTCTGGGGATCATAGCGATTTTCTTTGATTTTTGCAGTATCGACGACATATACAACATCTGGAATTGTAATAGAGGTTTCCGCGATGTTGGTAGCGAGGATTATACGCCGAACTCCGGGGGCAGGAGGTTCAAAGATTACTTGCTGCTCTTGAAGTGGTATCGTAGAATGCAATAGATGTATGCTGTAACACGTAGTATCATTGAAGTTTAACCCGAGTGGTCTAGATGTATTCAGGAGAAGACGCTGAACATTCGTAATGTCTTCCCAGCCGGGCAGAAACACTAATACATGACCTGAGTCTGATTTTTGCAAAACATGGGCAATCGTGAGAGCAACCAAAGGATAAGGTATCTCTAGTACATCGTCACGTTCGGAGTCTTTGTCAACTTCATTTCCAAACTCGCGAGCAAGGAATTTGGTAACTGATAATTCTTTGAAAACCCATTGTGCAATTTTGTCCTTCTTGAGGTCTTGAATTGTATCATCCAGAAAATACTTGGTAACAGGGAAAGAGCGACCAGGAACCTCGATGACCGGAGCCCGTTGACCTTGAGAGTCTCGAAAATATTCTTGGAAAAGGGTAGGATCGATCGTAGCACTCATAAGGAGAATTTTCAGAGGCTTATCACGGTTTCGTCTATGTTCCAAAAAGCGCTTGAGGACGACCAAAAGGAGGTCAGTATCGACATCTCGTTCGTGTACCTCATCAACCACAATGTGAGTGACATTGTCGAGATTTCGGTAGCCCTCCCCTTCTGAACTTGAAAAGTAGTTTTGCAATCGTTTTAATAATACACCGGTTGTACAGAATGTAATTGACCCGTTGTCATCAGGGGGTTTTGATTCGAAACGAGCTTGATATCCAATACTGCTTCTTGAACCAAGAGTTTCTCCGCGTTCATTGGCGACACGATGTGCGACACTTATAGCGGCGATGCGGCGAGGTTGTGTACAAATGACATTGCAACGTGCACCCTCACCAAGTTCAATTGCTTCGTCAAGGATGAGCTGAGGAATCTGCGTAGTTTTTCCCGAACCAGTGGCGGCCATGCATATGGTGACGTCATTGGTAGCAATTTGGGATAATATACTTTGGCTTTGCTTGGTCACAGGCAAAGACTCTCTTTGCGATCTAATAGAGGCAAATGAAGGATCCGTTTGATAAGTAGTTAGTCTATTCCTTAGGATCTCGGATTTGGCGTTATAATAACGAGCCGGTCGTACAGGTCTTGTATGATATTTCGTAGTGGGTACATGAGGCCCCTGGGATGATGCTTCGTTGTCGGGCTGGGACCTATTGCGATACAACGAACTGTTTCGAATATCTCTGCATAGCGCATCCATGTCGTTATGAAGCGTTCTGCTCAAGTTAAATGGTACTTTTGGAGCAAACCCAAGGTCGATACCGTTTTTCTCAGCTTCCAAAAATGCTGGCCAAAGGTCCGCATCGCATCCATCAAGGTACCTTACGACATCAAAGTATGCGGCAACTTGAGCATTTTTTTTAGTAGAACCTAATCCAATGCCAATCCGTCGTCCAGTAACGGTTATGACAGCTTGCCAGCTATTTCCACCTTTTACATCCATTGGTTCGAATGAAATATCGGCTCGTCCTAAACGGAACCGGTCGCAGTAGTACCCCATGAAAGCCCGAGCCCTTTCATACGTAACTTCGGACTTATCTGCGAGTAGAATGAAAGATTCTGGGTCGATAACCGAAGGTGCACGGGATTTCAAAAATGCGGGGAGACGGGATTCTAATTTTTCAGAAGAACGAGGGACGGGTACCTGAGAGAACACTGAAAGGATACTTCTTGAAAACGGATATGATACTTACTGCTCCTCGCCTTACAAGCTGAAAATACGCCGATAATGCAGCCATGTGCTCGGCTTCTGACTTAGTGAGCGAATCACCGACAGCGATTATAGAGGAATTTCTGAGATAGAGTATACATCTAAACCGGAATGAGCTATTCATCCGAAAATACCAGGAGCTCTAATTACTCACCTATGATACGACATGCCATTTTTATTGAAAGATATTTGACGAATAGTCATTTCGTTGTAGAATGTACCCCAAACCAGATTTTTAGGATTGTCTATATTCTTCTGGGTCACATACGCATCCCCAGGATAATATAGAGATGCGATGTAGGCCAAATCATGGAAATCTTCTGAAATAGCTTCCAAAGCGACCTCCGATTCCTGGAACTCGTAGGACGGAATGCTCTCCATGGAACTCCATGCTGTGGCGCCACGTCCTTTTTTCTGTGAGCTGGTCGGCTTTCTAGCCAAAGCCTGTGTTGAGTACATTTTCAGTTCTGTTCTTGTAAGCTTTTTAGGATAAGAATTCTCCAATAAATATTTGGTAACGGAACGACAATGGAATGGTCTCTTTTGAGGCACCAGTCTTTGGATCAAGGGAGTCGACGGCGAACGAGGGACCGAGTACATGAAGAATCGCCTGTTACTTGAGACATTGAAAGACCAGTTCATATAATGCCAGTCGTCTCCTTGATACAGTGTTCAGCTTACAAGATTACATAGAGTTTATCGACAAGGAACTCACAAAAGTCGATTTTTTCTCGGAAAGCGACGATACCTTTTCCAAATTTCTCACGGTCTTTGATAATCTCGGAGCGGAACAGATTTATAATATGACTACTCGTACAGACTTGAAGTGGCAATATCATTCAAAAATCGTAAAAACGCGTGTGCATACGACAAAAATCATTAGTACCTAAGACTGTGGCGATACGGGTCGCATCGTCTGGTGCGTCAGGCAGTAACGCCTGTAGAAGTCCAGCTTTCAACAATAGTTCTCCAAACTGTGATCGAGATTCTGGAAAGACAAAGACATGGCGAAGATCCTTTGCCTTAATATGAGGGTTCAATACAGTGCTCTAAAAATAAAATGGTGGCGTACTGACATGATTACTCAAAATCGACAGAATCCATTCTTGGGAGGGTCGTTCATCCATCAACTGAGAATTCTCGTTGATGGCCGCAACAGGATTGTTTGCCAATGCTTCAGGGAATTTACCCTTGCGCGGTTCTCGTTCCGTGATAATGTCTATTAACCAGGCTCTCCAAAGTTCCAATTTTGGCCCATCCATCGCAATAATCTTCAAAACCTTACGTAGACGTTGCCAATCATATTCATCACCCCTCCAAAGAGGAGACTCGCTTGGTTGGTAGATAGGAATTAGACTTTCCATGGGGTTGTCCTCAAGATTTCGCTGTCTCTCTGTCGCCTCCGCTTGGAGATGTCCATCTGAGGGTCTAACCATCAACCGAACCCAACGTCGTCGACGAACAAAACCACCTGCACTAAACCATCCGACCTTCGAACGCCATTCGCGTTTTCTAAAACACCAATTGTATTCAAACCTGTCCGTACGACTTAGCTTCTGTGTACGGCGAGAAACATAGCTCTAATTACCCATCATGCTGGACCTCCCCATCCCCTCGCATGTCCACGAACCACGACTTGGATATCCATCTCCATGTCGGATCAGGGAGCGGATAGTCCTTCAAAGTCACCTTCCGAGATACGCGGCGAGAAGATGCCGTGCTTAGTTGTGTATCAGGGAATGTATAGGCAGGAGGATCGAGTCGAGGTAACAAGGAGCGACTGGAGTAATAGGGAGTTGAAAACAATACGAAACTACATAAATGAGACGAACGTCAGAGTAAGTGCACTCAGGTTAATAATAGTAGTAAGAAGTGACTTTTGCTCACCCTCGCTGATTTTCGTATAGCACGGCCCATCTGAACTGATCCGATGTGTAGTTCGAGCGGTTGTAAGTTCCCTCATCACTAAATTCGATATCCAAAGGATCGTGATCTACCGCTTGCGGTTCTCCTTCTATTTGATTCATATCCACCGCTTTGACTACTGGACTAGGCTCGGATTTCCGTCGAGATCGAGCCTTTCTGGCTGAGGACACGCACGACAGAAAAAACAACCCCCTCCTCTTTTTCCTGTATACATCCTCTAAATGCTTCTTCGCGCCTTCCGCCATACTGGGTGATCCTGGACGCAGCCATTCGGAGGAGAACGCAGCGTGTGTGGTGGATGTGTCGTGAATGTCCATGTCGTCATGGTCGGACGAGCGCCCCGAAGTGTGACAATGCGTGTTCGTTTGGATTACCTCGACCATACTCTGGCCCAACCCGGATTACTCGACAATTCTGGCCTATCCAAAGTACCAGTGATACGTGTATTTGGGACAAGTTCTTTTGGATCACGCTGTTGTCTCCATATCCATCAAGTCTATCCTTATTTTTATATTGATTATCTCGGTTCACTGAATCCCGACAATGGTCCAAGAATTTATCCGTTTTTTTTGACTTGTCAAACTGATTTTTATCTCAGTTAAGAGTTATATTCATAAACTCAAAAGGTCGCTCAATCACGCGGTAGCACTTTCTCTTCGCCGCAACCCGGATGGCCCGAATGCAAAGTACACACATGCCATCATTTTGGTAAAAGGTGTACCGTTTTATGGATTCCATTCAGCCTATCAGCCTTATCTAAAAGTAATGATGTCCGATCCAACCCACGTCTTCCGCATCGTGACTATCCTTCAATCCGGTGGCGTCATGGGTACGAAGTTTACGACTTACGAAAATCACCTCAGCTACTACCTGCAGTTCATGTGTGACTTTGGTTTATACGGATGTGGTTGGATTGATATTGACGGAGAGATATTATCACGCGAGTCATACTCAAGAAACGACGGTTCTATCTGCCCAGGCGATTTTTCCTTCCTGCCCTCTCCTTATTATCGACAAACTCGTCTACCTTTGGAATTAGACATCTCTTCACATCAAATTCGGAACAGAGATGCAATTGAATTGCGTGATGTTCATTCGTCTTTACAAATACCTTCGACTCCGCCTTCCTCCCAACACTTGGTCCACAGTGTGCGTGAACTATGGGAAGATGAACGGCGCCGTCGGGCCGAAAACGGACTACCCGCTTCCCCTGATATGCCCACTGTTTTGAGTGAAAGTAGACGTGGTAGAGGGGTTGATTGGGTTGATTTGAACCGATTGGAAAATCTTCTTGATAAACAATGTGAATCAGAGAAGCGAACCGGGAAAACCTATCAACCCCGCAGCGGGGCTTGGGAGAACTCAGTATTGAATACCTTTGATAGCACTAAAGCACTGTGGGAGTTTTCTAAAAGGCAGCGAGTTACTCGGGTAAATGAAGTGGAACAGCGATATAATCATAATTGGAGCGTTATGGCCATTGAAGAAAGGTTGGACGCCGGACCAGAAGAAATCCATGTGGACGAGATGTTGGTTTCAAATCGGGATATGGAAGAGGCTATCGCGAATGAAGAAGTGGATGTAATTCAAGACCCAGAATTAAGCGAAGGTGAGGGTGAAGAACTGGACGATTCAGACCGTCAGAGGTCAGAATAAAATTTGTGAAGGCACAATCCTTTCTAATTGAGCGCTATAATATTAGGGAACTCGACCTAGAAAACTCTCGTGGCAATGACGAAAATAATCAACGTGACATGGAAGCAGATGTGTTTCTTGCAAAGGATGATACAAGTGCGGCTTCGTTTGGGTCTCCATTGCGCGACAAACTATGCAGAACTTCGTCCTGGAAGTCGTCTACCATTGGAATTAAGAATTCATATATGAAACCTCCCGGAAGCACTGCAACTGATTTTCAAAATGGTCTTAAGCCTTCGTTCAGTCAGCTGCCTTTTATACATCATCTGTCGAGAACAAGGTCATTTGTCTATGCCTTCGTTCCTCCTGATCCCTCTTCTTTAACGAATAGTTTTTCCGCCCACGGCTTGCCCAACAAAGAGTATAAAGATCCTTTTTACTCAAACTCTCAAGATCTTCCCAAGCGACCAAGGGAGTATGCAGGGCAGATGTTTGATCTAACTCGCGGTGTTGGTATGGCTTCCCTACCACCATGGAACGCTAACCCTGTCGATGGAGTTACTAAACAAGAGAGCATCAAACCATTTTGCGGATGGGAATATGCCGGTTGGCCTCCATCCAAACGCAGCGTGAAACTTTGGTTACAGGAGCTTCAATCTAGCGGCAAGTCAACAAGTTATCCTGCCGTACGTTTACTGGTCATACTTGATGCATATATATATCGTAACATTAAAAATTAGGTTGAAAAACCAACTCAAGGATCTAGTCTAAACGGACCCACGCAACAAATATCAACCGAAAATATACGTGAAAAACAAAATATGACAATACTAGCTATGGAGGTTTTCGGTGGGTTATATAAGCTTGTTGAATAAGGCACTTTAAATGATTTTTCCTCAGCTAAAACAAGTCATGGTTCTGTACCAGACCCTAATGTGGATGGACTAGTCGCAGCTTTGTATTCCTATCAAAGTGGAAATGCGGATATGAGCTCCATGTCTGGTATCAAGCGTGGAGTTTTGTTAAACGTTCAGGAAGAGCAATCATGGACATCTAATTTAATGGGGGGTTTTGCTGATCTTGAGATTTTTGCCAGTGAATTGGATCTTATCAATGGAATTATTGACCTAGTTGCGAACCTGGATCCTGATATTTTAGTTGGTTGGGAAATTCAAGGAGCATCCTGGGGATATCTACAAGCAAGAGGGAAAGAATTTGGTGGGTCGTGTTGTTTTCCATAATCAGCTGAAGATTGAATTCAATTCAGGACTGGATATAAGTGATTCGCTAGGTCGTGGACCAGCCAAACCAATGGATGGCGGTTCTGATGAGTGGGGTCGCAGGACGACGTCAACATTCAAAGTAGTTGGACGCCACGTACTGAATGTCTGGAGGTTAATGAGATCTGAATTATCCTTGACTAGCTATACTTTCGAAAATGTTTGCTTTTATTTATTGCATCGCCGGTAAGCATGAGAGTCGATATAGTACGAAATTGATGGTCAAGTCTTTGCAGGATCCCAAAATATACGCAAGCTACTCTGACCAAGTGGATGTTGGATACCGTCCCCAGTCGTATTACTCGTGTTTTGCGTCATCTCTTAAACCGAACCTCTATAACTCTGGAAATCTTAGACAAGGCTGATGTTGTAACAAAAACTGCGTTAGTAACTATCAATTTGTGATAATTCGCAATTGTCGCTTATTATTTTTTTAAAAAAGTGAGTTTGCTAGAGTATTCGGCATAGATTTCTTTTCCGTCATTAGCCGAGGTTCCCAATTCAAAGTCGAATCCTTCGTCTTTCGCATAGCCAAACCAGAAAACTTTGTATTAATATCGCCCAACAAAAGCGATGTCAGTGACACCTTATCAAATGCATTGTATCCTGCTAAGTAGCTTTTTCCAGGTTGGCAAGCAAAATGCGGCTGAATGTATGCCTTTAATTATGGAACCATATTCAGCATTCTATAAAGGTCCTGTGGTAGTACTCGATTTCCAGTCCCTTTATCCTTCTATAATGATCGCATACAATTATTGTTACTCGACTTGCTTAGGGCGCATACAAAGCTTTAAAGAGAAAAATAAATTCGGCGTCACCCACCTTGATAACCCCCCTGGATTATTATCTCACCTACGAGATTACTTGAACAGTTAGTCTTCGCACGACGGTTTATACTAACTAACCCATTGTTTTAAGTTTCTCCCAATGGGATGATGTTTGTTAAACCTCAGGTCCGGCAGGGACTACTTGGCAGAATGTTAACCGAGTTATTGGACACTCGTGTCATGATCAAGCAAGCCATGAAAACAGCCAGAGGGGATAACGTGAGTGTCTTGCACTAATTTCTAGACTCAGCACTTAATATTTTCGACTCCATTATGCCAATAGACCTTGCTTCGAGTCCTTGAAGCTCGTCAGCTTGGGCTAAAATACATTGCGAATGTTACATATGGGTATACCAGTGCGACGTTCTCGGGTCGCATGCCTGCGGTAGAGATAGCTGATGCCATCGTACAAAGTGGGAGGGAGACACTCGAAAAGGTCTGCATATTACTATTCTTTGCTTGTCATGTGCTTCTATTTCTATTTTACACCTTCAGGCCATCGATTTCATTGAATCAGCAGAAAAATGGAACGCTAGGGTAGTTTATGGAGACACAGACTCCCTCTTCATTTATTTGGATGGGAGAACAAAGGACGAAGCATTTGTAATTGGAAATGACATCGCAGATGCTATCACTGCGTTGAATCCAGCCCCCATCAAACTAAAGTTTGAAAAGGTGTGTCCACGCGTCACTGGCTCAGGAATCCCATTACAACTTTGATAGGTTTACTTACCTTGCGTTCTAATGGCTAAAAAGCGTTATGTTGGATTCAAATACGAGCGTCCCAATGACTCTACTCCTAAATTCGATGCGAAAGGTATTGAAACAGTAAGGCGCGACGGTACTCCAGGACAGCAGAAGCTAGTGGAACGATGCCTAAAGTAAGAACGACCAGCATAAAAGCCAAGAAACCTACCCTAAATGTCGCTCAGAATTTTATTTCGGACTCAAGATCTTAGTGCAGTCAAACAATACTGTCAAACATACTGGCAAGACATTCTTGACGATGCAGTCTCGATTCAAGATTTCATCTTTTCCAAAGAAGTCAAACTGGGTACTTACAGGTAAAAGCATGACTTTTGCCTCTTCTGCCACCTCATAATTTCATTGCAGCGACAAAGGACCCCCACCTCCCGGTGCAGTTGTTGCCGGGCGACGAGCCTTGATTGATCCAAATGATGAACCACAGTATGGGGAGCGGGTTCCTTACGTCATTTTACGCGGGGAGCCCGGAATGAGGCTAGTGGAGAGGGCAGTCTCCCCTGAAGGAGTACTAAATGCGAGGTGATTCTTCATCTTTTAAATATAATATCAATTTGGAATGACACTGAAGCAGCAACAAACATATCGATGCGGAATATTATATTTCAAGAGTTTTGATTCCCCCATTGGAACGCATATTCAATTTAGTGGGGGCTGACGTCAGAAGCTGGTATAGTTCATTGATCAAAAGTGTCATTGCGGATAACATGGAAACCATCTTCATGTCTCCAAGTAAATTTGAACAAGGAGGAAATGACGAGGCTTTGAACGAACAAGAGAGGGCCTCAATAGATTCTTTCTATCGGAGTACGCGCTGCATGATATGTAAAAGCAAGGCCGAAGACGGTGGGGTGTTTGTCGAATTTCTTCCCACAGTACATTAATTAACCTTTCAATTAGTCATTTGCTTGACATGCAAGGATAACCCGGACGAATTAGCATATGCGGCTCTTTGCAAAATGCATGATGTTCATGAGCGGTTGAGAAAAGCGCACTCCATTTGTGTCAGCTGTGCTTTGACGCCTCCGCAAGAAAACATCATGTGCGAATCTTTAGACTGTCCGTGGTTATTTGTCAGAAAACGGGCGACCAATGATTTGGATGGACTAAGAAATTTGGTGGAAACGACGGAAGTGGTATGATTGTTATGTAAATGGCGTGAGCATCTATAATCTGTAAATTTGTTTATTCTTATTTCTGGGGAGGATTGTAAAACAGTTGAGAAAGGAATCAGAATATGTATTCTAAAATACGTCTCAAATAAAACAATGGCTAACTTCTTAAATTCAACTTTCAACTATACGGTAAAATGCTCACTTCGGAGCTAATGCAGCCCATTGTGATCGGAAGCCCATTAATGAGGATATGAAACTTGAGAACATTAGTTATAAAGGAACAAAAACGTCAATAAAATCGTACCCTATCGTTCCAGCAACGCCATCGTTCAAATCCACAAGATTCGAAGCGGTGACCGGCAACCAAACGTCGAGCAAGTCAATAATAAGCTGGTAATGAGTAGCTGAGTTTTCACTGATTGAATTGGTAAGATTAACGGGAAAGTTTTTTAACTGATAAAAATTTACAACCTAGCAAGGGCAGCTAAGCGACTGCGCTTCACTCCATCATCAAGTTGGGATTTTTCGGACGTTGGACTACGAAGAGCCTTGCCCTCACTGGCCAAACGGTTACTCTTCAAAAATCCGTTTGTGATACTGAATATAATTCCGGATAACCAGAAACGATAAGATAGCTTATTGTACTTTGCGGCTTGCTCCGGAGTGAAAGTGACAAAGCGGATGGAATGAGCCTTTTCAGGAACTTTAGATCATGACACAATTCAAATTTACCCAGGACCCACCCAGACGAGCATATCATAGGATAAATATGCGAAATAAGACAGCTGACGAGCCATAGTAGTGATTTGCTCGGAAGGTGGTCCGCCTGTCTGAACAGCTCGCAAAGCCGCTTGAAGGCTTTCTAAGGGTTTCAGCAGTCTCATTACTAGAACGAATCCATGTTATGGGAATGCTTCATCAATAGGCGAGTAAACGTACGCTTTCTGCCACTAGCAAGGCTAGACTTTAAATTGTTCCATCGGGAACCTTCGACGACATATCCCCGACGTATCAACGCCCATGCGAATAACCTCGCAAAGTATTGGGCTGCACGATATGCCTTGAAGAAGATTAAAAACACTAGCACGGATTACAACCGTTCGGATATGGCGAGCCCACCTTGTCTCTACCGTTAGTCGTAGCCAACACTTTCAAAAACTGGGAAGTATACGGATGGAGAATAAGCTGAGACGCAGCAGAACTCATATTGGGATCGTCGTCGTCGGTAAAAGGAGGAGCGGAGGGAAGGGAAACGACGGTCTCGGAGTGCCTGTGGGATGCCGAGTTGCCTTGATACGTTTATCACATGTCAAAGCCCCAAATATATGTTCGGAGTTTGAAAACATGAATTGTATACCTTGTTCATGCGGTGGAGTGCAACGAGCAATAATACTGAAACTTAATTTCCACGTCTAATTTTCAATGTGCGGCTGTAAAAGGCTATAGCGTGGATGCTCCTGAACCGCGGTGAGGCACCTTCAACTTCGAGACTCGACAGACGTGGCACAAGGTTATGCCGTCCGCCCCTCCAAGTCCAAATTTATTCCCTTGTGCAAGGGCTCTCCATTCCCGTAGGATTTGCTTCCATATGCCACTTATTTGTATTTAATTGTATTTATGTGTATAGACACATTCGGATGGATTGTGTGCCTTATGACTAATCTAAAATTTATTTCTAGGTTCCTTTCCTTTATCTGTTGTTGTTTAGTCGTTTGCATTGACATTTTGTTACCTTCCAATCTTGTCTTCGTCTCTTTGTTCATTCTGTCCAACTCATTGTCGAATTGTCATAAGTCTTCGTCCATCAGCTGGGACCGCTGGGTGAATAGTCTACTAATGTCGAAGTCTCTTAATAACCACGTGTGTTCCCGACTTATAGACCTCGGTAGCGCCACATAAGAGTTAAAAGGTGTTAAAGCACCCGTAGGGGGTTTCGCCATGTCGATGATCAGCGGCGAAAGGGCTTGTCCTTGTGATTTGTAATCTGTGAATGCATAGGCGGGTGTTACTGCAAACTGCTCTTGATGAGTCGTGACTTTTGGCTTCTCCTGAATATCATTTGTCAAGATATCTTGGACGGCTCAACAGGAAGCACTTCTGGTAGACGATCCATTTGTATTGTTCAATGGTTGTCTGCCAGCTGAAACAATAGAAGTTAGTTGGTGATGATGTACGCCTTCGGGAACAGGGGTTCGCATGGGTTGGTGCCGTTTGCTAATTGAGATTTTACGGCGATGTTGAATGTTATGATGATGCACATTCCTTCAAACAGATCTTGTTTACGAGGCAACTTCCAATTGTCTTCTTGCCTGTCATTAGCCTTACTTTGTTCAGAGGTGAGTGGTACCTTTAGTTTCCCAGTGTAATCGTTACTGGGGCATCCCAGAATTGTTCTCCCTTCCTCCAAAGATATTTTTTCCATCATCCGCTTGTTCCAAACCTCGTGAACTGCCCGATTCCACGGAAAGGTTGAAAATTTTTTTGGTACTGAGCAATCCGTTTGCGTCAATGTTAGTTCCTCAACTCCATCATGTCTTCCTGTCGTTTTACAATACCTATTCAGTATCTCCAACTACCCTGTATCCACCGACCGCATCTGTTGTTCCAACACAACTACCGTCTTGAAGCGTGACAATATGTCATATCCAATCTGAGCCCAAATGTATTTCGAAGGTGGTCATTACTGGAACTAATGATACTTCAATGTTTGAGTCGTTATTTGTTATTGAGCTGGTTATGTTGTCAATGTCTCCATTTATTGTTTTCTTCCAGTCATTCATTCGATGATATCCATGCTGGCGCGTGTTGCTGAACAACTTCCTTGGAAAGAGTGTACACAGTTGGAATCAAAAACACCCCACATTCTTCAGCGATTTCCACTGCTTTTTCACCAACAATTCACTCCCTTGCGACAGATGATTTCTTTTCGTACTCCGTAATGCACTCGTCATCCAAATTAGACTTTGTTTCCTTACCATCGCTTGACGACTGTGTCTCCATAAGGTGGTGATATACCATTCCTCTAATTCTGCGTCCCGGCTTTCATACTTACGGTGGTTTTCGAACGGAAAAACAGCGACTTGCTTAAAGACAACTGAAAGAGGTTATTCTTAATAGTTTGGGAGATAGCTTGACAAAATTGAGGACGTAGAAGATAAAAAAAAGGAAAGGTCAACCGCAAACAAGTCTACATACTCTGTTCAGAAGAATAAGAATCGTGGATAAAAATGACCCAGTCACATGCAAGGTTCTGGCGGCTGCGGACGCCTCTAGTATGACATATGCACGTGTCGAAGACCGTATGTATATGGGTTTTCTTGAAACCTCATGCGCGTGTATTGTATATGTCAAATGTATATGAGCTTGAAATTGGGTTCAAGTTCGAAATTAATATCCTTCGAATACTTACTGAATGTCCTATTTATGTGCGATATATAAATAATCAATTAATTGCCTCTCCGACATATGAAGCGACGTGTCGTCGAAACTGAGTGTTTGGACTAAGGCTTGCCAGCGAGCCCGAGCCTGACGCTTTTTTGGCCAGCGCCAACACCTTCAGACTTTCCCTCGTTACGTAACTACAGCATGCTCGCCGCTCTACTTCTGTTGGGTTCGATTGCTCTGGCCAGAAGTTATGAAGTTTCTGTTTCGGACCACGATTTGGATAGACAAATTTGCAGCGGGATGTGGGCCGGACAGGAAACCTATATAAATGGTATGCAAAGACAAAATAGTCCGTCGTATTGAAGTGACGACATAAGCTTTCTAGTTACGTTTGAACCTCATTCACAAGGCCAGCTAACCATAGTTCTTTATGAATGGAAAGATGTCCCATATCTGGGCAAGCCAACATCAGAGCTTGACGATACATTACCAGTATGTTTGGTCTCTGGTATTTTACCAGCCATATTTAATCACACAGAGGACCTACATTTGCACGGACGATGCTTTGAACAAGGGCTTATGCATGGCCGCGGAACTTGGTTTTTTTATCTTCAACCTACCTCCCGATAAACCCATGAACGATACTTCATTCTGGAGCGCTCGTTTGGCTTTTCAGCCTGCCGAGTCTGCAAGTAGTTCTAGCGGTCTCTGGAATAATCCTCAGGGCAACCCTACTCCGACGAAAGGTGAATATGATAGCCCATGGAGAGTAGCTCGTCAAACATCGGGAGGGAACGAACCGCCTCAAATTACTGTATACAGCGGTCCCATTAGATATGAAGTATCAAAAACAGGCTATTATTGTGTAGGTGTGTGCAAACCTTTAGTAGTCCTAATCTACTCGGTTTTCAATGGCAAAGTCAAGCTATCGTTCCTTTAACTGTTGATGTGATCCCGAAACGACAAAGCCCCGCCACTCCTCATCCCGAGTATGAAGGAACAATTCTATTCAAAAATGTGTTTAATGGCAAATTGCCGGCTTCCGACTACCCAAAAGTAAACGTACGGTCATTGCTTTTATTTCCTTGAGAATTTTCTCAAAGTTAACAGTTTTATCTGGCAATTTTCTTGACATATACCATATTGGGAGGTATATGGGCTGCAATATCTCTCAAATACCGGGATGAGTTATTACCAGTACAAGTTGGTGATTTTTCTTTCGATTGGTCGGCAGCTACATGTTGAAATTCCCAGTATTACATATCGGGTCTTGTCGGGTTCCTCATAATAGAAAACATGGCAAATTTTGGTTCGTTTGTTCTTTTTATTGGATGGGGTTGACGTTTTACCATGTACCAGCGTATTATCGATATCTCAATGTTCACGGCTCAGGAGCGGGGGCAACCGCTTTCTTATTTGTTGGTGCGTAAATGATATTAATGATATAGTCGCCTTGTTGCACAACACACTGCGTAGTCTCTATCCTGGATGCGGGAAGAAATGCACTGTCATTCTTCCTTCTGCTCATTGTTTCACTTGGTCTAAGTATTGTCAGAGAGTCATTGGGCAAGGCCATGCTGCGTTGCCGCATTTTGACTGCTGCCCACTTCGTATTTGGAGGTATGTACGGTCTCTTTCGATCTAGAAAAGTATGTTTACACTTTCCACAAGTACTTTACTCGGTGGGAATTGTTGAACTAGAATTAGAGTCCACATCTGCGCTCGTCTTGTTGTTATTCGTGATCCCATTAGCTTTCACACTTAGCGGGTTTATGCTATGGATTATGTACGCCTTAAACGGTATGTTACATATACTTTAATTTTACTTCATCTCCTAACAGTGGTTTCGTAGGAACTACTGCCGAACTACAGGCGAGAAAGCAGTATTACAAGCTGTCCATGTTCAGGCGATTATACTATGTTCTAATAGGAACGGCTTTGTGTATCCTTGGATTTTTTGTAATATCATCTCTTCAGTTTTCGAATCGTTTGGCAGAAGGTAAGATTGGTCGTCAAGATTTCAATACGTCTTTCTCCAAATGAACTGCATTAGATTATGCGGCGAATTCATGGAAGACTCGTTGGTGGCTACTGGACGGATTCTTGGTATTACTCTACCTAGTCGTTTTCTGGGTTATTGCTTATTTCTGGCGTCCAACGGAACACAATCGAAGATGAGCATGCCATTTCTTTTTTTCTTCTTTAAGGAGACTCATCTCTTTTATTATTTTTGATATCTACATTGGCCATGTCAGATGAGTTAGCTCAGGATGAGAATGCTGCCGAAGACTACGAGTTCGACTCATTGCAGCGACATCACGATGAGGAGGAAGGGGCTGGTCGTGCACATGGAATAGCTCAAGACACTGTGCGTTCTGATTCGGTTGTATTCGAGATTGGCGATCAAGACAGCGACGACGAAGGTCACAAAAACCCTGAAGGGGCTATTCGACTAAGTCACGATGATGAACGGGCTGGACTCATCAGCGAGAACGCGAGAAAGAAGAGAAGCTGAAGGAAGCCAATCTACCTCACTTTAGAGTAGAGCATGTAATGGAGCACGTCTGTTATTTATTTTCAGCCAATCAAAACACTCGTGCGAGATGCACGTTCCTTGCCGCTTCTTGCCGCGCCCTGCCGCTCTTGGCGTACCTGTTCATCCATCATGTCCTCTACACACAGCTAATTTGAGTTCTCCATCATCGTCTACTTTACCTCGTTGATGTTCGAAGTCTGCTCACGAGCTAGCAGTCGACCACGATTCGAGGCGTTTTTGGTCCTGATTGCCGTTTGCACACCACTAGCTTACATATGGTCTCAACAAGCTGAATTTGGCTTTCCGCTGATTTCGCGTTGGAAAATCCAGGAGCCAACTTCTATTCACATTCCCAGTTTACCCTCGCTTCGGCCTCAGTCCGAATCAGCGTTCGTCGTGTCCAAAATCAAAGGCCAACCTCCGCAGACTCGCGTCTATGATTTCTTCGTTGATCTCGTACAAGGTGCGCCTGATGGTGCGCAGCGTACAATGCTAGTGGTCAACGGTAATCGCTTTACATGTGCAAAAACATTCTTCACTGACTTTTTGCTAACCATAGGCATGTATCCCGGACCCACCATCGAGGCCAACCAGTGGGACCGAGTTATTGTGAATGTCCATAACAATCTGCCGAATGCTACTAGTATTCATTGGCATGGACTAGTATGTTCGACGATATAACGTAGGAGTGGCTCCTCTAAAATTCTCTAGTTTCAAAATGGTACCAATTACTACGATGGAACAGCCGGTATTACTCAATGCGGGATTCCGCCAGGACATAAGTTTACTTACAAGTACGTCACATCCGATTAATTCCAGCTAGTTTACCATTCTTTTCAATCATTTTTTGTAGCTTTACGTTTGATGATTATTATGGGACTACTTGGTGGCAGTAAGTTCACAATACCTTTATTATGTTTCCACTACTAAGTTTTCTACACCAGCTCGCGTATGTGATTACATTTCTCTCTTAAACATATACTTCATCCACTTGCCGTGTGCCCACTCCAGATTGTAAGACAAGTCTATTTTTCGTTCCGTCACCATTTAATAGGGCTTTTTTCAGATTCGACTCAATACACTGATGGTATCACTGGTGCATTGATAGTTCATCCTACGAACCCCCCTCCGGACTTTCCAACGTGGGACGAAGAGCTAGTGATTCAAGTTTCGGATTGGTATCATGATATGAGTGAATCCCTTCTTGTCGATTACTTTTCTGTGCGTCTCACTTGGTTATCCCCTTCTCTTTTTACTCATTCATCTCCACCTCAGCCAGAAGGCATTACAGGCTACCAAGGAACAGAGCCTGTCCCAGACGCTGCAGTCAGTAAAAGTTTGAAATGTTATCAGTGATGATTTATAACACATCAGAACAGACTATTAATGGAGTCGGTCAATACTGGGCAACAGGGGAACTTATGGGTTCATATTTCAACGTGCGTACGCTTCTTTGATTCTCGATGTGGGACCTCATTAGTCTTGTCTTTAGTTTACATTACAACCCAACAAAGCGTAAGGCCCTTTGAATACACTTGCAGTAGTCTTTTATGAAGTTGGCAGATATCGTCTACGAATTGTGAATACTGGATCCTTCGCTAATATTCGTTTCTCCGTGGACTGGCATCCCCTACTCCTGACCGAGGCGGATGGTACATTCATCGAGCCTGTCTTAGCAGAATCAATTAATATAGCTGTCGCCCAACGATATTCAGCCATCATATATACAAACTCGACGCATTCAGAAAACAATACGTTTTGGATACGTGCATCCTTGGAAACTGACATGTTTCGATATGAGCGTATAGGGCAAACCCGTGATATCAGGGGTATCCTAAGGTTGGTTAAGTCACCTACTAATAATCACTTTTGACTGGGTATAGGTATGAAAACCCAGCCGGTGAATATGGCCTCCCGGGAGATCCTCACTCGCCAAATCCTGGTCCTGGCGTCCGAAATATGCTGAATGCCGATGGTTATACCAAGTTTAAGTCTTTCATTCCAGATCCTCCTCCCGAAGCAACGCGTGTATACTATATGACGATGTCCTTTCAAAATATTTGGAATCACATGTACTTCGCATTTTTCAATACTACGGTAACTTCATATACTCATTATCGCCGTCGCTGTTGTTGGGCTCACGCCTTCGTAGAGTTGGGAGTTCATGAAAGAGGACCCAACAATATTAAAGGTCCATCGAGACCCCAAAGGATACGCACCTGAAGGCTCAAGCATTGCATTTTATGATCAATTCATGATAACAGAAGACTCGGTTCAAGTTGTGGAATTACGAATAGTTGGTATTCCAGAATCAGCGGGCAGGCTCCAGGTCGCTAACTACGTTCATAGGATTATCTAGACGATGGGGGTCATCCTTTCCATATACATGGATTCCGACCGTGGCTGTAAGTTATATACATCCGATACTTGTCCAATTATTCATTCGCACAGCGTTGCCTCGGGGCCAGGAAGATATATAGGACAGTCGTTGGACAATCCGGATGCATTTCGACGAGATACATTCCTTGTACCACCATGGTCATACTACGTGGTTCGCTTTGTCACGGATAATCGTGCGCCTATCCTTAAAATGATTCTTTGAAAACCGGCTCAATGATTGTTTATAGCTGGACTGTGGGCTTTTCATTGTCACATTACTTGGCATATGGCAGCTGGACTTCTAATGCAGATCAATTCCCTTCCTTCTAAAACCGCGGAATTCGATATTCCTCATGATATCATATCCCAATGCAGGATGCAATGAATCAGTCTTGCGAGTGCTAAAGCTTTGTGGAAGCATCTGTCACCGAGAAGTATCATAAACGCTCATATTTACCCCCAAATGCAATTTGTAATCGTCATTACCCGCCATGTATATGTACATATGTATATATACGTAACCTGATATACTAAACAAGAGGTTCCTCTGGTATGGAATCCTCAACTAATTCGGTTTGAAAGTCGTTACCCGTGTTGCCGTCTCCACGGTTTATGGAATGGTATAAAGCAAACCCGTGCGAACCGAACGAAGTTAACAGATTTGAGCGGAAACAACCTTACCCTGTAGATGGCTTTGCAAAATGCATGTCGTATTACGATCATATTACGATCATAGAATTTTGAAATAAAATACAGTTGACAATTAATTATAACTTGAAACCAAAGCCGAAAATTTTAATCTCTGATGCGACCAGTTGATTGTGTATACAACCTGGCAGCAATATTCATGCTTTGTAGTTCCTGAGGAATTTATTATCAGCGTAGGCATGAAGACATGCAAGTAGAAACAAACCTGTATCAGCAACTTGGCAGCGTAAGGAATATACAATTGTGAAATTTGGGTTTTGTTTTTACATGCTCGGCATTCGAAACTTTGTTTTTTCTGTCCACCGGAAAGGGGGGGTACCGTTAGAATTGCACGATGTTACAGTTGTGACGCAGAAAAACTAACCAAATTAGCAATTGCCGTTAACCCGCAGCTATCGAGACACTTAGAACGTGATTGAGTTTATCCAATGGAGAACACTTACATATCACAGACATGTAAACGATAAGCATCACTAGCATCAAACAATCGTTCTTTTAAGAACCCAGCTATACCGTGCGAAATCATACAATCACGCTGAGGAGGTCTTAGTAAATGACAGGCAAAAGCAAAATAGTCCCTTACTTCCATCTCTCCAAAACGTAAACCACCATCTCGGCTTCGACCTTCAACGGGTTGTCGTGTAAGTATCTGAACCGGTCCTCTAGCCCTGGAATGAATCTTATCGTCGACCATATGTTTCAGTCGCTGGTAATAGGTTGGGCCAAGATAAACTTGCGCTTGTAGTTTACGGCCGGTATGGCCGTGATACATGACTTCTAAGCCACGGGAGTGGTACCCTTGTTTCCTCAAAAGCGTTGACACTGACTCCACTGTCAACTCGGTAAAAGGAGTAGCATCCCCTTCATTTCCAATCAAAGTAGCAACCTTGGAGAGTAAGCACTCGACCAAGTGACCGATTGTCATTCGAGATGGGATAGCGTGTGGGTTAATTATTATATCAGGTGTGATGCCTTCGGCAGTAAAGGGCATATCTTCTTGTCGATACATAATACCTATCGTTCCTTTCTGACCGTGTCGGGAAGCGAATTTATCTCCAGTCTGGGGGATACGAGTTGACCTAACGCGAACTTTTACAAAGCGGTGTCCATCATTGCCTGTGGTGATAAGAACTTGGTCCACTACACCACTCTCGGTGCTTTTCAATGGGGTAGACACGTCCCTTCTTGTATGACTACTCGTTTTTTGGCCCAACTCTTCACTCTCAGGAGGAATCGGGGCTGTTTTGCCTATTATAATATCCTCTCCTCGTACGCCAGTTCCAGGAGCGATGAGCCCGTCTTCTTCCAATTTATCGTATGTGCCGTGTTTCATACGAAGTGTCGTTTCTCGAGTCGGTTTCGTAAACTCCTCTAGCTGGTGTACACCAGATGACTTTTCCATGTCCATATAACTTCGATAGTAGATACTTCGGAAAAGTCCGCGATCTATGGAACTTTGATTCATAATGACGGAATCCTCTTGATTGTAACCACTGTAGCATAAAATAGCGACAATCGCATTTTGTCCCGCCGGTAGTTCTCTGAATTTCAAGTACTCCATGGAACGGGTAGTAGCCAAAGGTTTTTGAGGGTAGTAAAGAATGTTGGCCATCGTGTCCATTCGAATCAAAAAGTTTGTTAGGTAAATGCCCATGGCTTGTTTCCCCATTGCAGATTGATATGTATTACGGGGTGACTAAAAATGACGATAAGACACGGCTAACGCTAGCCAGGCACTACTTACCTGATTATGATCAGGGAATGGAATAATGCTGGCACATATGCCTAAAATCATGCTGGGGTGAATCTCGCAATGTGTCCACGTGTGAGCATTCATCACGGATTTCAAGCGTGCAGCTGGATCGAATTCGCTATCATTGACGGTCATTTGGATTCCTTGTTGCTGCAACCTAGAATTCTCAAGATCCTCTGGTGTCATCGCAATCATGACCGTCTCTTCTTCTTCGGCATCTAACAATTCAATGACGCCCCCTTTAATAAGCTCATCCCATGTGTATTCCGTATTTGGTGCATCGTCTGGATGTTTTTGTTGCAGCCATTTAATATGCTTCTTCTGCAGAACCAATTGTTGGTTCTCCACGATGAAGAGAGGTCTGCATACCCGGCCAGCGTCAGTATATAAACGTAACTCCCGTTCTCTGATGTCTCTAACAACGGAAACTTCAGAAGAGATGTCGTCTTTGCGACGGAGCTTTTTGATCGTTCTGACGAGATGAGCTGGTTCCCGATGAACCCCAAGCCAAACCCCATTGACAAAAACTTTAGTGCATGGGGTAGCGGAATGGGCATTCTCCTCAAGCGATTCCAGACCCCACTCCTCCAGGAATTCAATGACAGGCGGGGAAGGTGAACCAACGGATATACATGACATCAGTGCCAAATTCTTGACTAACCCACATGCTTGACCTTCCGGAGTCTCGGCGGGACAAACCATACCCCAATGAGTATTGTGAAGCTGACGTGGCTTGGCAATTTTTCCTTCACGTCCAAGAGGAGTGTTACAGCGACGTAAATGTGATAAGGTAGACGCAAAGGTATATCGGTTTAGGACCTGCGAAACACCAGCTTTTGAGGACATTGACTTTTTCTGATCGCCCCAATTACCAGTGGCAAGCGAATATTTCAGGCCATTTGTGATGGTATTCGCCTTCACTGCGAAATTGAGATTGAACTCCTTGTGTGTTTCAACACACTAGGTTTTCTCGCTCAATGAGTCTGTCTAGCAATTGGGTGGATCACAGCATACCTTCTGTAAATAACGATACACGTCCTTGGTAAGTTTGCGGAATAGCATACGGAACAAGCTGGCAAGTAATGGTCCTGCCAGATCCAGTCTTTTTTTCCCGAAATGATCACGATCATCTAGCTCGCGTCGTTCTAATGCAGCCAGAAGAAGACGATGAACCATGTAACCAAAGAAAAAAGCCTTCTTTGACTCTTGGCCTTCCATCATAGAGATATGCGGTAACATCTCTTTTTGCAGAATTTCCTGGGCATAGCGGAGTCGTCGTTCCCTCGATAAACCGGTAGTGGTACCACGATTTCCGATAAAGTCCAAAGCAACCTACATAGAGGAATGATTAAATGAACCATGAAAATGAGAAGAAGCGAACATCACGATCTTGAATGACGAATCCGTCATCAATACAAGGTTTTAACATCTCGAGCATTTGAGCATCCTGCATGTCGTAGCAAATATGTTCTAAAATATCACGATCTGAAATCACGCCAAGGGCACGAAATACAACCCATATTGGGATATCGGTTCTGATATACGGGATAGTAGCTTTGATTATGTTTCCGGACTTCGTAAACAACTGTCAGGACGGCAACGTAATTTATGACAACCTTTAACACTCACGGATTTCTCTTGACCTCTGTGGAACATTTTTACTTGGAAAGTACTGACAGTCTTGCCACCTTTTTCGACAGCACTCCTGATCTCAGCCAAAAAATTGATGGGAGAAGGTTGTGCTTTGGCGAAGACGTAAACATGATTTCCAGCCATACGTTCTTGCGCAATTAAAACTTTTTCTGAGCCGTTGATGATAAAGTAGCCCCCTTGATCATATGGGCACTCGTTGAGATCATACAAATCACCTTCACCAAGACCGGCCAAAATACAGAAGTTGGATCGCAGCATTATGGGAACCTGAAGGAGAGGCGTATATGGGATTTACAAAATAGCGGAAATAAATAGCCTACCTTGCCAATCCAAACTTTTGTCATTCCTACATCCTCTAAACCCTCAGGTCGCCAATCCGTTTCGCCGTAGGGTTTGTTTGGGTCTTCATGACCGATAAGGATACGTTTCTTCATTTCAATATACAAAGGGGCGGAATATGTCAAATTGCGCAAACGAGCCTCCTGAGGAAATACTGGAACGACACTTCCATCAGCTTCGGTCACGGTTGGTCTCGATAAATAGATTTGTCCGAATTCGATTTCATAGCGACGCTGAGGGAGATAAGGAGAGAATTGATCAGCAGATACTGCATTATCATACCGTCATGTCTGCTTCATGACCAGTGTGCTGGTCTGCCTGGTCCAGTATTAAATGCGAGGTTTCATCAACAAGCTCTTGCATGGTGTTCTGGACAAATTCGTCAAAAGAATCAAGCTGCTGTCGGACGAGACCCTTCTCAGCGAAGAATGATGAAATAACAGTCCAGCAATCTTCTTGCGTTATTTCCTCATAATCTTCTTCATCATAGCCTGTTTCATCAAGATCGTAAGTTTGAGTGTCATATGGCTCTGTAGACAACTTCAGCGTGAGCTAGCGGGCGAGAAAATTTTGCGGACCTTGTGACATTACGTTCGAACTTTTATGTGAAGTTTTGGGTTCTTTGAGAAGCAATAATTATGAGATGGCTAAACTTATAAGACCAAGGCAACGGGAGCTGGACAATAGCTATTATTATCGGACGAACGATTTGAAGGACGGTGGCGAACACGGAGAATCTTAGCTTACGTAATGACTTGTTCGGAGTTCGAGTTTCACCTTTCGATCCACATCCACATCTTTATCAACTTTCCATTAACAGTAAATAAGCAAGATGGGTGGTGGCGATTTAAACATGAAGAAGTCTTGGCACCCGCTTCTGTTGAAGAATCAGGAGCGGGTTTGGTTAGAGGAAAAAAAGGCCGTAAGAATTGCTTTTTACATCAGAATGAATTAATTACCTGAGCGATCTTTTCTAGTTGGAAGAGAAGAAGAAGTTGGAACAATTAAGAAAAGAATTAGAAGAAGAAAGGCAGTTGCAGGAGCTGCAGCGGTTACAGGAAGAACAAACAGGGAAAAAGCGTTCGGAAAGGTTGGAATGGATGTACGCCACCCCGGCGACAGGCAGTAGTACATCAGCAAACGATTTGGAAGATTATCTTCTCGGAAAGAAGAGAGTAGATAAGATTTTAATTGGAGATGAAAATGCCAAGGTATGATTCACAGACACTGCTGACGAGCAATTTTTTAATTATAATTTGTTTCCCATTAGCTTGGAGCTTCGCACAAAAACTTTATCGCTGTTCAAAATGCAAACAACAGTCGAGATACGGCCTCGAAAATTCGCGAAGACCCTCTTTTTGCAATAAAGCAACAAGAACAGGCCGCATACCAGGCCTTACTTTCTAACCCTCTCCGTTTGAAAGAACTACAAGAACGCAATGGTGTCAAAGTGTCGAAAAAATTGGACAAGCAAGCTCGGAAGGAAGCAAAAGCGGAGAAAAAAAGATTAAAGCTATTAGCAAAGGAGCATGATAACTATACAGAACGTTCGCGAGGAAGAAGCATGTCTCGTTCAAGATCGCCTCCGCCTCGGCGTCGACCTTCCTTGCGTTCTCCGCAGTGGAGAAAACACCGTGATCGAAGTGCGAGTCCCAAGTCTCATTATCGCACTGATGATCGCCGATCCTACCATCGAGCTTCCCGCAGCGATGACGATGAGGTCCGTCGAACTACAGCTCACCGCGGACAAAGCCGTCTTGCTTCTCCGCCAGCTGAAAGAGGATCTTCTAAACTGCACTCCCAATCAAGTTCGGCTAGTGTCTCCACTGAAGATGATAGAGCCGCTCGCCTTGCGGCTATGGCAGTATCAGCCAGTAGCATGGAAGTCGAGCGCCGTCAAAGGCTTGAAGCTTTGCTAAAGAAAGAGAGGGAGGAATTAGAAAGGGAAGATCGCGAACGAGCTCGCTTGGCTAAAACAGGTGTCGGTGGGTTTTTGGAAGGGGAGAGACGTCGTGTTTATGCTGGTGGAATGGAAGGTGGATTAGCGGAACGCATCAGACGAGGAAGAGCAACTCTAGTTGGGGCGGACTAAATATGTAGGTCGACGTTGTGTAAAGTGATCCTTTAATATGTATTCCTAAAGTATGTACATTGTATACTATGCCCAAGCCGTACAATGACATGTGACACATGAAATGTGACGTATGTGACAAATTGTAGCTACCATTCGTGGTACACCGTACCATGCAATCATGTACCGTGTGCACACATTGCCAACGAGCCCCGAAAAGAATGGTATCGAGAAAGATTTGGATGGCGAGGTGAAGTCGCCGAAGTCAATAGAGGATAGGTTTGCTATAGTGGTTTTGCTCTCATAAGTGGAGTTTCTCATTGTTAAACTAGTCTCGTTCTTCTGCAAGCTCTTCGCCAATGTAAGCTCCTTTTTTTGCGCTATCCCTATATTCGTTTGTTTATGAACATAGCTAGACAAACTTGGTTAACCTCTGCTTTTACCAAATTTTCAACAAAATCCCGCAGCGGTAAAAATAATGAGATTTGGCAACCCCCTCATACATTGCGTTTCAGAGGTAAATGTGACATCGAGATAGGGCCCCATGTATTCTATGCAACGTCCGTCTACGAAGTGACCTATCAATCTTATTCCGTGCCTGCCGGACCTCCGAACGCGAATACATCGAATACATTAGACGGTTCCACTCAACAATCTTTGCCATCTCCTTTCGCCGTCTCGTCAAACAACAACCATCTCTCCATTACAAATGAACTTATATCACAAGTAAATATCGCCGCACAGACGAATCCCACGTTAGCTAATCTTATTGCGGTCGCTGCTTCTGGTTCAGCCACTGCTGAGCAGTTACAAACTCTAGGCGTTACGTTACAGTCGTTGGCTGAATCGAGAAATGCAGTATCAGCCTTTTCAAATGCCCCAGAAACAGCAATTTCTTCCTCAGCTGCATCGCCTAGAAACAATGCCCACAGCTCGACTTCAACGAATAACCCATCAGTTTTGTCCCTCAGACCCCCTCAATTATCTAGGTCGTCTGTTGACTCCACTGCATGTCAAACTTCATCAGCTGTCCATATTCCTGCTAAAGAGCCGGATGTCTTGATCGAATTTTATGAAAACTCCTCAGACAGGTGGATGCTCCCAAAAGACCTGGTTATGTATGAGAAGCTCACTCGCTGGGATGGTGTTAATAGTTTTGCGGATATCATATTTTCCACCATTTTTCCTTTTCAACGCACGGCTTCACAACCCACATCACCAGATGCGTCAACAAAGGAGACAGCCCAGGAGGATGTAATTCACCCAATTACACTACGTTTTTTCAATGTACCAATCTCAATCTGGAACTTATTTGCCGCAGCCGCGGCCGACGAGGAGCGGACGAAACGTGTTAGGGCGGCAATTGATGCTAAGGCGTGTATTTGTGCATCTATTCATATACATTTCTGTCGTCTAACGTTCAATTAGTTAAGTAAAGCCGCTACCCGGGTGTATCTACAGCATCAAATCCCAGATGGACCTCTTCTTTCCCAATTACAAGCAGTATGAGTTCAAACCTTTTCTTCTATTATGTATTTGCTCTAAACATATGCGCAGTCGGCTTCGGATAGATATCCCATGAAAGGTATTAAATCAAGCGGATTGACGACCGGTTCGGGGCAAAGCAGGCGCCGCGCGTCCGGAATTGCCGCCAAAGATGGCACCACGTCTGCCTCTAAAAGGAAAAAGCCAGCCCAGTCGAGAAAGATTGAGTCTCGCACAGGTACATGTGCAGTCTGTAAACGAGCATCGATCGTTTTAGCTCCAGATAGCGGTGAGATCACATCTTCAGTTGTCGTATACATGGGGCTAAAAGACACCCAATACTGACCTTCGGCAGTTTTTTGCCCGCCTTGCAAGAAAAAGGTTTTGGCCGGAGAAATTGTTCCACCTGCGACAGGATCTGTTCTTCCAATGCCTACATTAGAGCATCCTGGAAAACATGATGCAAAGTCCTCCGGAGACAGTGCAGCCGATTCGTCAGCGAAGCAAGTCGCACCTCCTTCGTTTACACCCACAGCATATACTACACCCAATGGGCCTCAGTTTCAAAATTATTACATGTGGCAATCGCCTTACACGCATTATCAAACTCCTTCCGGTAGTGCAACTATGGAACCAGCTGCTCAAACAAATAAGAATCGTTAATGATAACATCTCTGTTGGACAAGGCCCAGCGTCGTCGTAACAGGGTTCAGTACATGCTCCTCCGACATAATAAACTTACGAAGTCACCTCTCGGTGGAAGCTGAATCTTCTAACGAGGATTTTATATGGATCAACATGCACGGATGTGCATGGCTTGTACAGCAGTCTTCTGTAATTTGAAAAAGATCACGACTATAGTTTTCATTCTTAAGTATTGTATTATTGCTAACTATTAATTCATATTATCATCTTTGTCTAGTATTATACTTGGTGAGCTCGTTTGCGCTACTTCGATCTTGGCGTTGGTACTCGATCGTACATACTAGTAGTAGTCACATGATGTATAACTTCAATGAACACCTTCAGCACGCGATCAACGACTCACTGTAAAATTTACTGTTGAAAACTGCGATTTTGATTTGCTGACATGTCATCCTCTCTCATTCTCATTGGATCCGACGTATTCCGGAACAGACGTCTATAGCTGGACATCCAGCACGGTAGTCGGTTATCGTCCTTCATAGCTTATGTAAATACTCAGTGTTCACCCTGAAACTCGTCCACGATCATGCGAGTTGTATCGACTTTCTTTCCCCCATCTTCTATCTTACATTCTATAAAATGCAACTTAGACTCGGAAGACGTTGACCATCTTGTCGTTGCTAAACCAAATAAGTTAGAGGTATATGGTTTAGAAGAAAATGGAGCCAGGTTGCGCTGCACTTGTGAGATTTGGGGGTCCATATCTTCCCTCCATGCTATACGGACTTCCGTGCGTGGCAATATGCACACTATTTCTTTCATTCTTGATTCCAGTCTAGGATCAAGCTGACGAAATGTTACTGGTGACTACTGAGGCCCCGAATCCACTTTGTATCATTTACGAATACATATACAAGAAGGACGAACCTGCGAGCTTGCGAGAAATTTACAGTTTGTCTCTTCAGGTACCCTTTTCACGTCCCATGGAGAACTTTGAGGGCGCGATAGTGCATCACAGTGGCGACCTTGCTGTAATTGCAACCTACGTTGGGAAGCTCAAGGTTCTCTGGGTACAGGATAAAGGGCGTATTTCTGATTTTGATTGCTTGTAAGGTAGTTGAAACGCGTTGATTTCAGCCCTAAATTTTTTTTTAGGGTGACCGAGTTGAATATCTTATCCCTTTGCTTTTTGCCGGTGTCCAGTTCTGACGCTTATTTGCTCGCCATGTTGCACCTGGACCATACTCAAACTCTCAAGTTGATCATCTACGAAATTGATACCAAAGAAAGGAGTATGAACAATGTATCCGAAAAATATCCCACCATTACCCTCAATGAAGACGATTTACGAGTAATTCTCCCTATTAATGCATACGAAGACCATCCGGGCGGTATATTAGTCATCGGGGGCCAGAAGATCTTGTACTTTGAATATTTCGAGAATCAAGAGAAAAATAAGGGAAAAGGAAAAACACGCAAGAGCAGTTTATCTGTACCGCGGGATTTGAAAGCTCAGATCGATTGGCCTCTGTCCGACCTAACAGCGTGTGTCCAGTTATTTTTCCATTTTTTGATTCATCTCACATAAGAAGTTATGCATTTGTAGATGACGATGACTCGAGGATCTTATTAGGAGATAAATTCGGAAAATTAAGCCTCTTATCCTTCGGACGTTCGAAATCCGATGTTTCGCTAAGCTTGACTCGCCTTGGAGAGGTCTATTCCCTTTTCTTCTGCTTAAGCGTATTGATAACATGTTACAGACCTCGCCTGCTACCACCCTCACGTACCTAAATAACGGCGTCATATTTGCTGGCTCGCACTTCGGTGATTCACAAATAGTTCGGATTGCAGCGTCTCAAAAGCCTGATGTTGGGGTGCAGTTGGATATATTGGATACTTTCAAAAATTTGGCCCCTATTGTGGATGCCATCTTAATTGATCCTGAAAAGTCTGGACAGGTATAGCTTATGAGACTTTTGGTTTTTTTATTTATTGAATACCTACAGTCTCACATCATTACTTGTTCGGGATCCCACAATACCGGTTCATTGCGTATCATCAGAAATGGTGCTGATATTGAAGAGTTGGCCGTAACAGACCACATTGGTTATGTCAAATCCCTCTGGCCGATAAGGCCCCATTACACTTCCCCGTAAGTTCTCTGGGTGATATCATAGGATCTCCAAAAACTGAAAACCTTTAGCTTTGACACGCTGTTGGCTTTGTCTACTTTGCAAACAACTCGATTTTACCCTTTAACGCCTACGTCAATTGGAAAACTAGAAGAACTCGACGAGAGCGAGATTTTTGGGTTTTCACGAGATCCCACGTTAGCGATATGTAATATGTCCTCCATTGTTGAGGATGGAGGAAAGTTCAGCTATGATGACAGTCCCTTCGTCGTGCAGGTTACATCTAACATGGTTCTGGTGGTCAACCTTTTAACTGGTACGCGTGAAGCCACCTGGCAAGACCATAGTGAAATTGTCGCCGCCAGTGTGAATCCCTCGCAAATATGCGTAGGGTTGAGTGGTCGCCGATTAGTTTTCTTAAAGGTCAATGAAGGAAAGTTGGTGTGTGTGCGGTAAGTATTCTGTGGGCCCCTCCCTTAATATCCCTGGTGATATCTATGTCTTACTTAGTTCCCACGTTTTTACCGAAAACCAAGGCGAAATATCGAGCCTTTCATTGATGCCTCGTTCGTCGTCGTTGCCCTTTTCGAATTATGTTGCTGTGGGTTTCTATCAGTCCAAATCAGTGCTGATCTTCGCTGCAAACAATTTGGTATCGACTGTGATACCTCCGATATTCGTTCCACAGCTGCCGGTCTCTCTGCTCCTTTGTCAATTTGGAATCAGTGACTCGTTGAACAGTCCAGGCGGTCTTCCGACTCATCTATTGATAGGGTTAGGAGACGGTAACCTACACGCTCATGGACTAAGCATACCTGATGGTCATACGAATTCAGAAGACCACAAAGTGATTCCCGTAGGATCAACTAGACCGGTCTACTTAACACCATTTCGCGTACCAGCTCAGGAAGCCAACGATTTTTCGTACAATGTTTTAGCGTACGGTGCGATGCCGACAATATTATACTGGGATAACAGGAGATTAAGACATTCACCACTCGTTCCCAAGGTTTGCGTCTTCCGTTTGTAATAACAATGTCTGACCCTTTATAGAGCATAAGTGCCGCTTGTTATTTGAACAGTGGTCATTTTACCTCCTCTTTGACAATGGCCATAGTAGAACGAAAAGGAAAAACGGAGATGTCACACCTAGTGATTGGACGAGTGCGAGACTTGAACAAACTACATATACAAACAGTGAGTATTTTACGAATAGTTTGGGACAGGAAATTCAGCACTCATAACTGCAGGTCTCCCTTGGTCTGGATAATCCCGTACGAATATCTCATTACCCAGATCTGAGGGTTCTATGTGTTGGCTGTCAAAGGATTCAGCCTCATAGAGTCGGTGAAGCAGCGTTGGAATCCGCATCAATAAAGTTTTTTGATGACAGTACATTTGATCGTACGATATCTTCTTACTCGAAAAATGGACTTCATTCAATCTCTCAACAGAACTCCACCATTTCCCTTGCGAACTCGACGAAGAAGTAACTGTGGTAACCACAGTATCCCTGTACTGCGGAAACCAAGGATATAAAACATATGTCGCAATTGGAACGCAATATTACCAACCCGGTATGGTTGAAGCTTCTGAAGGTCGTATCTTGCTCTTTGAGGGGAGACCGACCGGAAATACCAGTGCTGGTCTGACCCCTAACATTGCTGCTAGCTTCAAGACGAAAGGATGTGTTTTTTCACTGGCAGACGTTCAAGGTCAACTCGTTGCTGCAGTAAATGAATCTGTGAGATTGTGTATTTTACATTCATATCTATCAATCTAATTTTGATATAGGTGTACATACTTCAACTTAGGCCAGTAGAGCAAGGGACGACTTTGCCACATACACATCCTTCCGGTTTTGAGTTAGCGGTTTTACAAAGATGGACCCATAATTACATTGTCTCCAACTTAGTATCCCATTTAGATCGGATCTACATCGGTGATGCCGTAAGTTCCTTATCAGTAATTCGTTGGGATGACGGTGCCAAAAAACTCTTCAACGTTGCTCGCGACTATGCTCCATTTTGGCCCGTCTCTATCGAGGCAATAGGACCAGGAAAAATTATTGGCTGTAATGCACGTATTTGTATTTGTTTTCTTTTATCGATTTATCAACTCCCATGTCTTAGAACGACTGCAATTTGTCCTTATTCGACGTCAACACCACAGATAAAAGACTTGAAATGGCCGGAAATTACTATCTTGGTGATTCTATTAACAAGTTTATCAGAGGTATATGGCCTTTATTTGAAAGCTTAACGAGTTTACACATGATGATTCAAGGGAGCTTGGTTCACAATAACGGGGATAACGGCATAAATACCGAATGCGTATTTGTCACTTCGTCCGGTCGTATTGGAGTCATTTCCGAATTGAACGAGAAGTTATCTTATGAAATGACGGCTCTTCAGCGAAACATTGCTAATTTGATCACTCGGTCTGGGGGGTCGGATCATTTCAAGTGAGTTTCGAATAATCACACTTATTTGTCAATCAAAATATTTATGGGCGGCAAGATGGAGAACACCAAAAAATAATCGCGGAATATCTGATTTTATGGCAGAAGCCACAGGTTTTCTGGATGGCGATCTACTTGAAACGCTTCTTGATATGCCTAGTGGTTCTCCAAAGGCAGCGCAGGTTTTGCAGGGATATAGTGACGCAGAACGGCTCAACGTATCCTATGGGGAACTCAAGCAAACTTTGGAACACTTGCAGACTTTACATTAAGATCGAGAATAACTCCAGTTTAAGATTACGAATGTAGCATCGTCATTCACAAGGACAGGCCTTGGAGCTTTCAATGCCTTCTCAAAAATTCACGGGTAACATAGACACCTTGACGCTCTAAGCTCTAAATCTCAGTATTCAATATCTAATCATAATATATTTTGTAAATACATAGCAAATATCATGCCAACCCGGCATACTGCCGCTTACCAAGATTCTCTCGTTCATTAGGTCACTTGGAATGGTCACTGCGACACTACTTCAAGTTAGTGACACTCATGTTGCGTGCGTCCTAAGACCACGTTTTGACATGAATGTAGTTGCAGTCAAATACCTTTCGAAGAATCGTTTTTAATGATTTTTATTCATGGATGTTACAGGACATAAAGAGGAACAGATTTCAAATCAATCTCCAACGGCTCCCGGTGCTGCACCCTTCGAGGACAAAGGACAGCTCAGTTCTTTTTCCCACAGCCCTTCACCTAAAATTGCTTCGATATTGATACCCCCCTCTGATAGTGGAGCGTCGAGACCGAGATCTTCCGAAGGTAGAATCAATCTTCCCAGAGACACGCTCTCCAAGGGACATCGTGTTGCCTCGGGTCATAAGAAACGGTCGATAGGAGCACAAGTTGATAAGGTTTTGGAGAAAGAGCCTTCCGTTAAGACAGATCCTTTCCTTAACTTTGGAGTTGGCGATAATTTTTCATGTGCGTGATTGTCTTTACAGTTTCATTGCTTTCACGTATTTTCCTAAAATCTATAGATAGCGAAGGTATAGATTATACTGTTTCTGTCGCTTGGCTAATGCTTAATCACTAAATAGATCCTCTTATATTGGAAGATGTCCAGAGAGCACTAGATATTAGGGCTCGTCGGTTAACTCAGCAGCACTTCCCTTCCGCAGGGGACTCGCAAGACTCCCGCGACTCTACCAATTCGTCCCAAACGATTGCTCGCAAACCTAGCCGGTCAAACGGTCCAACTAACGTACCAGGTCACCGACCATCCGGCCACCTGCCCTTTCAGTATCCGTCAAAAATATATTTTCCATCATCCCGACATGCCTCATCTCTCTCTTTGCAATCGAACTCTTCAGAAGAATTACCTTCAAAATCTCCAGTTCCTGTATTATTCTCATTGCCTGATGGAACTTCGTATCTAGACTGGTCGGGTGCTAGTACATTGGCGACCCCGCAATCGAAAGACAAATCAGCCATTAAACGCCGTACGTTCTCTCTCTCGAAACCTAAAGCGAAACCTGGGGAATTCTCGAGAAATGGAGGTTCTTTGGGACTAAGGACAAGTCAGAAAGACCTTCATGTTGGTAAGTCCTCTGTATTTCGGAAGAACAATATTTACTCCAAATAGCTTTGTTAGATAATTTTCGACGCGTCGCCAAAAGAGATACCCTGCTGAAAGCTGAGAAAATAAAAGAAGAACTTGCCCGTCGATATTCATTCATTGGCCATCGGAAATCAATGGGAGTGAATCCCTTAATCGTGTTACGAGCTCGCCAAAATGATTCACCGGCACCTCCGTTCTGGTATTCTTGGCAAGCCGCACCTCCGTCTCGGGTCTCGCGATGGACACTGACTGCAAGTATTATTGACGAATACTTGTGTTCAATCGGAATGCCCTTTCCCCGAACAGATTCTAATAGGTCTCGCTCCCCTGCACCCAGATTCTCCCCTCTGTCGTCACCACGTCCGTCATTCAGCTCCTCTCCAAGTAACCATAATTGGAAGGAAGCGAAACCGATGGATTTCAATCTATCACTGTCAACGTCCATAACAGAAGTAGTTAATTCTTCGCGACCGATCCTGTCTCTCGATTCCAATCCTCTACCGATGTCTTCTCGGGCATCCCTTCAAGCTCCATCGAGCAATGTTGCCGAATCTGTTAATACGGCCACAGAACAATCGGAAGGTACCCAGCGCGAAAAATCACCCACGAAAACGGAAGGCAGTCAATCGCTCGGACGTAGGCTTCGTGTCTCCTTAAGTGGCTTGGCAAAGGATTCAGCAAATCTTTCGGCATTATCTTCCAAATACACACGTATTAAAGGCTCCCTTTCCACGGGTGGCCAACGTAGAGTACTTCATAGCTCTCTTGACAACTTCAAAAAGAGCGGGGATGAAGCAATATCTCCTTCAAGTATCAGTGACGAGGGTGATTCGGTTGCGAATATCAATCTCATGACACGAGAACTCAACAAAATTTCCCAAAAGGCCACAAATTTGAAAGTGCCTGTTGATATGCACAAGCTCAGATTCGATGATCGTAGTAGGGTATTGAATACCTCTGAAAGTGAAACTGGCGCTACGTCCTTTCATCCATATAAAAGCCAACATGGAGTGCGGGTTTTCCAAGGCTCTCTCTCTGCCGGGGAAGGACCCAGCAAAACATTGGGTGTTCACACATGGCTTCCACGGGATAGTATGCGATATGGTCAAATTTCGGATGTCAAAAATCCTCGACAAGAATTACAAAAATTACTGAAACTCGAAGAAGAAGAGGAACAAATACGAGAAGAATACAGGAGACGGGAACAATTGTTGATAGAAGCCAATGAACATAATCGGAAAATTGCTCGTCTCTTGAAAGGCGTTTGTGGTTCTCTTAAAGAATACCAATGGATGCAATCACGCTTTGCTGATGCAGGAGAAACCGACCATAGTTCTTTACCTCATGATGTTGTAGAAGCTATACAATCGGATCCGGCTTCCACATTAAGGCATGGGAAAGGATGGAAAGCGGTGGAACACTCGTATGATATTTTCCATCGACACCAAGCGACACTAAGCTCATATATATCAAAATTGTCCTCCGGTCCGTCGTCCGCTCACTCCTCCAGACTCCAATCATCCATCGAAGCGGCAAACTATTTGTGGGAGAATTTGCATAAAGCATGTGAACAAATCGAGTCTCGAGTTGCCGTTGTTGAACCAGCTTTAAGTCGCGCTACGGAACATGTTGAAAGTGTTCAAAAGGAGTACAACAGCGTCCAAATGCTGACTGAAACGGATTATCCGGAAGTACGTTTGTCATCTTTGACGCTCTGTTCAGCTTTCTAAAGTTTTTTTAATAGAATCTAGCTATTTCTGATCTCGAATCTTACATTCTTGAATCCCAGGCTCCCAGAGGGTGGCTCGAATTTGCGGCCATATGGGTCCCTGTGCATGTCTTGGAAGTCATCGGTGGATTTATTCGTTTCTTCGGCGTTCCCATGAGCGAAAAGTTTATTCGACCTTTCCTGTGGTATTTTTTCCGCGATCAATATTACTGGAAAGTATATTCTACAGAACCTCCACCTAATGAAAGGACGTGGTATACTCGTCTTGCCTACTGGCTCGTTCTTATCAGCATCTTAGCTTGGTATGTGACCCCCAGGCCGAAACCGCTGGATATATCGATGTAGCATAATGTTTGTGTATCATATCTTACTTCTCAGCGTGTTAATCCACTTTCCTGTACATTACATTTGAACACTTCCTATCATATTTAAGAGTAACTAAACTTTCTAATCTTAGCAGTACAGGTAAATACACAATTATTAAGACTCGGACATAGAATAGTTTGTTGGTCAAAAATTATCAATCGACGATTGGCAAGGTTGATATTTTTTACGATGATAATAGCAGAACAAGAAAGAGAAAGGGCATTTGATTCGAAATTTTTTCTTGCTTGGCGGAAGGGGGTTATTCTCGCCGGAGTGTCGTCGTCCTGGGTGCTTTAGTTGGATCATACTACTTCGGGGCGCCATGACGCGAGACTGCGCCTTTTTCAGCGTGCGTTTTCCAGTTCGGAGGATGGGTTTCAATTCCGAGTCGTCATGTACGAAATGGCCAGAAGAGGAAGCCAATGGAGAAAAACCAGGTGAGCATGCAGAACTTGATCGCGAAGACAAAATTGGTGTCATCAAAGCTGAATCCGAACAATTCATATCGAAATCAGTGGGTACAAGTCTATGAGCAGACGAAGATGTCCGCTTATCCAAGATAAATTCGGATGATCTGAGAGAAACAGTTGGTCTGGAATCTAGAGAAAGATCCTGCGATCGCAATCCCAATTCTTCTGCCTTAAGGGAAAGGGCGGTCGGGATATTTGGCTTTAATAGATGATTATGACAGTCATTTTCAGCCTGCCAGCGCAAATATTCTGCCTGAAAAAGTGCACGATACGCTCCCCGCTCCAGTTCTTTGGCCCTGTGGAGAAGCTCAACTGTGAGATGAAAACTTAGTACGGTCTAAATCCCTAAGCAAACCTAGAATTGGCTTACTTTTGTTTTGTTCTAAGCTCAAATGTGAGGGAGGACCTTCTGAGACAATGCTCCCATAAATAGTTGGTCCTGTTTCCTCAAGCTGGACCACCTCTGGAATAGTTTCGATTGGAAGGGAAAATCGACGTGACCGGTCCTTTTCGGTTTTACTCGATGTTCCAGGCGAGGAAGCCTTGGTATAGACATGATATTGTGGGGGTTTTTGAAATGTCTCCAATGAGTTTCTTTTGTGAATAATGAGTGGTCGGATTGTTGCTTGTGGGGACTCCATAAGGCTGACAAGAGACAAATAACTTGAATATATATTTCTCCCCCGTTGATCACGATAGCGCGACCTCCTTATGTCCCTCGGATCCCCGCCCTTGAAGATGTCCATGGTAATCCCGTCCAGGTTGCATTCTCATTAGCAGGGCGCGTCTAATTAAAAGTACAGTAACAAAATTCCAAATACAAATAAAAAAATTACAGCTCAGATAGATAATAGAAGCACATCATGCCTACTGATCCAAAAGTTAATTACAATTCTTCGCTTCAGATGAAGAGGGACCCCGAGTCGGAGCGCCGACGGCCATTAGCTGTCCATTCGGTCTTCAGCTCGTCTCAAGTAATGTATTAGCAGGAGGCGGAGATTCGGAATGCCTAGTAGTCGAGAAAGTGCCTTGCAAAGCTGGCAATTCTGAAGTAAGTGTAGATTCGGCGTTCAGTTGTTTATCCTCCGTCTCCGTGCTTCTTATTTCAGTTGTGTTGTTCTCTGGTTGTTGTGACGTGGTTGAATCAGCAACGTCTCCGAGGTTTAGCGTGGTTCTTGGGGTAATGATTGGCATCGGACCTGTGAAGTTTTTTCCAGTCATCCGGGAAAGTGTATTGAGATCTAAAGGCTGTAAGTATGACTCCTGACAGCTACTCTAATTCCAGCTTACCTACTGCGACAGCATTTTTCAACGCTTCGTCGATAAGTGCTGGATTCTTTTTATCCTCAGCTTTGAATTTATTTTTGCACATCCGATAGGTCTTTCCTGGCAAGACACGTGCAATTAGATCAAAATTTTGGCCGAATTGCCTTAAGGCCTATAAAGAAAGAACCTATTAGTCGGCTGGCTACATTGCAGCTTTTGAATTTCACACACATCATAGAATAGTGCGGTATCATCTTTACCCCAACGAACTAGTCGTCGTTTTGACCAACTACTGCTGTTCGTAAATTTACTATGATCATTTTCCTCGATGTGACTGTATTCCTCGATGAGATCAGGGTCAGCCGACCTATCCACTTGGAGGCTATCAACATCCAAAACAATTTCACCGTTCGCACCGATGCGGACCTGAGGTGCGTAATGTGATGTCTTTAGCGTTTCGTCGTATGAAAACTCGTCTCGTTGGTCTCCATTATGTTCTCCATTGCCCCTGGATGGCTCCTTGGGAAGTGGTGGCTTCAATCCCCCCTTTTTAGAAGAACGTCCAGTTTCCCTCTCGTGCTGCTCAGTTTCCAGAATGTGTCGAGCGCGTTCTTCTTTAGCACGTTTTCTAGCCTCGCCATATAGGCTTTGACTGCTCTCCCAGCGAGAACTTTTTCTTCCAGCACCTAAATCGTCACATATGGCTCTCATCGTAATTTGTGTCGGATCAATAGGTTCTGCGGGGCTCTCTGCATCTTCGACAGTAGTCTTCTTGCGTCGCTTCTTTTTTGGTGTGCTTCCATTTACAGATTGACCTTCGCCATCAGCCTGTGCAGAATCTTCCCTCGATGATGACCCAGAACGTTGACGTTTAGATGGACGATCTTGCTTAGAATTTTCTCTGGGAGCCCTACGCTTTTGCCTCTCCTTCGCAGGCCCAGGTTCGGCATCTGCAGCTTCCTCAACCGCTGATTTTGTGGTTGTTTTTGTCGAACGTTTCTTTTCTTCAACGTCAATAAGCGATTGCTTTGGTTGTTTCTGGGAAACGCTACTATGGTTGAGAGTGGTAGTCTTTTGTCTTTTGTCTCCAGAGGGTTGTATATTGCGAGTAGGGGGTGCCTTGGTAGTTGGTAATAATTCTGTAGTGTTAACTGAACCAGCTAAAGCCTCCTTAGGGGTGTTGGCGTTCGCCATATGTGCTCTGGAGATTATGATAGGAATACCAGGTGGCTTCGAAAACGAAGACGTCACGTTCGGTTCGTTGGATGCATTACTGGGGATAAAGACAGAACTATGGCCAGCATCATAAAACAATGGTGGCTCTTGAGGAGGAGCTTCTTGAGTGCCAGCAGCTTGGTATAAGGCAGACCGAGCTAGTTCGACCGAGGGTCTCGCACGACCATCCACGGCAGATGCCAAAGGAGTTCGTGATTTAGACTTCAAGACCGGTTTAAATTTTGGCCCACCTTTTTCTGAAATGGAAAAAATATGCATAGGAAATTCATAGAGGGAAGAATTGAAAATAACGAACCAACTCTAGTAGACATTCCGAGCACCTGACGGCGGGTCGTCCAAAATTCGTCTTACGTAATTTTGTCACGCTCATTTATGTAATTTCCATCCTTGACATCTTAATGTTATGGCGGAGCGAATATTGCACGAAGAAAGCGAAAACGATCTTCTAAACGATTCTGAGGCATTCGAAAATGTCAATAATTCTGGAAATGCTCCACAACCCACGTTGGTATTTGTTCTGCATTGTTCAGGATCTGAGCTTACGTACATCTTTACCTAGACGATCGCTATATGCCTTGACACGGAAAGAAATCACCAGGGGCATTGCGAATCGTTTTGTACACTCGAGAACATATATAATTCTTTACTTGACTATGGCCGCCTTATCGATAACTACCGTAGCTCTCAGTCTTGGTTCGGGCTGTCCTCCTGCAGCATTCTACATTCTCGAGTTCGTTATTAACTCCGCCATGATACTAGAAGTGACCATAAGGTTGGTGGCTTTCGGAAAAGTAATCAGAAATTTCTTTCTAAGACTCGCAAATATATCTAATTTTCTCTTCTTTCATAGCAATTTTGGAAATCACCATTTAACGTTATTGATCTCATTCTCACCATCCTTTGTGCCATAACGATTTTCGCCATAACACTCGTTGGGTGTGGAACTGGATCAAAAGCTGAAGAGCTTTTTGATACTCTTCTTCTTGTCGCCCGAAATATCTTGCAGTTTGTCCGTCTAGTCAACGTGACGCGGCAGTCAGGGCGCTCAATATTCTCCAGACCAAGGCCTATTGATCTCTCAGCTGCGGGATCACGAAGGTTGGACATAGACATAGAAGATGATGACGAGTGGGCAGGGAATGCGGGCTACAGACGCATACCAAATGGGGTGGTATTGGACGAAGAGGTTGGACCGGGGGGCATCGTTTTTGACGCTAACCCTGACCCAAGTCATAACCCATGGACGACACGCAATGGCAGCGGAGACGACGAAGATACATGGGCTAGGTTAGGATAGGCAGAGGGTTGCCAATATTTTCCAGATCGTGTCCAGTTACTTATCTATAAGCCAGCTATGCGTATCATCAACGTGTCATAATACTTAATACCTTGCAGTATGTATATATCGTCCAAAGTTAAGTTCGGGTGCACTCGAGCGACGGAATGGATGACTCTAAGCCACACCATTGCAATCCACCTAAAATTAGATTAGATTAGCTGAGAACCAGACTTTCATTTCCGTGACAACCAGTCACACATCCCATTCTTCCGGAATGTCGAAGAGAGTTTCCTCAGGCTCAGACAACTCTGTCAGAAGACCCAAGAAACGCGAATTTGCAGCCCCCATACCTGAAGATGAAAATTTACTCAGATCGCAATTATCTGCACCCTCTTCCACTTCATTTTCCTTTCGTGCATTGCCTTCAAAAGAGGCACCAAGCCTTGTAACGCTATGCATCCGAACATTCGTAACTAATCTTCAAGTTTTGTTTACTGAGAGAGGAAAAGATATGACACAGTATTGGTTAAAAAGGCTTCCCGAAGCAATTATACCCAAACTTTTTGCCATCTTGAGCGACACGCATCCTACCTTAATTTCACATGGGCTCATAGTAGCTGTACGCCCATCTCAATAGTTCATGGGTCTTACATTTGACGTAAATAAACAGTACTTTCTGAGAGGAGATCCAATTATCCTCTCCGGCTCAATACCTGGTGTTTCGTCTTTTACTATTCAGGCTTTGGCAAAAACGGGTGTGTATCCGAGAGAATGTCATTTGACCGACTTGGATAAAGTTCCGGACGATGTATTTGCTGGTCTGTTCTCTCAATTACCGCTGTGCGAAGTTGTGGTCCTTAAGTGAGTCTTATGGGTATGGGGCGTTTGCTGTTACTGAGCGAGTGCTAGGGGGTCCACAAAAGTCGGTAAAAGGTCTGTTGAAGCGATGGCAAACACATGCAAGCATCTTCGAGCGTTGAATCTGAACTTCACTTCTGCGACCCCGCCCTCTATAGCATATCTCACCTCCGAATGCTTAGAGCTAAACATTCTCAAATTGTCAGGAATACAATTAATCGCGAGTATCCTCGGGTCTTATTTTTATTATGGTATTAATAAACTGTAATAGAACGACAGCACATTCTCCGACATTTTACATATCGTTCCTCATGATGGCCGTCCGCTGCGTCAGCTTACGTGTCTCAAGCTTAAACACACGTTAATAACAGAACAGAGCTTGAAAAACATCGGCCTACGCTGCATTCATCTAAAGCGCCTTGATGTTTCTTTCACAAACATAAAGCATCCAACAGTTCTTTTTGATACTGGTGTCTTTATCCCTGAATTAGAAAAGCTATCCCTAACTTCCACTCCGTTGACGTTGACGTCTGCCTTCTTATCGAAAGTGATGGTTTCTACTTCAAAGTCCCCTCTGAAATTCCTCCGAATACTTAACATTGGTGCTATGGGTAGCTCGCCTTCGTCTCGAGTTAGGAGTGCACCGGACGCTTTGACACTCACCGACGGATTACTAGAATTATTAACCGATGTTTTGTATGAATGTAAATCCCTGGAAAACGTTAGTCTTGTTGGGAACTCCAAACTTGGTATGCGCTCGAAGATTTACTCCTCTCTTGCCCGCTTTATCCGAATGGTGGGCAGACGCTGCAAAGTAAGCTTTAGATCAAATATATCGCTTATAATCTATATGCATATGTTCTTCTTTTAGTTTCTCAATCTTGCGGCCATTTCGCGCCTGAAGTCATCAGATCTATCCGGTCTACTCCCCATCGAGGCTCCATCTGAACATGTCATTGAAGATCCAGCCGATTATGAACCGTCACCACTTCAGACCTTGAATCTCAATAACACAGATGTGGATGATGTCTCAGCTGCGTATATCGCGGCTTGTCCGAATCTTCGGATGCTGAGTATCGCAAGTACAAAATTTAATAGTCAGTCTGACGATTATCTGTCCCAACTTGAGCTCATAACTGGCGCCAGACGAATCGCTATTTCTTATCATAGATGCTTGTGAACAACTTGCAACGCTGGACTTGACAAGCTGTAGAAATATCAAGGTTGCCGACAGGAGAAGATTTTTTGAAGTATGATTCATGACCTAAAGCGACAAACGGACTAACATGCAGTGTAGGTTTGGCAAGATCACCACCGAACTAACTCCTAAAGCTTTCATTGTTGCACATCTCTCACTGGCAGCTTCCTTGTCATGGGTCAGACAGCTACTTGTACCATTCCCTTTTCGGTCATCAGGTCTGGATAACCCGAATGATTTCACATGGTTCTCGTTTTTGACCATATTGACAGTTTGCTATTGGCACTGCGATAAGTTGAGATGATATCTGATATCCGATTACTGAATTAGACCACCATGATTATACACCAATTACAGTCTCTGTCTCAGGATCTTTGTCCTACACTGTACGATAAAAGCAAAGAGGGAAAACTATTCTGTCAAAGGACGGATATTCTCTTCCAAGCTCAATCAAATGACCTGTGGAATCCCTTATACGCTCTTGTCACAACTACTCAACGTCTATAACCGCGTTCTTGCTCTGCCTTCGCCTGTACCCTCCCCAAGAGTTAATACGGTATTTTCAGAGCTCGTCTCTCTCTGTCTGCAAATTAAAATACCCTCGGACCATCTCACTGCTCACCTCGATGAAGCGTGTCAAAAGAGTAATACCAAATTCAATGCCCACTCACTTATTTCTCGTGCTATGGAGGCAGAAGGCTGCATGGAGCGTTATTGGGCGGGCATCCTGGCAATTGCGGACGATGTCGAGAGTGAAATGCGGTCCTTTTGGTACTGGGCCAACTATGCCACACTCACGAGGTACGAACTGGACAGTCTCAAAGCAGCAGGATGCTCGTCCTTCCGGAGGGTGGCTTTCGTGGGATCTGGACCTCTCCCACTGACAGCAATCTTGATCGCTCGCGAAACTAAATCACACGTTGTGCTTTATGATAGGGATTCAGAAGCAAATGGTTTGGCAGCGAGTTGGATCCGAAAATTACCCCAGAATAGTGGAGCGGAGCAGTTCTCTTTCCGTGACATCAACGTGTGGCATGTCACGCCTGAAGAGTTTGCCCACTACGACGTCGTATGGATTGCAGCGTCTGTTGGAATGGACGGGAAAGAGAAGGGCGCAATTGTCAGGCACGTCAAAAGGGGCATGAGACCTGGTACTTTCCTTGCTATACGTAGCGTGGAAATGGGGTGCTCGCTTCTTTATCCCGAAATTCAACATTCCGAACTCGATGATATCAATATCCTTCGACACGATGTACCTCCCCAAGGGGTTGTCAATTCAGTGATAGTGCTAAGGGCCTGAAAATGTGTCAGGCGTGGGACATTCGCAACTGGCGTTTACGATTGTTTATTCTTCATGGGCGTTCTGTACTACCTATCGATAACATAGTAAATCTATTAGAAGGCTTCGCAATCCCTAAAGCAGGGATATAATTCTGTTCGAGGTCAGGCGTCCCAAGGCGCAAAAGTGGTGTTGGCTTTACTTTTGATAATGCCTTACTCTTTTGGGTTGTGATACCATTCTGAGTATGATAGGACAGATCAATCAATGGACCGAATAACGTTTGTGAACGAAGAAGATACGCTGACGCAGATCGATCTAAGCGAGATATGGCATCAGAGAATCTGTCATCGGGGATAGATTCCAACTGGATACGATTAGTATATGTTGGGCAATTTCCATGAACAAGCTACCTTGGTTTTCGCGGACGTTATCCTTTCTGTTAGTGAGTTACTGTCCTCGCTCAGCTCCGGTTGTAAACGTAGAAAGAGTGTCATGTCCCAAAGGACCTGAAGTTGTTTTGAATGCCACGTTGTATTTTCTACAGATATGTTCTTTGCAACGGCCGACCCAAATGATGCAAGCAGTTTTTTAAGAATCTGCTTGGCAGCTATTTCGTGCTTTGGAAGACCAAGGTCATTGAGTGACGAGTTGATTGTCAGTAGGGCAGTCATGAGACAGCTTGACGGTTGGGTGGGTAAGGAAGCAACTGAAATGACCCGTCTATTAAGTCCTGTAGTAACGTGTATAATCAGCAACGACGTACACTGATCGTCAGTCGTGACGAACATCTCTTCGTATGCATGAAGAGCTTTCGAGACAGTTTTGCCTCGCCAAGAGTCAATGCATTGATCTTGCAAACGAAATAAAGTATGCACTAGTGCTATTTCATAGATTAAAATAGGTAACACTAGACACTAAAAAGGCATACTTTGATCAGATAAGGAGGCAAATTGCAGCGCTTGTAGAAATTGGGAACGCGAGAGATGATAGCACAACCGACCGATGAAGATATCCAAGTTATGGACATCATCAGCTGCCAGTTCACCTTGTACGAATGTCTCGAGAATCTCAGATAACCGGAGTGAGGACGATAACAAAGATTCTTTATATGATTCCATAACTTGCTGTTGGAGAGTTCTAAATAAGTAGGCGTTAAGTCCTTTAACCCGGCAAACAGGGAAGCCTTACTGTGTTTCATCGTTCGACTGTTGTATAATGTTCATATCCGCTTCGATTTCAGATGCTTGCGATTCAATGTTTTGTTGGACATCTAGCAAGAGCGGAGTTCGGCCTTCGATGCGATGTCTCATCGTAGATTTGTATCGGGGGAAAGGTGACATAGCTGAGCTGTCCTCTATTTCAGTAATAGATGGCAACTCTGACGAAGAAAACATTAGTGAAGATGGGTCTGCATCTAAAAGTAGTTAGCTTATAGCCAATAACAAGAAAAACAGAGCTTACCCAACGATCGAGCACTGTTATCCTTAACTGTTTGCAGGATCTTTTGCAAACTTTTCTGCACGATATTCTCTAAATTCTCCAGCCCCAAGTTCAAAAGCTGGATAATCCGCACTCGAACGCCATTATTCACCACATCTTGTAGACTTGTCTTTTCGGATTCCTTCAACCGACGGGCTGGTTTTAAGCGATCCAAGATTTTCGTTCTGGTTGACCATACTTCGTTGATATTTACTAACTCACACAACCAACCCAGAATTTTACCACCAAAAGATTCCAAAGCCATTTCAAACCAAGAGGTCAGTTTGGAATCGAGAACGAGAGGATCAACACGAGTACTAGGTGAAGTCGAGTCGATATAAGGTTTATATGTCAGTATTGTCCGGGGGAGTACTAAAAGGTGAGCCGAAGAAGGCAGAGCGGAAATTAAGGAAGAAGTTGTGATAAGAGGCTTGGACAGATCGCTTGATTGAAAATCTTCCAGATGTTGTTCAATTATAGAATGTGACAAGTCCTCATCCACCTGAAAAACGTCCCTGGCAATGCACATTGTACCGCACATGACTTCAACGACATCCAGAATAGTTTTTTGCAAGTTGTTGACGAAAACTTTGCGTTTTAAAAGAGCTTTGGATTTTTCTTGGGAGGTTATGGGGCTCGCGTGCAATTGATTGTTTAAAGAGGAATCAAGCATCCTACTTCGTTGAGACAAAAGAGTTGATAGGGTTTCGGTCAAAGGTATAGAGTTGAGGAGATGCAGGCTGAGCAAAGTCGTGCAAATCGTCTGCAAGAGTAGTGTTAGGAAAAATACGATGGAATTATTATTGATTCATACATCTGAGGACACCGAAGTCTCTTTAAGGGACTGAGTCGCTCGATGAGCAATTTGGGCACGAAACTGAGAAATTAAGTCCCATTGTCTTTGTGCAAGTGGAAACTGTGCCTGGATGAAAATGAGTAAAAGATTCATTTGCTTGGGGGAGTAATCGAGACATACTTGAATATTTACACCAGCCTTACTCCAAGAGACTTCTGCTAGGTTTTCATTCGTCAGAGCACGATGAACAACCCGAGACAACAGAAATAGCCAGGCTGCATTCAGATATTCCTTTCGTTCCAAAAACCGCCACAATGATTCGGGAGTATCAAGTAACAACTTTAAATGCGCCGCAAGGGAGCGTAGAACTTTGAGATAATGGTCTGGTTGTACTTAGAAGACCGAAACTGAGAATAAAATAAAAACAAACCTTCTGGCCCTTGTTCTGCAACCCGAGGTGGTTTGTACTCTTGCACTGAAGACGTAATTCTTTTCATTTGGTACAGAGAGTCGACAACTCGTCGGGAGGACTCGGCCATGGACATGATGGAAGTAGATGCCTGCAATAAATCACGATACCGTTCTCTGTACTTTCGAGATAAAAGATAAATCACAGTACAGACCCCAGCTGAACTTTGACGTACCCGACCATCAGCCTTAATTCTTCTTGCTTTGCATCAGCCTCAGCTCTAACAAATATTGCATAATCTTTTTTAGGGTAAAAAAGTATTTTATACAAACTTTAATTTGACCTGGATTGCCTTGATTTCGGAAACAGAGTATTTGACGAATAGGGTGTCTGGATGGACATTGATAAAATCAAGCTCTGGTGCCTTGATAGATTTCGGATGTACGGAATTTTGAGAAGACAGATTGGATATGATAGGACTTGTTGTTTGGAGGTTATTGCCTGCCAATGTGGTGGTCGAGGAGTACGACCTATTTCGCCGCTCGTTAACCATGCTTGAGCCTAAGCGCCGGACTTATGAAGTGGGACCTTTTCTCACCAGTACATCATCTCTTCTGCTGTTGAAAAAAATTCACGACTACATAGATCACTATTTTATATCATGCAGAAGATATATCTTATTTTCAACAGCCTGGGCTTGATTTCTTCCACTTCAGTTTGACATAAGTTCAGGTATGGATATAATTTTCACATTGTGGACCTTTGCCCCAATTATCGCAGGTTGGTCGATTTATGTGTTTTCTGCATCTCGAGGTTATAAGTAAACTCAAAATGCTAAATTTTCAGTGTTTCCGGAGATATAATTTGTTATCACTCACTTTACCGCGTCTTGCATATCTTGTCTGTCAAACAACTTATGAAGCAGACCCCTTGCTCGATAACGGGACTGCCCTGATTTGAAATGTTTGCAAAGAATCATGTTAGTCTCGTCAACAGCCACGCTTCCCCTTGAACTGGCATACATTTTTGTCGAAAATATTGGCTCGTGACGGTTTATGTCACGTACGAAACCACTCTTGTCTTCGACTCAGGACTATGTCCGAATATGACTTTCAGCCTGGGGGATCCCTCAAGCTTAAAGGAGTCCTCGAAGGCTCAATAAAGAAAAAGTGAGATCAGTTCCGTTGTATTTGCATCACATCGCTTATCACTTTGTATTCAGAAAGAAAAAATCATCTAAATCGAGAGAGAAAGACAAGGGGGATATTGCCCGGTCTCGTTTGCAAGAAACTGGTTCAAAAGCAATTGATGAAGGTGGCACATCCATATTAGAGGAACCAGAGGTCCCGATGGCTGCTGTAAATAAAACAGAAGCCGAGAAAAGATTTGAAGCCGCTCAGCGAGAAAGGGTGAGCTATAGCGCCGGCTGATATGCATGCGTTTCTCTTTTTGAAGTTTTGCACTTACGCCTCTACAGCTCGAGAAGAAGATTTCCAAAGTTGCTACCAAAACCCATAAAGAGCGTGTTAACGAGTTCAACAACAAGCTTGAAGCTCTTAGTGAACACCACGACATCCCCAAAGTAAGCACTCTTTTGCGCTTCACCCCACTGTCTCTGGTGTCCTTAGCCTCATCCCTTTTCCCCCCTAGGTTGGACCCGGTTAATACACTCATTGCCCTCTTTTTACCTTCCTCTGTATTATGTAGTCATAAAGCTTTGATGTCCTCTTATTTACCCTCTAATATACTCCTGTTTTTCTTATACGTCTTTGAAAGCACTACTTTGTGGGAATTTTAAAATGAAAAGCCGATGGATAAGGTTAGGAACATCTTCCTCAAAACGCCCATACCCAATCCTTGTCGGTGACCTACATCCACTCTTGCCAGCGACGAAAGTCCTCTCCTCGTTCATCCTCTCACATCTTACTTCCTCAACCATTTAAAACAAAATGGCACCCCCGAGCAGAGGCGATGAACCTAAGAAGGGTCATATTTGTCCGCCGTCTACTGCAACCCATCCAGCCGACCGTTGGGAAACAGCATTCATCTATTCTTTCATATGCAAATTCACCAAAATAAAACAAGAAGTAGAAGGTCTGGATGCTGTTTCAGAGTTAGTATTGGATACGATCTTGCTGGTTTACATCATGTCTAACTATTGTGCACCCGACGTCGTTATCCAGCTTGGAAGAGGCGCTTCTGTTCAATGAACCGCATCATATTCTCGAACAAACTCTTGCACGATTTATGCTCAATTTACGACCACAAACGCGTAATACAGGGTGAGTGTAACTTTCACGTGTGCGTTGCATCAGGCGGTTCATCCTCCAAATTCCTTCCAGTCCAGACATTATTTCGAGCACGGTATCAGCTTACTTCACGGAGATGTTCAGTAAAGGGGAAATATCCATATTCTGGGATGAAACCACGATGAGAAATATTGATCCGTTTGAAACAGCCGATTTTTTCGGGTTGGATTGGTCCATGAAGGTCTCTTTCCTTGTTTCTTTGGTATCTGTGCCACGCGTTAATCCCTTCCTTCATTTCGCGTTAGCTTCGTATCCTTCGCCAGCTCGTCGAGTGGCAACTTAGTCACAGCGCAGAGATTAAAGGTCTCATCGATCGTGCTTGGGGAGTTGTTCATATGAAGCATAAGAAAACAAACCAGGAGATTGCTCAAGAGGCACAGCAGCTCCCAGACGACGATCCGTACTCTAAGAAGAACATAATTATGGTGCCATTAGGGCAAGACGCGAGAAAGACACGATATTGGGCTGTTGATTGTGAGAAAAGTTCTTGTTTTCTCTTATCGGTATACCGTGTTTGTTCTCGACATAACCGAGTGACACTGGACGCGGGACGATAGTTTAATAATTTTTACAATCTTGTTTTTTTTTATGATCCTTTTCACTGAACTTGATCTCCTGATATTTCTGACGCGTTTTTGTTTTTACATTTAGCTTCTCCCCGGCTTTATGTGTCCACGAACCCATGGAAAGTTACTGCAACTTTTACCAAAATTTCCTCAACGAAAGAGGAGTATCTGAAAGTCATTGAGGACCTCAAAGAAAACTCACCTTCTCCTCCAAAAAGTGGGGCGAAGAGACCGAAAGCTGATGCAGCCCATTTTGCCTTAATCAAACAATTAGAGAGCAGAATAGAGCTAGTGGAACAAGAATTGCAGGTGAGCAAAATTCATAATGTTTTGAGATCATAATTTACATGAATTTTTCCACCTAGCGAATTGCCAAATCTAAGAAGAAACTGCTACAAAAACAAATAGCCGCCGCCCAGATTGCGGAAATGAGTCTGAGAGGCCCACGGACTCGCAGGATTTCAAAAAAACCAGACTATGTGTATTACAATGGTGAAGACGAAGTGAGTATCCCTATCTTCCTCTAAAAATCATCCTAACCGGCCTTTTAGGAAGACGAAGAGGAGGACTTCATTGATGATACTTATGAAGATCGTATGGATGATGAAGGAGATTTTATTAACGATGATGCTATGTCGGAAGACGATGAATATAACAACGGCCTCGGAAAATCTCGTGGTCGGCCGCGACGGGCGGCGGCTTTAGCTGGAGCTGAAAGACGTCGATCTAGTCGTGCAACAGCTTCCGGCAGTAAAGCTCTTGCTTCGCAGTCAGAATGGCGTGGCGAGCGGCGATCTGCTCGATTAGGAACCGCTGCTGATGACCCCTTCGATTATCAGCCTCCAGCCAAACGTACCCGTACAGTTAGCTCTGCCACACCTTCCTTGCACGAAGAAATTATGGAACTTGACGTTCCCCCAGATCCTCCAAAAGCCACGGCCCGGGCTCTTCGACCGAATGAAGTTGCTGTCCCGGAGGTTGCTGGTAAGAAGAAGAGCAAATACTGGTTCTATGCAGTTGAACCCATACCTGGCACTGTGATACCTGAAAAACCCCAAGAAGAATCTGAAGCTTCGAATGCTGCGTCTTCAGCAATGTTCACATTGAGCGCGAACGGGACTTCAGCAGGGAAGACAGTCATTCCAGCATCGACTAATTCAGAAACGGAGAGGGAAAGTGACATTACAGTAACAGCCACTGCGGAAAGTAGTTTGAAGAATGGCACCAATGGCACTGTGGATTTATCTCCTGTCACCTCGTAGCAAGAATGTCCTGAAGGAGTCATTCTGACTGTAGCATCGTTCCTTCGAATCTCAGCTTACTTTCAAGCTTATTTCCGTTTTGGTACTTTGTCAAGATCCCATTATTTCAAGACGCACTGTATTTTACAAGTATTTTACATTCACATTTTTAAAATAAATTTTGTATTTTCTACCATTATCAGTTCTTATTGATCTGTTAGAAATTGGCTAGAAACTTTCAAACAAGCGTTCGAACTCGAATCATTACGTAAACAGTAAATGCTCTCGAGCTTTTTCAGGTCCCAAGGATGCCTGCGTGTAACTAAACCACGATTTGCGCATCGTGAGATTTCCATTAACTCTCTTTCCAACTATACCTCCGATGAGCACGCACTTGCCAAACACTTCGACGAATTCAAAAATCCAAACATTGCGTCTGATGGGCCACGTTTTTCGACTGGTTTATTTCACCACCCCCTTCTGCGGCATCATTCCCAGTTCAAAGATGCAGCATCGTTAACATTGTTTCGAGCCAATAAACTAGTGGACAGGATTTGCAATGCTCCGTCATCTCCCTCAGAGCTGCGCAAAGTCGTGAAAAACCTCGACAGGCTAAGCGATACATTATGCGGCATCGTAGACCTCGCTGAACTTGTGCGCAACGCGCATCCTGATCCAGAATGGGTTACAAGCGCAAATGAGGCGTATGAAATGCTCTGTGAGTTTATTGCTGTTTTGAATACGCATACCGGTCTTTCAGGGGTGCGTAATTGTTCGTTATTCACGTTGATAGGACTCGTCGCCTTATCATTTTTGATTTTTTTTATAATCAGACTCTAAAAATTGTCTTGTCGGATGAAGCCATTGTTAACAGTATGACCCAAGAAGAACACCGGACTGCGCTCGGCTTTTGGCGGGATTTTGTCAGATCCGGGCTAGATCTTTCTCCGCAGAACAGAGAGAAGTTTGTAGCTCTATCATCTGAAATCATTTCTCTCGGAAGGACCTTTCTTGCCGAGGCAGGAAAACCTCGACCTCCTGCCGTACTACGACCGGGTGACTTTCAAGGAAACGATTCACAACTCTTTCGCCTGAAAATGAAGAGCCATAGAGAACCTGTGAAAGTTCACCCACATTCCCCCGAGGCTGAATTGGTGATGCAGAGTGCCAAAGAAGAACTTGCCAGAAGGAAGGTTTTCGTAGCTGGTAATTCAAGTTCGTCTAAGCAGCTAGAAAATCTGCATCGTTTGTTAAAGGCAAGAGCTGATCTAGCTCACATGAGCGGGAAAGAAAGCTTTGCACATATGGTTCTTGATGATAAAATGGCCAAATCTCCTGGTGAGGAAGAGTTTGGACTGGCTTTTTTAACGAGCTGAAGATTTCTATTTGTTACAGAAAATGTTCGACGATTCCTCGACACCAGAATGGCCAATCTGAGACCACGGGTGAACGAAGTTGTCTCTTCCATGGCACGGCTAAAGAAGCGGACACTAGGTTTACTTGAAACACCCCCAATATTGGGATGGGATAGGGATACCTTCACACCGCAACTATCGGTTGCTCCACACATTCCCATGCCAATGCTGACGCCAGGCAATGTCTTTGTCGGATTATCTCGACTGTTTCGCAATCTCTACGGGATTACACTACGTCCTGCTGAGATCCTGCAAGGTGAAGCCTGGCACAAAGATGTCCGCAAACTTGAAGTCGTTCATGAGGATCAAGGTTTAATGGGCTGGATTTATATCGATCTATACCGTCGTTCGAACAAGGCTACGGGCTCTGCGCATTACACTGTTGTTTGTTCACGGAGGACTGACGAAGATGATGAGCACGGTGACTTTACTGAAGAGGAATTATCCAAGAGTGTAAATCTTGAGGCCTTGCGGGAGATATTACCGTTCAATCGCTATAAGGTTAAAGGTCGTCCTGGAACATACCAACTTCCAAATGTGGTTTTACTGTTCGAAATTGGGCATCCTCTTACGGGGCGTGAGTATACCTTTCTGGGCTGGCATGAAGTTTTGACAGTATGTCATGAAATGGGTCATGCATTACATTGTGAGTGCAGTATGTTCTACCTCTGTTTCTTACTGGACTGATTATGAATCAGCCATGTTGGCGCTGACCGAATACCACAACATTTCCGGAACTAGATGCGCCACGGACTTTGTCGAATTACCATCTATTCTCATGGAATACTTCATGACATCTTCAGAAGTCTTGTCGAAGTTTGTTGAAAACTCCGATGGTCCCGTATATCCTTCGAATCCCGACACCAGCTTTGCCGTTCTTGATAGCCACACACAGGTTTTGCTTGCTTTGTTGGATCAGGCATATCACTCTGGTCTTGCGTTCGATTCCAAATTCGATTCTACAAAGACGTTCGCTGAGCTTCAGAATACCCATAGTCCGATACCATATGTTCCGGGGACATCCTGGCAGACCCAATTTGGACATCTGTTTACTTACGGTGCTACGTACTACTCATACATGCTTGACCGGGCTATAGCCAGTCGCATTTGGCAGCAGTTGTTTCAATCAAAACCACTTGACCGGGAAATGGGAGAAAAATACAAGCAGGAAGTCTTGATCCACGGGGGAGGTCATGATCCATGGGAAATGATAGCCAACGTTTTGGATACTCCGGAACTGAAGTACGGAGATACAGAGGCAATGCAGAAAGTTGGAGAATGGAGTGTCGCGGATGATGTCGCTACTACTGCTCGTTATTAATTCAACTGTTACAGCCCGTAAATATATACCCAAAATATGTATAATACATAAATGTTACGCAACAACCAAAAAGGGGCTAGTTGGAAAAAGACAGTGATATATGGAGTACATTCTGGGTATGATTGATAGGGTTATACCCGCACAGAACGAAAGAGACGCAGGGGATATAATTTATTCGTAAAGCGACTCGGTCAGTACTCGATGATCCATACACCCCGATCGGTGACTGCGCCTAGTATGCCTTCGGCATCGTCAAAATCCAAACATTGCAACATGTTGAGATCAACGCCTTCAGGCGGTGCTAACTGCTTGACATGAAACATACCATTTTTATGGTCTGTGAATAAGCCCATAAGACGCAATTGGGATTGACTGTCTTCTTCAATCCATATGGGAAAGGATCCATATCGGCCGAGACAGAAGGTGAATCGCACCCCATCCTCTCCAAACGGGACAATAGCTGAGCGACTCATATACTTTGAACGAGGAAGAGGAGTGCGAGATGTTTCAGCTGACGACTTAGTTGTGTCAGGAGTAGGAAATGGTTCAAATGTCTGGACTTTGATAGTACGACGTGATTCGTCATCAGGCATGGCAGATATAGAGAATAATGATATTGGGCGGCTGGAAGCAGAACGAGGACAAGTGTTTCTCCATATCTTGGAGAAGCGCGTCTGGTACGCGTTATCTAAACGATCCCCTCTTGTAATCAAAGTAGGGGTAATCTTGACCTGAGGTAAGGGATCGGCACTCTCAGTAGAGAATAAGGTATCGGGGACGGGGAACACGATAGAAGCCGGACTGCCACCGCGCTCCTCGTGTATGATTATTTGGTCCCCCACAACTTGCAAAGTCGGCCAGGTCTCTAGCTAATGCAAATTTCAGTGGGATAAACTTTTGCCCAAAATTGAGGACGTACGGGTATGATAGATTGAGGCAAATGGATCACTGCTGCTGTAGCAGTCCTCCAATTTGCAATCCAAACGACGAACTGGCTTAAAGGTTTATCCTCGAGGATGCATGAATAAGCCGCCACTACATCTCCCTCTAAGGACACAATCCACCATGGCTGGTCCCATGGAGAGGACATTATATGAACGAACTTTACACTCGGACCCGATTTAGCATCCTCAGCGACAACGATGTGCATAACGTGAACCATATGGATGTCGGAAGTTTCCCTGGTCATTGAATCATGAGCGGAGACTTTTCAAAGATTGACCTACATTGACTTACATGTCTTCGCGTGATTGATCAACAGAAATCGCCAAAACCATGCTTTTGCCATCTTCCACCACATCTACGTCAATACTATGTACCTTCTTGCCACCATGTTCACACTCCCCAACGTCTCGTCCGTCCCGTAAATCTCGACAAGTCAGCCTTCCTTTAATGGTAACAACCAGAAAGAATCTTCCACCGGGTAACAATCGCAACATCATAACGCTATCATCTTTTTCAGAAAGTTCTAGATATCGAGGCTGTTTGTGTGGGGAAGGACACTCGCTACGCCAGTTGTTTTCTAATCGGAGCCCACGTCGGCAGAATGATTGCAATTCTTCAGTGGAGAAACCAATGCGAGGGCGGAAAGGAGGAAGAGCTAGGGGGATACGGTTACACAAGTTGAAGGTAAACATATACCAGATATGGCGGGAGTTCGTAAAGCTGTATATACGACGGCTGACCTAGAGTAGGGTAAGCCTGGCGGACACCAGGGTACGTAGTTACAAAGACTTGCCGTTTGCAAAGAGAAAACATCTTCCATGTCCAAACGATAGCAAATTTCCAACAAAATGTCCTCGGGTAAATTGAGAAAGTTGCCCATGTTCGTTTCGAAAAATGACGAGCTGTCAGTAGATACTTCTCAGTGCCATTATGGCAGCGATTGTGACATGTGACATGTAACATACATTTGATGGTCACCCCGCCTGCTTCTGGAACGAACTCCAAAAAATTTTGCCCCAACCAATTGTCAAAGTTTTTGGTATTTTGCGGGGGGCCTCTCATTCGATTGTCATGCATACTGAATTATATCAACAGGTAGGTAGTTTAAAACTGCTAAATTCTCTTCGAAATTTTACTTAACCAAATTGTGACGTTATGAATAATACAGGAATTCTAAATAAATATCATGACCCTATTTCGCTGTCAAATACGCCTATAGAAGAACTCTCGGGACTGTTAATGAGATTTGTTGAACTCCATTCAGAAAGGAGGTTTCGCAGCTCTTCGGCAGCTTGGTCGAAGGATTCCGAGTCGGATGAGGACTCTGAGCCATAGAATTGTGTCTGACTGAGGAAGTCATTTGATGGTGGTGTGTCTCCGTCCCTTGCGATGTTCACAGAAGTATCTCCTGGTTCCTGACTCCCGCATCCCGGCTGTCGTACATCGCCTCCGCAGTGGACGTAATTGTCCGATATGCCTTTAATATACTCTTGCTGGTCGAACAAAGGTAAAGAGGCCACCTCAGGATCAGTCAAGATGGGTGGATTGTCGTTAAGATGTAACTCTTGCTCGTTTAATTCTGGAGACACCATGTTTTGTAGGAAAGTAAGAGATAAATCGAGCTCCTCGTGGTGTGTGTTGTCCGACGCCTCGAACAATCCATTTCCAGATAACCCACTCATAAATGAAGCCCAGTCAAACACATTGACGTCTAATTCCCATGATTCGTCAAATGGTGATATATCGACCTTATGTTGATTTGGATACGCTGCTTCGACCTGGCCTAAAGGTATTTCCTGACCGCTTGTTGTTGGAAAGCTGCTTTCGCTTTCTGTATTTATCGGTAGTGGAGTGTTAGCTTCTAGAGTCGTCGTTTGAAGGCAGTGATTCAGCTTGGACTTTTTTGATGGTATGAAGTCGTCTGTTTCGAATTGCGATCGAGAACGCTTGTTCGACTCGGAGAACATATAATTGGAAGGATCGGACTCGGTCCAATTTTCGAAAATTTCCGGGGAGGGTGTCATCGGCGAATCAAAAGGAGTCCCAAATGTGAAAAGGAGGTCCCATAATCCGAGAAGATTTGTCTCGGGAGATTCGAAAATATAAGTGTGATCTAACTCGTTCTCGAACGCGTTGATGTCCCTAAGTTGTTTCTAGTCCTTAAGTATCCAACTAATACAAAGAATAGGACTAACCTAAGGCGTTTGATCCCCGCAGAGTGTCCACCGTTTTCTGGTCCCGAAGGGGGTAAAGAAAATATGCTTTCTGGTTCGGAAAGCCCCTCGCTCTGGGAAGTCGAGATTGTCGAAGTCCGAGAGACGCATCTATACCGACCACGGGCTTCTGCTTCCCAGGCGTGGTCCTCCTCCCTCCCTCTTTTCTTACCCCCGACCCGGATCGTGGCAACTTGAGATGAAATTGTTGATTTAAGATTAGGGGCGTCGCCGGTCCAGGGGAGAGGACTTGAGTCCGATGTATTCGCATATGCTTGACTAGCGGAACGAAGGTTACCCTCTTCTTCTAAGGTGATTTCGTGTAGTAAGTTAGCAAGGTCAACCACCCAATCTCTGGGCTTGGATTGCTCTTCATCCCATGCTTTCACTTTAGTCTGCATCGACAGGATATTTTCAACAACACCTTGAGGATCATGCTTTCTCTTCGTTCCTCCGTTAACAAGGACATGAGTACAGGCTTCGACCATGGCCTTCGTGTCCCCTTTATAGTATTCGTTGCAGATATCTATCCACCCACTTCTTCGGCGGGAGTTTGTGAACCAATTAGAAATGGCGGTGAGAGTAACTTGTGAGCATGAGGCCTCGTCAACAATGGCTAGCTTCTCTTGGAGTGACGGATAGGGATTATGTAGATGATAATAGAAAAAGGAATAACAGTATTGACCAACGATAGACAGTGGTTTGGTATGGGAAGAGTTTGATATCTCCCTTGTAATTTTTGGCGCAGTAAAAGGATATGGACTGGATTCTCGTGAACGGAAGGTATTATCAGGGGAAGCGAATGCTCTCGTTGAATCATCGTGACTGGAGAACGAGCTCGATTTTCGATATGGTAGTGGGTATAATTGGGGTTGAATATCAATCTGTAAATGTTTGTGAGACTCTCTTATGGCACGCTATTTTCTTCTCACCATTGTATATTCCTAGGGTGAAGGCTCAGATTGCAAGAAGTAAACAGGGTCAAGTCGCATAGAATTGTCGCAGGAAGGCTAGCTCGACACGATTCAAATGGTTAAGCAAGAAGGTATCAAAATATTGTAGAACAGAAATTTCACAGGGGATTTTCTAATGGAGGTGGTTAAATTGTGAGAGTTTGTGGTTTGAGAAAGAAAGGGAAAACAGAGTCCTCAGTTCACGGCCCTTCTATCCGATCACTAGAAATAAAACCTGGGCTGCGATACCTCGGAACCAAATTTTCAGCTGAATATCTAAAGGAAAGAATGAACAATACACGAAAGATCGTGTTCGTATTTTCGGGTCATGGAACGGAATCAAAGTGTATGTTTTTGGTTAATTGATTTTCACATAGTACAGTTGTTAGAAAGCATGTCCATTCCACCAACAAAGTGTAATTCAATTTACAACCCATTAAATAATCCAACTTTGTTCATGAGTCGGAATCCGCTGAATATGTGGGGGTGTGGGAAGTAGATCCAGAAACTCAGAACAATGGAGGAGGACAATAGGGTACCCTCCATTAAAGTTTGCTTCCGTTTCGCATATATCCCGAATTCGCAGAAACGGTACTTGTGATACACGATACAGCATAATGATACATAAAATCCTAGGATTTTATGTTTTATTTAATATGTTCACGAATTTGTAGTCAAAGTGATCAATCCAGTCATTAAGCTTTTCCAGGAAAAACTCATTAATATACTTAGTCATACTGTTGCCGATTGTCTAGCGAGGTCCAAAATCCGAGATCAAGGCGACGCTGCTGCTTGTCTGTGTAGCTCAACATAAGCACCTGAATAACGAACGGGCAATTTAGTTTTTCCCCTAGTTTGTCAGAGTCACTAACCTATATCAAAATTCATTTTTTCTTTATGAGCTAGCCTTTCTTTTGCACGAGGTTTATGAAAAATAGGAAAATATATTGATGACAGGTATACTATGCGCTGAATTACAATGGAGTGATCTTACAAAATGAGGTTGATATCGTGTCATGGCTTATAAATCCTCAGAAGGCTGATTACTAATAAAAGAAAAGAACAAAAGCTCATCCAAGAATAAATTAGATTCGGGAACATCATTGACGTTGGAAGGAATTTCCGTCAATGGCTCTTGAATCAAGCTTTCGCTCTCTAGTGGTTCCACGGGCCCATGAAGTTCTGTAATTCCAAAATTACACCCTGCTGTTTCTTCAGGAAATGGCAATTGCAAAAAGTCATTTGCGATTTGCGCAGTGCACATGATCTCGCCATGAGATGGAAGTGCGCTGTCTTCATTTTCAGGACAAAAGAATCCCAGCAGATTTTCCCAATCAAACACCTCAAATTCGGTTTGCCCAATTTCAATGTTCGAGTCAGATGTGGCGGGTATGAGCGCAGTTCCGTCGAGAAGCTTGGTACCAGGCAAACAAACAGAAGGCGGTGTCGCTGAAATCTGCTGCAACAATTCCGAAATAGAGTCGAGTTCCTCGTTCGACATTTCCGGGACAGTAAAGTTCAACGGAGGTTGACTAATGCGTTGTGTCGAATATGTGTCTAGGTTATCGCTTGTGGATGCCTCGACGAATTGGAGTAAAGATATAATTATTGATTCCTCCGAATCAACAATATCGGACAAACGCCTTCGTTTCGTGGTGCACTCCTCGGTTTTGTTTTCGCTGGTGCCAGATCCGAAGTCGACATCAGTCCAAGTCCGCTTCTTCTGTAAAGACTGTGAGTCAATTGATTGATCATTCGACGTCATCGCAGATTCGTAGTCTTGTAAGAAACCTAAATCTTGCAAGTCCCAAGGGAGACTAAAAGTGAATGAACCGCGCGTTGGAGTCATATCGCCACCGAAAACGGCCTGAGCAGATATATCCTCTTGCATAGATGGTATCTCAGGATTCGTGAGTGCTAATGGAAGGTCAGGTTCTGGAGAAGAGGTCTGAGACCTGAAAATATATCAGAAAATTTGAAAATATGAATAGACTAAAAATTCTTGAAGTACCTTTGTCGTTTAGCGGGACGTGTCAGATCAGAATCTTCATCCCCGTCGGTTGAATTGGACCAGCTTAAGGAGGGAGTGCGAGATAATTGAGAAGCGGAATCAGAGTCAGTTGGGTAAGAGGTCGTGGGATAGGAGTGTAAATTATCATCGTTCAGAACCCTGTCATCGTTGAAGTCTAGAGCATCGGCCTTGCGTTTCGAATTCGTCAGGCGGCTAGGGGATGGGTTCACGTTCGATTGTATTGATGACGGTTCCTCAAGTACCGGAAAATTTGACGACTTTGTGCCTGTTAATATTTGATAGCCAATTTCTATGAGGGATTTATCTTCAAGTGAGTACGAATCAAGTAATTCGCATAATTCGACGACCCAAGGACTCGGATCTGTCTGAGATTTATGCCAGTTTTGCACCTTTCTCTGCATGGATAAGATAGCGTCGACAGCAGCCTGAGTTAGCGAAGGACGTGGAGCGGCGTTTGACATGTTTTGATCGAGTACCCATTCACAGGCGTTCACCATGCTTCTGGTATCTCCTTTAAAAAACTCGTTACATATGTCCATCCAGCCGCATCTTCTACGGGAATTGGTAAACCAATTCGAGACATTTGTGAGTGATATATCCTGTAACCCGCTCTCTTTCAAGAGGGCTTCCTTCTCCGCTAATGTGGGATACGGGTTGTGTAGATGGGAGAGGAAGAAAGGGTAACATATTCGGGCTATTGGAGAAAGGGGCTTGGAGCACGAGGGATGAATATTGTGGTATCCGTCTTCGAGAGCCTGATGATTCTGAATGGGTGATTTGTATTGCGGGTATCCAGCATCGAGGAAAGATGTTGAGGGTTGACGAAATTCCTGCAAAAATGATTTACTCGACTTCTGCAGAGAGGAGTCAGGCAAAATTAAAACCAGGTTAAAGTGAGGGGACATACCATGAATGCGAGAGAACAAGGGATTTCAGCAGGTTGCGATATGTGGTAGTGGGGAACAGGGATTTTGACGTTGTGGAGGGTTCAAACAACGGTGTGGGATATAGTATCAGTAGATAGATTCTGGGGGGGATTGTAATTCGGACGCGTAAAATAATAGGTTTGGGTAGTTTTGAGGATAAGAAAAGAAAGATAATGAACCCAGAATGCTCGTACTAGAGGTTAAGCGAGGAACAATAGAGATATCGCAACAACTTTAGGTTTGCTTCCGTCGAAATCCCAAAAAACGGACATTGCCTCCACATCGTGATTGGATGGGTTAATTTTAGCGAGCTCCCTGCCGAAGGCGAATCTGAACCCGAGCAACTGGCTCCCATTGTTCGTCTTGCTCACAGACTCGACATTCAAATATTCAATTATTCAATCTGGTAATCCATATGCGTCAGTGGTAAAGAGGTAATCGCGACACATTCACTAATTGTCGTTCTACTGGGTTGCCTAAGTTGAATGCATAACAAATAGTTTAAAACGTTAGCCCCCCCGGTCCTCATATTGGAAGTTTGGAACAGCAACCAGGGCAAAATCGCGATATCACTGTGACGTAATTTATACTCGCCGACGTGTCAAAGCTTCATATTTTAGTTATCTCTAGCTAAAAAATAGGGATTCCAAGACAAGAATTAGGCATTCTATTGATAACCACGCAAAACCTTGCAACATGGTTGTATTCAACCAACATTCAACCAACATTCAACCAACATTCAACACCATCACTCAACCATTTATATCAGAACCTCGTTTAGTGCCGATTTACACGCCCAGCGAGAAATAGCACCATTAATAGGACCTATGGATTGGGCTCTGAATCGCCACCAATTTGGTACCATTTCAGGACTGACTTCATTTCGTTTTGGCTAGCTGAGACTAGCCGAGACTAACCGATGCGATGACATAAGACATTGGTACTGAAATTCGATACATAATCCATAGGTCCCATTAATGGCGACATTTCTCGCTGGGCGTGTAGGTTATAATATTGACTGGACGTGTGTGACTTACAAAACACGCACATGCACATATTCTTGACGAATTCCCGACAAGTAATCTAATTGTTATTAAAAGACTGAGGCTGCCGGAAAACTAAGAAAGTTTCTCAACGTCCGCTGAGTTCGCGCACGCTGAACTATCAGAACGGACAACGGTATCAGGCCGAAACACGCTTCCTTAATATCACCAATAACAATTACTGCAGCAATAACGAGCCTAATACAGACCGAAAACAGAGCGTACTGAGTTGACAGGTCGAGGTTGAATAATACTTTTGGTGGACAAGGATGATTTACTTGAGTAACCAAGTCCGAGTCCGTGTTCCTTCGTCGGCATAGGTGTCCTAGTCCTCACGCACGCGTTGTATGAATTATTTAGCTTCAGTGTACAATACATGTCTAGCTTGTGATAGCCTGATTGATAACGAATTGATTTACCGCTACTATTTGAGAGGCTACGTATGTAGGGTGCCCGTGCCATACTATGAGCTCGCATGTGATAGCCTGTGATATGATTTCAAAGTGTGTTTTAAGCTCAGGAGTAGCAGATGAAGCAATTTTCAGAAACGTGAGCAATCCAAGCGCATCGTGAAAATCGACTTGAATTCAATCATATTTGTGACGATGAAATAGGTGTTCAACTGAGTGAACTGTAGGTACTGAGTGAACTGTTCGAATTTGAGCGCCAAAACAAAAATTCTCAGGCTTCGGAGCCTTCCACAAAAAAACCGAATGGTACGATCGCTTACTTACTTGTCGTTCCATGTTTTTTTAAAAAAACTTTTGAAGGACTCCAATTCATCCATCTCCACTTTCACCTCAACTTCAGCTTTCTCATTCTTCGTCCGGGTAAGTTCCCGTTTCCTGTTTTTATCATAAGGATGCAAACTTTCTTCCATGACGTGCCTTGCACACTGTATGTACTCCTTCGTGGAGTCCATTCAAGTCACTGATTCAACACGCTCTTTCTTCAATGTTCATTTACTAATTCACGATACGCCATTAGAATGTCCTCCTCCGATGCTATAAAAGACGGGCGGGTCGGCTCCCGCATTCAAAACTACCGAGGCTTCTGGGATGAGAAAGACCTGAGCAAGGACAAGAGCGTCGACTCCCGTGTCGAGAACTACACAGAAGTTATAAATGGTGAAAAAAACAAGTCTTCTCTCGCGGTCGCACATAGCTCTTCTTCTACTCACGTCAGTCCGTATGTAGGTTATTATGATGGTGCGACTGAGCTTTACGAATGGGGTTGGGCAGCCTGTTTCCATTTTTCTCGCATATACAAGGGCGAGTCTTTCTATCAGTCGGTAAAATACCCTTTCATTTTGTTCCTGTGCAGCACTCTCTTAATTATTCAATTCGTTTTGCAGATTGCCCGTCACGAACACTATCTAGCCAACCAAATGAACATCAAGGCCGGTATGAGAGTTTTAGACGTCGGCTGCGGTGTAGGTGGTCCGGCCCGTGAGATTGCGCACTTTACGGATGCCTTCATCACCTGTGTCAATAACAATGATTTCCAACTCGGTCGAGCACAAAAATATACGATCAAAGCTGGTCTTCAGGATCGTATCAAATACGTAAAATGCGATTTCATGAAGTTATCTGAGAAATTTGGAGAGAATAGTTTCGATGCTGGTACGAGTTTAACGTTTCTGACCGCGATGCCCTTTTCGTAGTCTAACTGTACCATTTTTCCCTCTCTCTCTCTCAGTTTATGCTATCGAAGCAACTGTTCATGCTCCTTCCTTCGAAGAGGTTTACGCTGAAATCAAAAAAGTCTTGAAACCAGGAGGTATCGTAAGTTACCATATATAAAACTAAATGCGTGTCATAATCCTAACCTCGTCCTCTACTTCACACAGTTCGGCGTCTACGAATGGTGCATGACAGACGACTGGGATCCCTTCAACCCCGAGCACAAGGAAATTGCCCACCGGATCGAACTAGGAAACGGCATCCCCCAAATGCGAAGTGTTTCCACCGCACTTCAAGCCGTCGAAAACGTCGGTTTCGAACTTGTCCACCACGAAGATCTCGCGGCACGGGATGACAAGATCAGATGGTACTACCCTCTAGAAGGCGATCTTACCATGGCACAGACTTGGTCGGATCTTTGGGTTTGTTTCCGTACTACTAAAATTGGGATTATGATATCCATGTCTATGGTGTGGATAATGGAAACATTGGGTATTGCTCCAAAGGGTACACACCAAGTCGCTCTTGCTTTGATTATTGCGCTGGAATCATTAGTCGAGGGTGGGCGAAAGAAGGTAAGAAGATCCTATGAGAGATTTTTTTTTTTTTCGAAAAACTGATAAATTGACATTTTCATAGCTGTTCACACCCATGTTGTTGATGATTGCACGAAAACCAGAACAAGAAGCGACACAATAGTTTTTTAAGCTCGTTCTTTTTTTTTATTGTTGCGTTTTTTTGATACCCCATACACGTAATTTCGACATATTTTTGCGTATGCAATGTATTTCACTATCCTTATCACTAAAAACAACACTACCATTTTTTGTGCCAATATGTCGGTGAAGAGGCTAGCGTGTGGAGCAAGTTTGTAAAATATATATTGGAGAAGATTCGAAAGAAACATGTTTTTTTCCAACGGTCCCACTCAGTTCTCAGTTCTGCTCCGTTAAAGAGTCCGCATATATAGAGGAAGGACAGGGCACTCTTCTTCTACATCTCACGACTCGGGTAGTGCAATGTTCTCGCCAAACAAAAAAAGAACAACTTCGTCTGTAAAGATGAAATCTTGAAAATAATACAACCATCAATGGAGTAGATCATATTTCTGCCATTGTAATCAAACTCCTGGATCATGCCGTTGGTGCAAGTGCGGATCGACCAGTACAACGTGATGGTTACTGATCTCGAGGAAAGGCATTGGCTATGAGAATCCAGGGTAGCCACAACAACAACAGTTATTATTATTACACCTGGTCAGTGTATTCCTAATATGCTCGCGGCCGGTGAACCAGGTTTTGATAGATTTTCAGTGTGGATGTGAGAATAAATAAGCCATATTTAGAAGATTTTAGACGAAGTGATACATAGAGTTCGTAGTTTCTTGGCTCCCCCCCCCCTAAAAAGCAGACTTGGATTTGAGTGCATTGCAAGAAGCTGAGGGGCTGCCACAGGCTCCATAGGCGAGCCAGTGCGGGTATTGCCGATTGAAGCACTGGCTCTACGTCGAACTCCGAGTCGTCAATCATTTAATCATTAATCATTGTTCAACTGTGTACACGCTCAAGCTCCTCTTTTCTTTCTCGCGCTATACGGACTCGGCACAGCCATTGCACGGTACATTAGTATACTACCAGCGGGTCGACAAAACTTGTTCGCGTCTAGAATCCACCGATCGCCCTCTTTTTTTGTCGAAAAAACAAAAAACAAAACCTCCGCAACATCAATGTTTATGATCCTCAATTCAGCTCAGATCTCAATAACAGTCCACACAGATACAGTCTTAGCATTTCCCACACTGTCAAAAAGAAGAAAGCTGGCATGGAACATATTAGTTAGCCGGTTTTGATTCCTTCAAGTTGAGCTATCGTCTCTTCGAATGGCAGTACACATTCCTAGCCCTGTTATCTGGTCGCACGACATGGCAACCACTTTGTTTTTTTTTTAATTATACGTTTCGCTCGTTCAATCCTTATAAAGGCAGGATGGTCCCTCCCCAGTTGATCGTCTATCATGCTTAATGACTTTAGAGTTGACTGGCGATTGAGATGTTCTCAGTCGTTGATAATATTTTAATTACCGAGACATATAGAGTAAGTTCCTCTCCCGCTCTGGATCTCCCTTCTCTTGACGGTGTGTGTGTGTGTGTACTATTTTCTAGTTTTGCAATGGTGAGTGAATAACCGCCAAATATTTCCTGGTCAAGCGCTAACACTCAAAAAAGTCGCGAGCTTCGCTATTGCAGTAAGTTATTTTACATAGATCCGATTTCGTTACAACTGGCATTCCTTCCGACGCAGGTTACCGACTACTTTCTCTGCCTTCCCCAAGAAATAGAGCTCATTTGGCCTACACGATGGAGTACAGGGAAGGTATTATACATCGCGACTCGATATTCCGTGTTCATGGACAGCATCTTACTTTTGTATCGTACGTACATATTCAGCGTCGATACTGTTGTTGCTAATGTGCATATGTAGTCGCCTCCCCGAATCACTCAGTTTTAGCTTGTCAACGTGTTTTCACGGCATCTGCTTGTATGTATGCTCCTTTCCCCACCTTTTTTTTTCCTGTCTCAATGAATCCACGTTACAAGGGCTCATCATCATCGGAATGATCATATCAGAAAGTATTATCATTTTCTTAGTCTCTGAGCCAACTCAATATTAAGCTAACATTCTTCACACTGCATAAGCTGTTCTGGTCTTCCGAACATGGGCAGTCTGGGAACGAGACCTCAAGTTATTTATCATTCTACTCATCGTTCTACTGAGCGGCACAATTCTCGGTTTCGTATTCGCGCGCACCAGTCTGTCTCCTATGGAATGTACGTATACCCTCCAGGTTTTTCTATCGACTATTTCACTAGTGCTGACCTTTTTTTTTCCGTTTTATTAATATTCACAGTCGGTGCGGCTGCAGAAGGATACCCACCCGGATGCTGGCTCGTCGTGTTTGTGCATCCCATTATTATATTAGGCTATAGCATGATTCTCTGTTTTGAAATCAGTAAGTTTTAAGTTCCGATCTCTTTCCGTGTTGAAGAACGTTTTATTTACTTAAACAGTTATCCTTCTGCTCACGCTGTACAAGTGCCGACAAGCTAGTCCGTCATTAGACTATTATCTTCCAGAACAAACATTAACCCCTTCTTTTTTTGACCAGTTATATCGAAAAGATCAAAACTACTCATAACATTACATAGAGATGGTAATTATTCAAACAAAAAAGGCTTATAGGTCGCTGCTAACGGGAAGTTGTCTAGCTATTTTGTATTGCTTTTTCATCGCTGGTACGACGACACCTTATACATTTCAATATCCACGAGCTTGAATCTCATTTTCCAAATCAAGTCTGGTCACTAGCCAATATCGTAAATCAAGTCATACCAGTGCGTAGTTATATGTACCTCGAACAACCATCTTTTTGAAGATTTTGACAACTACCAGTCGGCACATGCACCATCATTCGAAGAGTAAGTCCCCTCCCTCCGAGTTCTTTCATAAAAAAAAAGAAAAAAAAAACTTCTCAACCCCCGATCAACCTTTTTTAAAATTTTTATTTATTTTAGACTTCAACGCGTTATTCACTCGGTGTTGACTGCTCGAATTCTACTCAACATCCGAGAAGCCGTTCGCGCGAGTGAAATAAAATTGACTCAGAGCACATTATCTTGGGAAGCTGTCGATACCAATGCCAATGCCAGTACAGAGCAAGAACGAAACGAAAGTGGTGCTGTACCAGGTCCAGGAAGAAGATTATCCGCTATAAGCCGATCGAGGAGAAGATCGAGGTCAATTCGGAGGCAACAGTGGAATGTCAACGACTCGTCTCGAAATGGTGGTAGTAGTGGGATTGGGAGATATTTAAGTGCGATTTTGGATTTTGACGAGGAGAGTTGGACGCATGATGAGGAGAGTGCGAGGTGGCTTGAGAATGAGGATCAGGAACAGCATATTGAGATGACTCCTTTGTCGCGTGCGAGGAGTCCCAGTCCTAGTCAGGCTCCGGATATGCCGGGACCGTCACGGTTGACAGATGTTCAGGTAGTTTGAAGAGAGTTGTAAAAAATCACGAATAGCCCGATGAGCAGAATTTGAATATTAATTCATCAGCAGTGAGAAACATGGAGGAAACGATAGGAATGGGGCACGTACATATGTACCCTCATCTTAACTGAAAGAGTTATGAATTTACCAATGCGGTCAGACGACGGAAATATTTGTTAATTCATTCCATTCCAGTCAGCGGAGGATGACCATGAGAACGCTTTACCCCAAAGGATCTATCGAATTTTTAATTTTTTTCATCATGCACGACGAGATTCGATGTTTCAAAAAAAGCCAATTGTAATATTTGCTTCTAATGGGGAGATTGTATCTCGTGAATTCGAATCCGGTTGACCTCCATATGGATATGGTTCCATGAGAAATCGGGAAAAAAAAAAGGAAAACTGAGGTTTAAGTCAGGCCCAGGAATTTAGAATTATGAAAGAGCGCGCGCGCGCGAAGCAACACTGATGCATCATGCCAGCGAGTGATGATGCCGTGCTGCGAGTTTTTCTCAAAAATGGTGGGCGATCTACGTTGTGCCCACGAATCGATGATGGGATTCGAGATAATAAAGATAATTAAAAATAGGTCTAGACACAGGGACGTGCGATTTTCAAGTTGTGAGGGGAGCGCAGTTCCGTTCTCAAATCTCCCATGATGGGCAACACTACATCAGTGATAAGTAGCATACGCGCGAAAGGTTCAATAGACTATTCTTTTTTACCTCGCAGATTTTTGAATATTAAAAGCTCTGAAAAACGCGAGAAAGAGGAAGAGACGGATCTATTAAGTCAAGATAGATATGGTGTAAGCTATTGAGGAGTAAATACATCCGAGTCAGCCGAGGCCGCCCGAGCGGCATTTGCCACGCAAACCGAGTAACGAGTTTGCACCTCACCGGCCTCACCTTGTACTTCCCGTGATGACATTCGTTGTCTCGCAGCTAAACAATTACCAGTTACGAAGGTAGGGAGCGAGTGATAGCGTCGGTAATTACCACTGTCACGTTTTTCCGGGTTTTTTTCTCGCCGAATTTCCACTGCCTGGTTCGAGTTTATGGCGATACCAGTTCTGTGCAAAAAAAAAAACAAGGGAGTATTTTTCATCGTTCGTATGGCCATTCCGTTTTTTTACTCGATTAAACTAAACCTTTTTAATGACAATCTCGCTTTCCGACAGTATGGTTGGGGCTGGAGGTGCAGCGGTGCCCCGTGGTGGTATCGGACGAAGCCTGGGCCCATTTAACCGGGTTACTTGAGCTCGTCGATGACTCGGGGTAGTAGTAGAAGGTCGAGAAGACAATGAAACGTGGATGAGTTGACTGGTAGTTCGAGTTCTGGTGGGCTGAGGGGAGAGGGGGCATCACGATCCTGACTTGGCAGCTGAGTATATTGAGATGAGTACCCGAAGTGAACAGTCGATCGTCCAGGTGGTCATCTTGAGGTCTCTCGGCTAATGGTTAGGTGACTGGACCCCATATTGAGATGAGCATTCTATCACCGCCGTCGAATATGGATTCAAATTAATAATAAAAAATTGAATGAAAAATCATCGTGTCGAAATTGCATGACTGTCAATGATGGGATAATCTTTAAGCTCTTCCGGGATTAATGCGTGTGTATACATACATGGAATTCGCAGTTCCTTGGGTCACTGGCACATGCCATTGCTCGTGTCTCTCCCCTTAAAAAGCCGACTTGGATTCGATTTCAAAGAAAAGTAATGGTCGTGTCTATTGGCGAATGGCAGATGCGATTACACACTAATCTACAAGTTCCAAGTCCAATCTTTACACAACCACCCAAAATCAACACCCAACACTCAACACTCAAACTACCTGAACATCCGGCGTATCCGGAGCCTCAGGCTGACTCCTCGCACGCGACAAAGCAACCATCTCCATATGCTGCTCCTGCTCCTCATTCTCAAGCCATCTCGCACTCTCCTCATCATGCGCCCAACTCTCCTCATCCAAATCCAAAATCGCACTTAAATATCTCCCAACCGGGCCACTACCACCACTCCGAGACGCTGAGGAATCATTGACATTCCACTGTTGACTCCGAATTGACATTGACCTCGATCTTGATCTTCTTCTCCTCAATGATCTTCTTCCTGGACCTGGTACAGCACTACTTCCGTTTCGTTCTTGCTCTGTACCGGAATTGGCATTGGCAGGTTCCCAAGATAATGTACTCTGAGCCACTTTCATTTCACTCGCGCGAACAGCTTCTCGGAGGCTGAGTAGAATTCGAGCAGTCAACACTGAGTGAATAACGCGTTGCAGTCTAGAAAGAAAAGGTTGGTTGAGGGTTGAAAAGATATTTTCCTTGTAATTCGGACAGAGGGACTTACTCTTCGAATGATGGTGCATTTGCCGACTGACAGTTGTCAAAATTTTAAAGATGGTTGTTCGAGGTACATAAATATAACTACGCACTGGTATGACCTGATTTATGATATTGGCTAGTGACCAGACTTGATTTGAAAAATGAAACTTCAAGCTCGTGAATGATGAAGTTAGATATGTAGGTGTCGTACCAGCGATGAAAAAGCAATACAGAATGGCTAGATAAACTACCGGTTAGCAGCGACCTGTAAGTCTTTTTTGTTTGAACAATTACCATCTCTATGCAATGTTATGAGTAGTTTTGATCTTTTTGATTTGACTGGCCAAAAAAAGAAAAGGGGGTTAGTGTTTGTTGTCCGAGTTCTGGAAGATTTATTAATGACGAACTAGCTTGTCGGCACTTGTAAAGCGTGAGCACAAGGATAACTGTTAAACAAACAAAACGTTCTTCGACATGGAAAGAGATTGGAAACTCGACGCTTACTGATTTCAAAACAGAGAATTATGATATAGTCGAATATAATAATGGGATTCAAAAACTCGACGAGCCAACATCCAGGTGGGTATCCTTCTGTAGTTGTACCGACTACAAAAAGCGGGAAAAAAAAAGGCCAACATTTAGTGAAATAAATGAATTGATAGACAAAGCCTATCAATGGAGGGCATCGTATGTACATACATTCAACACGAGACAGACTGATGTGCGCAAATACGAGAGAAAAAACCGTACCGCCCAGTAGAATGGTGAGTAGAATGATAAATAACTTGCGGTTTCGTTCCCAGACGGCCCATGTTCGGAAGACCAGAACAGCTTATGCAGTGTGAAGAATATTAGCTATTATTGAGTTGGCCCAGAGACTAAAGAAAATGATAATTACTTTCTGATATGATCATTCCGATGATGGTGAGCCCTTGTAATGTGAATTCATTGAGACGGGAAAAAAAAGGGGGGGCAAAGGAGCATACATACAAGCGGATGCCGTGAAAACACGTTGACAAGTTGGAACTGAGTGATTCGGGGAGGCGACTACATACATACATTAGCAACGGCAGTATCAACGCTGAATATGTACGTACGATACAAAAGTAAGATGCTGTCCGTGAACACGGAATATCGAGTCGCGATGTATAATACCTTCCCTGTACTCCATCGTGTAGGCCAAATGAGCTCTATTTCTTGGGGAAGACAGAGAAAGTAGTCGGTAACCTGCGTCGGAAGGAATGCTAGTTGTAACGAAATCGGATCTATGTAAAATAACTTACTGCAATAGCAAAGCTCGCGACTTTTTTGAGTGTTAGCGTTTGACCAGGAAATATGTAGTGTTTATCCACTCACCATTGCAAAACTACACATACACACGATGTCAAAAGAAGAGAGGATTTAGAGCGGGGCGGGGCTCACTCTGTATGTCTCGCTAATTAAAATGATATCAACGACTGAGAACATCCCAATCGCTAGTCAACGCCCAAGCATAATAGACTATTCAAATCAACGAGAGGGGGGTGGGGGAACATCCTGCCTTTATAAGGATTGAACCAGCCAAACGTATAATTAACAAAAAAAGGTGCGCCATGTCATGCGACCAGGGGTAGAAACGTGTGCTACTAGAGAGACGATAGCTCAACTTGAATGAATTGAATCCGGCTAACTAATATGTTAAGTTCCATGGCAGCTTTTTTTTTTGACCTTGCCACTAGTGACAGTGTGGGAAATGCTAGGACTGAAAAAGTGAAGAAGGGGTGGAAAAAAAGCCGTTCATGAGTTTATATAGCCTTTTTAAAACATCCCATAAGGAGATAAAGGGGAGTTGCACGAGCAAGTTAAAAAAGAAGGTTTTGAGCGCTGAACGCGTTGGTGAATTTTTGGAAGCAAGTTGGCCAAGCCCTGCCATACGCACTGCTATTGTTGGAATGGAAGACGCTGCAGTGGCTGGCGCGTAGAAGCGTTCCGTTCGAATTTGAAAGGGACCGGGGGGGTCAGTTTATCAATGAAGAGTGGGTTATTATAGTGAGCTTACAATTTGCTCAATAATATAGACAATGGATCCCGAGCGCTGAATTTGAAAAGAAAATGGAGATTCCTAATGAGGGGTGCCATATTCTATAAATACATGTGTGCAAAACGGTGAGAATTCCGCTCGAAGCTGAACTTGTAACAGAAGAACTTCAAGTTACGTCGCCCGGCATTCGTTGAAATTAAATACATGGCATAGCTGATAACAACTCCAACTCAATGGTTGCAGCCATCTGTAGTGAATTGATTCATTTTGAACAGGCCCTGGCACGGCTGGTAGTCAACGGAATATGCGTAGCACCGTCAACATGAGAATACTATAACCTTAATTAATTAAAAGGAAAATCCATTATAGTCGGCCTGAGAGGAGCCAATGATCATTGATTATGGTGGCCCGTTTCAACTATAAGAAGCCGCGAAGCTGACGATCGACGTCTGACTGGAATTTGAAAATTTGATCTTTCGGTATGGGAAACAAAAAGTTAAGCCGAGCCAGCCAGTTTTACAGTACGTGAATGAATGGATGGTTTGTTATTGAGATTTGAGCTGAATTGAGGCAGATGCCGCGAAGGCTTTTTTCTTTTCAGTTTCGAAAAAGGAGGGCGATCGGTGGATCCGAGACGCGAACAAATTTTGTCAACTTCAATGCCAGTAGTATCATCAATGTATTTACTTCAAGTTTGGAATCTTGATCTTGATATAACCTTGAGAAGACGGAATGGATTTGATTTTAAATCTTGAAGAAGCGTGAACTGGGCGTGCAGTGCTTATACTGAGTCCGTGCGCGAGAAAGAAAAAGAGGAACTTGAGCGTGTACACAGTAACGAACAAATGAATATTACAGAGTCCGGCGAGTCCGAGTCCGCGCTTCTTGAACGTTCAACTTGAACCGGCAATACCCGCACTGGCTCGTGTATGGCGCGTCATCAAGTCGGCTTTTTAAGGGAGACAGTCAATGACAATGGCAATGGCATGTGATGCACGCCACGACAGTGAGCCAAGGAATTACGAATTCACGCATTGATCTCGGAAGATCTTTTTGACACGATGATTTTCATTCCATTTATTATTATTATGTGTGCGAATTTGAATTCATATTCGTCGTCGGTGGTGATAGAGTGCTCATTTCAATATCCTCAGCTGCCAAGTCAGGATAATGATGCCCTTCAACTTGAAGTTGCTCCCCAGCCTCCGCACTCTCAATCCTCCTCGCACTCTCTTCATCATGCGTCCAAGTCTCCTCATCCAAATCAACAATCGTGCTCAGATACCTCCCCAACCCACTAGAATTTGAACTACTAGTCGACTCATCCACGTTCCATTGTCTTCTCGACCTACTCCTACCCCGCCGAGTTCTTGATCGATGAGTAGTGGCTCGAGTAGCCCGGTTGGATGGGCTTCGTCCGATACCACCACGGGGCACCGCCGCTCCAGCGTCCCATTCCATTGTGCTCTGAGACGTTTTGAGTTCATTCGCGCGAACTGCTTGACGTAGGTTGAGCAGTATTCGAGCCGTTAGAACAGAGTGCATCACGCGTTGCATTCTATCCCGGGTGTGTGTGTTATTGAAAATATGGATGTATGTGTATATATACTCACTCTTCGAATGATGGTGAAACCGCTGACTGTATTTTTTTTTAAATTGTTCGATTTTTTATTTATCAGTGGAAATTGATTCATGAGCGACGCACGGAAGGTACGACTTGGTTTATGATATTGGCTACCGACCATACTGTCGAAGAGCGAGACCATCGTTAAGAAAGTTTAGTTGAGTAAGGAAAAAAAGAATAGCCGTACGAACGATGAAGAAGCAGTATAATATGGCTGAAAAAAAAAAATTGATGTCAGTAGACAACGAACTTGAGTGCTAGTAGTACCTACCGTCTCTGTGTAACGTGACGAGTAATTTTGATCTTCCTTTTTTGACTAGCAAAGGCAAAAAAGGAAAGTCGGCGACTATCAGTATGTCGTATGTAGAAATGAGTACTACTAACTAGCTTGCCGGCATTTGTAAAGCGTCAGTACGAGAACAACTGTTGAGAACATACATAATATGTAAATTGAACAATTGATATGGGTTTGGGTGCTTACTGATCTCAACGCAGAGAACTATAATGTAGTCGAAAATGATGATAGGATTTAGGAACTCAACGAGCCAGCATCCTGGTGGGTAGCCTCCCGCCATTGTTCCGACTAGTATGGAATGGATGATTAAGTCAATTCGTGAGACAGGCACAAATAGCACGTACATTCAACGTGGTCGAGGCTCATGTGGGCGAATACAAGGGCCAGAACGATACCGATAAGGAGGAAACTGAGAAGGACGATGAATAATCTGATGTTTCCCCCCCATACGGCCCAAGTTCGGAAGATGAGAACGGCTTGCACTAGTAAGCCAAGGAGAATCATTGAAATATACTACAAGAGCACTGTACCTTCCGATATGACCATTCCAATAATAGTTAGCCCTTAGAAATAATAAATCCAGGATAGACAACAAATGGAGGGATACATACAAGCTGCTGCTGTGAAAAGACGTTGACAGGTCGGGGTTGAATAATTCGGGGATGCGACTATGATACAAGCATGTCAAGCTATAAAAGACACGCCGGGTGAGACCTTGAGATTCCACGTACAGAATATGAGCAGAGTACTATCAAGGAAAGCGGAATATCTAGTTGCAAAGTATAATACCTTGCCTGCGCTCCATCGTGTTGGCCAGACAAGCTCAATCTCTTGGGGAAGGCAGAGCAGGTAGTCGATGACCTGTATTAACATTAGAGTTAGCGTACTAAATAACCGATAATAATTCACTTACGACTACGGTAAAGCTAGCAGCTTTGTTGGCGATAATTTAAATCAGTGTATGTCCAGTTATATTATCGAGATTGAGATTGGATGTTTACCGTTCCAATACTAGAAAGAGTTTAATACTCTGAAGTAAAAGTACTAGTATCACGTACGCTGTAAGACCTGCTGATTGCGATGATGTCGATGACAGAGAGCATCCCCGACGACGAGGCAGCCAAGCCAAGGAAGATTGAAGGGCCATGCGCTTTTAAGTTATATACAAGCAATTACTATTAATATTCGAATATGCCACGAGGCTGACAGCTTCTTTAATCGAACGTGCTTGCTTCCGAAGGGGAGATAAAGAGGTCGACCCAGTTTTAGTCAATGCGTTGTCAACTTCCGAGTCAATTGAATGCCGTGAGTGCGCACCGATAATTAATTTATTCCCAGGACCCGTCACGACTAGTCACTCGTCACTCGTCACTGTGATGACTTGTGCGGTCCGTGTTGGTTGTGTTCACTGCACATGATGGAGTCAGCTCGTCACTCGGTCCGTCTCTCAAAGGCTTCTAGCTTCTACACTCAACTCCACTCTCTGGCCATGAAACATAAATTGCGAGTCAAATGTAGCGTGACATAGGTAGCCTTCAACTATGCATCAACTAGCGATAGTACTGCTCTCAGTGGTGCTGCAACTTCAACTTGCCCTGGGTCTCGCTCCTCCCGGTCCATGGGACACATTCAACATCGCTCCGTCCTCCAGAACAGTCTATCCACTCACCGTCAAACGCACAAACGGTCCCGTCAAAAATCCCGAAAATCTCGTCCACCCCGATCAAGGTCGAGATTTCATGTCGCTTCAGCCTGGATCCTGGGTTACATTTGATTTCGGAAAAGAGGTGAGGGGCCTAAAAAAATAAAAAAAAATCATTGCATCAACAATTGATTTCTAATTCCGGTGACAGATAGGTGGATGGGTCTCGTTCTCATGCTCAGCAACCAGTTCCGAATCCGAATCCCTGTCTCCCAGTTTACTACAGCTCGCTTTCACAGAATCACCCCTCTTTATCGGTCCCATCTCAGATGACTCTAGCTACCCATCAGCAAACACCTCGTACGACGGTGCCCTAGATGTCCTATTAGCCTCGACTGAACCGGAAACCTGGGCTCAATGGACAATGCCACGAGAAAAATTACGAGGCGGTTTCAGATATCTGACTGTCGTCTATCCACAAGCATCAGAATCCGAATCCGAATCCGATACCAATAACCCTGCTCCTTCGAGTACCATTCAAGTTGCTAATTTGTCAGTTTCAATCGAATTCATGCCTCATTGGAATGGTGTACGCGATTTGAGAGATTATTCCGGGTATTTCTACGCTACCGGTCTGAACGACGCACAAACATACAACAAAGCCTGGTATGCGGGTGTAAATATCATTTTAATCCCCTGAATCCCTCCAAATCACTTGTCTATAATAAATAAAAACACTCTCTAGGCGTACACTGTACAAACTAACACCGTTCCCGTCAACACGGGAAGACAAGTCCCCTTTGTCAACTCAGGTGCGCAACAACAAACACCTCTTTAACAATTATATACTCATGTACCGTTCATCTAGCCGAAGGGTGGCTCAACAACGCCACACTAACATTCAACATCTCCCGTCTCTCCGAATCCGAGTCTGGGTCAGACGATTCAAACCCATTTACAATCCCCATCATCGTCGACGGCGCAAAACGCGATCGCGCAGTCTGGCCAGGTGACATGGGAATAGCCGTCCCCACCCAATTCGTCTCCACGTTCGATTTACTTCCTACACGGAATGCGTTGAGCACCATGTTTGAGAGTGTTAATCCGCATACGGGGATGTTGGATGAAAGCGGTGCGTTTCGCGTTCCAAGGAATTGAACTGTTCTTTTTTTGACTCACTGGTAGGTCCACCGTTGAGTCAGACGGGCTCGGATACGTACCACATGCACACTCTCATCGGAACGTACAATTACTGGCTTTACTCGGGCGACGACGAATGGGTTCAGTCTATTTGGACGAATTATACAAAAGCGGTCGCGTATCTTGCGGGACGGGTCGATCAGACTGGTTTACTCGATGTCGGTGGGACGAGAGACTGGGCAAGACTCGGTCAAGGCGGACATAATTCCGAAGCAAACGCCTTATATTACCGTGTACGTTTTGACAGTTGAAAAGGTTTATTATTATTAGTTTGGTCTTACTCGACTCGGAATTCAGGTTTTAACAACGGCTTCGATTCTCGCTCAAATTCCGACACTTCCAAACCCCTCAACGGCCCAAACGCTCGGTAAACAATGGTCTCAAAACGCGACGACCCTTCAACAAACGTTCAACGCTCTTTTATGGGACGAATCAGCTGGACTATACAAAGACAACACCACAAACGCCGGAGCGGAAATACACCCTCAAGACGGGAATTCCTTCGCTCTGTTGTACGGTCTTACGGTGAATGAAACTCAGAAGGGTAGGATTAGTGAAGGGTTGATGAGGAATTGGGGTGATTTCGGGCCTGTTGCGCCTGAATTGCCTGGGACCGTTTCGCCGTTTATTACAGGGTTTGAGGTAAAAAGCGTTTTTTGAAATTATTATTAGAATGCGGCGTGGTTTTTGATGAATTTTTTTTTTGGGGGTTTGAAGGTGCAAGCGCATTTTACGGCTGGAAATGACGATGCCGCACTCGATCTTTTAAATCGCACGTGGGGGTTCATGTTAACCACCCCTCAAAGCGTTCAATCGACATTATTAGAAGGGTACACAAGTAACGGTTCAATCTGGTAGAAACCAAAAAAAAAACATCACTCATTGTGTGGAATTTTTTTAATTTTCCTCCTTTCTTTCTTTCTTTAGGTACCGCTCCGCAGACGGATACAACTTTGACCCCTCATACACATCACACGCACACGGCTGGTCAAGCGGTGCAACTTCTTCACTCACATTCTACCTCCTCGGTCTTCAACTCGTAAATAAATCAGGTATAAACTGGAAAATTAAACCCCACCCCGGTTCATCCTCTTCTTCCGGTTCGCAAGTGCAAGGGGGATTTGAAACTGCTTTAGGCTGGTTTGGTGTTTCGTGGGTTATTGAGAAGGAGCAGATGGGTGTGAATATTGATGTACCGGTGGGGACGAGTGGAACGGTTGTTTTGCCCGGGAGATTTGGAGGGAGGGTTGTTGTTGATGGGAAGGAGAGTGCGAGTGCGAGTGGTGTTGAGGTGAGTGGTGGGAAACATGTTGTTGTAGGATATGCAGTTTGAGTTTGAGAGAGAGACGGTGTGTTTGATACGTTTTTTTGTTTGTGTGTTTATAATGTTTTTTTGCGAGCGCGAGCACGATGAAGCGCATATATGCAGCTTTTGAGAAGTGGACGGAAGTTGTAATGTTGAAGGGCTAATCAGCTAGTATTCCGAGAGAAACCAGAAAATACGGGATATGTTCATGTGAATTGAATTTGAAGCATTTGAAGGAAAAACATTGTCAGTGCGCTGGGACATACTGCCTCGATGAAATAGCCAAATCAAATAAACCAGTAGACGAATCTACACTCAAGTTTACGCGGAATTTAATTTGTCCCCGATCGGTTTGTTCTATTTGAACCTCGCTGGAAGTTGCCTCGAACAGCCCGAGATAGTAAATGAGTTTTCGATCCATTTTTTCAACTTACTCAAGTTGCCCACTTCAAAAAAAACCGTCTAAGAGGGGTAGGAGCATAACCTCACCGGCACTACGCAACGGCCATGTTATGAATTGCCAAGCTCGAGTCGATCTTGCACATTCGAGAGCAGAAGTTGGGAGCATCTATAAGATGTTTCTGGACATGTTCGTAGTGTGGTCTAGGCAAACAATGCGAGGAATAGCTTATAGAGCTGTGAAGAACGCACTTGTTCGATATCTCAGTTGTAAACTAACCACCTGGTCGCATTCTTTGACGACGGAAAAACAAAAGGGCTTGTGCCTCATCACTTCGGGATTCGGGAATACCCCCTCGCTTCAAACGCAGTGAATAGTGAACATGAATTTGGGTGCATTCAACAGCCTGATCCTTTGAACCGAACTACTGTTACTGCCTTGAATAGCACAGTTTGTGAAATTGATGAAGAATATACATAATACAGCAAATTTGAACTTGCCGAAATTCTTTCCGATCCTGGTTGAGGATTGGGTTCAAATTTGATCCCTAAATGAATTTTTTCTTCTAACTCGCAACCTGTTTTCTTGTCAAAAATAATAACGTTCCCCCCGCCCTGACGTGTTGCTTTTGAGTCAAGCTGGGAACTCGCAGCCTGAGATTGTTCGTGTTTGGAAGCGCGTCATAAAGAAAGCGTAGTGTGAATTTTAGCGCCCAACGAAATCGACAACATCTACTTACTGACAGCACTGTGGATTATAAAAATACCACGGATCGATAAAACTCTCAAGGAGAATCCCATATAACGCCAGTCGCGGTATATTGGTACTCATTCCACACAACAGTGTGTGCGCTAACAACGTTAACCATATTGTATCGCGCGTCCAACTTCTTGCGTCTTCAAGGTGCCGCATCTATCCTCGAATCCAGGCTGGACTAACTTCGATCATATACTGGATGGTCAAAAACATTCACGTTATCCTTCGGTACAACAAACACCAGGTCCTATTTAACACTAGCTGTATGAACGCTGGGTCATACTCTCGAGTCACGTCCTGATATCCCAAAGATGATCTTCGATTCGGCGCGACTGTGTAATGAAGGAGGCGGAGGTATCATCAATGCTGAACTCGCGGTACTTCTCAGCACCAAGTTGTCTCTTTGGACCTGTCGTTTTAGGCTGTTCAAACTGAAGCTCTACACATGCTATTCTAAATCCACTGGCTCAAAGGCATGGAAGATGTTTAATTATTATTCTGGAGCCATGGTCCAACCGAATCGCGGGGACTCGGATGAACGACAGACAACCAGGACTGCAGGACGTGTGGGTCGTGGACATGACAGGACACAGCGGGACACGCGAACTTCACGTTGAAACACAAAAAGGCTTCTTTCACGGCCTTACTATTCTACGCTACATTTCTTATGTTTCCATCACCATTACTACCACCACCACCTAGCCCAGATGATGATCTCCCAAAAGCTAAGCGACAAATACCACGCGAACACTCCCTGACAATGCTCAGAAACAACATCGTAGCAGTCTTTGCTATCCTGTTCTTCAATTGGTTCTTTGCTATCTACACCCGAGTAGAACTCCTCGTCCCTGCGTCCTGGTTAAGAACCGTTCATATTATGGGTGAGCTGAATCTGTTTCAGAACAGTATTTATTTACTAAAAGTGTCGTATTTCAAGAAATCGGCTTGCTCTGTGTTGTATTCGGTTCCAACATCCTCATTGCTCTTATTTCTCTTTGCTATCCCTGCGCACCTCATAGTGATCCTGCACCGAAAACACCCTTAAAATCGAAATCTCCAATTCGCTCAACCCCAGTCCGAAGGCCGGTTAAAAACTTGGGGACATCTGTACGTTCCCAAATCTCAATCTCACCACGTATTCCTATTCCTGGAGCTGACCAAACTTCTTCTATAAACACTCAGAAATACCATGTATCCGGATCGGCTCCTTCAGAATCGCGACTGATCAACAACAGCATCAATTCTCCGCTAGAAAGCGCTTTGAGCTTGAGTCAATCTGAAGTGTTCGCGTCTTCTATCAACTCGACCGATCCATTACCTTTGGCTGCTGCTTACAGGAGCAGACATCCTAGACGTCCCTCTGGTAAGACATGTCGTCCATGATCTAAACCAACCGTGTGTTGACGCACTTAGTAGAACCTATAGGCACAGGACTTCTCAAAGATTTTATGACGGAGAACACGAAGTTTACTGGCGAAATGTTTTCAGCCTCTTAGGCGCTGTGTCTTTGGAAATCTTGCACTTGCTTGCTCAACGACTAGTGCACGTTTGAATAGATTTAGGCCTGAACGGAATGTAGTCGCTTGCATGTAGATAGAATTATATTGCGTAAGTAGTCAACGATAGAGCAGAAATCATAGCATGATGAGAGCCGAAAGTTGTGAATGAGATTGAAACTTCGCGAGAGAACACTTGAAGTAGCAATGTGATTAGCAAAGCGAAAACATGAAAGCAATTGTGGGTGCCAGCCTCCCCTATCTGCTGGTAATTCAAACTGAACTAGCTTCAATGCTTGTAGGAAGTGAAGTAATATAACTAACTTGCTGACCATGTCCATAAATGCCGTCCCAAGAGGAAAAGTTACATTCATCGGGACAAACCTCCTTGTGTTTATATATCATCACCTTGGCGATATCATCCCGCTCCAGATGGAAAATTTTGAGACCGTCATTTCTGAGATACATTCGGGTGTACAGAAGCCTGGGGAAGTCGTATAAAGCTTTGAAAGGGAGATAACTATCTACGGATATGTCATCGAAAGGACCTATAAGAACACGTAGATTCTTGAAACCAGCGAAGTGGGAGACGCGCTCCATAATCTGGTGCGAAGCATTAATACGACTCTCAAACGTAACAACTGAGATGGGTCCCCGAACTGTGGCGACATACCTCGTGGTCCGAGATCGACTCTCCGAACTCAACGTCAGATTCAGGATCAAAAGTGTACAAATTAGGTTTAAAAGTTATACAGAGCTTTTTGACATTGGGGGCCATAATAACGAGATTTTGAATCGACTCGAGGTGGGTAATCCAATACACACAAGTTTCTAGATTAGATAGGATAATCCCATGTTTTGTTAGGTACCGGTACAAGTCATTATTCATTTCCAAATGCGTGAGGCGTGCAGCGATATTAGTCGTAATGGTAGGTGAATGCAACTCTAGGTTGATGTAGAAAGATTTGAGATTCGGGAGGAAATCATCGGATTCAATGGCCCAACCTGGACGGAGAATGTTGTTGGTTGATAAAGTAATGAGTTTTGAATGACGGCGTAGAAATGTCTGTAAACAAGGTAGGTAGTCTTTCCCAGTAGGACGGCTCCAGTAGTTATGGAACTTGAGGTGTTGAAGATTTGGCCAGTAGCCCGAAAAGAATGCACTGGGGAGTTTCGAGGCTACATTCATGTAGGTTAGGTTAGGCGTGTTCAAAAGCATTTGCAAGACGACGCCGCTATTACATCGATACCCGCTCTTGATAATATATTTTCGAAGTGAGGGCAGGTAGTCCTAAAATAACTGAATCACAAGACTAATAAAGAAATTTACTCTTTAACAACAGATATCGGCTTACCGAGAACGTTTTCGAATCTTTCGAGACTTTGTCTTTTTTAAAGCGTCCGTGTTCGGCGGTTCAAAGTGCGCTTCTAACTCTTCCAAATCACAGCCCGCTTTTCCGATTGCCTCAGAAATAAAGCAAAAAACTTCGTCGCTTCCATCGGTTGTTTTAAACTTGAGAACTTTCAGGTTGACCATTTTAGAAAGGGCTTGAATGAAGGTACCAAAAATATCATTAAGATTGTCTTCTCTATTAAAAAACGGTGGCTGCGTTCCGAATTCAATCCTGCACATTCGTGGAATTTCTGTCCAGCCATGACATATCAGGATGTTTAAATATCTGATACGAGAGCAGGCGTAGGGGGTGTCCAAGAGATGTTTCCAAACGCGTTCAGAAGACTCTGTGAAAGAGATAGAAATGCGACGATAGTCAATGTACCGAGGAACGATGGCGGCATGTAAGGCGCGAGCTGTTAACGCAAAAGACAATAGATCTTTGGGATGGTCGATAAATTCGATGATGTGGAAAAGGACGTCTATAGGTATTGTGGTCATCCTCTACGATGCTATTAACAGTGGCAGCGCGAGGAGTCGGCGCCTATTCTTCCTAAGTACCTCATTTCTGCCGGGCGCATTTCAGAAAATTTCCCGAGTCAAAAGATAACATTGAACTCTGCCGTGGCCTCGACAGCCAGGTTCAAACTGTGGCTTTGGCCAGTGTCCACAAAGACGGAGCTTCAAATCTCAAATCTCTACTGGTGGTTCGCTTTTTGCAGCTATGCGTACTTGACCCAACTCTTAATCATTCCAGTATTCGACTCTGGAAACGGCTCCCAAGTCGACTGACTAACTGCATGGAATTACGTTTATGAGATTGTGTGCGAAGACATGTCGATATTAACCTTATTTGGGGACACTCGAGAAAATTTGGCATCGGTCCACGATGGTCCTCGACCCTACACACTTAACAAGCTTGGCGAGTATAGCATGTAGGGAAAAATGCCACAAGTCAAAAAAAAATTGAGGACAATAATGCATCTTATAAGTTGGATGAAAAAGTCTTTTTTGCTACTCGTTGTATCGACAGTTGTCACCATCCCCCGTAGCTTTAGCTCTTGCTTTCACCTTATAGCTTTGACTACTCATACTCTTTAATCCCAACACCTACAGAATGTCGCCGTCGTGTTCGAAACGTAAATTCTCGATCACAGACTCGGACTGTGTCGACGACAGCTACCCAAAAAGACGTCGAGTAGACCAAGGAACACTACCAACCCCAATCATTACAGTTCCTCCTTTGGCCAACCAGAACGTCGTTCATAATGAAGACGGAACAGAGGCGATTCCGGCGATGATGGTCGAACAAGTTAAGAAATTACAAGCAGAACTAGAGGAAGTAAGAGAGCGCCTTGCGCGCGTAGAACAGGTAAAAGCTCATTTTCTCTGTCCTTCCGAATTCAGCTTCTAATTTCTTTCAATATAGGAATCCACCCGCAAATCCAATGTACTTTCACGTGTGGTTGAAATGACTCTTTGCAGTATCTGCAAAGATTCAATCTGTAACCCGTACACGTATGTTCCTTTATTACCCCACTCGCAACATATCACCTCACAACTCCCTTGTAGACTTGAATGCGGGCACTCTGCATGCTGTCGATGTTTGCGCAAGTGGTGGTTGGCGTCAGGCGCCCAGAGTCATCACAATCCGATCGTTGAAGTCTCAACAAACGATGAGTCGGAAAGTGAGGAGGAGAGAGCGGCCACGCCATCCACTTTGCAAGGTCCTCAACACCGTCATCTGGGCATTTCTCATGTCAGATCAGTTTTGCATTCCAAAAAACACTGTCCGGAATGTAGGCATATCATGACGAGGCGTCCTGTGCTGGACTACAGGTTACGCGACATCATGGATACCTTATGTCCTTCACCTCTCTCACCGATGACTCAGACGCAAAGAGACGGAAGATGGGGCCGTCGAGATGCGTGGAGAGAAATCTTTCCGTCTGGTGGTGATGGCTCAGCGATAAGAAGTGCGCAAACTCAGCAAGCATATATCCTTCCGTATGCTGCTCAGGGTCGGATTGAAACTCCTCTTCCGAGTTTTTTTCATGCTCGTCATGGCATCGAACAACACCGTACGGAAAGAAGATCTCAGCCCTACAACATTGCACATCCACAACGGAGAGAAAGACGAAGATGGGAACCGTACGATCCTATCCGAGAAGCTCGTAGGGAAACGGAAGAGCGGCGAGAGCACCAGCGACATTCTCGTCCTCCGGCTGAAGATGCACGTGTGCGTCTAAATCAAGCACCTGATGGAGGACTGGAACCCGAATCGGCATTACTCTCTCAGCCACTTGATCAAGGTTTTTCGTACCTTGACATTCCACCTCTCAACATACTACATCGATCTCCAGAGCCTCTACAAGCTTCTTCCTCCGCATCTCGGTCACCCCAACTGCAACGTCCAATGTCATTTTCTCCTCAGTCTCAGCTGAACTCCCGACCGCAATTACCTCCACTTCGCGAACTCCTCTCACTTCCCCTCCCGTCTGACGCGACCCTGCCTGCTTTATTAGACCATTTACCCACGGCTTTCGACATTCCTCAAACTACGAGACAAGAGCGTGGCCTCTGTTCATCCCTATCTTCAGATAATGGGGTCGAGTCGGATGACGACGAAAGCAGAGAAGAAGGCGCACGTGAAGAACAAAACGAAGGAAGCAATGAAGATGATAACGGGGCAGACACATCCAATTTATATGAGACAGGCGGTGATGCCTGGATTGGGGCTGACTTAGAAGACTAGCTTTGGTGCAGTTTTTGACCCGACTTCGGCTTGTTTTTTTCTTCTTTTTCCTTGTTGTTAGCTATCTCTTTCTTTCTTCCTCTTTCTTCCTTCCTTATTTTCTAAGATCGTACCTTCTCTCATCTTTTTCCAACGGATCTCATCGTTTGTTCAATTTTGCATTTTCGATACCCACATCCATACTTTTATACCCGACGTTCTTCCTACCCACTTTCATCACAGCATCGTCATGTAGTTCACCAAATCATGTTTTTTATACCCCTATTCCTGTAGTAACCCATTCCTGTATACCCCCATTCCTGTATACCCCCATTCCTGTATTAACCCATCCCTGTACTGTATACCCATTTTGTATTTTTTCCCCGTTGTATTCACACAGCGCTGCCTTATTTGTGTTATACACGATGAACCAAGATTTGTATTTGTCATATATATTCGTACAATCTCGACTGCAAGCAATCGCTAGTGAGAAGAACAATGCACAATTTGTTCATGGCTGAGATTGTGCACAAAGTGGCGTCAGAAACATTAACGAACGGAGTGTTAAGAATCCAATGCTCCGCAATCATTTTCGCCAACTTGGGCTGGTCGTGTATAGCCTATGAAAAAGCAATAGGATCAATATGATCAGATTGGTCAATGAGTATAGAAGTCATATCGCCTGCACCCTTTCCTACTTGCCTAATAGTGACCTTTGATCCGACCCAGAATCCCAGAGAACGTCGGGTGTGAGTAAGGTGTTTTGATATTGGTCTTTCAATTGCTTCAGTTAAAGCAACATATTTTGAGCGCCAACACTACCGAAAGAGTGAATTCGCAACTCACGCTTGAGAGCACTCCTGGTCAGGGACAATTGGCATCTTGAGCACCTATATAGTCTTCGTTATGAGAATCAGTAAGGGGTAGTATACAGGATAATTCTTCACGAAGGATCCTAATTCCATCGTTCATTAACGGGATAAGAAGCTCTTGATGAGGTTGCATTCTGCACGGTCATTTCAGTATTATACAAAAGGTAAAAAAAACAACAATAACAGACTGATCGCCATATGTCCAAACATCACTAAAAACATCTTCGTTAAGTGCGGTATATTTACGGTCTCTAGCTAGTCCTAAACATCTTTCGTAGACTCATTTGTGTAAAAGGCGCCCGCCCAACTAATAAATGTGTAGCAACTCTTAGGATACTCTTTAGTTTCGCACTATTCAAAATATATTGTACTTATAGTGAGGAGGTATAACATCCCTTTCGTCTGACATCTTCAATAAGACATCAGCGGATGCGATCCCGATGTACTTGTAACAAGTTTCTAGTGCTGAAAATGTACGTTGATCGAATCGTTTCTAAGCACTTGGGGTAAATTTGAGAACATCGCATTGCACATTATTGAATTGTAGATTTGGTGCATTATGCAGTGGCAGCCATTCATAATGAATGAATGGATCCTAAAGATCGACAATCGATCACTAGCATATGACACCCAATTCAACAGTCGCAATCTCGAGGACGCATGGTATCCCATGTGGAACTTTTGTTCTCATGACCCAAACCTTCACGTCACCCTCCCTCTGGCTTGGGAAAATTCGACCTCCTTCCGCCTGATGAGGACGCCCCCTCGGAGCCCGAGCACAGTGTTCCCAGCCTACAACCCTCCTGCGAAACAGTACCCGTAATATGCGACGTTCGCAAAAAGCTCGCGAAGATTCAAGCGAAGTCACAGAAGGACATAGAAACAGCAGGAAGGTGGCGGTCTAGAAGCACCGTGGTCAAATCTACTAAGGCAACTCCTGACGCCGGGAGTCTTCAGCAACCCCCGTCATTGCAGAGAGCTCAACTAGCATTACATCCCGTCGGCCTGGCCCCAGAGATTCCACTGCTATTACCGCAGCACCGGATGCTCTCGAGCGTATACCCGATTTCGCAATTTCCCATACACAAGTCGAATGAGATCAAACAAAACCTTTCTACGATGGTCTCAGAGTGATGACATTGTCTGCACACATGGGAGAATACTTTAGGGGGGTAGTAGGATCCAGACCGAGACCGGAAAATATGGAGCTGGCGATAAAGCAAGATGCGGATGAAGTGTGACGCTACACAGCTTCCAAGTAGTCACTATACACTGGAGTTTTCTCATACTTATATTTTCGTGTTCATAGGGATTTATTACTATGACTCCAATGAGATCTCACCAGGAGTTGGCTGAGACAACCGTTTGATCAATAACACGTCTCCCATCACCACCCTCCGCGACATCCGCGGCAGTATTAGCATAAACATTTTCGTTCGCACTACCGTCTTTATCCATCTCGTCGTTCCGGAGATGCTTCTAACGCTACTCCGCGGGAGACCGAGCCCCTTTGCTTGCTTGTCGTCTCTCAGAGTTGAGCCAGAATAGGACAATATAAAGAAGCGAACGGTCTGTCTTTGAGACAAAATGGATCACGCTCTTCTAATAAAATAAAACGACCATTTAATGGGGATCAATGAAGTGCAATTCAGCAATGGAAACTAATAAGAAAAAATCAGATCCTACCTGGCACGGACGGTTTTGATATCAGTGGTATCTTGATAAGAACCTTTGGGGCCTGTTGTGACTGACACGTAGACGTGGTAAGTCAAGACTGCATGACGAAGGTGTGAACAATTATATAAACAAAACACCATACCATCCTGAAAAAAGCGCGAATGTCCTCTGGAAGTTCAAATTCTGTAGGGATTGACAACTGCAGCTGTTGTAAGAGAGGCGCTAAAAAGAACGAAACGACGGGGTTTAGAGGGTGGATTCTACAATAATAGAAATAAGATAAATACCCATCATTCTCGGTTGAAGAGTTTGGACAAACTTGACGTATGAGACATACGGGACAAAACCAACGGGTATCGCCTTCGGGAACATCACGACTATCCATAGGGAGATCGAGACACCAAAGATGAAAGACCTGGGATAACCATCGCAATAAAGCAGATTGCCAATATCTCGACAGGATGAACAATGGTCTTCATTGAAATGATATGAGAAAGAAGATAAGAACAGACTTGAAAGTCAATACAGAGAACAAACGGACATTAGATACGTTATTGTGGTTGTTGCCAGCATCTACCACATCTAAAGAAGTAGGCTGGGGCTCATCTTTGGCGAGACTTGGAGGCGGTTTCTCCTTTTATTAACCCTTGTCCCTAGATTTGGAGGGTTTGGTGACAATGTCATTGGGAGGAACAGGTGCATTGGAGTGATCCAGTAAAGCACTTGCAGAGTTCATTCTTTGTGGTGCCTGGATGGCGGTAGGAGAGGGCTGAAATTCAGATTGGAACTTTGTTGAAACGAGGTTGAGGTTGAGGTTGTAGAATGAGACTGTGATTGAGATGGGGATAGAAGGATGGAAGGGTGGGCTGAACGCGACGCGAAACTGTCATTCAAAAAAAGAAAGAAAACAGAACAGAACACCGCTTTTCAGGAGACATAAAATAGATAGATGGATAGATAGGACGTATACCTTCTGTCCGTTCGCTGCCGTTTTCTAGGCCTACCCCCGTCGTGGAGGTCATCCTCTGGAAGAATGAGAGCGAGTCCGAGTCCACCCATGAGACCTGAGTAGGACGTTCCTGGATCAGAAGCTGGCAGATAGGAGAATATATTTCGAGGCCGTTTGTAGTCGTGGTCGCGGCGCTGACTATTTAGCAGGGGCGGGGCGAACGACGGTCGCGAGGGTTGAAACGTTGGATCATCGGTTTCGAGTTCTGCCGGCTGCGAGACGGCGATGGGCTTAAAAAGACACGCAGAAGCCGTCGAAGACGACGAGGACATGAGAAGCACGCGGATGTGGATGCAGGAAAGTAGCGGATCGGGCCGCGTGTGCGTGTGTTTGTCTATCCGGAACGCTAGAAGGGGGGAATGCTCAGAACTGTCCCTCTGAAGTCTCAGGCCCAGGCTTTCTTTCGAACAGCGCTCACTCCTCGAATCTCACTTCTGTGCCGGATGTCGTCGACCACGTCTTCGCCGTATCTTGCTGACCTAAACGTCCCTTTTTGCGGTCTCCAGGTCGCAAAGTCGTTTGGCTTGCTCACCCCAAAGGAGAAACAGTACACGCACTGGCTCAACAAGGCCAGCTGGGCCGGTGCTCGCATCATTCAAGAGCAGTGGTCACCTTGTGGCACAATCCTTTACGACTTTTTGGTCACTCTCTTCAGCGATGACAAAAATCGCCTCGTCGATCTCCAGTTCCTCAAAGAAAAATCAGCTCTTGGCGACGATGACTGGCAGGCTCTGCTGCAATACACGGCCCAGGTCAGCTATACTCTCAAATTGACGGAATACTGGATGTTATGTCTTTTTTTTCTTTTAACTAGACACTCTCGAATCTCGTGAATTATCGATCTTTCGGTGGCTCGAAATTCATCCCCCGCATCTCCTCTGAGCACTTTGCTGCGGTGGTCCATGCTTCTCCATCTGCCAATGCTGCCGTTCCTCTTTGGAACGAGGTATTTTCATTGTCATTCTTCTTAAGATCATCATGCAATCCATCTATCGTTTAGTTGAAAGAACACATATATGCTCTCGAACCCGTTGCTTCTCTTCTGATCGGAAAACCATGCAACGGACACATTTCAAACTATTATCTTGGTGAGATAATCACCGACGACGAGGTAGAAGCCGTGCAGAGAGCATGCGAGAAACTCGGTATAGATCCCCTTAACACTCGGCGAGTCAATTGCGTGGCCCCTTTTTCTCTTATATGATGACATTGTTATCCATTTTACAGCATTCGCAAAGAGGGTCTCGATAAATTCACTTTGCTTATTGCCTCTGCCAATCAGACTGGCCCTCCTGTTGACTTCAACAGTTTAGAAATCCCCGTCAATGGACGCCCTCTTAACCTCACTGTCGAGTATGGTGACTTTAATGAGACACTGTCCAAAATCACCGATGCTCTCAAACATGCAAAACAGCATGCCGCAAATGAACATCAGACAGCTGCTTTGGAGAATTACATTAAGTCGTACGTACCCATGCTTGCAAAGATTCCTTTGCCGCGTTCATCGTGTTTCTCTTGAACACTAGCTTCGAAACGGGCTCTATTGATCATCACAAGGAAGGATCTAGACATTGGGTGAAAGACGTCGGCCCTAATGTCGAAAGCTACATTGGTTTTATCGAAGCCTATGTGGATCCTTACGGAGCTCGCGCTGAATGGGAAGGTGAGAGGAGAAAACATTACTTTCTGCGTCCACTTCCGACATATCCCACAGGTTTTACCGCCATAGTTAACAAGGAACTCAGTGCTAAATATAATGTTCTGGTGGAGAACGCGCCCCGACTAATTGAGATCCTCCCTTGGGGAAAACATTACGAGGTGGATGTGTTCAAACGACCCGATTTCACGGCTTTGGAGATTGTAAATTTTGCAACCGGTGGTAAGACAAGGAGTGACTTCTTTCCTGTTATAGTTTTTGATATTGAACCGCATTCTTAGGTATTCCTGTTGGAATCAACGTAAGTATTATTTTACTTCACGTGTATATATACACGCCTTAAGAATCGGATAACCGCAATTATTCATAGATTCCTGTAAGTACTGATTCAGATTGCTTCATGCGAAGGATATTTAAAAATTTATGACATTCCTCAGAATTATTATGAAATTCGAGAGTCACTAGGGTTTAAGGCAAGTATCCGAGTTACTTATCCACTAATGGTCTTTATAACGGTTCATTTAAACCTATAGAATGTATCCTTGGCTGTATGTAAACAAATTTTCTTCACCTCTCAGCTTCTCATATACACGTATAATAGAACATCCTTTCCGCCAAAGTTCCAGACGAGGAATTAACGTTCGTTCATTCGGATGACGTCGGAATTTTCAACAAATGGGATACTAAAGCATTTGAAGTTCAAGTAGCGAACCATGAGCTGCTGGGACATGGATCTGGAAAGCTATTTACTCAAGACGCTAATGGAAAACTCAATTTTGATCCGGATGGGACCATTAATCCTCTCACCGGTCAGAAAGTGTAAGCATGGGACTACTTGCACTTTTTTTCCCCCTTTCTGATTTGACATACTACGACTAGCACAACTTGGTATAAACCAGGTCAAACTCCGGGATCCGTACTTGGGGACGTTTATGCTTCTTTCGAAGAATGCAGAGCGGAAGCTGCTGGTCTATTTCGTTCGTATTATTCTTCATCACCAGCAACTCAAATTGATATCTCAGTAGTATCTTCCAACCCTGCGATCCTTAAGATTTTTGGAGTAAGTCATCTTCCTTGCCTTAGAGGCTTCGTCTCATATGTATGCTATTGGTTAGTACACCGACAAGAAAGACATTGAAGATCTTCAATACGTCAGTTACTTGCTCATGGCCAGAGCCGGTCTTCGAGCTCTCCAGTACTAGTGAGTAGCATGGCTTCCAAATAAATAGATGATAACACTCATTTTCGCGCACCGAAGTGATCCTTTAGCGAAGAAACATCTTCAAGCCCACATGCAAGCGCGAATGGGTATTACTAAATTTATGATACAACAAGGTCTTGCGAAATTGGAAGAGGTTCGCGATGAGAAAGGTGTCCTAACGCAAGCTTACATCCGCGTTCGTGCTTTCTTCCCCCTTTTTTTTTTTTTGAAGTTAAGGCATATTTACGTTCTTTTTTAGGTTGATCGTGGTCGGGTTTTGTCTCACGGGCAAGAGAGCATTGGAAAATTACTAGTTGAACTTCAGGTCCGAAAGAGTATTGCTGACGGACCAGGGTCAAAGAAGTACTATACCGAGCTGACTACTCCTCTACCCGGATGGGATGGCGAGATAAGAGACCTGGTGATAACGAAACGACAGGTAGGTTTTTGCGATGATATTATAATTGACTATGGTAAATTAATTGGTGTATCTTAGCCCCGCAGGGTTTTCGTACAGGCAAGTTTATAAATAATTTTCCGTTCTCTCTCTAAAAGTCATCGCAGCCAAATACTTTCCTTGAAAACGGAGAGGTCGTTTTGAAAGAATACGCACTCACTGCAGCGGGTGCCATTGAAAGTTTCGTCGAAAGACGAGCCTTTTAAGCGCCTCATAAGTAAACCCGACTAAAGGAGAACATTAAATTCCTGTCCTAATAAGATTTTGATAAAACGCATGTACATTGGGCAAATGGAACACAAATACAATATGATAAGAAGATGATCCGTGAAATGATACATTTCCTGGGTGTCAAGGTGTATGTCCTCTCCACGGACAAATGAAACAGACTTATCAATTGCGACCACGACCGTAACACTATCGCACAAATATCGATTAATTATTACGTACAAGTACCTGGTGCTGGTCCATACCTTTTGTGAATAAAAAGAATAAAAATTACATATAAATCAGTTAAAATAAAGAGAGAAAAACAAGGGACCGACTCCACCGCGGAAGACAATACCTGTATTAAGTTTTTGAGTATCGTGGCATGGGCATGGTAACAGAGGGCGAGCGAGAACAATGAAGGGTCCACTCCGCTTTCAACCCATGTGCCAATCCTCGCAATTAGCTCGCATGACCAATGACACAGCTAATTTCAGAAGCAGCATTGTAAAATCACGCCCTATGGCATTACAATTCGACCGCGGCGCTCTACTTGCCCAAAGGCAACTTGGAAGATGTTTTGATTCTAAGACCATGGTACCAGCCGGTCCAACCAACTTCTCACGGGGACTAACGCTGGACAACTAGGAGCTCAGAAACAACATTATCGGATCTTTGCGATCTACACCCGAGTTGAAATGCTCCTCGTTCCCGCGTCTTGGTTTCATATTATGGGTGAGCTAAATCTGTGCCAGAACCCCAGTATTCAACATTTACCAAAGCGCCGTATCTCAAGAAATCGGCTTGCTCTATGCTGTATTCGGTCCCAACATCCTTGATATTGCTCTCATATCGCTTTGCTGTCCCCGTGCACCTCATCCTGATCATGCGCTGAAAACACCCCTGAAATACAATTCTCCAAATTGCTCAACCCCAGTCTGAAGACTGGTTAAAAAACTTGGGGACATCCGAGTCTGTACGTTTCCAAATTATCCCATCACGTATTCCTATTCCTGGAGCTGACCAGACTTCTTCTATAAACACTCAGAAATACTATCCGCTCTTTTAGAATCGCGACTGATCAACAACAGCATCAATTTCTCCGCTAGAAAGCGTTTTAAGCTTGAGTCAATCTGAAGTGTTCGCCGCGTCTTCTATCAACTCGACCGATTCATTCATTACCTTTGGCTACTTACAGGAGCAGACATCCTAGACGTCCCTCTGGTAAGACATGTCGTCCATGATCTAAATCAACCGTGTGCTGACGCACTTACTAGAACCTATTGGCACAGGACTTCTCGAAGATTTTATGACGGAGAACGCGAAGTCTACTGGCGAATTGTTTTTAGCCTCTTCTTAAGCGCGCTGTAATCTGCACTCGCTTGCTTAACGACTAGTGCACGTTTGAATAATTTTAGGGGATGTCTTCGATTTGGTTTGCATGTAGATAGAAATATATTGCATAAGATATAAGGATACATGCGGAATATGATCAACGATAGAGCGGAAACCATAGCATGATGGGAGCCGGAAGTTGTAAATGAGATTGAAACCACGAGAGAACATAAGATTAGCAAAGCGAAAACATGAAAGTAATTGTGGGTGCCAATCTCTACTAAGCTTCAATGCCTGTAGGGAGTGAAGCAATATAACCAACTCAGTGACCTTGTCTATAAATGCTGTCCCAAGAGGGCGTGTTACATTCGTCGGGGCGAACCTTCTGGTGTTTATATCTCACGACCTTAGCGATATCATCCCGCTCTAAACGGAAAAATTCGATGCCGTCATCTTCTACTCTGACTCTGGTGTACAGAAGCCTGGGGAAGTTATATAAAACTTTGGAAAGGAGATGGCTATCTATGAGTGTGTCATCAAAAGGTCCTATAAGAACACGGAGATTCTTGAAACCAGCGAAATGGGAGAGATGCTCCATAACCTGATGCGATCCATTAATACGACACTCAAACGTAACAACTGAGATGGGTCTTCGAGCTGTGGGGACATACCTCGTGGTCCGGTCTCAACGGTACGAACTCGGCGTCAGATTCAGAATCAAAACTGCACAAAACAGGTTTCAAAATTATGCAGAGCTTTTGGATATTGGGAGCCATAGCAACGAGTTTTTGAATCGACTTCTCGAGGTGGGCACCTAAATACAGACAAGTCTCTAGATTAGATAGGATAATCCCATGTTTCGTCGAATACGAGTACAAGTCGTTATTCATTTCCAAATGCGTGAGGCGCGCAGCGACATTAGTCGTGATGGTATGTGGATGTAACTCTAGACTGATGTAGAAAGATTTGAGACTCGGGAGGAAATCATCGGATTCAATGGCCCAACCAGGAAGCAGAATGTTGTAAGTCGATAAAACAATGAGTTTTGAATGACGGTGGAGAAATGTCCGTACACGGGGTAGGTAGTCTTTCCCCGTAGGACAGTTCATGTAGTTAGAGAACTTGAAATGTTGAAGATTTGGCCAGTAGCCCGAAAACAAGGCACTGGAGAGTCCCGAACCTACATTTATGTTAGGTTAGGCGTGTTCACAAGCATTTGCAAAAAGACGCCGCCCTCATATTTATACCCGCTTCTGATCATATATTTTTGAAGTGAGGGCAGGTAATCATAAAATAACTGAATCATGGGATTAGTAAAGACATTTGCTTTTTAACAATAAATGTCAACTTACCGAGAACCTTTTCAAATCTCTCGAGGCTTTGTCTTTTTCAAAGTGGTTTGACAATCCAAAGTGCACTTCTAACTCTTTCAAACCACAACCCGCCCTTCCGATTGCCTCAGAAATAAGGCAAAAAACTTTGTCGTTTTGACCCGTTGTTTCGAATTTGAGGACTTTCAGGTTGACCATTTTAGAAAGGGCTTGGATGAAGATGTTAGAAATAACATTTGGAAGATTGACGTCTGTACTGAAGACCGGTGGCTGCGTTCCGGATTCAATTCTGCACATTCGCGGAATTTCTATCCGGCCATGATGTATCAGGATGTTTAAATATCTGATAGAAGAGCAAGCGTTGGGTGTGTCCAAAAGATGTTTCCAAACATATTCCGTAGGCCTTGTGCAACAAATGGAAATTCGACGATAGTCGATGTGTCGAGGAACGATGACGGCATGCCAGGAGCGAGCTGTTAATGCAAAAGACAATAGATCCTTGGGATGGTCGACACATTCGATGATGTGGAGAAGGACGTCTATAGGTATTCTGGTCATCCTCTACGACGCTGTGAGAAGAGTAGCCGTTAAAGCGGGATCGTCGATGTGAATGGATATACAGTCGAACCTCTTATAATCCATACCACTTACAACCCATAACCCCAAAAACCCATACATTATGCATCCCGAGTTACGTGGGGATTTCGCAACTATAACCCATAAACCCGCGGTAATCCATAACCCATGCTTCTGGCCTAAGATGACCTTCCTAATTCGGTATGTAACAGAGCTAAATTTCCCAAATAATTTGACCGCGACTGAATCTCTCGAATCCGGTTGGGAAGCTCTATGCAAGATATTCTGATTTTAAGACCATGGTTCTACTTACCCAAAGACCATGTTCAGCCGACTCGTGCGTGTGAGGGCTAACGCTAGACAACTAGAGACATGACATGCATAACAGACCCGAGCTCATGATCTTCCGCAGGCTAAGGGACGTATACCACGCAAACACTACCTGACAATCAGAAACAACATCGTAGCAGTCTTTTCTACCCTGTTTTTTAATTGGTTCTTTGCGATCTACACCCGAGTCGAAATGCTCCTCGGTCCTGCATCTTAGTTTCATATTATGGGTGAGCTAAATCTGTGCTAGAACTTCGGTATTCATTTGCTAAAGCGCTGCATCTCAAGAAATCGGCTTGCTCTGCACTGTATTCAGTTCAAACATCATCATTGCTCTCATTTCGCTTTGCTATCCCCGCCCATGGTATCCTGATTATGCACTGAAAACACCTATGAACCTTAAATCTCCAGCTCGCTCAACCCCAATCCGAAGGTTGGTTAAAAACTTGGGGACCTCTGTACGTTCCCAAATTATCATCTCACCACGTATTCCTGCTGACCGAACTTCCTCTATAAACACTCAGGCATTCTATGCACCCGGGTCGGCTTCTGCAGAATCGCGAAAGATCAATAACAGCATCAATATCTTGCTCGAAAGTCGTTCGAACTTTAGTCAATCTGACGCATTCTCCTCGTCTTCTTCTATCAATCCAGCTAATTCGTTACCTTTGGCTGCTTACAGGAGCAGACATCCCAGACGTCACGGTAAGACATGTAATCCAAGATCTAAACGAAGCGTGTGTTGACGCACCTACTAGAACCTATTGGCACAGGACTTTTCAAAGATTTTATGAAGGAAAACGCGAGGTCTACTTGTGAAATGTCTTAAACGCGCTGTCCTCAGGAATCTTGTGATGTAATCTGCACTTGCTTCCTTAACGACTAGTGCACGTTTAAATGGTTTAGACCAGGACGGGATGTCTTTGCTTTGGTTTGTATGTAGATCGAATTATATTGCGTAAGGTATAAGGATGCATGTGGAATATAATGAACGATAGGGCAGAAACCATAGCATGATGAGATTGAAACTTCAAGAGAACACAAATAACGATGTGATTAGCAAAGCGAAAACATGAAAGCAATTGTAGCGCATCGGCATTGGGCGAACCCGAAATTCTAGTAGCATTTCGCATTTCTGAGGCGGAGGTAGAGGTGGAGAAGATTGAATGAGTTGGACCAGTGAAAAACTCCCAACGAACAGGTTCAAGTCAACAAGTCGCTTAGACGAGTGTTTGAGATGGGTATGGAAGAAAATCATGGGGGAACGTTCATCGACAGTTTGAGCCAATCGCTTGCATTGACAGCTATGGTCTACTTGTTGTTGTCCATGTATCATCCAAACTGGGTAAGCTGAGGCATTTTCCCTAGTTAAAGGTGAGTGCCAATCTCCCTTATAAACTGAATTAGCTTCAATGCTTGGAGGAAGTGAAGCAATATAACCAACTCACAGACCATGTCTATAAATGCTGTCCCAACAGTAAGATTTACATTCGTCGGGGTAGGCCTCCTCATGTTTATATTTCATCACCTTGGCGATATCATCCCGCTCCAAACGGAAAATTTTGCGGCCCTGATTTATGAGATTCATTCTGGTGTACAAAAACCTGGGGAAGTCGTATAAAACTCTGAAAGGGAGATAACTATCTACGGATACTTCATCAAGAGGTCCTATAAGAACACGTAGATTCTTGAAACCAGCGAAATGGGAGACACGCTCCATAATCTAGTGCGAAGCATTAATACGACTCTCAAACGTAACAACTGAGATGGGTCCCCGAGCTGCGGCGACATACCTCGTCAAGGGTCAACCGTTGGTCAAAACTGATATGGAGCTTTTGGATATTGGGAGTCATCACAACGAGTTTTTGAATCGACTCCTCGAGGTGGGCATTGAAGTACACACAAGTTTCTAGATTAGATAGGACAATCCCACATTCTGCTAGATACGAGTACAAGCCAGGATTCATTTCCAAATGCGCGAGGCGTGCAGCGATATTAGCCGTAATGGTATGTGGATGCAACTCTAGACTGACGTATAAAGATTTGAGATTCGGGAGGAAATCATCGGATTCAGTGGCCCAACCAGGAAGCAGAATGTTGTGAGTCGATAAAGTAATGAGTTTTGAATGACGGCGGAAAAATGTCTGTACACGGGGTAGGTAGTCTTTCTCCGTGGGACAGCTCATGAACCTGAGGTGTTGAAGGTTTGGCCAGCAGCCCGAAAAGAATGCACTGGAGAGTCCCGAAGTTACATCCATGTAGGTTAGGTTAGGCGTGTTCAAAAGCATTTGCAAAAAGACGCCGCTATCATAATGATTGTTGCTTTTGATAATATATTTTCGAAGTGACGGCAGGTAGTCGTAAAATAACTGAATCACAAGTTGATGAAGACTTTTACTCTTTAACAATAGATTATCAGCTTACCGAGAACGTTTTCAAATCCCTCGAGACTTTGTCTTTTTCAAAGCGTTGCTCAATGGCCGTGTTTGGCGATTGAAAGTGTATTTCTAATTCTTCCAAACTGGCACAACCCGCTCTTCCGATTGCCTCAGAAATAAGGTGAAAGACTTCTTCGTTTGGACCCGTTGTTTCGAATCTGAGGACTTTCAGGTTGACCATTTTAGAAAGGGCTTGAGTGAAGGTATCTGAAATAACATTTAGAATGATGTCGTCTAGACTGAAAAACGGTAGCTGCGTTCTCAGTTCCATTTTGCACATTCGTGAAATTTTTTTCCGGATGTGAAATATCAGGATGTTTAAATATCTGATATAAGAGCAAGCGTTGGGAGTGTCCAAGAGATGTTTCCAAACACGTTCAGAAGACTTTGTGCAGGAAACGGAAATGCGACGATAGTCAATGTGTCGCGGAACGATGGCGACATACCAGGCGCGAGATGTTAACGCAAAAGACAATAGATCCTTGGGATGGTCGATAAATTCGATGACGTGGAAAAGGACGTCTATAGGTACCGTGGTCATCCTCTACAACGCTGTGAGAAGAGTAGCCGTCAAAGAGCAATCGTCGATGTGAATTGGTACAATATACTTGTTTGTAAATATTTGGCGTCCAGGATTGTACATAATTTGGCACGTTTTTTTAATCATTCCTATCAATCCCCGTAATCAGCTGACACAGTTGATTTCACAAGCAGCATTGTAACTTTGTGGCATTACAACTTGACCGCGCGAATGAATGTCTCGAGTCCATTGGCAATTGAGAGGCATCGACTGGCGCACATTTGAATAGTTTCCCACTAATATCAACGTCAGGACGGGATATCTTCGCTTTGATTTGCATGTCGATAGAATTATATCGCATGAGGTATAAAGATACATGGCCATAGCATGATGAGAGACGAAAGTTGTGCATGAGCACAAAAGCAATTAAATTGGACCAGTTAAGGACGGTGCTGTCGATCATTGATGACTTGCATGTCCCGGCTCCTAACAAACATGTTCGAGTCAGCAAGTCACTTGGACGACTCCCTGATATCGGTACGGAAGAAAATCATGGATCGACAGTTTGAGCCAATCACTTGCAATGATATGGTCTACTTGTTATTGTCCATGTACCATTCGAACTGATTAAGCTGAGGTATTTTCCAACAGTGTCAGTCTCCCCTATCTGTTGGTAACTCCGAACCAGCTTCAATGCTTGCAGGAAGTGAAAGCAATATAACCTACTCACTGATCATTTTTCATAAACCCCGTCCCAAGAGAAAAAGTTACATTCGTCGGGGCAAACCTCCTCATGTTCATATCTCATCACCTTGGCAATATCATCCCGCTCCAAACGGAAAATTTCGAGATCGCCCTTTTCGAGTCTGACTCTGGTGTACAGAAGCCTGGGGAAGTTATATAAAACTTTGAAAAGGAGATAACTATCCATGAGTGTGTCATCAAAAGGTCCTATGAGAACACGTAGATTCTTGAAATCAGCGAAATGTGAGACATGCTCCATAACCTGATGCGATCCATTAACACGACTTTCAAGCGTAACAACTGAGATGGGTCCCCGAGCTGTGGGGACATACATCGTGGTCCGGGATCAACTGTTCGAACACGGCGTCGAGTTCAGAATCAAAACCGCACAAAACAGGTTCAAAAGTTATACAGAGCTTTTGGACATTGGGGACCATAACAACGAGATTTTGAATCGACTCGAGGTGGGCATTCCAATACACACAAGTTTCTAGATTAGATAGGACAATCCCTTTTGTTAGGTACCAGTACAAGTCGTTATTCATTTCCAAATGCGTGAGGCGTGCAGCGATATTGGTCGTAATGGTATGCAGATGCAACTCTACGTTGATGTAGAAAGATTTGAGATTCGGGAGGAAATCATCGGATTCAGCGACCCAACCTGGACGGAGAATGTTGTGGGTAGATAAAGCAACGAGTTTTGAATGACGGCGGAGAAATGTCCGTAAACCGGATAGATAGTCTTTCCCCATGGTAGGGTTCATGTAGTTATGGAACTTGAGGTGTTGAAGGTTTGGCCAGTAGCCCGAAAACAAGGCACTGGGGAGTCCCGAAGCTACATCCATGTAGGTTAGGTTAGGCGTGTTCAAAAGCATTTGCAAAAAGACGCCGCCATCATATTGATTCCCACTTTTGATCGTATATTTTCAAAGTGAGGGCAGGTAATCGTAAAATAACTGAACCACAAGATTAATCAAGTCTTTTACTCCTCAACAATAGATGTCAGCTTACCGAGAACGTTTTCAAACCTTTGGAGACTTTGTCTTTTTTAAAGCGTTGCTCAATGGCCGTGTGTGGCGAATCGAAGAGCACTTCTAACTCTTCCAAATCGCAACCCGCTTTTCCGATTGCCTCAGAAATAAGGCAAAAACCTTCGTCGTTTCGCCCCGATGTTTGGAATTTGAGGACTTTCAGGTTGACCATTTTAGAAAGGGCTTGAATGAAGGTATCAGAAATATCATTTTCGTCTCTTCTGAAAAAAAGTGGTGGTGTTCCGGAATCCGATTCGGATTCAATTCTGCACAGTCGTGGAACTTCCGTCATGTCATGAGATAGCAGGATGTCTAAACATCTGATATAAGAGCAGGCGTAGGGAATATCCAAGAGATGTTTCCAAACACCTTCGGAAGACTTTGTGCAAGGAATGGAAATGCGACGATAGTCAATGTGCCGAGGAACAATGGCGGCATGTGATGCGCGAGCTGTCAACGCAAAAGACAATAGATCTTTGGGATGGTCGATAAATTTGATGATGTGGAGAAAAATGTCTTTAGGTATTGAGGTCATCCTCTACAATGTTGTGAGAAGGGATGCAGTAACGAGGCAATATATTTGTTTGCAAATATTTGGCGTCTAGAACTTTTATTCCTATCAATCCTCGTAAGTAAACGACCGACAGCATCCATTACAGTGTCCGAGTTTACAGGTCTGTTCTTTTTTTGCGCGAGTTACAATCGACCACTGTCTTCTTTGTTAATATCTGACGACGAGCAAAGGCTACTAACGCATTGATTGGGCACCACAAACGAAACATTACTACGGATCCATGCAATTACTGAGTTAATAATCACGTTTTATGGTATTACAAACCGCGCGACTGAATCTCTCGAATCCAATTGGCGCAGATGGCGCAAAGGGATAGTCCTAGTGACAGAATAAACTAGTGCTAACTTTATTATGTAGTCTTATATTAATACATCACATATGAAATAATGATACACGCTGGGGGTATAAGGTATATATGGAAAACAATAAATCAGTAATATCCATGGCTTGGACAAAACGTTAGAAAGCGGGTTGGGTATTTATAAGGAATTGTCTGAGAGATGCAATGAACAGTGATGTAGATAGCAAAGCGAAAACAGGCTGGAAAGCATCAGCACTATGTTTCACAATTAAACAGCAACACCCACCAAAAATAAGGGGGCTAACTCTTCTTCTACTCCCTCTCGAGCGCAGCCTTCTTTTCTTTTAGTTCAGAACGTTTATATTCTTTCCATAGAGCTTTCTCAACAAGTCAAATCTTGGTAAGATCGATAATCGATGCATTTGAATCGGTGGACAGCAGTCGGCAAGACGTCCTGCGTTTCTGGAGTAGCTGGGACTGACGCCGAAGTCCATGTTGGCGAAGTTTTGAATGGAGCATAAACTTGAAGCATCCATTGGATTTGTGTTTCGGCGTTCAGTAATTCATGATTTGCATAAACAGTTCGAACGACCGATAGCACCGACGTCGTTAATCCAATTGACCTGCGATTTCAAAAGATGTTTTGCGTGACTGAGCCTTGAAATTGAAAATCTACCCTCTCCATCAACAGACAGTTTCGAATTGTAACGTGTAAGAGTCATAACTATACATAGTTTATACATTGTTTTCAAAAATAAAATACATATCTTTATAATCCAACATACACGAGATTGAGATGCGAGACCTTGGTATGGTATAATGCTTGAAGATCGGATATTGAAGCCAACGAAAATGATAAGTCACCCAGCCAAAAATGGAAAGGATAATGATGAATAAGGTAAATAGGAAATTGAGTTGCCGGTCATTTGGGTTGGCTGCAATTACGGACTCCATAGACCTAGATCCAGTCCGATGGTGGATGCTTCTCCATAGTGATTGAGCGCGTCCACTCCACTTTTGTTTCCCCGAGGGATGTGAAGGAACGTTTCAGGCACCGGACGTTCGAGCAAGCACCGATCCTCAGCCTCGTGTTTGCCATACTCAAAGGTGGAAAAATTGGGTGAAAGCGGGAGTGGAAGACAAATCTCAATCGAATCAGGAGAAGAGGCGACAGTTGAGTATGAGGAGGCGTGAGATGAAGGCGATAGTGGTGGTTCATCCGTCGATTCGGAGAGGCAAGTGAGAGATGGAGATGGGTGTGACATAGGAGAGAGAAATATGCCGGTTCGAATACGTTTCGGAAGGGATTTCATAGGCCTCGTGCTGGGAGATATGGACGGTGTTATATTTATTGACTCCAAATTTGATGATATGTCGCCGACTCGGAGATCGCGTTCACTAGCTCTGGGACGTTTTAATCCTCGGCGTCTTGGCCATAAGGAAGAATCGAGTTGGACGTCAAAAGGATCAGAAGTTGGTGCAGATGGTACATAGGGAGCAGGAAAGGGTGAATGAGAACTGTTTATTAGGGTATCAGTGATTGCTTCCGACGAAGCATCGTCACTCGAGGAACTCTCGGTCTTCATTATCTAAGAGACACATTGAGAACGTTGATATAGACGTTGCAAACACGTGTACAACCACTAACCTTTTCATAGTTGACGTCGTCATCATGACTGTAGTCAAAGGTGAGGTCGATGATGTCTGCCGAGTCTAGCGGTCGATCGACAGTTAAGACGTTTTCCTTGTCAATGTCATCTTCGTGATAAAATGGCCATTTGACCATCGGGCTTGTACATCCAAGGGCTTGGATTTCATCCCTTGAAGTCTGCAATATTGATGCACGAGAGTGCTTACCGCTTCGACAGCGGCGATTTTGGAACTAACGTGTACGGTCAACATCAATAAATGAATAAAAATTATTTCACTTGCCCAAACGGAAATTTGACGATACGACATCCCAGATACACGTGCTAGGTGCTTCTTATCTTCACGACTTGGAAATCGATCTTTTGAAAAGGCAAATTCAAACAAAGGAAGATATTCCTACTCCAATTGAATAATTCGAACGACTCCCAAGTATACAGCACGTACCGATTTAAACCTTTTTCTGCTTTTCATATCACCGGTGCTGCTTCCCAGTGATACAACTGATGACGACCTGTGTGACGCGGCGTGGCGTGAGGCAAGCTCACAAGCTTCTTGTGACCAGACAGAGAGCAGTGAAAGATATTTCTGCTTGTAGGTCTCGTATAAATCGTTCTGAAGAGTAGCAAAGGATTCTGCATTCCCCCATGGAGAGAGTTTCGACAGTAATTCAGAAATTGTTCCTGTCGAGTGAGCTTTTAATTCAATGGCTCGACGAATGTACACTGCCGAAACGCGTTCAGCGATTTTCTCTGGAATGCTTTGGCTTATAAGAGCTTGCGTCAGCGGCTCTGGAAGGGGGAACAAATAATCAATGTCCTTCGATATTTTTGGGTGCTGTAGAAAAGTGTCAGTATGAATGGTTGGACCTTGGGATATGGGCATGGCGAATGCAAGTATGTGTGTAGTGAAGGCAAGAGAAGAAATTCGGATATTATCCAACGGAGTTTGAAAAGAATGGCATTGTTGACAACTTAGGCAATAATTTTCCAAGATTTCTTCTATTGTGTTTTCAGCGCCTCTTACGAAGCAAACTAACGTGACCGTACGCGCCTAGGAAATATTCGCGAACAGCAAGATTAAACTTTTTTTAAGGAAAAGTGCATGCAAAGTTCAATGTAAATAATGAGGAAGTCTTTTATGGGAATATAACAAAGAAGGGAAGGAAGTTTTGAAGCAACCACAAGTGAAGCGTTTAAATTTCAGACCGCCTATTTTTGGAGCTCTTGACACCAAGTACAAGCTGGTACAAGACCCTGTACTTACAGGGAACCTCCTCCGGCTAGAGATCAAGGACTTCAAACACTAAAATCATGAAAATGTGAGATTTTGACTCAAGTGGTCTAAATTTCCCAAGAGAAGCTTTAGCTGAATAACTTATTCACCTTCTTGCGACGGGAAAAAAACAAGAGCCCACAGGGGATCGAACTTAAGACAGTCTGAAAGAGATAATTTCACACATCCCACTGATTTACCAGACCACACCGTTAACGTGATCTGCCGTCCATATAACGTATAATTAGAGGGTGATCGAAAAGAGCCTCGGATGCGTCTCATTGGTTGACGACATGCGCGGAAATTTGGTTACTCGATTTAGTATCGAGCGCCTAAACTAGATCTAGACAGCTGGAAATACTTTGTAGGGACAGTATCCTAATCTTTGATGGTATTCAGGCGCATTTACATCATTCCCAAAATATACAAAAAGCAGCTGGAGATGCGTTTAATTCAATGAGCGCAGGACAAACCGAGCGCGTTCCCTACGATATGTATTTTATACTATTGATACATTAATGAAATAATGATACATTGGGGGTATAGAGTATATGGGTAAATTAACCGAAATTTTAACTAGGTTGTAAATGAAATTAGTGACGGACGTCAGGTATCTGCAAGCACATTGAATGTCAGCAACGTCAACAGCAAAGCGAGGGCACAAAAGCAAATGAAAACAGTGTTCGAAGGATCAAGTAATTTGGCAAACTCACAAAACGACAATCAGCATCTGAACATGTTACTCTTTCTCTAATTCTTCTAGCTCTCTTTCGAGCGCAGCCTTCTTTTCCTCGAGTTCACGCCGTTTATACTCCTTTCGTAAAGCCTTTTCAACCATCGCTAAATCTTGTCCGGTCAGATCAAGGCTTGCTTCCTTCTTATTATCCAATACCGACAGCACACCGTCGGGCAACGGCGCAACGTCCTGCGTTGCTGGTGTTGGTGGAATCGACGTTGAAGTACATGTCGGCGATACGGACGCCAATCGTGATGTTTCGAAAGAATTGTTAGAGATTGATACTGATATTGGCATTTGAGGTAGAGGTTGCATCGAGTAATTGAACTCGAAACCGTCCGACGTTTGCATTGGAGTTGGGCTGGACATTAGGTCACTCAAATCAAGAGTGTGGCCTCCAACGACATCCGCTGTCCCGGGTAACGAAATTTCGGTTTGCGGCCACAGACTTGTTAAACTGAATGATGATGAGCCAACGTCAACCTGGAGATCTGGTATTGAGTGTGAAGCTAGCAGTTGCTCGAGTGCATAGGGCGATTGTGCCGTGGGTGAATCGGAACCGGATTGAGGGCTTTCGATGCAGGAATCGACGCCCGTGGGCGATGATGTTAGCGAGTTAACTGCTGCCATTTCGGACGCTACATCATTGGAAGTAATCATCTGGAATAATTCCGAAAAGTCAGACAATGCATTCTCGCTGCCAGTAATGGATTCGACGTTCATTCCCAGTCCTCCTGTGAGGTCAAAGGAATCGAGTGGGTTGGACCAGTCAAAAACGCCTACTTCAAGCGGAACTGAAGTATCCGGTGGTGTAATTTCCACAGGCTGTGGTTCTTCACTTCCTAACGTAAGTAGCGAATCGAAATCCACAAGCGAAAAATTCGATCGCCGATGACTTGGTACGGTTAAGGTTGAAGAAGAGGTCATAAAATCGGGGACTGGTCCAGCATTGGGAGAAGCGGTATTTTGCGTAATCTGAGTGAAATCTGAGCGGATACGTTTGGCTGTTGGGGTTGTATCAACGTCGAGGCTCGCGTCATATGATCGTTTCTGACCACGGGTGGGTATAATGGGAGGATCGGTAGAGGAAGACATCTTGAAATTAAACGAGTCATCAAATGGGAAGGGCAACTCAAAAGCTGCGGTGGAGGATGAAACAGAGGTATCGGCATTAGACCTAAGTAATAGAAATCAGGAGAGCTTCCTATGGTGTTTTTATCGGCGTACCTTAATCGTTTGCGAGGCCGCTCTTCATCTCCACTATCAGACCATGATAACGAAGGAACGCGACTATCAGAGAAGTCTGAGGCAAAAGAGGATGCTGGAGAAGAGCCTCTAAGACGGAGTAAATCTTTATCTGCGAGCAAACTCTTGCGTTTGCCGTCGAAAACGGATTTTGATTCAAACGCATATTCGTCATCTTCAATAGTACTCCCCGAGGAGGTGAAAGAAGATAGAGAAGCGGTACGACTCAAACTATTTTGACTATCCTGATCTCGTTGTATCCTTCGTGGAGTTTTATCGACCTTGCATAAAGTCTCGGCCTGGTTCTTCTTTTTTACTTGCCGATTCTTCAAATCACCCTCGCGATGTTTTTGGGATGAAATGGTGTCGACTAGTTGATCCAAGTCCTCAATCCATGCGCTCGTCCGTGTCTTCTTCTCGTACATTGTCTCGACATTCTTCTTCATTTCCATGAACTCGGCAACAATTTGAGGATCAACAGGTCGGTTAGGATCTTCTTTAACGAAAATTCTTTTGGAAATGTCAATCATTTCCTCGCGATTTCCTTTGCACCGGTTTTTGAGGATTTCAGCCCAGCCACACCGTCTGCGCGCGTTGGTAAACCAATTCGAGACGCTGGTGAGCGTAACGCAAGAACTACTGCTCATGTCAACAATAGCTTGTTTTTCTTCACGAGATGGATAGGGACTGTGGATATTTGCGACGAGGTACCTATAGGCGTGTTCGATGAATTCGGGTAGAGGACCAGGATCCGATATGGGATCTGTGTCAGGTGCCGACATTGTATCTGATGAAGAAATACCGACGGGAGATGATTTTGGGTGTCGACGCAGTTGAAGTGACGGCTTTGAAGGGCGTGTGGGGTCTGAAAGAGGGCTATACTCATCCTCGTCTCCCAACACTGTTTCAAAATCTACTAAAACGGTAGAGGAGAACGAAGCGGTAGCATTATCCAGTTCCATGAAACCTTCAGTCATCACCCTGATATTACCCATGGCAAACGCAATCATGTTGAAGGTATTGTCCCTGTGAATGTCATGGCTCTGTGCTTCCTGTTGACAACGGTTGAAATCGCGTTTGAAGGTTGTCCACGAATTGGAACGAGTAGCTTCTATAAACCTTCGCTGGAGGAGAAATTCTTTTTGCTTTTCGTTGGCGGGCATTGGGGGTATAGAATATAGTGATGATTGTAGACGGTGAAGTCCCTGTGAACAATGGACTGGCAGTATTTCTTTTATGCTGAAGTAAGCAAGTCCAGGCGCCCGCTTCCCCCACTACCACAACTACCATAGCTGCTAAAGCTCCCTTCGAAAGTCGACGATGGCACTTGTTGAACTACCCCCAAATTCCGATTTTCTTGCCAAAGCTTTACACATAGAAGCTGAGATTCTCAATGCGTCTTCGCAGCATGACTTAGACGACGTTCGTAGTCAATGGCTAATTATCGAACAACAACTTCAACTTGCCTTGAAAGGCGGAAAATTCCCATTGCTGATGAAGAACCAAATGTCCTGTATCTCACAAAGGATTCATCTTCTCTTTCAAAATTTCTCCGATATTCTGTCCAAAACTCTGGATTTGGAGCCAAACTACCTCGAGGTCCTCGATGACCTAAACCTTACGCGGGACCCGAGATCCTCTAATTCTTGGTCCCCCAAACCCTTCCTTCAATCGTTAGGACATCCCAAATCTTTGCCGATGATACCTCCACAAGATCTTGATTCCGCGTATGATCCGACACCTTTACCCGAGTTCATTGAACATGCCTATAGATATTTCGTCGCGAATATTTACAATCCCTATCCATCCCGAGAAGAGAAACAAGCTATTGTTGACATGAGCAGTAGTTCTTGCGTCACACTCACCAGCGTCTCGAATTGGTTTACCAACGCGCGCAGACGGTGTGGCTGGGCTGAAATCCTCAAAAACCGGTGCAAAGGAAATCGCGAGGAAATGATTGACATTTCCAAAAGAATTTTCGTTAAAGAAGATCCTAACCGACCTGTTGATCCTCAAATTGTTGCCGAGTTCATGGAAATGAAGAAGAATGTCGAGACAATGTACGAGAAGAAGACACGGACGAGCGCATGGATTGAGGACTTGGATCAACTAGTCGACACCATTTCATCCCAAAAACATCGCGAGGGTGATTTGAAGAATCGGCAAGTAAAAAAGAAGAACCAGGCCGAGATTTTATGCAAGGTCGATAAAACTCCACGAAGGATACAACGAGATCAGGATAGTCAAAATAGTTTGAGTCGTACCGCTTCTCTATCTTCTTTCACCTCCTCGGGGAGTACTATTGAAGATGATGAATATGCGTTCGAATCGAAACCTCTTTTCAATGGCAAACGCAAGAGTTTGCTTGAGGATCACAGTTTGCTCCATCTCAGAGGCTCTTCTCCGGCCTCGTCTTTATCATCCTTCTCTTTTGTCTCGGACCTCTCTAATAGTCGCGTTCCTTCGTTATCATGGTCTGATAGTGGAGATGAAGAACGACCTCATAAACGACCAAGGTATGTCAACAACAACACTATAAGTTCTTTTGATCTCGATTGCTTAGGTCTAATGCTGATACCTCTGTTTCATCCTCCCCGGTACCTTCTGAACTGGCATTCCCACTTGATGATTCGCTCCAGTTCAACCCATCTTCCCCCACCAATCCCCTTATTATACCCACCCGTGGTCAGAAACGATCATATGACACAAGCCTCGACATTGATGCAACTCCAATAGCTAAACGTATCCGTTCTGATTTCACTCAAATTGCACAAGATATTGATACCGCTTCCCCCAATACCGGACCAGTCTCCGATTTTATGTCCTCCTCAATAGCATCAAGTCATCGGCGATCGAGTTTTCCGCTTGTAGATTTCGATTCGCTGCTTACATTAGGAACTGAAGAGCCACAGCCTGTGGAAATTGCACCGCCGGATACCTCAATTCCGCTTGAAGTAGACGTTTTTGACTGGTCCAATCCACTGGATTCCTTCGATTTCACAGGACTGGGAATGAACGTCGAATCCATTACTGGCAGCCAGAATGCATTGTCTGACTTTTCGGGATTATTTCAGATGATTACTTCTACTGATGTAGCGTCCGAAATGGCAGCAGATAACTCGATAACATCATCATCGCCAGATAAGACGGGCGTCGATGTTGGCATCGAAAATCCCCAAACTGGCTCCGATTCACTCTATGCACTTGAGCACCCATCACCCTCACATTCAATACCAGATCTCCAGGTTGACTTATCATCATTCAATTTGACAAGTCTATGGCCGCAAAGTGAAATTTCATTCCCCGGGACAGCGGATGTCCACACTCTCGATTTGAATGGCCTAATATCCAGCCCAATTCCAATGCAAACATTGGACAGTTTCGAGTTCGATTACTCGACGCAACCTCCGGGTCAAATGCCACAATCAGTACCAATCTTAAACAATCACAATCCTGCCGAAACATCGCGATTGGCGTCCGTATCTCCGACATGTGCTTCGACGTCGGTTCCACCGACACCAGCAACGCAGGACGTTGCGCCGTTGCCCGACGGTGTGCTGTTAGCATCGGATAAAAAGAAGGATGTAAACATTGATCTCACTGGACAAGATTTAGCGATGGTCGAAAAGGCTTTACGAAAGGAGTATAAACGGCGTGAACTCGAGGAAAAGAAGGCCGCGCTAGAAAGGGAACGTGCGAGATTAGAAGAATTAGAGAGGGAATTGGAAGATGATTAGATGTTGATAAATCTTTGGTTGGTATTTCCATTCAAGTGTCAAACATTATGCTGATGTATGTATGTTCAGATTGTTTTGTTTTGCTTTCATGTTTTCGTTCTGCTATTCACATTGCTATTCCTGATCAATCATCATACGTATCTAACCTACCACCTAATCTATTGTGCAGGCTATGGACATCTCTGATCTTCACGTGTTTTTCACACACATACGTTATACCCCAGCATGTATTATCATTATTCATGTGATGTATTAATAGAAAAATGCATAACAAGGTTAAAAACCAGAGTCTGTGCGTGCTCATACAGTGACGCGCAAAACCGTACATGCATTCGTCACATCTGAAATGTATCTTAAACATCTTTATCAATAAAATAGTAATAATCCTGAAAATATTTGAGTGTATACCTGAATATGTTGGGAATGGGTTTGCTTAAGGGAACTTGTGCTCAGTGTCGCCCGTTCGTCCATGGTATATAAATGTGTTGGATGATATCACATGTACAGTTTTGCACGTGGTGAAGGATGGAAAGTAAAATAAGGTTTGCATCGTTTTTTTGCGTATAAGGTTTGGGTCATGTGACTATATACAAGTAGATATATATTATTAGGAACTTTTGAGGCAGAAATCAGCAAGAAATTGAGCATGGTCAAGCTTCCCCAGGAAAGGATAGATAGTGTCCTCCTCCTCCTCGATTTGGGGGCATCGGTCAGGAAAATAGTCCAAACCATTAATGTTAGTCAGGGGACAGTGACTAATATTAGAAAAGAATATCGAAATGACTTGCCCCGAGCAGCTGGAGGCCGTCCCCGATCACTTTCTCCTCATGATATCCGGCATGCAATCCGTTATCTCACCTCTGGACAGGCAACTACGGCAGTAGATGTCCAAAAAATTTTACAATCATCGAGTGAAGTGCCTTTCCATACTAGTACACTGCGGCAATGCCTGAAAAAGGAAGGTCTTAAGTCAACCACAAAGGTCAAACAGCCACTTCTTTCTGCCCGGCATAGGAGGGAGAGGCTTGACTGGGCTATTAAGCACCAATTTTGGACGATTGAGGACTGGAAACGGGTGGTGTGGTCTGATGAAACAAAAATAAATCATTTTGGGTGTGACAGACGCAAATGGGTTTGGAAACGGCCAGGGGAAGGCTTAAATGATCGAGTGGTTGACAAGACTGTGAAACATGGTGGTGGTAGTATCATGGTGTGGGGGTGTTTCTGTTGGGATGGGATAGGTCAGGCGGGCAAGATAGATGGAAGAATGGATGCAGATTTATACTGCAAAATATTGGAGCAATATCTGAGGGGATCTCTAAAGAAACTCAGGAAAAAAGTCCGGGACATCCTCTTCCAGCAGGACAATGACCCAAAACACACCTCCAAAAAGGCCAAAAACTGGTTCGAAGACAACAGGATTGAAGTTATGAAATGGCCTGCACAATCACCAGACATGAATCCGATAGAACACCTTTGGAGTATTGTAAAACGGCGGCTTGGTGAATATGACTGGGCCCCAACCAGCATACAAGAGCTCTCAGAAAGAGTTTCAAATGTTTGGTCTGGAATAGAAGTTGGAGTTTGTCAGAATTTGATTGAAAGTATGCCTAGACGAGTAGAGGCACTTCTAAAAGCCAAAGGTGGCTACACAAAATACTAGATTTGTATATTCTCATAATGTGAGCAAAACTGTACACCTGAGCTTACCATGAAGTCAGGCTAATCTACTGTAAACAAGTGATTATTATTCTAGCAGATATTAATGAAATTTGTAGTCAATATATACAACTAATCACACAAATATTTTGACAATTTATAAGAATTTATTGAGCTCTCTATTTAAGTTGCGCGCGAAATATTACATTTGCGTGTACAGTTTTGCGCGTCACTGTATGTTCGGTAAGTATTCACCTCTGTTAGGCATCACGCAAGTGTAAGTATCATATAGAATTCACCATAAAATCATTGAGGACTCGGGTGCAACTTGGCTTTGAGGGCCCATACTAAAGCGGACAAAGATAGCGAATTATCTGACTCGACGAGGAATCAGGACCTTCATGATTTGATTTAAGTATAAAGCACTATAATTGATCATTTGTCCCTGTGAAAACCTAGGTGTCGATATGTAATTCAAGCAGAAGGTTAATAGGGGTCGAAGCTATGATGAGTCTGCATGCTGAGCGTCATGGGTCCTTTACCAAAGCCAATCACTGGAGGTTTGCTGAATATCACATCTATCCTGTAATGAGCTGTCATAATATATAGGAGTTTTTGGATTTCAGAAGGTGCATGGCACACTCAATCCACGTATTATTATATATAGCTGGTTATAACTCACATCCTCTGGACTCCTTTCAGGTTGTACCAGTATGTCAACGCTGCCTATGGACATCTTTGTACACATCATTGAATTCGTTGACGATCTCAAAGATTTATTAGCCTTCGCATCGACATCTTGCACTTTACATGCCTTGATCAAATGTCGCAAAAATTGAAAGGGGCTTATAATTCAAATCGGGTTTATTTACCCAACATGAAATTAATTTTGCATTTATTTTCAATTTCACGATGTATAGAGCTTAGTTTTCTCCCCTGTACCTTTATTTTCAGGTCCCTTCTCCAATGAATGCCCTGCAACTTCGCCTGAGTTGTGATCGGCTAAAAACTCATTCATTGGCTAATCTCTGAACATCTTGAATCGCACAAAAAAGAGGATGGTCTGTGCGCAAGATCAGGTTCCCATATAAACTTGGGACTTCGTTCATTTTCAAGTTGGTCATGTTGCCCCACTTAGTGGTATTCATCATATGTACAGTAGTAGTAGTCTTGGTCTTAGTCTTAGCCTTAGTCTTAGTCTTAGTAGTCTTAGTAGTAGCAGCAGCAGTAGATTAGTCTAGTAGCAGTGGTAATTACACTCTTTCATAGCGTATATAGACTATGTACATATATATGTTCAATATAATTTTTTTGAAAGCTACTCTGACTTGTGATTCTGTTTGAAAAAAAACAAAGTTAAAAAAAACAGGAGTAAGATGATTTACAAAAGTAAATGTTACAATGTATAAAAAACCACTGATTTAGTTTATAAACATGGCTGGCGGTTTATTGGAGCCTTGAAATGATTATAAACCAATTATAAACCCCCTCGGCGTCTGACAACCTTTTTTAGGTTTATAATGCATTATAATCCTCTAAGGATTTTTGCGACACGTTCCTCGACATAGTGATTATCGTCGCATCGTTTGCGCAGAGTCAGCGACACACGTCTGGGAACACCTTTTGATAACTCTCAGTGCCTGCTCCTATGTTAGGTATCTGAATGCTACAACCACACGCAGTCTTCGGACCAATATTCCACGATTATGCCCGATCGATTGGGATTTTGCCGTCAACAGTAGTCTGCACTTGAACTTCGGAACGCCGCTCCCTCTTGTCGTTGACAAAGATGCTTTTCTTCAGGCCCTTTCAAAAATGGTCAACTTGAAAGTATTAGCATTCCAGACAGCGGGTCGAGGTCAAATTCCCATCGGGGCTATTTCGGAGGCGATTGAAAAGGCGGGTTGTGAATTAGAGGAAATCGACGTGTATTTCCAATTTATAAACGAAGAGGAAGAAACTCTTGATCTGGTGGATGAAGGAAACATATTCGTTCGGTATTTTGAAGAAAATAAATACTCAGAGAATCCGAGGGGATTTTCGGCAAGTTGGAAACTTTCCTGTTATGCATATTAATTTATTTATTCACTTTGTGATAGCTATTATATGATTATCTGCCCTCACTTCGAAAATATTTTATTTATGCCGATACTTTCCCTGACAGCAACGTTTTCCTTCAGATGCTTTTGAATGCACCCAATTTAACTCACATGAATGTGACTCATGTATGCGCAGCTGTCTTTCTTTTAGGCTATTGGCCGAATCTTCAACACCTTGTAGTCTATCCTTGCGATACCCTTGAAGACGATCCCTTCGGACGCGATTATACACCAGGCATACGGATGTTCTTCAGTCGTCATTCCAAACTGATTACTTTGCGGGCCAACTACGTTCTCATTCCCGGCTGGGCTATTGAATCAGATAGTTTCCTTCCGAATCTCAGATCCCTTGGAATTACACGCCTTACTTCTGTGGCCCCCATGATGACTTTTCATATTGGTACACGCCTCACTCATGTGGACATGAATACTGCGCTGTGTTCGTACCTCAAAGACCATGGGATCGTGCTATACAACCTGGAAAGTTGTCAATATTGGCACGCCGACCCCAGGGCATCGACTCAAGATCTCGTCGATATAATTCCTAATATCAAGAAACTTTACATGCTCTTTGGATACTACCAAGGGAGCAATCGACAGTTGACCGCCAACGAGGTACGCTGCAATAGGACTTGCTATCACGTTCATTGAAAAGGAACCATAATATTCACCTAGATCATGGAACGTGTCGCTCCTTTTAGCGGTCTCAAGAGTCTGCGTACCCTCATAGGACTTTTCGACACAATTGACATAGATGATCACCTCGAATTTATATACAGCATGCCCAGTCTCGTGTATACTCGAGTCCGAGACAAGAAGCTCTCTTCTGGACGATCACTTTCACGTTTAGAGCGGGATAATATCGCCGGGGTGGTGAGATATGAGCCCATGAATGTTCTCCCTGACGAATGTGACATAGGCTCTTGGGGAGGATTCTATAGACGTGATATACATACCTCGGCCGAGTTTATTGGGCAACCTTTGGAATCTGGATTGCTAGTACTGAGAATATGATTTGGTTTAGGAAGGAATTTAAGAATGGATTTCGGTTGCCTTGGCTCAGTTGGTGATTTGTGTCATGCAGACGATTATAGGCACGGCACCAACGTCCTGTAGAGCTCGCGGGCTCCCATGTTCCTCGTCGTGCCTTTTGCTCCCATCATCATCGTAAACGTTACGTCCTTTACCATCAATCCATTTCCGTCGTTCGAATTTCGTTCCCACCATCCCACACAGATCCTCACTGCATTAGTCGACCGTAGTTATGCATTCATCTTGAATACTACTGTCTTGTGTCACTCTGAGAGATGGCGTCCAAATCCGCCGAGCAAGGAGCCCGCCCACCCGGCAGTCTTATACCGCGTTCCGAGCACAACTCGACTCCCCCAACCTTAATCACAGACATCATCGAGGAGCGAGACGAGACAGGACGGTGCAATTTGTACATATTTACACGCTGATCACAGGGCAACTATTCGCTGGGCCTACCAAATTAAGCGCACCTATCGTGTTCCATTTCATGGGAGCGTTTGTAGTATACGCCAGGCCACAACTTGACTCTGCACCTCGGGTATGATGAAGCTGCCTGTTGACATTCTTATAGAAATCATCGAATGTGTCGACCACCCCAGAGATTTATTATCCCTTGCACTGACAGCGCGCGCCTTACATGCCGAGATCGTTCCTCGACATATTGACTATCGTCGCATTGTTTGTTGGGTATCCTATGACCATGTCTGGGAACATCTTTTGGCTCATAACGCCTGTTCCCGCATTAGATATTTAGACATCACATGCATGTCGTGTCGTGCCTGGACAGGGGTGGAGATTCCACGAATGTGCAAAATCAGCTCGAGTTCGAAAACGATGTCTGTCGCCACGGTCGGCAGCCACAATATTGAAGTTTTTCTTCGGGCGCTCTCAAAAATGACTAACTTGAAAGTGCTCAAGTTCGATGCAACGGGTCGACGCCTTTGCCTTATATCTGAGGCAATCGGAAAAGCAAACTGTGTACGTGATCTAGTAGAGTTGGACACGTGTGTCGAGTTGCCAAGGAAAGGAGGAGCAATTGATCAGTATTTCGAAGTGAATAAAATCTCAACAAATAGAGGGCAATCCCCGGTAAGTCGGAATTTGGTACGGAAATGAAAATTTGTTCATTTTGTGATTTAGTTATTTTATGATTATCTATACTCCCTTCGAAAATATACTATCCGATGCGAAGTTCCCGGTCGTGGCACCTTTCTTCTCCAAATGCTTTTAAATGCACCCAATTTAACCCATATGAACGTATGCTCTTTACCCTCACGTACATTTCTTTTAGGTTATTGGCCAAATCTTCAACACCTCGTGCTTCCTTATCTCGGTGAATTCCAAGGAGATGATACGGGGAAGAGCTATACATATTATCTACGGACATTTTTATGCCGTCACTCAAAACTCATTACTTTCTCGGCTGAAAGGGCTCTCAGACCGGGTTGGGCTACTGAATGGGATAATTTCCTTCCGAATCTCAAATCCCTTGAATTCACCTCTTATTCTTCTCCAAATGTCCCTATCATACCGACCCGCATCGCAGAACGCCTTACCCACTTGCGAATGTCCGCTGTGTTGCATTCGGTTCTTAAAGACCGTGGAATAGTTCTATTTAATCTGGAATCTTGCGTATATTGGGACGCCGACCTTGAAGCATCGGTTAGAGACCTTGTCGCTGTAATTCCCAATGTCCAAAAACTTCACATTCGCTTTCAGTTTATCAAAAGGGGAATTTTTCGCTCCCCAGAAACGATAACCACTAACGAGGTATGTCGTAACAGCACGAAGCTTGACTCAATCGCAATGTTCTCATGCCGGGATCACATTAATGCACTACACTAGACTGTGGGGTGTCTTCCCTTTTTTGCTAAATTCCAGTATCTACGCGTCCTCTCGGGAGCTTTCAACGGTGACATATCTGTCGATGATAATCCTTTCCCCGAACTACTATACGAATTCCCCAGTCTTTCGTATATTTGGGCGAAGTGGAACGGAAAATACACTCCTGAATGTTTACGTTTAGAGCGAGACAACGTTGCTCGAATGACGAGATTTGAGGCTGCAAGTGGCCTTGCCCAGGACGAGTGTGATATAGAGTCTTGGGGGGGATTTTACAGATGTAATCCGTGAGTCAATTCTATCGCCTGAGGTCTACACCCATTAACGAGGTGTTAAAAATAGCATTGACCAACGAAGGGTGTGGACTATGCTTCATCCCGAGGAGCCTTACATTTTAGAATGATTGTCGACGATGTATTTCCTGCTGCAATCTTCGTATTTTCTCGCTATTTATACTTTTTTTCGTTAGCCCGGGGGTCGGATGAAACGTCCGTATATCGTTGTTCCGGTACCTCGTGCGGGGGTCTTAAAGAAGCCGAAAAACGTACAGGCTGAAAATGTCCCAGTGCTATTCAACTCGATGTAATGCGTAATGTAGCTCAACATGTAGAATGTACGGTTTGGTGCGTCTATTTCATGAAATCATCCGAAGTGCACCCACCGAGAAAGTGGCCTCTGTATCTGGATGCCATTTAAACGGACCAAGAAAATGGCTTTGTATGCCTACATAACATTCAATGAACGAAGTTGCCCATAACTTACCCGTACCAGGAGTTCACCCCGGAGTATATTTTCTACCATAATCTTCAGGGTCGAGCGGATAAAACGAAAATTTGCCAACAGTTGCGTTTGATGGAGCGATAATTGCCCCCAAAACTGCCATCATATTAAATCTATATGAATACGATAATACCCGGATATGGGATCCGGGATCAACTCCTTTACATTTGGCGACATGAGTCCTAAGTCCCTACCATAAAGTATTTGAATCAAGCCTCCCGACCAAGCGTGAACATGACACATAAGATAAATATCGAAGACAAAATGAACGGAAGGTAAATGGATGGTGGAATATCAAGCGGACGAGTCCGATTCAGGGGTATTAAAAAATCATAATGGTGTTGCACGCGCGAATCTTATAGGTGTGGAAGAAAAGGTGAATCCATTGGAGTGGCTATGAAACGAGGATGAAAATAAGGAACTGGAACAATAATTGGTTAGGTTTAGTAATCGAATATGGATATGATGGGGGGTAACAACATACAAAGACAATGAGAACACCAAATATTTTTAGCATCAGCCATCTATTGCTTGATATATTGGCATAATATTTCAATAACTCCCGCTGAGCGCCGGAGATGTTGCTCGCTATGTCGACGGTATCTGCATCAATCCGCTGAACAGTTTCTCGTTGTTCGGCTACCATGGTGGCTAATTGGGTAAAAATTTGACCTAGCTCTGCGATAGTGGATTCGATAGACTCGATAGCAGTGGAACGAGATTGAATGTATGAGTCCTGTTGTAGAAGGTTATTAAGTGTGTAATTTGGAGATAGTCAGGTCACAAACCTGTTGTTCCATCAGCTGCATTTGCATGTATGGGTCATTTCCTCTGCCACCAAGGCCTTCTTCCGCACTTCCGATATCCAACGCCAGAAGATCTCCATCCTGGACTTCACGACCCTTTCCTTTGGCATTCTGAGAATCTGTTCGTTGTGATGTAAACAACAAGGAGCCTGAAAAGTGCAAGTTGGTATTCTCTGCCATTTCTGTCAAGGTTAAGCTCTTACTTGTAGGCGCAGCTTGAGTCGCGGCCTGCGACGTTGTATACATGAATTGTTCTGTTCTGTCTCTAGACTCTTTCATATTCTGAGATATAGAGATTGAAGACGTAAGATCGTGAAGAAGGACATGATATCATACCTGTGTTCGCAGTTCTAGTACGTCCTTGAAGCTTATACTTGTGTTGGCAAGCTTGCTTTGCAATAAGGTAACAACGTTCTTGTTATGTTCCTCTACCTGTGTGGCTTTCCCCCCTAGCTGAGTTTGGGCACGAACGTAAGCTTGTAAGGATGCAATATCCTTGTTAATTTTTGCAATATCTTGTTTTATCCAGTGCGTCAGTTCCTTTGATGATACGAGCGTTAACTTGAAGCATGACAATAAATACGAAAGACTCATACATTAATCTCTGTCGGTCGATCATCGAATAGCGTTTTTCGTTTGGCCACTATTCTCCCACAGAGTTGTCAATACACGGGTAGACAAAAGGACTTATCAAGAAAACGCACATTGGGCTAATCTTCCCAAATTGGCCGTCGTCTTCGACAGATCCTTTCCAATAGATGCTGCCATCCGTGAAAACTCACTTTTATGTGTAGAATGCTTTCCATTCTGCAGTAGCGGCTGCTTCACCGGATTCCGTGCGGCAGTGCGATTTTGGATGGAACTGACACAGGCACGAAACTCGGTTGTTCGATCTTGAACGGCCATTCTCGTATAACTTAAATAATCTAGGTGCGAAAGAAATAGCGGTATAGAAGGAAATCTGGTTTCTAGGCTTTTGAAGTGACTGGCGATAACAGGTACAAGTGAGGAGGACAACGCATGCTTAGTCAGAACGCCCACACGTGATCGTGCGACTTCCAGGTGAATACAGTGAATAGTGGCGCAGGTGTCGCGATGATGCCGAATGGCAACTTCGTTGCCCAAGTACGTTTTCGCCTCTCCAACACACGGTTTACGCAGGTTTTCTCTCACACGTTGCTCCTATTCAACAACAAATAAGCAGCACAACATGGCTTACATTCGACAAAAATCGCAGAACGTATGCATTTTTGGCAGCGGAAATTTTGGTAAAGTTTCGCCGGTTCAAGCTTCACAGTATGGTAAAACACCCTCTAATCCTGGGCCACAAATTTTCTTTTCAGGTTCTTGTTTGGCTGATCATCTCGCCGACGCCTCGCACAATGTCTTACTGTGGTCGCGGTCTATGGCTGTGGTCAAATCGTTGAATTCTGCCCATACCCATCCGACATGTCACAAAGGGCATGTTTTTCCTGAAACTGTTCGTGCAGTTGGTCCTGATTTACCTATGAAAGAAATTTTGGATGAAATGGATGTATTAGTGTTCGCAGTCCCGACCGAAGGACTAAGGTAAATCTTTTTCCCTACCCTTTGAGATACTGAATACCTGAATTCTTGGGTAGATCAACGCTAGAACAGCTAAAACCTCTTTTACCAAAACTTGCACCCGCAGGTTCTGCAGCCTCTTCGTCATCCGCTATTTTGGATCGCAGTTCTCTGTTCATCTTTGTGAACAAGGGAATTGAAACCAACACTAACGCGCTTACTCTTGAGATCATTGCCGATACTTTGGGCAAAGAAATTGCATGTATCTCGTCGTTTATCGTCAGTGAAAATCGCTATTAATACCCACCACATTTACTGAAGCCGCAATATAGTCAGGCCCATCTTTCGCAACAGAAAGTCTGTCTATTTTTTAAAACCGAACCGCGCCTTTTTTCATGTTACGTCTTTCAGTCGTTCGTAGACAACCCACAACGGTATCCGTATCTTCATTATCAAAAGAACATGCTCAACGAACATCGGGGCTTTTTCATCAGCCTTGGTTCAGATGGTAATCGACCTTTTTTTTGGCTAGAGATTTCATTCTCAAACTCTTCACAGTTACACAGGTTCCGATCCGATTGGCGTAGAGTTAGCCGGTGCCTTGAAAAACGTGTATGCTATCGCGGCCGGTGTAGCAGAAGGTTTGGGTTACGAAAACAACACTCGTGCTGGTATGTTTCGCGATTCTCTGCTGCTGAACAAGTGTCGTCATTTTGCTTTTGTATTAGGGCTGATCACACGAGCTCTGGCTGAAATGACTCGAATTGGAACTGCTTACGGCGCAGCTCCTCTGACATTCTTGACATTAGCTGGTGTAGGAGATCTATTTTTGACGTGTAGTTCGAAAACGAGTAGAAACTTTACCGTTGGATATCGGTTAGGTCAAGGAGAAAAGCTACAGGATATCTTGGACAGCCTAGGAAGTGTCGCCGAAGGGGTTGCGACAGCCAAAGGGTTGAAAGCTATCCTCGACAGACTAGGTCTTAGTGCCCCCATTGCTCAAGGTGTCTATGGAATTCTATATGACGGTAAGCTCGTTTCTTGAAAGTGAGACTGTCTACTCTTCACTGACGTTTTCGCACATACAGATGTTTCTCCATTAGAACAGGCTAGATGGCTGATGGAACATCCTCCCGTCGCTGAGATTGATCTTCCGTGTGATATCGGATCAGCTGCTCGAAAGCTATTAACAAAACTTGGGATTGAACAAAACATCTGATAATCAGGATTAATCCCTTGTCGGTTGCATCGCATCTAACACAAAATTCATATACTACCCCCAATATACTAGATTTGTCAAGGACGAAAAGGAACAAATGACTTGGAGTGACCAAGTGACCAAGGACGACTTCAGATGCTTTGAATTAGTATCTTATTATTGACGGGAGGTCGTGCACATACATGGCTGGACAGTCGCAAATTGGGATCAACAAACGGCAATCAACCTCATCCGGACCCCATTTATGCCACATATCAAGATCGAAGTGTCTTGGCCCGACATACAATGTTGAGGCGATTCTGCACTTTCACTCCCATATGGTTTGATTGCATTGCCATGGCCGGATAAGACGGGCATCGAGTTTAAAGACCTCAGCTTGGCTCTGAACTATCCACGGCATTACCTATCCACCTGAGTAGCTACCGTCCACCACATTCATTTGGCACTCAATACCATGACCCCAAATCAACCTTTGTCCTTAGACTTGACGTGTCTATGGCTACAAACTGAAATTACATGTCCCGATACATGAGGTTCGATCGAGAGCCATGTTGTTGGGTTTCATTGCCACCGGGTCGATGTTCAACCTTGTTTGAAGGTGAACATTAAACAATTTCGCGCTCCATACAAGTTCAAGTGTCAATGCAAATATCAACACAGCTTCCTAACGCTCTTTCAAAGCCGTGGTTGTTCGTTCATGACGCCGATCTAGGCGTGAAGTCTTCTGAACTATTGTCAGCTCTGGCCCAATGGCCGAAGCTTCTTGTATCTGCAATTGATATTGACGACATAAGGTTGGACAATGACAATACGTCCTGCGTGGGACTGACGAGCTTGAAAGGGAAAGAATCCGAAAGGAGACGACTAGGTCAGAACTGAAGAGGGAACTGGAACATGGCTAGGTATTGTTCTCCGTCCTTGTCGGTCAGCGTGGAAATTTATCAAACATAATGTTTGCCATGTTTTTGCTTTGCCACTCGCAATGCAATCCGCATTGCTTCGGATAGCCCATTTTGTTGCGGTGTATTAGTGCATACCAAAGTAAACATATTCAGTTTGTGTTTTCGTACCGAAAGACTATCCAGTAGGCCTTCATTGTGTTGTTCATGTAGGTGTAGATTACGCTGTAAGATTTCCAATGTCTGGTATATTACGTCTAAAAAAACTTGAAAGCATCTTCAACTAATCTTCATCCTCCGCCATGAGATCATCGAGAATTCGGGTGCCAATTGGTTCTACAAGTTCTTTCAGTTTTGTTCTTGTTCTTCTGTATAGCGCGGGGCATCTCTTACCAGATGGACGTTTGGGATGTCGGCTCCTATAAGCAGCTAAAGGTGATGAGTTGACCGAGTCAACAGAGAACGAGGACATTCCGGATTGATTGAAGTTCAAAGGACTCCCTAACGGAGAATTGATTGTGTAGTTAATCAGTCGAGATTGTGAAGAGACAGGTGTCGATGCATATCCTGAGCTTCCAAAGGTGTTGCCTGATGCTGAGAAAGGCGATTTCTAATATAGATATAGAGGGTAATTTAGCCACCAGAGTTATGTTGATGAGACGACTTGGTAACGTACAAATGATGTTCCTAAGTCTTTGATTGGTCTTTTGACTGGTGTTGTGAGTGCTGGAGGTTTTGCAGGTGTTTTGAGTGCAGGATAAGGCGGGCGGGGGTAACGAAGCGAAATGAGAGCAACAAGGATGTTGAACCCGAATACGACAGAAAGCAAACCGAGTTCTTGACATGCGCGTTTTAGCAAAGTAGTACTATACAGGATAATAATACCCAACCCACCTATGATATGAAATGTTCCTAACCAGGAAGCAGGGATGAGGAATATTTTGACTCGAGGATATATAGGGAAGAACCAGTTCAGGAATAAGATAATGAAGACTGCTCCGACGTTGTTTCTGAGCATTATCAGCGCAGGTTCACGTGGAACACGCATTGTCCATTTCGTTCTCGGTGGCTGAGCAGGGCTTGAAGGTGGTGGTGGAAGCATGAGCGAGCGATGTGCTGCCAAGCCGCAGAGAAGTGAACGCGTAGCGGAAGCAATTTTCCTCGCGCCCGTCCACACCGCCATGTCTGCCAGCTCTTTGGCAAGGATAATCACTTCCAAGGCGGTAAATCTGGCCTGAAAAAGCAAAAAGAAAAGTCTTATTTCTTCTTCTTCCATGGCTGAAAGAAAAGTGCGGTTTATAAGGGAGCTGAAGCTCTCCAAGTTCTGAGCACTACAGACCCCGTCTTTCTCGATGATTTTGAACACTTCAGACTCTGCTCTTCCCGTGTCGAATTCATCCGGTATGTGCTGTAGTTTCACTCTTTCAATCGCCTTGATCTGAGCGTATGTCCTTAGAATTGAAAGATATACCCCTTTCAGCAATCTTGAGCCTACCATCCCCGACCGCAACGGCGTCTACTTTGAATTTATCTCCCACATCTCTCACTGCTAATTCATCCGTCGCGCCTCCAGAAAATTTAACCAATCTAACATTCTTCAATCTCGATACTCAAGATCCACCCTTTGTCTCGCATGTAGACATCCTGCTTATATTCACTGCGTATGCGATCTTAATCATGTGCATCCTCTTTTTGCTTTGCTTGCTGGTATACGCGTACCGGCCGTGGCCATTCAATGGCACAATCCCGTGCATTTGCTGTCATGATCACGAAGGTTGGTGGCCTTTCATGTCAAAGGAACTTTCTGTAAAACTAACATGTACTTTTAACTTAGTATCATCATAAATATCACCATGTGAATAACGCTTGGTTAATTGCGTCTCTAGCTTGTGAGGTCCCATCTGAGGGCTATCGACTTGTTCTTCGAAATATCGGAATTTGTGGCACTTCACTGTATTATAATCGGGGATCCCAATTTGAACAAGATTTTGTTTTCAAGTATTGGTCGGTTACTGATTGACTAGTCCTCAGGCTGGAAATAGATACCTCACGGGGTCAAAATTTTGAGCTTATCAACTGATGTATGAGGCTTCAGAGCTTCAGATCTTCAGATTTTCAGATCTTCAGATTTGACGCTTTCTCACAGGCTTACTAAAATCCAGTTTAAATATTTTGGGAGACCAGGCTATCCAAATTAAGCAGTATTCGAATGACAGCCTGCGTTCTTTCAAATTATGGCTTGGCTTCTGTTCCCATGTATGAGCCTTATCGCATTATTGTTAAGCTTAGACTAGCAGAATCAGATCGGCCTAATTGATTTGATTAAACTTAAATCGAGTTCTCAAAGGTGCGACCGAATTAGTAGAAGATTGTGTGATTTGTGTTAGCGTGCTTCCTGAATCCGACTGACGTCATGGAGCTGATAACTTAGGAATAGTTTCGGAGGATATAGTAGGATAGCTATTTTCGAATAAGCTTGCCTGTCTCGACCAATCTTCGACGGGAAATAAAGTGCAAAATAGGAAATGGACAGCTTCTACCTTCAGATCATATCTGGTCGAATAATAATCCCTTGGCATTAAACGATATTTGATATACACAAGCAGAACAGTTTTGTTCCTCACATCAGACGATATACCCCTTCTGGGGATTGTAACAGAGGTTCTCTATTAGTAACGGCATTTAGAACCTTCGCACGGATTCTCATAACCCAAATACTAATGTATGCCATAACTTCCAGAGTTGACTACAACTTGATTTTCATTGAGTAAATTCAATTCAGGGATTTTTCATTCCTTGTCAAATTTAGATTCATATGGTAGTAACTTTTTCTCGTTTCTTTAAGAAACTCGTACACGCTCGAATTACATATCTCCAGATGTACTAATCACCCTTTCCCGTATTTCTTTTTTGAGGTTTGTAGTACTCAAATTTACATCTTTTGAACGACCCTAGTGGCCTTCATCAACGGGTGAATTGGACACTGAGAAACTCATGAGAAAAAAAATAGATTTTGACATTTGAATTTAAATCAATGACGTCGTCGGCGACTGCAGTGTCGCTACGACTTCGGACTGCGCCGCACGAATACTTAGACAAAATGCCGAACGGTCTGAACCTTCGGAACGCGAGCACAGTTTTTCACTTCTTTTTTTGAATATATGGTTCACATGTGCCATCGCGTCGATGCATTAATTATATTATGTATATATCTTCCTGCATTCAAAGCATAGCAAAACCAAAGCAAAACAATACCAAAACAATACATCTCAATTGAGCGTGACATGTGACATCTGAGATCGCCATGCTCCCGGGGAGTTAATATCTCAATCGATGAGCGATATAAATTAGTCCCCTCGGAGACGGTTTCCAAGACCAGAACGATTCTTAATGGTATGTTTTGCGGTATAGCTCGTAAATCCAGACATATGACTATGATATATAGGATACATTCATAAACCTCGCTCAACAAGGCCTTCAAGCCTATCAAAGCCATTCCGGAGGTCAACAAGAGGGCCATCAACAAGGACCGCCGCCCCACCAACAGCAACAGCACCAACAGCAACAACAGCAACAACAGCAGTACAACTACGAAGGTGGCGAAGTGCAAGACCGCAGATACCGCGATGAAGATAACTACCAAGGACCTAATCGTACGTGTACAGTCGCTTTTCTTTCGAAAGAAAGATGGCAATAATAAAATTAATTAGTTGATCACGATGACGTCGTGAACCAAGCTGCTGGCCACAGCGAAGGCTCAGGAGACTCAAACCTGTTTTCTAAAGCTATGCAGCACATTAGTCACAACAAAGTAAATGCGTCTCGCAGGTCTCTCCTTTTTCCCAGTTACTGATCAAAGCATATATTAAGGCTGAACATACCCAGCCAATCGACCAACAAGGTTTGCAGGAGGCTCATCAACAGGCATATGAGCGCAGCAATGCCGGCTCTTTGGACTCTGGTAGTATGGGTGCTGCTGCAGCTATGCAGGTATGGATAATAACCACAAATCTTTGGTGTTTTTATTCAGCGTTCACTGTTAGGCCTTGAAAATGTTCACCCAAAGCGGTGGTGGTGGCGGTGGTGGCGGTACTTCGAACCTTGTCTCCATGGCTATGGCAGAAGCCTCCAAGTTATTTGAATCCAGTGGCGGTTCGTCCTCCGGTAACAAGCAAGAGGTGGTCAATGGTGCAGCTATGACAATGATGAAGTTGGTCGTACAGGTAGTTCAATGCTCCATAAGTTTTTTCAAAAAGGAGACTAATAAAAAAATTTTTTCATTCCCTTTAGTCGAAGTTTGGAGGAGGGATTATGGGAGGAGGTAACAGCGGTGGTTTAGGTAGTCTGATGAGCGTTGTGAGTACAAACTAAATCAAGATGGATTTTATAGAAGCTAATTTTGGACCTGGCAGGCGGGTAAATTTTTATAAAGGACAATTTGTTTAAAATATTACCGATGTACAATTACTAAATTGGTCAATGGTCCAAGTTTTTTATCTGTCCTTGTCTTACATATACATACATCGATGCCAACGAGCCTCCATCAACTCATCTCTGAAAGTGAATGGAAAAGTTGTGTCTACGTCAGTCATCCGACAAGTCGATCGAATCAATCTCGAACTTGGAGATCATGTTTCATATCCAAAATATCATGCTTGAGCTTTGAGGCGCGCTGTATTCTGTCTGGTTCATTGTAGGTACGAATAATTTCAAACCAGTTGAGTGTCGGATCAATTCAACACTTACCAATGAGGGTTTTCAGCTCAAATCACGATTCAGAAATTCATTGCATCAAATAAATAGGCCCGTCAATTCGCAGTATCGATAACACGGCACTTCCTGATCATGTTGAATTTCCGGGTCGGATATAAGACATAACACTTACAGACCGTCAATGAAAACTTCAAGAAATGATTAGAGGGTCCCGATCACCCGCCCCTACAGTGCCGGTCATATTATCTGAGGCTATGTCCACGATCTTATATATGTATATACATTTTCATTCATCTTGTCAGTTTTCTTTTTTTTTAACAAAAGCAAATCGATTTCTTGAGCCGAATCGGCTCAAACACAATTCCTCCGACATTATTTCGGACTAATACTTCCTCCTAAGTGCAATGTACAGCCAACCCTGAGTTATGGTATCACCTTTGAATACTTGTCAGAATGCTTTGAATTGGGCCTGAGTCCAACCAGACATAGGACATAATCTGAAGCTTGTTATGTTTTACAACAAGGGAACTCCCGAGCAATAGCAACCCTCGACATAATCAACATAAATTGTCTCGATTCACCTATACAATTTTCCATTAATAATATGCCAAAATACATGCATACATGTACATTCAATATTGGTGTCAATGGGGTGGTAAAACATTCCGCATGTACAAAGTACAATCTATGAGTGGGATAGATGAATAAAAAAAATTGCATCGGAGAAAACAGGAGGAAGGTGAATTAGTATGTCCAGTCTGTCCAAGTTGAAAACGAAAATGCGAATCGCCGAATATAGGCGTATGCTTGTTCAATGAAACGGGGAATTACTGAGAGCTGACTCGATACGCGTTCAACGGTAATGACCAGTTGCTCTTCAACTCCGTTATTAAGAATAATGTCGGCGGCCTTCAATTATTAAGTTAGTCAATGCATGTCAACAGAAGATACGAAGGGCAAGAGAAGGGCCAAAAAAAAAGTATCAGGTGTTCCTTTGATACTCACCTTGCTTGCAATTGCATAGACGGTGGCTTGAGGGTGTGTGCTCAGTTGCATCGATATTACACTGGCGTCCGCGACTCGGACGTTCCTAGTGCCGTAAACCTAACGAATAATAATAATATGGTCTACCATAATTCAGATCAAAAAAATGTCTTACCCTGAGAGTATTATCCACAACGCCACCAATGAAACGCGGTGCCATCGGCGCGGTACCTGACATTAACTTTTTTTAATGCTGTGTTCTAAAAACAGACATCGCAATTACGTACCGACAGGATGCTGAATGGACTGACGCAAAAAAAGAAACGTTAGAGACGTTTTGAAAACACATGTGATGTGATGTCATTCACGTACGATCGCGTTTTCCCTAAAGAAGCTGTCGAGAAGATTGACAGATGTACCGAAGGTTTTCGTGAGAAGAAAAAAAAGAGCAATGACTCACTCTTCCATCTCCTCATCCGTCGTGACGTTGTTCGGAGGTTCAACGCTATAATCCATGAAGTCATTCATAGGAGAGTTGGCGATTGCTCGACGAATGAATTGAGCTGCTTTCACAGTTACCATAGCATCTTTGCAAAACGTTGGGGGAAAAAAATATTAGCTGTGGCAATCAACATCCATAGAGAATACCTCTACCGAAATTGAAATCAAGATATTTGAAATCTAGCACAGGTAAAGAGAGCGGGTCCTCGTTTGAAATATGCTTCAAGGGAAGGCACAGTTACGTTAGTGGACCTAAAGGTGATGAATATCAAGATCTGCCGACTCACCACGTTCCCTCTACTGAATGGGTGCAGTTGCGGTATGATAATTGTGACATAGCTTGTGTCGGAATGGGGTTTAAACCATGTGACGCCTCCGAGTGGACCGAACAGAGCTTCCCACTGGGTTACATGCCCTTCTTCAAGCCAACGGCGTTGCAGCAAATATTGTATCGTGGAAAGATTAGATAATTGGCCTCCACGGGAAGATAGCTCAGAGTCAAGAAGCTCTAAAATATCCATATACTCCTTCTCGGTCAAAATTGACTGTAGTGTCGAGAAAACTACCGTGGACCAGACTGCGGTCATTAGACCTGTCCTATTAGCGATACTAAAAAAGCATGGTCGGTGAAATGCTTTTTGGAAAAACGTTAAAAATAGTTACTATAATTCTCTCTGGGTCCGGGCGAAGTCCGAATTGATTCTAATGTTATCTAAAGTCTGTTGAGCGTCTAAGGACTTCGAAAAAAAAAAATGGCTATAAATTATTACCCATGGTGTGATGCCCGGGTTTCAATGCGTAAGTCAAAGGTAGGAACACATGGTCCTGTAAATTTTCTCCGACTAAGAATAGCAAGCCAGTCAGCTAATTAGTGCTAGTGAGGTGGGCTCAGTCATTTACCTCCGGGAAGTTCCACTACCGGTTGGATACCATATTTTTTCAAGATATCTGAGTTGCCAATCCCGGAATACTCGAGAATTCTGTTCTTGGATCAGTGCCTTGAATAATTTTAAAAAGTCAAGGCAACTACACACTGGGGTGTTTGAATAGTTCCGGCAGAGATTACGACTTCCTTGCGTACAGGAACTGAGTACGATTGTCCTTCAAAGAAGAATTCAACTGCGGTGGCTTTGACCGGTTCTTGATCAGTATCCCAAAGCAATCGGGTGACCTAAAATAAAGGATGATAAGTAAGGCAAGATAAGGTCTTTTAAGCGTAAAATCGTAATACACGTGCGCCAGGAAGAACGACGAGATTTGATCTATTCAAGTTCGGTTCTAAAAACGCTGTTACGGCAGTAACTCTGGTTCCGCTTTTCCGATTAACACTTGTAGGTGAGTCCCAAACGCCGTTAATATCTCCAGAATCCTCGAATATACTGTCAGCGGATCATTAAATCATGACCATTAAGATCTTTTACTTACAGGTATCAGATTCGTCGGAATACCTGCCTTGTTCATAGCCGTGACAAAAGGAAATGTCAGGTCGCAATATAGTGCGTTGTGAGATACCTATATATAAACAGCAATTATGTTAGAATGCGGAAACCTCTGGCTTCTCCGGCTTAACTTGAATCGGACCACCTTTTCCATGATAATTTTCATTCGTGGGGGTGGTATAGCCATGCAGCCATTTTTGGATCCGCGAGAAAATCTTTCGAGGTAAAAAAGTTTCGGTATCGGGGAGAATGGCATCAGGTGATGGTGGCGAATAATCTTCAAGCTGTTTGAATTGCTTCAAAAAGCCCTGCCAGCCCCATGATCTATCGTTCGCGAGTTCCGCTAAGGCATCGTATTCCTCTTCCGAAGCTCGACTCCAGACTTCAAAATTAATTGTGCTGGTGCCACCCAAAACTTTTCCTCTGTATGTAAAAAAAAATTAAAATAAAAAGGCAATTCCCCATCTTCCACTAACCTATTCGTGACGCGGGTGTTATTTTTAAGACCGGGTTGAGAAACTCCAGGAAAAGCATGGTCATATCTGGTATTAAATAGCGCCTGGCCGAAATGGACTTGTAGCCGAGTATTTGAATATGCGGTCCGAGATCATAGGATGTAAGATACCTACTAGGAACATCGATCATAGGGTCATCCTTCATGTATACCCCTGAATCAAGCAAGCCAACATTGTATAACCCACTCTCGCTGAGTCTGCAGGACACCTATAGGGCTGGCAGTTTATGTGACCGTATTATGAAACTCACCTCGCTGCAGCCGCAATGCCCTAAGAGTGGTCAGGTTAGAGAATGGAATGCAAGTCATGAATATGTGCATACTGCTGTGCCTCCACCTGCAAGAAGGGTTTAATTGTCAAGCTAATAACCAGGACAACAGTGGCCAGACCTTACCTATGACGACGTAGTCGAAATCATGCTTTAGAAATTCTTCGGGATGACTCGCAAGGACTATTTGATAAAAAGAAACGTTTTCAGAAGAAATGAAAGGCGAAGAAGAGAGAAAGACGAACGGCCGAGTACTACTGCACGAAGGCAGCAGCTGTAAAGGAGAAGTGAGCTAAGGAATGGTCTTCGGGCCATGCCCAACAAAGATGACCTTGCTTCTTTAAATGCTTAGACTTTCCCTAGACTCAAATAGCTCATCATTAAGGCCCCTCATGATGAGAATCCGCATTGAGAAATTTCCGCAACTGTGAGCATATTCCTTGCCCCAGCGTCTAATCGTTAGCCCTGCCTAACCATGAATAGAAGTCGGAACGGGACAAATCAGAAATGTTTGGCGCAAAGCCGCTAGGACTAGCCTGCTGAGAAAGAAAAAAGTAATTGGCCCAAGAAGTTGGTTATGCCAACTCGGACTTCCCCATACAATTAGATGAAATAGAGAATGATAAAGTTTCAATTGATAACACATGCGAAGAAATAGCTCGAAAGAGTCCCTGGTCAATGGATTATATCATGGATTAGAAGGATGACATAGCCGGACTGCTTCGGAGTGAACGACGGAGCTTCTCCCGCCCAAGCTTAGATATACGTTGAAGTCCATATTTTCTCCCAAAGAGATTAAAGCTCCTTTGTGCCCGTCGACATACGGGATATAATATATAGCCGCAAACTAAATGATACGTGGTAATGAAAATAGCAGAAAGAAGGAGAAAGTCGAAACGTGAGAATAAAGAACAGGGCAAACAAAACAAACAGTGGGATTGGAAGTCCATGAATGGGAAAAGAAAGCACACCCCCTTCCGTTCCCCTCTCATATCCATCACTCTGTCTCATCGGTATGGTATCCTGCTCGTCGCATTCGTCCAAGTTTATGACGGGCTGCCCCGAGCTCTTTTTCCAATCTGAGAATTTCAACTTGCTGTTCCATTTCCCGAACCTTAAATTCATGAACGCCCAAGGTACTAAAATCAATCTGGTCCGCATCAATCTGCTTTGCCGTGATTTCCTTGACTTGACGAACGAGTGCTCTACATGCTTCCGTGACGGCCTTGGCAGCCAACTCAAGTTTTTCTTGTGTTTTTGACATGAGTGATGCCTTAACACGGGAGGCAGCAACCAGCTGCGCGGTCGCACTAGCCACCTCATTAGAAGCGACAATGAGTTGTTCAAGGGTATGGGTGCCAGACAAGACACCATCAGCACATTCTATAAGGAGATTAGTCGCAAATGCGACAGCTTTGGCAGCGGATATCAACCCTTCGGTCCACCGGTTATTTCTTTTATAGAATTGGTGTGTCGAACTAGTGCCTTTGCCCTGATGGACAATTTCTTGTTGAGATTCAGTAGCTGCTCGAATGAGCCGTGAGATCGCATTCGCAATCGCAAGAGCGGAAGCGAGGATGGTGTCGTGAACCTGGATGTCTATGGCGTTGAAACGTCTCGTATCGCGAGGCCGGCTCATAATCTCCTTTAGACGTTGAGTAGCGGCCTCAATCGCACGCGCAGTCCCAAGCATTTCCTGCTCGACAATATCCCCGATATCACCATTAGCCTTCGCCAAAGAGCCAGCCTTGCTTTTGGGTACAAGGGTTTCAACGGCCTCTGACAACTTGGTCAGAGAAGCCCGAGCCTCAACGCTGTTCCTAACAGCCACCTCTGATCGTTGTGCCGGTTGCAAGAAGTCGATCTTGTACGATTGCAGATTAAGGAAAAAACGCAAAACAACATCGCCAGCTTTCTTGGCCACAGCCACAAGTCGATCGGAGGCATCGTCGTCACTCGCAAGGCGAGTGACACCCTTCGCATTAATAAGCACATCTGACATGACCTGTGCGAGCTCGTTGGCACCCTTAATGACTTCCACATGTTCGCCTCCTGGTTCTTGATTGACATACAGAGTAAATGTAGTGGCAAATTCATTAGATATGTTCATGGCCTTTTCAATCATTGACAGTGTATATTCAGGCGTGGCATTCTGGTTGCCCGCCTGGCTCGGCGATTCTAGTTCGTAAATAGCTTCATCGACCTTCTGCACACAACTCTGGAGAATTGAATCTGAATAGGTTGCAAGAGCAAATGAGAATCGATGGGAAATTAAAAGATCACATGAGCATACCAATAATTTCATTCAATTTCTTGCGATTATCCAAAATTAGCGTATCAATTTGAGCAGTGGTAGCTTGATCGGATAAGCCTTGAGTCTATAGAAAAAGAATATCAATGAATATAATTATCTTATGGGGGTACATAACCACATACCTGTTGCAATTCATGCAATTGCTGAATGGTGCTATCCATTGCTTCTTGCAAAATTTGGATTTCCTGATCCTTCTCTTCCCGGAGCCGTTCGAGATCACCAACAGAATTATCCATCTTGAGAAGTAATTCATCAATTTGAACTTGTTTTGCCTGTAAGTGTGGAGATGCGTAGAAGAATGAAGGGGAAAAAAAGGAAAAAAAAATGTGTCAAAAATCATATTTCTGTAGACAATTATGAAATGAATTACCCGAAGCGAGTCTTCCAATTCGTTTAGTTGACGGTTGTATTTAGATATCAATGATGTCGTCTGTTCATTCTTTCCCCTTGATGCATCTTCGGCACGTTCATTGGCAAAGTCTAGTTCCCTGCGAAGTCTTTCAAGTTCATCGCGGTGATTCTATCGTATTTGAAAACAAGATATTTCATTAGTCAAGTCAGGAACTTCGCGCAGCAGCCAAGAAGACGTACAGCAGTCTGGCGATCCAAGTCAAATCGTGCACGATCACGTTCCTTAATCATGCCTGCTAGCTCGAGATTCTTCGCTTTAACATCTCTTTCCATACGTTCCATCCTGTCAATAGCTTCTTGGGCAGAATTGGCCTTCAATTGCAGTTGCTTGTACTTGCTAAGCATTTCAAGGTGTTCCGTTCGTAGTTGACTGTACAGTTTGGCCAAAGCTTCGTATTTATTCCGCCATAATGCAACTTGCTCTTGCAGTTGTTTGATAAGTTCGTCTTTGGACATTATCTGGCTGCCCACATTGACATTGATGGCTGCGAGTTCATTTTCAAGTCCTTTAACTCTCTACGAGAATGAGCAAGCGCATTGAAAAACTGTTTGAGGTAGACTTTGAAAAAAAAAAAGAGATACGTACCCGATCATACTGCTCAAGCAAGAGCTGGTCACGCTCGTATTGACCCTGCATCCCTACGATTTGTTGTTGCAGTTCCAGAACTTGTTGCTGAGCTTGAGAAGAATACGCCTGTAACTGACTCTGCAGCTGATTCTGCAAAAGTTGCTCCTGCGCTAAACGTTCCCTTTCGGCCTGCTGTCTTTGTAGCTCTTCGTACTGGTATTGCTGAGCGGCCTCTTGCTCCCGTCGCATCCTCTCTTCCGCCTCTCTCTGAGCAACCAATTGCTTCTGTTGTGCCTCATACTGGGCGAGCATTCTGGCTTGTTCGTCAATTTCAGCAGCGGTAGCAGTAGGTGTTGGAGCAGCAGGCGGTGGTGACTTTACTTCAAGGTTTCTATTGCTGGTATCCGGGCGCGCGGGAAGCGCGGGCGCACCATCCTCACTTTCGAAAAGATTTGGAGGTTCGTTTCCGAGTTTTGGAACGTTGATAAGACCGGTAAGGTATTTGAGATTTGAACATTCATAGTAAAACTTGCGAAGGGCATGGTGGTGCGCCGCGTATCTTGAGCGAAGAGGCTCGAGAGCATCGGGGGAATCTGTTCGTCTATGCATGGCGCGAAGCATACTGGTTATAAAACGGTAGATGTTCCAGCTCTCTTTAACGAGGGGAACCAGAGCAGAAATCCGACATTCATTATTAGATGAATGATTAAAATGCGAGAATATGATGCGCTGGAAGGCATCGATCTGGTCCTGAAGGCCCATAAGGTCGGAAATAGTTTCATAGCTGCGGGTTCCGTCAACTTTGTGTGCAAGAGAAGAAGAGAAGCGAGGTGTAAATTCTGTACATACCCTTCATTGGGATCGTCTATCTCCTTCAGACTTATATATTCTTTATATTCAAAAAGACCGTTAAACTCTTTTCTTTGGCGGTGAAAGCGTAGTTTCGAAAGGATGAACGAGACATATGTTCGAATGAGAGAACCATATCCTGAGTATCAGAAATAAGTTTGAGTGAGAGTCCAACAAGTGTCGTAGACTCGCCTTTGCTGGTGTCATTCGAAACAGTACGTGCACAAGTTTCCAACCACCCAGTTTGACTTTGAGCCTCTCTAAGAGTCTTGAATAGCATACATATAAAACATGTTTCATATATGTAAATTATAATGGTGTGACTTACAACCGGATGACCTTCCTGCAAAATCTTATGGACTGTAATTAACGCCTTAAATATTTGGACTTCATCGGACAAAATAGGTTGAACTCGGAGACCCTGCCAAATGGATGTTGAGCTGTGATAATCCCAAGTGTAGACGATGCATTCTACAAAATACAAAATAGAATCACGACGGAACGGACGTATTAGGCAACTACGGATGTGAACAATAACAAAGAACACGGAACGCACTTCGGACATGTTTCTGCTTCGGGGCTGTTTCATCTGAATTTGTGGCCTTCTTGATATGTATCGATAATTCTTGCTCAGCCTTGTCTTTGTCTACAGGTCTTGTTGGAAAATGCACTTCGTCGCCATCGATGTTATATTGCGGCGTCCGTGACCTAGAGAAATTAAGAATAGGACTTTGAGCACGGAGAACCATAGGAAATGAAAGGTGAAAGAACAAGCTACATTTCTTAAATGCACCGTGCAGGATATGCTATGAATAGATAGTAAAGGACAGGACGGCACCATAAGTGAGGGATCAGTTCTGACCGACTTGAACCCTGTTCCCACGCTTTGCGCTGCGGCCGCAACACTGCGTCCTCTCCATGGCCATGGTTATGATGTAAGTTCAATGCTGTGTACGTAGCTTGGCTTGGTGTTGCAAAACAACTAATTTGATTGATGTTTGTGTTTGTTTTTTATCAAAATGAAAGCGCGTTACAATTGAATTGCAGGGTATCACTGCCGTGTCCGTACGACATCGATCCACGCCTTTTCAGCTCGTTCTAGACGACTGTTGAATGAAACCCTAGATGAAGCATGCCACATTACTCCAACCTGAAGTATAATTATCCAACTGAGCATGTAATTGTGTGGCAGCCCGGAACAAATTTGTCCGCAGTCCACTCCAATCGAATCTATAAACAATCTAGTATGTAAACCCATATGATCTTTCTCAGTCCTAAGAAAGCGGAGAAAGCGTCCTGCAAACTTCAATATGAGCTCTTGGTGAACTTACCGAATGACGAATCTTTTCCGCAGTGTTATACACTGCAATGTTCGCAAAAATAAAAAATTTGTCTCCAAGATGCCAGCCGTATTTGTTGGTATATTACTATTTATATACCCGTCCAACCAAGTCAAAGTAGCCGTCGACGATGTTACGGACGTTGACAAAACATCGGTGGCACTTGTGACTTGGTGCCCAATGAGGTAAATTTCGTTGAAGTATCAAACGTAGGCATCACACAAATTTCTCTTTTCTGAATGTAAGCATACTATGCATAAATAAAATCAATGTGCTAATACTGTAAGTCTGCGCAGGTGTCACAGAGCAAGTAAAAGAGAAATGAGTGAGACCGAATGAGATCCTCAGACTCTAGTTCGACGAACTTTGTGACATTTTTGAAATGACCCTTACTACACTACATAAACCATTACGACTACATAAACCCTCCCGACATGGCTACACGGTTAACTAGTGGAACGGGGGAGAGGGCAAGAAGGGTGTCTCTATCAGATCTAGCTATCGCTGTATGTACACTCACACGTCGACACTAGGGATGTTAGCCTATTTCATGCAAGGTTGGAATTAAGAAAGATGGGGATTACATGAAGGTTTGTTGCAGATACTTGGCGGTGTTTTCTTCAGCAGTTCCTTCAAGCTGTCCGTGGCTCCAAGGCTACAAGTCGCCTGAAAAATCTCTCGAGCTGCGACATCCCTCATCAACTGTGAGTGCATCGTATTACCAGGAGCCGGATTGCTCAAAAGGGTCCCATCCAGTATACAGTCATTGGCGACGGCGTTGCAGCTTGAAGTAGCGAGAAGTTGACCTCACTCTTATCCTTATTCCTTTTTAGTCTTTTTATCGTTTCGTACCCTGTGATCTCGCTTCTTTTTACTCTCGACTCCACCAACGGACATCTACCATTCTTGAGTAGCAAAGAGCCTAGAAAGACAGGCTGATAGCAGCATTTCCCCGGGGATTTTGGGTGGAGCAAAAAGCCAGAATCCATGTACACGCTGCTCATGGATGAGAAACAAGCCGGGAAAGGGGGCATGATGGTGGTCATGGTCTAGGGCGATAGCCTTGCTGTATAGAAATCAAGCCAATAGTGATGGTGGCTTGGGGACATAAGCAGGCCGTTTCATGGTTCATGTCGCACCGGCTTGACTCTGCGCGGGGTTTTCTTTAAGTGTTGCCCACTGATTTTTAATTAGAAATGTTATGATTGCTATAACCAGTGAAGATTCGCAGCTTCAGATTCAACTCTGGGTATGATATGACAGTGTTCTGTGAGGCCAGGACCACATATCACGCAATACTTCCGCCTGTTCGGATTTGAGCTCTTTCATCCAGACCAGTGCTGAGTGCGGTCGTGACGGACGGTTGCGAAATCGGGTGTTCCTGAAAACCAAAACCAAACGGTGGTCCATTTGTTGGAAGTAGGAGCGGAAAGGCTTGTAGTATTTGATTTCCAAATTAAGGTAGCGAACGTAAAGGTCTTATACCATGTCTTGGGCGGTGCAAGGGCGGTGACAAATATTGCTGACAAAGCCTTCGAGGTCTTCTCGTATCTTCACCGTTTATGGATTACGACCCTCCTTACCCCCCCTACGATCCAACGGACAAAAATGGGTTCGTTCCTTAGTCATCGCGTTATATCTCATCTCATTCTTGGGTGATTATGTCTAGATTCAGGTAATAAACTATGATAGTGAATGATGCTAGTACCGAGAAATCATATCATCACCTTGTCTGAATACAGCTACGAGACTGTCGTGAAACGCTGGCCGATCATACTGGATTCTCTGATAGATACTGTCAAGCATGAAATAAATTTGTTGTCTTCGGATGAGCGACAGAATCGTGACCGTATAGTCGAAGGTAAAGCTGTCGTCAAGACAATCGTGGCCTTAAAGGCGGGTATGGCCCGTAATGACACCCTGCAGTGAGCAACGAGGTCCTTATAAAATTAGGAAATGACTCATTAGCTAACTTAGGCCAATTCCCAATGACAATGAACCCAACGTAACTTGTTTCAATGACTTGCTTCTTAAATTATCCAAGAAAGGGGCGGACAGATGGTTTACAGCCCCGTGGTTATTCGCTGAGTGAGTTTTTATTGCACCTTGTTACGCCCGTTCTGATCAACTGTCAATAGATGCTATCTGTGCGCATGACTCTAATTTGCTCCGTGAAATACGATATGTACCGACCGTAAATAATAATTGCCAGATATCGACTTGTCAGAACGTACTTCTCTACCACTGAGCTTTGGAAAACTTATGACCCTTTCTATTCTCAAAAAGAAAAGACCTTCAGATCAAGCGCTTCAGCCATATACAGTATGGTGTCATCTATCCAGCCAAACCTTCATGTTTTTTTCTTCTAATATTGAAATCAAGAATTGGCACATACGATGACGGAACTCGGAGACCAAAAAGAGGTTTTGGATGAAAGCAAGTTAGAAATTTTGTTCAAAGAAATGCTACAGATATGTCTCTGGTATGTTGTTCTATATTAATCAACGTTGCTCTCGACCAACGATTTCGAGATATAGGGGAAATGCGACGGTTTGTTTTTTGTCTATTTGGGGAAAAAAACAGTCGAATATACATCAACATTTCAGGATCTCTCGCTATTGACTAACATGACGCATGAAGACATCCAGAAACTGCAGATTGTCGAACGCGATGCACAAGAAGCCCGGAAAGAGTTTATTTTGTTAGATCAGTCGACTGAGGCTTGGAATGTCCTTCGAAGCAGCAAAGGAGGTCGAGTAGACATTGTCCTGGATAATGGTTCGTAGACACTCCATGTTAATATCTACTCCTCGCTCATCCACGTCTCCAAAGCGGGATTCGAAGTACGTCAAGTACTACAGCCTGTCTTGGTTCTCTCACTTAGAATTCCTACTCTATGCAGTTATTCACCGATTTGTTACTCGCTGATTTTCTGATCACTCATACCCCATACGTCTCCGAGATAGTCTTTCAGTATGTTCCTCAACCATCCATATAATCATGCATTGACAAATCCTCACGCCATTAAGCCCCAAGACGACGCCCTGGTTCGTCTCAGATGTGACACCGGTCGATTTCCACGAGGCTATTCCCATTTTATTGAGCGAGACCTTTTTCAACGAATTCCTTCCATTACCGGAACAAAGGACAGAACTCGAAGAATTGGTACGGCGGTGGCAAATCTATCTAGATACTGGGAAATTTTCATTATCTGTACCGCAAGAGTGGTCCATCGGTAGTCCGACGGAGCTAGCAGATTTTTGGACTACTCCTTATCCCTTTGCTGTCCTTCCAGAAGCAGCACCTCCTTTAGCCGCTTCCTTGAAAGAGAGCAAATTAGCGATTTTCAAAGTAAGCCTTCTTTCGCCAACCATAGCGCCCTAATATGAATAAAAATACATAGGGAGATTTGAAGTAAGTCATTATTAAGAACCCTATAAGTAATATTTCTCTCACACAAAATGTGTTAGTTATCGGAAGTAAGTATACGCCAAGAACCCGCGACTTACAGTACGTCTAATTCTTTAGGCTGACCGCTGATGTCCAATGGCCCCATTCGACGCCATTTCCTGAAGCTCTAGGTGCGGAAGTCCATATTGACTCGGCGTCCACATTCTCTAAACTAGCAACTCAGGTCCCTTAGTTGGACTATTCCCAATTCTCTCTTTAAGGACGTCTAAGGCAGATGTCGTAGTAGGTCTTACCGAGACTCGCGCTAAAGAACTACAGGCGGCCGATCCTAAATGGAGAGTTAATGGCAAGTAAGTAAACCGCGATTCACCTTGAAGATGTTGGTATAAGTAATTATATGTATAGATACGCCTTGATCAGTTTTTGTCCCAAGAGTTGAGTATTTGGAATTAATGTTTGTTAGCGCCACACAGTGGCGAGCGTTTTCTCCTTTTCCTATTTCTGACACCTGTCCGCAAAGATAGCTATGTAAATTGAAATTATTAGACACAAGTGTTTTAGAACCAGGGCAGTGGTCCACTCGAAAAGTTCTGAATTTCTAGAACCCTCTTTCGCAAAAGTCTACCACGACCGCGTTCAAATATATCAATTATTCCAATGTCCATCGCGTGTTGCTAAATTTCTATCACGGGAATGCTATAGCACTAGACCCTGACCATCGTCTTCCCTCTTTTCCCGGGTTATTTCTTATTCATGAGCAGCGCGTACATGGAGCCCGGCCTTTTGCTCCAGGGAAATCCTGAACTCTTTCGATTTTTTTTCTAAATCGTTTCTGTCATAGCGGTGTGGGTGATGTCACTATCGGCCTATCTTTCTGGGCTCCTTGCTACTCATGAATGGCAGATGTCCGTTGGTGGAGGATGAGGCCAACCTCTCGCTACTTCAAGCAGCAATGCCGTCGCCAATGACCGTATACCGGATGGGACTCTTTGAGCGATCCCGCTCCCGGCAATAGTTGATGATGTCGCTCAAGGGATTTTTCAGGCGACTTGGAAGTTTGGAACCTCGGAGCCAAGGAAAGCTTATGCACGGGACACCTCTTTGGAAGGAACTGCTGAAGAAAACACCGCAAACTATCTGCAATTATTCGACTAAATCCTAACCGGCCACTGTAACGCGATGTTTTTTTTTTAATATTGACGATCGTTTCTTCTGCCCTAGAACAAGCGCGAACATCATTTCCTGACTACTTTGAAGTGACATGTGAGATCAACCGAGATACGTATATGCCGTTCAAAGGTCTGAATCATGCGTACATACTACCATAGTGCTCCCGAAAAATTGAAGGAGGATGTCATCCGTCTTGAAAGTATTTTTATCTAACCACTGAATGTTTCGATTATGTATATACAACTGGAGATATTTTCAGCGCGTATTTTGACGATGTAATTATACAAACATATGTAACAAACGATAAAGCACGAGAAGGCAATACAAAGAAGGGATATAAAAAAGATCTGAGTGGTATAAGTATACGTGACAAGCAAAAAAGGAAGCAAAATGAAGGTGAAGGAGAGCGATAAAGCAAAGTAAATATGCGTAACGTCGACGAAAACTACAATAAAAAAAACTTAATAAAAAATGATCAAAAAAAAAAAAAGAGAATAAAAAGAATAGTCGAAAACATAACGAGCAATTCAGAAAATGATTGAATCATGGTTTCGTCTAAGTTCCAAGAAACTTTCCTCCGCTGGCCTATAAGACGAAGACGAAAGAGAATCAGAAGGAGACGCTAGAGATAAATCTCTAGGGGTGCGTGAATATGTTGTTGGTTCGGTGTACCCATAGGGATGACGATATGCACTGGTATAAACCGGTTGAATGGGTTGCACAATGTCATGCAAGCAATCGCGTTCTCTATTATGACGTCCACTCGATACCCTGACTTTGGGCGGCGGTAACCCAATAGTCGACGTAAATTCTCCATCACCCACAACTTCTTTATCTCCCTCAAATGTCAACCTGACATTCCGTCCAGAGCCGCCCATATCAAGGAACGAGGGCTCGGAATCATCCAACACGTTCTCATCGCCTTTGGACTTGGATTTCGACTTTGACCGAGAGCTCTTCCGGCTCTTGTCTCTATCCTTCTTCTCCTCAGAATTCTTGCGCCCCCGACTCCGGCCCGACTCCATCCCCAAAGAGTTGACCCCACTCGAGCTGGAAAACCCGTTTACCTTAGTCTTACGTGGAGGAGGCGGTAAACTTGTGAAATTAGGGTCTCCGTCATTGAACTCATTGTGTACCACAACCAATAAGCCGTCTCTCTGATTCGCACGATTGTATAGGTCCGACGATGATATAGCATGTCGCATAAGACCCGGTGAACGGAAGCGTGAATTCGATAGTGGATTCGCTGATTCTACCGAGATATATGTATTGGCAATTGACGCGGAACCAGATCCCCAACTACTCTTCGTCCGCCGTCTGAACGATAAAGTATCTTCATCACCTAATCAAAAAAAAACAAAATTGAATTCTTATCTCCGTTAGAAATCCAAATATCGTCGCGTACCTATTCTTGATATCTCTTCCTGAGTTAGAACAGGCCGCGCAAAGTCCAATTTTGGCGAAGATGGTTGCGCCGACGCGTTGTCACGGTTATTTTCATTTGCGTGAGATCGAGGGTCGGAACGGGAAGGAAAAGCATGGTACATGTCATCATAATCGGAAGGTTCGGCAACAGTCGATAATAATCCGTTCGTATCACTTTTCTTCTCTCTTTCGCGCCTGCTTTCATAGAACTTTCGTTTTTCAACGGACGAAGCAGCGGGTGCTGCCCCGGCCCGGACGGCGTCTTCGGAAGATTGCATTTGTAGCTGTAATGAATGAATGGATGTCGCTGGAGAACGACCAGTAGTAGTGTTAAGAGCGAGCGATGCATGCGGAGAAGCTGTTCGAGACGGCGGCGAAATCGCACCCACACGTATACTTCCGAATTTGTCAGCTAAAAGTGGATATCAGTTGCTAACCAACCGGGATATATATAAATTTAACTTTGCATACCCATACCATTAGTATCGGAGGTGTTTGGACCTGGACCGACAACACGCATGGTGCAATTTACATTGACGCCATTTGCACTATTTGCAATATTAGCCGGCGAGGATACACCATTAGCAATAGTAGTTTTGATAGGGCCGTTGCCGTTGCCACCATCACCTGGCATGCCGGGATCGAAACTGCTACGATGCCGTAGTGCTCGCACACTCGACTTCCGAGGCAGCGGTCCCTGACTTTGATGTGGTTGCTGCTGAGATTGCAGCTGCGTCAAATTGGGATTCTGAACCTGGTTAGGATCAGAATTCGTGGCGGTCGACGAAAAAGTGTGGGAGCCATGATAAGAAGAAGACGAAGGATGGGAACGGGTGAGGGAATTTGTTTGTGGATTGAGACTAGTTTGGGTGCTGTCAGGGGGAGAAGAAGGTGATGACGAAGAAAATGGTGATGACATTTGTGCCGATGTTGACGCAGTGGGTGTCACGGGATGAGGAACACTGGAGGAACCTGATGGGGGTGAGTGATGGAAGGAACGTTGTTTATACAGAGTGTGGACAACAGTCGATGATGTCAAAGCACGAACGAAGGACGTAGACTTGGATAATCCCTGATTTCCCAATTGGGTAGAATTGGAAGACTCAGATAGGTTTGTTTTGGATATCGAGCCCGAGGGCCGTTGAGGCGCATCCACACCGTTATTTCGTAGAATATCTTCTTCATCCACAAATTCAATATCAGATTCTTCGCCCTCGGTGTCTTCCGACATATCAATCATGCTCAAAAGTTCCCCTGCACCGCTAACTTTTTGGAGGCCATTTCCCCGCTGAGAACCCTCTTCTTCCTCTTCTTGCCTTTGTTCAGGTATGCTGGCGCTTACGCTTCCGGAGCGAGACGCGGATCGACTACGGCTGTCACTTTGACTTCCATTATATATAGATGGCCGTGCCGCAAACGAAAGAGAAGAAATAGTAGAAAGCGAGGCTGTCGAACCAGATATGACCGGCCTCGAAGTCGGTGTCGGTGTCAAGTGTTGATTTTCCGGGGGCGTTTTCACCGTGGTGAAACTTGGTGTAGATGCAGCGGATGATAGCCGAGCAGAAGAAATCGGCGCCGAACCTGAAGGGACTCGGCGAGATGAAGAGGGTTGAGACCGCGTACCGGCTAGTAGCGTGTCTGACCCTAGTTTTACAGGTGTAGGGGGCAAAGAAGTCGTTGGTGGGGGATGAGGTGAGTCGTTGCGAGGACTGACGGAGCCTGAGGAAGAGCCCGATCGTAGTACAGTAGGTACTCTTGCGAGCTTCGACTGCTGGGTAGCTACGGCATTGAGAGATGACACGGACGATTGAGTCGAGAGTGGGGGAGGACCAGACGAATAGGTTGCTGCGGACCCTCGCATGAATCGATTCTTTATAGGTGAAGGAAAATTTAAATTTGACGCAGCAGGTGCAGATCTCGAGGTTGAGGTGGAAAGAACGGTAGGTGTTCGCGACAAACTAGACATAGTGGTCCTAAACGAACCATGTGAGGAATAATCTGACATTTTGCGGGGATGTGCTGAGGCGTGGGCATCGAGTAAAGTCGCTGGAATGGCCTCGGCCATAACAAAAGGGTGTTGAAAAGAGACCGGTGAAAGGAGTGGAGTTTTTAACATTTCTTGATGATTCGCTTCCGCGCGGAAAGGTAGCTTATCCGAGCTCATATCGGCTAAAACGCTGGATCTACAGGAGGCAACGACACATTACGAAAGCAAGTCAAAAAAAAAAATTTAGTCGAGGGCAAAACGAGGTATAAATATATATCAAAAAGAAGGATACATAAGTAAAGCATGAAGAGTTTATGATATTGACCGGCACAAACCTAGTAACGTGAGAAGACGGCATGGTCGAACTTCTCTCTCTAACGATTTCAAGTTTATCAGCATGTCTTGGACTAGAGATAGTGGCTGAATCGGGGAGCTTGGATATCCTATTGCTGGTACCACTCCTGTGATCGTCATTAAGTCTCTCTTTTATTCGTCTGCCTAAACTCTTATCAGAATTGGCTGAATACCGCTTGTCGTTTGCGTAAAAGGGACTCGGGCGGGTGAAAGGGGAGGACTTCTTAGCGGTGTCGGACAAAGACATAAGAGAATGGTGATAGTATGATGAAACACGAAGATCATCGGAGGGAGTAAGAGGTCCATCGGTTGAGGCACGAGAGGTTCCAGAGATGGAAGAAAGCCCTCGAGAAAAGCGAGGGTTGGAGGGTGCGGGATCGGGGTTCATGTCTGAGTCTTTGTGTAGTCTAGACACCGGGACTGGTATCGGGATGGCATACAAATGCTCGGGAGGATCTTGAATGATATCGGAAGCCCGGTTCTTCTTTGACTTTATGCCGAAACGAATGACGGAGGATATGTTGAACCGGGACTTGGTAGGAGGGGGACTAGACATTGAAGGTACTTTGGACCGAGATGGACGAATTGATGAGAGCGTGTCTGCGGAAGGCTGCTTGTTGAGCGAGTGGGTGTTCCTCCACTGGGCTGGAGAGAGCGGAGGCGAATACACTGCCGCCATGGGTGGGCAGGGTTGTGAGGAGCCTTGGAGCGAGAAAGACGGAAGGAAGGAAAGGCCAACGTGAGACTGAGAAGCTGGCGCAAGGAAAAGTGGGCTTTGGAGAGAAAATCACAGACCCGAAATAGAGAGAAGGCGTTGATTTGATGGATTAGATGGCGATGCCTTCTTCAGTGTAATTAAGGTGCATATACGACGCAGCGGGAAGAGGCGCTAAGCCGCGGAATGCGACAAGGGCGGCGACGACACAGACGAGGACGAGGACGAGGAGGAGGAGGGGAAGGAAGGAAAGAAGAGAGTGAGGAGCGTGTACATATTCATATGGTTCATTTCAACTGAGCGGGCGTCTAGTCTGCGAGGTCAATAAAGACTGTGGTCGAATTGGGCCGGCACGTGGGAACATAAACATCATCGGCTGATGGAACTCTGTGACAATCACAATCACAGTCACGTAGACTTGCCGCTTTTGTCGAAAGTATCAAACACTATGCAGAATAGTCCATCCAATCCTTGATCGGATAGACCCATTGTCTTCCGCTCATTAAATTATTACAAAGATGAGATCTCACAGAACTTGTGCCCCGCGAAGCCACCTCATATGGGTATCCAGGGGAACACTAAGTGTAACGTGCTAAATCAATATTGCTGCTCTCAGCAATCCCACCACGTACATCCTATTCGGCCCCAGAAAAGTAAAACTTTTTTTTTTCCAGCATCCTCGGTTAAACTCCTGTTTAACATACGCCTCATCCAGCCATAAAACTCATCACCGAAGCAGTCGTCTATTTCTCGTTTCATTTAGCTGACACTTTAAAACTTCAGTTTAGGCTTTTTTCCGTATATTCTTTGTCAACGTACCATAAAAACATTCAATTATTATTATACACTAAACCGTCAACTGAATTCACCACCCTTCTTTTTTCCGGTAAAGAATCCGAACCTACTGACACAATACTGACATCTATGAACGGACATCGATTTTGGGAGATTAAACGAAGAATTTTCATTTTACTTTTTTTTTTTTGCTCTTCACGCATTCTAGCACAGCCTAAGATAGCCATTCCCTTCATGCGCGGCGTCGGTACCGGTGCCGAGTTCGACATGCCAACTGCTCCAGCACCTCTCCTCTCTTCCTCTCTTATGTTCCCCTGGCAGGATAAGTGCACTCCCGAGGATCACTTTTCGCCCACTAGGATTTACCTGGTACATATTCCAGCTTACTGATGAAACGTAGACCGCAGTTCAGTGATGAGTTCTTTATTCAGGGTCACGGTGACATGTATGATATTCCTCTTCAAGCTTGGCTCAGGATAATAATCAATTACATATGCCGCCATCATCATAATCATCGTCATCATGGATGCCTGCTACACATGTTTCGATCGAGACCCTTAAGACCGTTAGAGACTCGGAACTCCGAGTCCGACGCCTTTGTGCACACAAACTAAAAACATGTCCACGGAGGTAGGTGCCCGTAGCTATGAAGTCTATTCCATTCAGGGTATATGATCCAAGCAATGCGGGACTTATGTAACGACTTGGACTCATCAAGATGGTGATGTGGTCGCTTGAGAGGGATTTCCACCTGACCACAGGTACCAAAAAATACACACGAATGAGAAAATCATCGTATAGATATCTGCATCAAGATCAAAATCAACATCTAAACTTCCCAAAAGCGTCACATATCATGAGTGATTATCATCAATCAATGTGTCACTTAAAATTGGACTTGATTTTTGAACATATGACCCGGATTGCATACATACAACAGACAAACAAACGTGACACTCCCCCATATATAGTGGAGAGAATGTCGAAACTATTTTGAACTCCCCGGATCATTCATGTTAGAAAAACACATTTAACAAGTCATCTCACTGCGTGAGCTGACAGGTGCAAATTTTTTCGCCTTAGAAAGGTATCTTTCATAGCGTTGACGACCCCGTTCAATGACTACGTCATAATAAAGTTTTGTTCGCTCTTCACCAGAAGGGGGAATTCTCAAGTCCGTTTTGATATTTTCCTTCGTTTCAGCCTGAGAATTAATCATTTGTTATTTATCAAAAATCAAAGAAACAAAAATACACACGTTCTGCATTAATGTGTGACGGAAAGAAATTCATATAAGCCAATTGTAGACCACTTACCTGATCCGACCCGGGACTTCCACGGGTGCGAACGGTTTTAGGAACTCTTTTGAAGGCCGGAGAACCCAGTCTAAGTCTTTCCCATATTCTACGTTTCTTTATTTTGGCGCCATTTCCCGATGAAGTCTTATTCTCTTCAATAGCGTTGTCCGTCGAGACTGCATCAACAATTCCAGATGTTGAAGCAAGCGAACTTGATATGTGCAATTGAGTGGTTTCCTCACTAACCTCCCCATCCTCGATTGCATCTTTGCTATTATCGCATGCCGACTCCTCATTATCGTCGCTGCTCAGGAAAAGGCACTGGAATTGAGAAACAAGAGAGTACATCTCAAAATCATTTTCCAGGGCTGGATATGACTGTGCAGCGGCAATCTGCTCGCGCCTGAGTCCTCGTAGGGTGCGGGCATTCTGTCTTAAACGGTGCTTTTCGTATGCTACAGCTTGGACAGGAGTACACAAATTAGAAGAACTTTCCGTAACTCCTTGCTGTTCTTGGTTATCATTACTGGGTTGACACGCAGAGTCCAGCCCAGGCGGTTCATTACTAGTTATTCCATATTGAGCCAGGTCATCTGGGAAGACAGGCATACTTGGTCCCGAATGATAGTAGACATCAGCTCCAGTTTTCGCAGAAGGAGCGCACAAGTCTGCTCCAGAAGCCGAGAACCAAGAAGAAAACCGAGACGACTGGGCAGTAATACTAACGATGGGTGGTATTAGGCTCCGCGGAGTTGTTTCGCTCTCAGCTTTATTTGACTTTACGGTGTCAGGTGTCCGACTGACCTTTAGATTTATTTTAGCAAGGTTACGCAAAGACCGAGATGTAATCAGCTTTAGGTTTGATTTTGCCTTTTTTACGATGTTCAATGCGGTAGAAGAGTACGTGTTTTTTAGTTCAGTTGTTGAGAAAGGAAGAACGGCTGCAGTAGAAAGACGAGAAGACACAGTGTCCGTAGTAGGCACACTGGTAGATTGAGCCAATGATCGGCGTGAAGGTAAATCTGACCGCACGAGCTTAGATGTTGAACAGGAGGCAGTGCTCCCCAGCGCTTGACTACTCGGAAATGCAGAAACCAGACCAGATAGACGCGCCTTAGATACAGGTGCTGTGTTGTCCCAAGAACCAAATAGAAAAGACGTAGGAAAGCTGGATAGACTAGCCGAAAAATCTAGAATGTCTGTCCAGATAGTTGAGGCAGATAATGACATTCCAATTTTTGGTTTTGGTTTCGCCTGAGGGCAGCACGTAGCATCTGGGTTTGCAGGAATCACCGTTAGGGAACTGCTTTGAGCTTGAGAAGGGACTTCAACGCTTTGGGGTATAGGGTCAGTATGTTGGAGGGTATCAGCTTGTGGGGTATCCTCTTGAAGAACATGAATTGAGCAATTTACACATTGGGATGCTGGACTTGCCTGAGTCCTTGCAATCATCTAAAAGATTGTCTACTAGGAACCCCCTTTTGATCAACATGCCAATTGAGGGTAAAGAGACACTTGAGGATATACGAAAACTATCATTGTCGCTGGTGAAAAAAGAATTGACAGGGGGTATGCAGGGTTGATAATTAGCCCAATGCGAGGACAAAGATTGTGCTGAGGCGCAAGAATAAAGCTATATAATACTATGATTTCTGTAGTTTAGGACCAAAAGAAGCAACGCACAGAAGGAGAAGAATAATCTTTGGAAGATAGCGTTGAATCAGATTGCTAACATTAAGGGTGTTTAATAGTGAAACATTGCAAATTGATTGAAAGTGCTTACTAGAGCTGTCATTGAAAGTAAACATAAATGAAGTAAAGACCGTAGTGAAGAACGTATGTGGTGTGGCAATACTGTTGTCGACGAAAAGAAGCCTACCGCCGACAAACCGGGCGGTCGCACGCATCACGTGTAAGTCGTTGAAGGAAGGGACACATTGAACGGTAAACCAACCACCGCACTCTCAGACTTCTCAAGAACTTTCAAACAGGGTTCCAACTTTTTTTCTCTGGCCTAAAAATTCGGAAACTTTCATTACAGCACCATCAATTAAATTTGCCGAAGCAGCCGACCGCTGTCCCACGACGTTGAACGAACACAATCAGGCTGCTGTTGTCTGTCAGCCATGGCTATTCTCTCCTCTCCTCTGCAAATTGTAACCTCAACGCCACCAGCTACACGCACATTCACAGCACTACTCATTTCTATTTCATTGGCGTACTATTGGTTACAGTGGCGCGCATCTGGAGACTGGCTGGGACATCCTCAAATTCCATATCTCACCCTCGTTCCCGGAATAAGTTGGATATACCCATGGACTTTTCTTACATCCTCTTTTGTTGAAAAAAGTGTCATTGAGGTTTGAAATCGATTGGTGGATCTCAATTGTATTGTGTTGCTGACTCGATTAAACCCAGCTGGCTTTCTCTCTTATTTGCCTGCCTGTGACATTACGCTATCTCGAACGTCTTTGGGGAACCGTAGAGACTTTCAAATTCATAGGAATTGTTCTGGTTATTTCGAATATCGTCACCTTCGCTGTCTCCTGGATTGAATTTGAGGTATTTGGCCTAGAAGCCCTCATGTGCGCATACGTCATTCATGTTCATTTCTGAAATGACGCACTGCTAAAAACCTCAAACCTCACTCATAGTTACGGGGTAGAATACCATGGGCAGATGGCCTTACAAACAGCAGTTTTGGTAGCGTTTACGCAAATGATACCCGAGCATCAGGTTCAATTGTTTGGAGTACTAAAAGTTCGCGTGAAGGTACGGTTCACTTTCCTAATATAACAGTTGCTCAGCCGGTAATTTTGACTTTCTACCTGACCTTAAAGCGACTACCGATGGCATATGTTACGTTCTCCACAGTTCTGTGCTTAATGGGATATCAAGATCCGTTTATACTTATACAATTTGGCTGGCTTGTTTCTTGGTTTTATCTACGTTTCTATAAACTCACTGGCGGTGACACTGGACCAGTAGAATATGGAGATCGAAGTGAGACGTTCGCATTTGTGCATTGGTTCCCTCCATTCCTGCAGTAAGACAACTCCATGACTTTCTTTGACCCATACGCTTATTCGAACGTCATTCAGCTATCCGATATCTATAGCTTCCGATGCCACATATACCCTCTGTCTTCGTATAAAACTCGTCAAACCACATTCCAGCGCCCTTTCAGATATCGAATCACCGTACTTAACACCTGGGGGTGCACGTGCCGAGGCAGAGAGGCGAAGGTTAGTTGCGACTTTGCATATCAAGCAATACAACGGACTAACATACTTATTAAAACAGAGCCTTAGCACTAAAAGCGTTAGATCAGCGTCTCGCTAATCCTGCGCTAAATCCTGGGGCGACTTCATCAAACCCGTCGCGGCAGAACAATGCATCGCCAAATGTGCATGCACCCAAAGCCAACACAGGAAGCAGCAACAGCTCTTCCAGAGCGACACCAGAGGGCGAAGCAGATTTGGGTGTATCTTCCGAAGACAAAAATTAGATACCAGCTGGCTACTCTCCTACCGCGAGATAAGTAGTCTACCATGAATTCTTTATTTTTGCAATAGCGTTTGTTTAATTAATATATGTTATTTTTCTCAAATATGTTTTGAAGTCTATTATTGTAAATTCTTTGATAGCTTTCAGACTTACAACCACGCTTGTAATTTTAGGGTTACACTCGAAGATATGTACTCGCTCAAGGTGATAGTCGCTTCGGGTCTCTGGGGAACAATGATGCTCTTCTAATGTTATTTAACTTGAGGAAAAGCATTAGAACCCGCTCAAGTCCTATATTCAATCATCAGACGTCATAAACGTTTGACACAAGAGTAACCTTGACTCACCGATTCCTCCTCCAGCATGCGGTGGACACCCCAGTCTGAAGGCATCCACGTAAGCTTGCATTGAAGCAGGATCGATGCCTTTTTCCTGCATCTTTCGGATCAACAAGTCAGGGTCATGAATACGCTGGGCTCCAGATAGAATCTCTTCGCCACGCATGAAGAAATCGTATGAGTTTGACAGAGCGGGATCTCCGGGGTCGGGCATCGTGTAGAAGGGACGTAACCCCAAAGGAAATTTGTCAATGATAAAGTAATCCGTGTCATGTTTCTCCAGGATTATTCGACCAAGGCGCTTCTCGTTTGTAGTACTTGAACTCATGTCAGTGGGGTCCAAAAGCGTAAATATCTCCAATGACTCACTTAATATCATCGAGCGTGTCTCTTTCCACTCCATCCTCGACAAGTAAGTCAACCGCCTCTTTGAAGGTCAGCTTCAAAGTTTCTTCTTTCCACTTGAATGGTTCGGCAGGAAATTGCCTCCCTATGGCGGCGATTTCTTTAGAATAACTCTCTGTGAGACCTTTGAAGATGCTTTTCAACATCCCATCAATCAAGTCCATAACCTCATGATAATGTTCTTCAAACGCCATCTCGAGATCCAGTCCAATAAATTCAGTCAGGTGACGGTGTGTATTCGAGTCTTCCGCACGAAAAACAGGACCGATTTCGAATACACGCTCGAAATCTGCCGCAATACACATCTGCTTGTGGAGCTGAGGTGATTGTGCCAAGAATGCATCCCCTAGAAAGACTTTTTCAACTTCATCCGACAGTACCTGCTTTCGCAACCAACCTTTGAAGTACCCAACCTTGAAAACGCTAGCACCCGACTCCGTAGCTGCTCCTTGGAGTTTTGGACTGTGAATCTCCGTAAACCCTCTGGATCGTAAGAAAGACGAAAAAAGGTCGGTAACGGCGGATTGCACTTTGAAAACTGCTTGATTCGTTTGCGTCTGCAGGTTCTCAAGATTCGGGGGAAAACCATTTCAAGAAAGTACGACGTACGCGTAAATCGACGATACGGTTGTCCAATCGAGTGTCAAGAAGCACTCTGGTGAATTGAGTGTCCTCTTTATCAAACTCGCTTTCCGGACGTGACGCATCCTCTACTGAGAACGGTAATCTAATTTGCGGTGCGGCCTCTAGATGAATCTATGCATCGATCTTTAGCTGTATCGGGTTACCATGGAGGACTGACTCGCCTGGCTAACCAAGATTTCTACATTTCCAACGGTCGCACTTTTGACTTCTTCTTTTGGTATTTGGACCGTTCCTTCAACCAAAACAATACTCTCGTCTGCCAAAGAGGCAACCCACTTGACCATTTGCTTCGAGATCTTCTCCGGGGTGATCATGACCAAGGCCTGCACCGAATCTGTCCTTTGGCGAAGGTTTAAGAAAACCATCTTACTACCTTGTGCACGTGAAGTATTGACGCGTGCACGGAAAAAGACAGTCTCTTTTTCCTGGTTCGGTGATAGGGTTGCGATGGAAATACGTTTACGTCCTGCATTGAATCTGCATGAATGCTACCGATATCAAAACAGACTGTCCTACCAGATCTTTCTTTTGACTGGTTTAAAGGCAACACTCCATACTTCTCTGCTAAACTCAAAGTCATTATCCTGCGATCGATGAAGATTCTGAGAAAACAAGCTGACATGAAAAGTCCTATGTGAGTCATTCAAATCAGTAAAACTGCAGTGTATTTTCAGCTAAGTTTCCACAAACCACTTCAGCATCACCTCGAGCCTTCCGTTCCTCAGCTTCTTTGGCTACTCGCTCTGCTTTCTTTCGTTCCTTCTCTGCCTCTTTCGCACGTTTCTTTAACTCGCTCTTGGAGGGTCCTGTTTCGCTGACAGCTGATCAGACACAAGTCGAGCAGTATAATGAATGAAATTCACCCAGTTGGCTGATCTGCTTGTGGTTCCGACATTGGAGTTGTATGGACAATACAACAAATTGAAGACGACGATATGACTCGGAAATCTAAGCACAAGATCTACAATTTCGAGTGTGACCCGGCTTACCCAATTGGGAGGTGCCGTGTTGAGTCTCCGCGTGAAGAACCATTTCTCTCGCGCCTGGATTTCAGTCTTCCGAGCATCTCTCAGACCCATAATTTATAGTGATATCTATGTTCTAGTTAAGACGAAATTCGTGAAACAAATCGTCTGTCAATTAGCCAGTTTGAACGGAAATTGCTTCCGGCAGAGTACTTCGGCGTCAGGCAGGGCCAGCACGCGGTCCTTGATTTGTTCATTGAAAATTTTTCCGAGTCAACTTTTCTCTTCTCTAATGCTTTCTGCTTTAAGGTCTAGCGCATCTCGTTTTTCGGCTCGGACCGTGTCTACATGGTCAAATGTTCCAGCCGGACCTCCGGATCCAATTCTTGGTACGGTCCGCTTTTAGGCTGCAAGTTCACAAGTTATAACAAGATCTACAGGTGTAACCGAAGCGTTCAAAGCTGACACTTCACCAAAGAAGATAAATCTTGGTGTTGGTGCATACCGAGACGAAAATGGCAAACCATATGTTTTGCCCAGTGTCCAAAAAGTTCGTGTCCGGTGCTTATAGACGTGGATGCATAGAAATAACGACAAGGAAATTACAGGCCGAGGAGATATTGACTGGCAAGAAAACGGACAAGGAATATCTCCCTATTACAGGTTTACCCGAGTTCACTCGGGAGGCGGTTAAACTTGCCTATGGGGCGGATAGCACACCGCTAAAAGAAAACAGGGTGAGCTAGGAGTCTTTGCTGATAGACGATTGACCTGAACGTCTTTGGCTAGATTGCTGTCACACAATCCATATCTGGTACTGGCGCCCTTCGTGTTGGAGGCGCATTTATAGCTCGCCACTATCCTCACGAAAACCGCAAAATTATCTATATCCCTAAACCTAGCTGGGGCAACCACGGTCCCGTATTTCGCGATTCTGGTTTAGAGGTCCGCGGATATAGTTACTTCGACAAGTCTACGGTCGGCCTGGATTTTGCTGGCCTCAAAGCGGACTTGCAAGCTGCTCCCGAGAACAGTATCATTTTATTCCATGCTTGCGCACACAATCCGACAGGTGTTGACCCTACTCCCGAACAATGGAAAGAGATATCCGACGTCGTTAAAGAGAAAAAACTATTCCCCTTCTTTGACATGGCCTATCAAGGTTTCGCGTCTGGATCAACCACTAGGGACGCCTTTGCTGTTCGTTACTTTGTCCAGCAAGGTCATCAAGTCGCCCTGGCTCAGTCTTTTGCCAAGGTGAGTTCGATTTGTCAAATTATCTACCCTTTCTTTACAGTTTTAAGTAGAATATGGGCTTGTATGGCGAACGTGTTGGTGCTTTCTCGCTTGTAGCGTCCGATCCAACAGAGCGCGCTCGAGTAGATTCTCAAATCAAGATCATCGTTCGTCCCATGTACTCAAACCCTCCACTCCATGGTGCCCATATTGCCACTACTATCCTTTCTAATTCTGAACTCTATGCACAATGGTAATGTTTCAGTAACGGTCTCTAGAAGTTAATCGTGACATTTGCAATTAGGGAACGCGAAGTAAAGGGGATGGCCGACCGAATCATCAGCATGCGCGACAAGCTTTATAACACGCTTACTCATGACTTGGGTACTCCTGGCAAGTGGGATCACATCAAATCTCAAATTGGCATGTTCAGGTCAGTTTTAATGGTATCCTGATACAGCCAGCGTATTGACTGAAGTTAGCTTCACTGGCCTGACTGCCGATCAAACCAAAGCTTTAGCGGACAAAGCCCATGTATACATGACTTCAGATGGCCGTATCTCAATGGCTGGACTAAACGGTGGCAATATTACATACTTTGCGGAAAGTGTTGACAAAGCTGTTCGGGGCAATTTGTAAAAGTCTTGTCGTGAATGGAAGCGATGGATATTATCAATTTTCTTCATGTGTATATATTATTTTCTTGGATGGTATTACATTTCCAATAGATATTTGCATTTGATAAAGTTGTTCCACGTTGAAGCGAGCCTGTCCGAGTTGCTTTGCTGACACATCATACCGGCGTCAACGAATAGTCAGAATGCCTCCCAGCGGCAAGAAAAAGAAAGAAAAGAACGTAGACTTCGCTGTTAGTTTTTCTTTTTTCAAGGACATGAGCCCATTTTATCATAGACTTTAGAAAGCGAAATTAAAATTAGGAAAGGGCAAGAGGCCTGCGAATAATGCCGTCGACACATCCTTTAAAGCCCGTTGTATGATTCTGGATTTTTTTCGTTATTGTGCTGCAAGCTGAGATATATCGTATATAGCTATTGCAGTTCCTTTCCAGACAATTGGTTTGGACAAAGGTCCCAACAATCCGACGACACGACGAAACCTAACCTTGGACGACCTGTTGCTTCATCTCAAACATCACAATCCCAATACGCGTAAAGGTAGTTATATTGTCTTAAATAAGGGTTTTGCGCTGATCACAGTTGAAGACGCGATTACTGGACTTCGAGAGTTGCTTGAAGGACACCCGGAATTAATTGAGAGCTCTTTAACGGCTGTTCTTCATGCTTGTGCGCGTGTAATTGGCGATGAGGTGATATTCGTTGAGCTTTTACGTTGAAAAGTTTTTTTACGCATTTTAGGATGGTGACGTTAGAAAATTACTGCATAATTTTTTCTCCTGGCTTTTACGGTCATTGCCTCCGGTGGGTGGTTTATGACCAACTTCAACGTTTCTAACTAAGTTCAAATCACCAGCAACATATTCGCCCACATCTGCAATTCTTAATGTTGTTTATAACATCTGCACAAACACACATCTATCCTGCTATTCGTATAGACGCCATTCGATTCATCGACGTTTTCCTAGAACGCGCTCCAGACATTATTGTGCAAAACTGGCTTCAACCGGATACAACTGGATCGCGGGTTTTGGAAGGTTATCTCAGTCTTCTAAACTCTTCCTCAAAATCTTGGTCGGGATCGCAAGGTATATGAAGTCAATTCATTATAGATCTCGTATAAATTAAGTGTACAGATGATGTTCCTGGCCCATCAACTGCGAATGTGACCCTATCTCAAAATGTTCGTCTTGCGTTCCTCTGTTTTTGTTATTTACTCACGTGAAGTATAGTCACGGCTCGTTGTCCTATCTTCTTTGGCAACATTTTTGGAAAGGGCATTATTACCTTCACAAAACGAACAGACCTCTGTTGTTCCCAGATGGGTTTTCTCCCCTTACTTCGCATCACAGTATGAATTAGAAGCATTTTGTACTCTTGTATATCCTTCCCGACTCGACGATCAACTACCTAAAACTGTTGCTTGGGATGACTCTCAAGGTGCATTTGTGGGTCCTTTTGAGGACTACTGCCAAGCCGGGGGAGACAGCGCGCATGAAATATGGTTATCTTCAGATGAGATAGAGACATTGATACAAGATTCGGACAATTCAAAACAGAACCCTTCACTGGATTCGCATCCCAAATCTTCACGTAATTCTTATATTGGTCATTTAGTTGTAAGTGTATTTCCTCACGTCAATATCAATACACAATATAATGTTTTATGCATAGCATTTATCTAGGACCTTGCAACCTATTCTGGCAACCGTATGGCTTGATGTAGCACCTTCTGTATTTCTTTCTGTTTCAACAGAAACGACGGACAAAACAGAAACACAGCTTGCACTTATCGTACTTAAAATCACCGGATGTCTGTACGGGGAAATTATTAGAAGTACCGATATTGTAAGCACCTATAAATAAGCTATTCTCCCGTCTCCTACCTTACTTCAGCCGGAATACATTAAAAAATCGGTCAAAGACGATCTCTACAGTTTACTAGCTCACATGTCTCCCTATTTGCCACAGGTGATCTCTGCGGGTGATTTTGAAGTAAGCGGTCTCATTTTTTTGAATTATTCTGCAACTCGTATATTCGTAAAGTTAGAGGAACTTGTTCGGTCGATGAGTTTCAGTTACTGTGAATTGGTTTCACTGACTCTGTTGCTCGGGACCGATGACGCCTCACTCACTTCCGAGTCCCGGCGGAAACAGGACAGGCGTCTATCGATACAGCTAGAAAGAGTGGGAGAGTACATCCTCCAATCTCTGAACGGAAAAGTATGTTCATTTCATTCATAATGCCTTCAGTCATTGATATAACTCGGTTGCAGTCTTCAGTCCTATCGACATCTGCCTATACAAGTCTTCTGCCGACTCTTTGGTACTTACTGACCCACAAATCAAAGAGCACTTTTTTGTCCACAATTAAATCCGCTTGCATTGATCATTCAATCCGTCTAAACTCAAAATCGGGCTCAAAATCTGCGTCTACCCAATTAATTGGAATTTTCGTTTTGGTACTGTACTTGCATAATACAATACGAACGCATCTCAGTATTTTTTGCAGTTCTCCAGTCATTCTCGCTCGATTGATGTAATATCAGACGAACATGCTCGTCTTAGAGAATGGTATCAGCAGTTGCCTAAGGCTCTGTGGGAAGCAGGTGCTAATGATCCTAATCTGGCCGAGGTAAGATTAATCAGAAGAAAACAGTTTTTTCTTTTCATCTTTTCATATCTGACATCCTGATGAAGGTTATTCTTCTACTATTGCTACGCATTTCACAGCGACGAATCCAGATTTTTGATGAAAACGTAAGTAAGCTCACAACTCATATGTGAAATTAATTTTTTTCACATTTTGGTTTTAGTCGCACATTGCGGTTATGTCCCGATTAGTACCTTTCTTCACGATAGCACATCCACAAAAGGGTGAAATAGCTGGACCATTTACCAAATTAAAATCTGTTCAACTCAGAAGATTGGCTTTGGACGTGGCCAAAGTAATGGTCCATGATCATGAAAAGGCTGGTGCAGGACTTCGAGCTTCCGTTGAGCGGGCCGTTGTTGATACGAAGGATACGATACATTGGTTATAATATACGTCGCGATAAACATTTTTTAAGACTGATTACCACCCGACTGAACACTTGTGACTTCGGCATATCAATGTTGACTGAACGGTTTGGGTATGTGTTTCATTTCTTGAATTTGTACTTGTGATTCATTTGTTAATTATCACAACCAACAACTAACTGGCATGTGATGAATCATTGCATCATGAATCGGTTTAGTGCCTTTGCCATAGAAACACCACCTGTGCAATTCTGTCCTTACGACGACCTTAATATCAGCTGTGAATGCTTAAAATCAGACTCGCGCTCCATTTGTGAATTCTTGATGGCTCTTAGTTCCGGCATTCCAATGGAAACCTCTGCCAATTTTTTAGTCTCATGGTCGTCTGGTAATCACAAGCAATATGAATTGCGGGGGGTCAACGAGATAGCAAGGGGGGTGGTAAATTATATGCATGACACAACCGAAATCAAGCCGAATCTGACCATCATATTACAAATTGTGCTGCGCCACAGAAATGGGAGCCTAGTCTTGTAAAATACGCATTTATCATCACATCTAATTTCCTTTAATACGTTTGATAGGAAAAATCATCCTAGAATATAACTCACAAGCCATTGCCAAAATCTCTCTATAAAGTTTCGTGGAGGCGGTTCATCGTAACTGAAAACAAGCTTAGAAAATGAATAGCAAGGGTATGGATCAAAAAATACGCACGTTGCTTCAATAATTTTATCTAACCCACTGAAGAAATCCATATCCTGTGGTGAGATCATTGGTTGTCGATACAGAAAGTATCGAGCTCCAAAGTAGAGTATAGGGAATAGAGCGAAAGGTAGATAATTAGTTACAAAAGTATCCGTAGCCCATTCTGAATAAAAGACGTTGAATCTAATAAACATGCCGAAAATCGAAGGATCAGCTTACGGCCTTTCAAAAAGACGCTAATACCACTAAAAAAGCAGACTGTTAAAGTTGAGATGACCGTGAACCACGCAGCATAGGGTTGAAAAGGAGCTTTGTAAGGGAGACTATCCCTAGAAATTCCTTGCGCTTTCATTCCGGCGTAGAACCGGAGATACGTGAACGAGATGCCGAACCAGCCCATCATTCCCGCAATCGAAGTCTATAATTATTCGTTTCTCTCCGGCTCCTGAAAGTTGAGATAGTATATACTGCTTACCATATTGACGAACCACCCGAAAACACGACCTGCGCCAGCACTGGTTGCCATATATGCTAATATATCCGTAAGTCCTTATATCAGGCTTAAGTTTACAATTATGTAATTTACCTAGAAAACCTATACTTGCGCTTGCAATCACAGAGAAAAGAGGTAAGCCCCGTTTTGTGGTGTATGCCATGATTTTAGGGGCATTTCCGGAAATAGCCAAAGCATCTAGATAAAAATATTAGTTTTGTTTGAAGTCTTTCTTCGTAAACCACAAAATGCCAACAGAGTGCCCGTGAGCTGATATACGTATCACTTGAGGCAGCGGACCACGCCGAAGTGAGTAGGCAAGCGTTAATCACGGATGGAAGCCCTTTGATTCCAGACCTCACGATTCTATATGAAAAGGGTTTTGCCTTGGTGTTACCAGTAACAGGCTATAACGTACGCAATGACGAATGGAGATGCTGCCGCATCCTGAACTTTGAGATTCAGGCTTGGGCTGTCGGACGGTACCAGGAGACCAATAATAAATGTGCCGCCAATGTAAAAGAGTAATATGCGTATGTAGACTCGCTTTATGGCTTTGGGAAGGTTCTTTCCTAAAACGAAGATGCCACCATTAATATCAAGATATAAATATATCAAAGGGCCAGACTAACGAGGATTTTTCGCTTCTCCAGCGGCAAGTGCCACAACTTCAGTGCCAATGTAGGAAAATGCCGCCTGTGTCATAACCAGCCACCTATATGATCGGACCAATTTCTTTAAGAAAAACTAATATCAAAAAAGATTATGCACAAAGATTACCATCCAAGGAAGCGTCCTGTGGCACCAGGAACATTATCAGCTTGAACGAACGGCCCGGGTTTTTTCCAAAATCTGAAGCCGATTCGATCGTGATCTGGACCTCCACCCAGGTCGAGAACAATACCGAGAATAATGAGACCAGTGATGGTGAGAACTTTGATAGATGCAAAGTAAAATTCGCATTCTCCGTATAAACCTATGAATGTATGCGTAAAAATAATGAATGAAAAGGCGTCTCATATGGATTATATGAAACAATACAAACCAGCACCGAATAAATTGATTATGATCACAACAATGAAGAATATTGTAATCCAGACTGCATTGTTAACAGATTTATTCCAGAAGTTTATCAGAATAGAAGATGCGCTAAGTTCGGTCGGCAAAAGCATGGCCCTGGGAGGAGATTGGCGTAATCGTTTTAGCTTGGGAAAACGACGGAGGACAATGCGAAAGGTACGAACCAATTATACCAGTAGTTCCAGCCTATAGCAAAAGAGAAACTTTGATTGACGAATCGTTCCGCGAGTTTAATAAAACCACCAGGGATGGGAAGGTAAGCAATCATTTCTCCGAGGCAAATCATGGTTGAATAACACATAGATCCGACACTCGATTCGACATAAGGAAAGCGTGGAAAGAAAAGACAAAAGTGGCGGGACATACACCATATAACCCAACAGAAGCCCGACAGGACCGCCATTTCGCAGAGGGGTGCTATGATAACAATTTAGACCAAAGTTCCATGATTCCATCTAGGAAGGCCAAACAACTTACGCAGTGCCCAAGAATAGACCTGTACCGATAACACCTACATAATATCAAAAGAGCATACATATATCTCAACCAGGTACTGCGTGCCACCAATTCGATAACTAACCTCCAATACTTCAAAGGAAATGGTTAAGCATAAGAAACAGCCAATGAGAAAATGACATACCTAATCATGGCAATGTGCCTATTTTTCAACTGTCGTTGAAGACCAGGGCCCGACGAGGTCTCGAGATCGATCTCGTGACTCTCTTTCAAGGAGGATACGACGTCTTTGTCTTCTTTGTCTTTCTCTGGAAATTGGCCCATCGTGGTGGTCGCAGGAAGACAAGAATTCTAGCGTAGGCGCTTGGAAGAGATAAGCGCAAGGCAGCTGATGCTCCAAAGCAATCATACAGCCGAATCAAGTATTTAATATTCAATATCCAGGCCTTCAGGGCCTCCATTCAAACGGGCACTCGGGTCGTCTTGTGAGTTTCAGAAGTAAACACGTAGCATAATATTCACAAGAGGACAAGCTCAATGGAACGAGAGAATCTGCTGAAAGTTCATGGGTGCGCCAAGTCATGTCAGGGAACACATGGAATTCTGGTTACATATATTACTAACCCGGGTTTTTTGAATTTACATGTGAAAATCAATTGTCACCGCCAACGCGAGATGGTCACGTGCGACAGTTATGTACGTCGCTCGTTCCACACCACAGAACATAGTCGAAAATGCAGGGCTCCATAATGAAATTATATACTATATGCTGGGGTGCAGTAGAATGTTCGCCACGTACTATCAACACTCTAGTCAAACCTCGTGCGAGAATAGTAGCTGAGACCCTGCCTCGTGACCTCTTTAGACAGAAGTTTTCCCATGACTTCTAACCAGAGAAAACGCCAGTTTCGCAAGAATCCTTCCCCCGGAGAAGCAATTGGTTGACAGCCCATAATTACCTCGACATCATTTAGAAGGCACTGTCATCAGGAACAGACTTGAAGGCGCGAAAGGATAGGGCGAGGACAGTGTATACAATTGTGAAACACAGCTCTGATAGCGGTGCTCATTGGATCATAAAATGAATTTTGACATTCTTTCAGACGGGAAAGCTTCTCAGATGCGATCCGTTGAGAGCAAACTTGAATGAATGACAGTTAGGTTTATCAAGACTATATGAATGCACTTGCTCTGACTTTAAATTTTCGTAAGAAGAAACGCGAATTCAAAAAATTATGCATGATGCTGACGGAGATATCTCCGCGATAGACTTTGCAGAAAGTGTGTGTCCCGTTCGTCCCGAAACCATATCGAACTTACCTCACTGGTTGAGTTATTAAAAAAAAAGACGATCTTGACAAGTCTCGTTTGACGGGATCGTTCACTAAACCATAGACTACTTAAGCGTGATTTAGACAGGAGGTTGGCATCCCGATAAAAAATGTTGCAGATTGATGTGTAAATGAGAGACACCAGATTGCTTGGAGAAGCTTGATTGACAAAGCCCAAGTAAACCGTAATGCAGGGAATCGAATTTTCCAAACAAGGACCCCCCCCCTTTGATGATAAATCAGAACCAAACCATGAGAAATTGTATAAAGTGATTGCACACCTGAATCATCACATGTCGTTCGTCTGGTTGGGATTTACGAGCTCTTAGCACCGTGAGGTGTGGTTTTGTTTTCGGGTTCGTTGACTTAGATCGTTGGTCTTGGAAGTGCAGAACTAAGCCAATTAGTATACTCTTCTATGGCGAAGGCTTTGACTCTGGTGTTATTGTACCGGACATAAATCCTAATTGTCTTCTTCCGAGTTCAAGCCTTCAAGGTGTTCCGTGACCAAAAGATCTGAATTATAAGAAAACCCGAACGCCTCATTCTCTAGAAGAAAAAATAATGAAATTGATAAAACTTCTTCCGAGTCGTTATTTCAGACTCGTGCTGCGAGCCTGCGTCTAATTAGAAGTGAATATTGAAAAAAAGGCAATAAGCGCGCGTTTGAAATGTGGCGCCCACAAGAGCAAAGATTACATAAATAAATAAAAATAATGATCGAAAAAAAAACCAGCAAGGAGCGCGCCGCGGCGCCCGACAGTGTTTTTCACGCCAGACACTTAATTTCCTAGGCACCCCCCTGTATCTTGGTAACACGGCTGTTCAAGTCGGCAGGAAAAAATAGAACATGTGTATCAATTTCTGAAATCAGTGAATCAACAAAACGAGAATGATTGTTCGACTGATCATGTGAAAGCTTGGAAAAAAAAACAGTTCTTCGGCATGTTTATTGACACAATTTCTTCAAATTGATGCTTTGATGGCCTGTCGAGTTATTTTGACAGCGTACAACTCCGAGTCGATCCAGGTCGATCCTTCTTCAAAGTTCAATATATTCTCTAGATCAGAAGTCTCGAGATTGTATTCAATTCTTATCTATTGCTTGTTTGTCTGCAGCATACATATTTTACTTGAAACCGAGTGGTAATAGGCTCTTCGAGGTAAGTAGAAGCCGCATTACAGATTTTCATGCAAGCTAATTCCGAACGATGGCGGACCTACCCAGGGCTCGAGTCTGGAACAGAAACCACTTTCAATTTTATTTTAATGTCGGCATCTATCAACCACTATCTCTTTTTGAAATTAATCAGAGTACGACCACTCATGACCGGCACTATTTTTGAATGAAACCTAGACCATCGCTGCTGCTGTCTTCCAGCAATATGACATATATTACAATAATATCTTTATCTTGCCCCTATAACTATACTCACCAAGAGTATCGATCTCTGAAACAGGTGAACACCGAGGTACACGTGTTCATTTGAAGTTAACCATGACACAAGATTGACACCCCACGTTCATCTAATTGCAGAGATGACCATGTGCGGGGAAGGGTGTAATGAAAGTCCGGACTTAATACAAATATCCACCTTTTCGTTATCTACTTATTTAATCCTTTCACTTGACCTACCAACCGAGGTTGGTTCCGTACTAGACATGATACATGATACCATTAGCCCCCGTTCACATTACGCATCACAAACTCAAAGCTTTTCTATAGTCACAAAGGCGATATTCGGAAAGGACGAGATTAACTGCAATCAGGGTTTAGATGACGAGGTTTCTATATCTGAAACGACCCCCCCTGTATTCGAATTCTCGAGTTCCATATATGCGGGGGAGTAAGCTATACTTGAGTCGTTCCCTTGCGGCACGCCAAGGTCCAGCGGACAGTGGAAATAACAATTCGAGGAGATCGATCTGCGGGAGTCGGCTATTATGTGTTTCTTGTTTCGTTTCAGAGGTTCAAAACATTGGTGAAAGCGACTATTCCGTGCATCGACAGTGCCAGACTCGCAATCAAAGAGTAGTGGGCAGTGCCGAATGTTGATGCTCACCTGGTGTCTGCTTTCAAAAGTTTACTGACCGTATAATAAGTAATAAGGTGTGCATACTGGGATGATGGTCAAGCGATTTTGACCTCCTGCTAGTTGGACTACTAATCATTGGCACAGTGGATTTAGCGAGCGGCGTGGTACTGACTCTTTGAACTCGCGCATGCAGAAACAAATCAGCGTTGTAATCAGCAACCAATTCTCTGGGCTTTGTTAAACAGCTGTTTCGAGGTACAGTATTTGATTTTCATAATTAATAGTCGTGTGATAGAGCGCGCCGGTTTGTAAAGGCTGAGCCGTGTCAAGTCAAGTAGGGTTTTTCCTGATGAGTCTGGGTCTGTTTAATTGGATGAGAGGGGTTCATCAAAAAAAGATATGGCCGGAGGCGTAAAATGAATGATGAATGTATATAATGTATTTTATTGCATATATCACCAATTTAAATCATTGAGAGTGGCGAGGAAGGATTGAAGTATTATTTGGGGATATTCCGATAAGATCTCCTATTGCAAAAAATAACAACTGTTTGTCTGGGAATTAGTTAACTCAGCGTGTGGGAGATATTACCACTCCTAAATGGGCGGCGGGCGGTGGCAGCGTTCGTCATGCGTCATGTTCCGACGCTTTGACTGGCCACGAAACCCTTTAATTACTAGTCGGAAGATGACATGACACAGCTGTCCGTATTACTGGTCGACTGTATTCGTTCAACTATGAGTTAATAGTAATCTTCAAATCATAGATGTGATCGCGGGTAAGGAACACTCAGATGGTCCAGGTATGATTTTCCCACATGGGCAGAACATCACTAGTAATTAACCATATCATGGCCACTAGCGAGGAGAACTATTTTCTACATACTAGAATTGCTCAATTGTCGATTCTTCTCGAGGAAAGCTGAAAGTATTCTTGAGGGTTTACGTACGAAGATATATTTATAGCAACCGAAAGTCTGCTATGTTTAGTCTGGTCGTCAGAGAGTGCAACTGGTCCGCTTCTGCATGGTGCGTAACATCATCATCATCATCTCTGCCGCAGGGTGACAGCCGGTCAGATTCCTACCTACCATCTTCGGGGAATTTATTCGTTTTTTCAGACCCAAAAAAATTCAAATTCAAAATAAATCAAAATAGATTTATGTTCAGGTACCACACAACATGACTTTTTAAACTAGGTTACGTGTTTCCCAAAAATTTTCTCGTTCTCCTGGATATTTCCGAGAGCTCCAGGCCGCTGACCACATTCACATTCATCTCTTCTCTTATTGCATCCATATCTCATATACGCACTTTCCATCTCGAGAATCGTACGAAACCCGACACTGAGAATAGCAAAAGGAGAAAGAGAGAGTAAAGGTTTATAAATTGATTCCGGATCGGGAACATCCTTTGAGGCCAGGATTAGTCGTGCACAAGTTATTCTCGGGGCATGGTGATTTTTTAAAAAAGCAGTGGTAGACGCACATTTAAGTTGGGCTTCAACGTGTTTGCTATAAACCCTACCACTACTCTCCCCCTCTCACACGCAAATATTCTCACCGGTCTTCCCGCCATTGCAACATCTAGTGTATTCCCTCCACCTAGGTGTTTATTTCTGTCATACGTCGTACCATACTAGTTGGTAAGAGCTTCTTGAAGTACGTCCATTTGTCGGTTTACTCACGAGATTAACATTCCACAGCCAGCCTCGTTAAACTACTATAAATATATTACACACAAACACGAACACGAATGGATACATCTACTTGGAAACGAGGTCTGATTGATGAAGACGAGGAGCTGGATATAAAGTGGCCACTGTCGTCTTTGCCGCAGTTGGGTGGAGATAGTAGTAGTCTCGTCAGTCCTTTGACGGTAGAGAATGCTTTTTCAAAGTTTTTTCAATCTTCGCCAACTGTCGAAGTGAACGAAGGAGCGGGTGCAAACTTTTTCGACGGGGCACTCGACAGACTGAAGAGGTTCGAAGCCATATTGCCCGCGGATGTTAATCCAGTCCCGAGTCCTCCACCTCCACCGGTGCCGAGTAAAGACACTACCACCAATACCGCTGTTTCTCAAGATCCAAACGCGCCACCGCCACAAGTTCCGAGTAAAGAGGTGGTAGTAGGGGACGCATCAAGACAAATCAACGACAATTCTCCATTATCAGATGGAAAGCTGGCAGCATTGCAGACACGTTCTGAGCCATCAACACCCTCGCGAATTGGCCAAATGAAATCTGAAGCTGATAGCGAAAGCTTTTCGGATTTATTGTATCAAACACGAGCGTTGCCACGACGGACGGTGTCGATATCTGCAACGAGGATGCGATTGAAGCTGGATATAGTGCCTCCTAGTCCCGCGCTGAAACGAGCATCGACGCTGCACGCACCAGCGTCACCCTTGGTGGTCACACCAGAATCAAGGCCAATGAGTGCACACAGTCCTATAAATGACGTTGTTGGGGAATTACCCCGAAATCTCGCTGAGAACACGAGAATCGGTCCAGAACGCGGGCGCACGGGGATCTTTTCCCGAACCACGTCCCCTGCATGCGAGGAGCACATTGCGAAGAAAAAAGGGGCACCCACGGCGTCTTCTGCATTGTCATCTACGCCATTAACCTCACCCTCACCCTTGCCCTCATCATCTTCGCTGACCAGAAAACGTGCTATCAGCAGATCAAGATCGAGAAAGCAAGTGTCGACGAAAAGTCGACCAACCACTCCTGGAAGCAGCGACGTTACTGCTGCTACGACTACACCCAACGGAAGCAAATTGTACGAGACATTAACACTGCACACAGCTGTGACTAGCTCTGTTACAACACTCGGTGAGTTTCCAACACAAAGTCCAGAACTTTTTTTTTTTTGCACCAAAGTTTTGTATGGGTCCATGTTGTGGACCAAGGGATCGTCTGTCCCTCTTTGTTTTCAAAGTCAGCTATGTGTGGGAAGTGAGGTCGTTTTTATATTAGCGCCCGTCCATACCTCCTCCCTTACTCCTCATATTATTACCACCCTTGCCGTTTTTCTCTTCTCCTCTTCCTTCGACGATTCGAGACGTTCTTTGCGTTTCTTTCACGAAACTGCGCGTTGTCGCACTGCCAGAACTTTAGAACTGACAATGTCACATTTAGCAGACGAAAACAACACGCCTGATCGCGACGAGCCACTTATTCCCGAATCAGCACATCCTCGTGTCCCGACTTCCTCAACGCTTCCCGCATTTTCTGAGCATTCCCAAGACATTTTGCCACCAGAATCTGCACAGCCAGACTTGTCTTCTGTGACCCCGCAAGCTCACCCAATTCATCTAGCGGCGACGGCGACGCGTACCGGTCATAGTCACACGAGCTCGACGATTTCCCTCCGCTCCCGAAGTCAGTCTGTGCCCGTCACATATCCTTCAATGACACCTTCTCCACTAAAACCAGCTCTTCCTACCTTCCATTCATCCCCCAATGCACCAATTACAACTCCAGACGAACACACCACCACCACCACCGAGGCATATCCTCCCCTTACCCCCGTTACCCCTCCGCCTTCCTTTGCTCGTCCCCCAAAGCTGCCAATCCATGGCTCATATCCAGATCCAGCCGGATTCCCCAGTCCTCCATCATATCCGCCAGTTCCCGGCTTGGTTGCTTCTGGTTCTTCCAGCACTTCCGCACGGTCCAGTGCGTATACTTCTTCAGGCGCAAGTGCGCCTTTGTCTTCCACAGATCTTTCTGCTTTAGGCGCTGGACTCGGGTCATTTGAAAATAGAGAAGAGTCCCATGAAATGCCTTATGTCGAAGACAAGGAATGGGAACTTGGTACTGCCATTATAGGCGATACTGCCATGCCTTCGTCCTATTCCACCTCAGCATCATATTCGCGCCCATTAGTTCGAGAAGCCTCCGAAGGCTCAATTGGTCGTTTGCCATTTGCAATCAACAGCAACACCGCAGTTGCGGCTGTCGCCAATCCTTCTCCAACTTGGATGAATGAACACTACGTATCATCAATACATAATGGCAATGGCAATGCAAGATCTGACGGTTCGTTTTTTCTTTTTGTAATTCGTTTCTTTCCCCCCCACGAGGCATCCTCGGAGAGCCTTACATTAATCCTTTGCATCCATTCAAAACTATTTTCCCGCGAACAACCTTCCCTCATAATAAAAATTTTATGGGCGCCAGTTTTAAATTTAGCGTTTGTTGGCGCCCAAGTCACTTCTCATTTCTTCTCTTTCCTGGAGTTACCCAATCGTCGCGTGCCTGGCATTTTTACTGACATAATAATACGCCTTTTACATGCAGGCTCGCCCACCCCATTTGTCCGGTCAGATCAATATTACAAACGATCTCTACCCTCAACCTGGAGAAATGTGGAAGATTGCGACACAGATCCTGAACACGATCAGCCAGAATCTCACCCTCCACCTCCAGCCCTGAATTATATTTCTCAACGCTCTCGTGCGGACACTGCTCCCAGTTCCCGAAGCGCAAGCATGAGCGGTCTCACAAGCGCCAGTGAGGATGAAACCGACGCTGATGAATATCCGTACACTAGAGAGATTGACGAAGGGGATGAAGAGGCCCGGACAGCTGCGATAGTTGTCGCGGAAGAAGGTCGCGGTTTAATTGTGCACGGCGAGGGTCAGGATGTGAGTGCCGTAAATATACCAACTGGTGAGCTTTTCTTGTCTCTTTCCCAACCACAATTTTTGATTTTCAAATATCGTCGCAGGTACAACGCATTTGCTACTCACGTCGTCAGTAACACCGAGTTCGATTCCCTCGCTACTGTCTCAGGCTTTACCCAATATTGCTCATACCCTTTTGGCGCTGGATATCTCAAATAATCATTTAGGGATTCTACCGCCCGCCTTGGCACATTGTACACAGCTTACGGAACTGAACATTGCGAATAATCCGTTGCATGCACTCCCTCCCTGGCTGAGCAATTTAGAAGATTTACGCGTGCTCATTACTGATGCTACAGGAATCAGTATGTTCTTCTTTTCACTATGGTGATTTTTTTTGTATGCTTACCATCCTTGGAAACGCGTTCTTCAGCCACGCTTCCTTCCGAATTGGTTGCGCTGAAGGCGCTCAACGTCTTGTCGATCCGTCGGAATAATATGATGTCATTGCCGCCATGGTTGGCGTTTCTAACTGCCTTGGAACAGCTGGAGGTCGAGGGCAATCCGTTCCAAGGGCCATGGAAGGCGTTGCTATCTCCGCTCATAACTGCACGACAATTGACACAACCCAATACTTCATCGAACGAGTCTCTCAAGTCCAAGTCTGCTTATCCTCGCCGCGATCATTCCCTGTATGGCCCGGGTCTGTCTATGTATGCGGATGCATCCTCCTCTCATTTGAACATCATGCACTCGGAGTCTCGTCCTCAAATTTTAACGCCTAGCTCGGGTTCCTTCACCAATATGAGTTTCGAATCTGAGCCATCGTCACTACCCTTGAGTGCGGCAGATCAGGACATGACAAATGGGCGACGATTTATTCTAGACGAAGAGGACAACACTATTGTACCGCGTATTTTGACGTCTCCTTCCAAACCTTCGTTACATGTCCTATCGCCTGGCTTGATGGCCCCCCCGATCTCGCCAGCTCCGCTTACTGGAAATTCTCAACTTTCATTCTCGACATCGCTTAACTCACCTTCACTACTTCCTTATACGTCTTCGCCTATCAGTCAGAATAATCATAGTAGCAGCGATATTGAAGAAGCACTGGCAGACATTGGTAAAAATACGCCCAGTCCAATTCACCGAGTGCCCACTTTTTCAGTGTCAGATCGTCGTACTCCTTCACCTTACCTTCGTCCACTGTCAAGGAACCGGTCGACGCCAAGTCGATCTCGCCTTAGTGCGGGAAGTGCGAACGGGTCCATTGCGACGTTTATTGCTGATCAAGGAAATTCTCGCAGTCGCACTTCTTCTGCCGCTTCGCAACGTCCTCTTACAGATTATACCAGTTCTCGATATAATCAGCGTAGTGTAGAAGACTCTGGGTACTATGGAAGTGCGACCGAATATGGAAGCTATCAACGTCAGTCCGAAGGTAGCGACTTCTTTGGCGGGTTGCGATCTAGTGATGCAACAAGCTCTTCGTCCAAGGTGGATACCGAAGACGAGAGAAAGAAGGAACTGCGGAGAATGCGAAGCGCTGATGAACTCAGACGTGCCCTCGAACCTGTAATTGGACCAAGCGAGCCCATGGCTCCTACAATCGAGGATGATGATGACAATGGGGGTGAGACGACGGAGACGGACAAACGGTCACCTTTCTTCGCGCCGAAACTTGATACTCGTCCCAAACTGAGCCAGCTTCACACTTCTGATATCGGTACGGTTGGTCCTGCAAGTTCCATCATTTTGAATGATCGACTTGCCGCGAAGAAATATTCTAGTCTCAGCGCTGCACAAGGACTATCGGGCACACCTGTGCAAAGGCGGAGACCGACTTTTGGTGAAGGCTTTTTCGATGCTGATACTGGCGTAGAAGCCGATGGCGAAGATGAGGAAAAACGCAAGACGCAAGTCATAAGTAGTACTAGTAGTACTTTGGGAAAAGCCGATACCCCTCAGAAACCGCCGAAAGGTAAATGGGGATTTTTGAAGAAAATGAGTATGGGACGTATGCGCCCGGATCCGCCTGTTCCTCGCCTAACTCAGTCGTATGGTCCGCTGTCATCGCGATCAACACAAACATCGCCTCAGAGTGCTGTTGCCCCTCGACCTCAGATGCCTTCCACTCCCATTTCAGCTGGGTCAAGCTCCTCACGCCCCCGTGCCTTGACGCGCAACGTTCTTAGTCCAATACCCCCTCTTTCTGCTGGTCCATCAAGTATCTCCACTCCAATCGCCACCAATCCGCCAAGTTCATCACTCAGTGTTCCTCCTTCTACATCCCGAGCTGCGAAACGCAGAAGCTTTTTACCACTTGACGGACCGCCGTCTCTGAATATCCCTATCCCTACAACATCACCATTTTTCACTGAGGAGCTTATAACGCCATTAGAAGAAACGGAGGAGGAACAAGTTAAAGCTGCAGCAGAGCAAAGACCAGTAGTTTCCGAGGTCACCGAACGACTCAGTACAGCCGAGCCAGAAAGCGTTAATACGCAAACACAACAACAACACAGTCAAGCACGCGCATTGAGAAGTGTGATGGCCTATCTTCGGGACATGTCTGATCTTACCGTTTCAAATACGGCCGTTGTAGGAAATATGCCTAGTGCTATGCCTTCTTCAGCTAATTTAGCCAATACCTCGCCTGATGGAGCTGATGGACGCACGCGACGGCCGACGATTGCTGAAGGTGGTAGGACGGCTTCTGACTTTGGTTCCCCTCTTTCATCACATACCGATGAGTCGAGAATGAATACCATGAGTGTCGTAACGACGGATAGTAATGGAAGTCTTAAAGGAGAGGAGGATCGTAAATATAAAGAAGATAAGTCGAGGCGGGTGAAAATTATTAGAGAGATTGTTCAGTATGTTGTTTCTATTATGTCTTCTTCTTATGTTCTAGGTTTGCTGACGTTCTTTTTTTAGGACTGAGCGAACATATGTTCAAGGCTTACAAGAGCTTATTGACATATATGTGAAACCTGCTGCTGTTCCAATTAACACGTTCGCTGCGACAAAGGAGACCGTTATTCCTCAGCACGAGCGTAAAATGGTTTTCAGCGGTCTTGATTCTTTACATTCTTTCCATACTCAGAGTTTCCTTCCTGCCTTGGAACGAGCTGTCAAGTCGATAGCGCCAGAGCACAAGAAGGATAAATTTGGAAAACCAGAAGTAGATCCCGAGATTCCTACAGAAATTTCAATGGATGCGGCTGTGGCTATTGCTCATGTATTTGTGTCATACGCTGCTTTCATGAAGATGTATTCCACATACATAAAGTACGTAAAAAAAACTTTCGGCTTCATTGCTTGGTTAGGTTAATAATCCAAACTAATGTTTTTCTTTTTTTTAGTAACTTTGACAATGCTTTCGAGAGATTGAAACATTGGACACAGGATCGTAGAGTACCGGGGTCATCGGTGACCTCACCTAACGCAAGTACGGTACACCTTGCAGGACCCGGGAGCAATATCGCCACTTCGAGCGAGAGTAATTCACCGGGTCTCCAACCACTGACTTCAAGTCAACGGAAACGTATAAAACAATACCTTAAGCGCTGTCGAATGAGTCCACACCACTCTCAAATTAGTTTAGAAGCATACCTTTTATTACCCGTTCAACGAATACCCCGGTATCGAATGCTGGTATGAATCCTTTTATTCCCCTTTCGAGTTGTGTTTTTTTATATGTTGTTTCTTTCTTTTCCAGCTGGATGAATTAGTTCGTTGTACTCCGCCAAAGCCTGAAATACAATCCGATGTTATGGAAAAGGCGCTATCAGAAATATCATTACTTGCCAATAACATGAATGAAGGAAAGCGAGAAGCGGAGTCCCGCAGGCGGCTTGTACAATGGCAAACACGAATTAGGGGTAAATTCCCCAGTCCCTTGGTACAACCGCATAGGTACGTGTTCTCGACTTGTACGCCCCGCTCAATGTCATTATAGCTCATTTACCTTTTTTTTCTTCCTTCCTTAGACGTTTAATTATGGATGGGTCTTTGACGCTAACACGTGTAGTCCGGAAAACGTCCATGACCTTCGATGTGACTGCTCCTGGAAGTGAAGCGACCACCGTTCAAATTGAATGTCTTGCGCCTGAAGAAACACCGCGCTCTTTGGTTGGTATTCTTTGCAATGATTTGCTGGTTCTTTGCAAGGACCCATCCGGCGGGCAAGATCAAGCGGCGCATGTAGATCTCTGGGCTGTATTGCGGATGCAAACTCGGCCCTTACCGGCGAGTATCACTCAAGGCAATTGTAAGTGCTTGGGTTGTCACTTTTGGTAATCCGTGCTAAGGAGTATTGCAGCTTTACGTATTGTCGATAATAAAGCAATTCTTTATTTCGATGCACCGTCTACCTCACAGGCTCTGACATGGTGTCGAGGTATGCCCGACCTCACATAACATTTCATATTATATATCGACTGACTGTGATTTTTGCTAGCTATTAACATGCACATTCCCATCACGTTCACGTAGTCTCATTCACGCTCTTTTTTTATGTTTCTGACATCATTATTTTATTTGACTTGACTCATTGCGTCTGCTGTGCCTGTCGCGTCCATTCCTGCATCCTTTTCCTCTGTTTCTCCTTCATCTCATGCACGCACTCATTGTATTTCTGTTGATTTCACGCTCGTTGATTTTTTTTAATGCAAGACTTTTTTTCCTTCTCCTTTGCCGGTCTAATACTGTACTCTGACCTGCTCCTCCCGCAATATCTGCACGTGGTGCTTGTATACAAAATGCGCTATGCTTTTTTTACATTTTACATAGAGGAAAATAAAATAAATTTTGTTTAATCTCTGCGAAAAGGTTTGATGCCTTGGTTCGGGAAATTTTTTTTTTGAAAGACCGTCGGAAGCTCGGATTTCTGCCGCCGATGACGTTGATTTGAGTACGTCAACTTTGAGCTTTAGCAAGCTTTAAACATGAAATCAGCCTGTTCAACCAATCTTTTACGGTAGACTGATATGATATTTCTCTCGGTGAGTAGGATAATGTTCCAGCCCAATCTGCTCTGCATCTTTAGCTGCCGTTAGATAACACTTAACAAGCCTACTACTACGTTCCGTTTCGTAAACTCGCACTTGCTGCAGAGATGCCAGCGCAAAACAGTTTATCAAGTTCACTCTTGGAATGCAACATCCTCACCTACGCTGGTACGACGGTTCTCTTCGACAAATTCGCATTTTTATGTCAGACGTTGGTACTACGTGAAGCGGCCAGTCTTGTGGTTTGTACCAGTTCTCGGATTCGCTTCGATTCATTTTTATCCGAAATCGGGGTCAAAGTCAACTGTTGATGGCATATTCTCTTCACCAACTATAATACCATGTCAAGAACAGCAGGGGACGTCGAAACCAGTGTTTATACCATCGCCATATGAAGACTTAGACAGCCGGTCACTTTGGAGAAAAGTTAGAAAATTCTTTACGATGCATGTGATTGAACCAGTGTCGACACTGGGACGTTTTTTATATCTCTGCATGCTTTTCATCCCCGTTTTTGCAGCCTCGCCGATGCTTTTGATCGGTTCTCGGAATGGGAAGAAGGTTTTGAGTAGGCGAGATAGGATCTTCAAGCATCGGCGGGCACGTTTCACTGAGGACGAAGGAGAACGTTGGGGAGCGCTCTGGTGGTATGACTTTTTGATACGTCAAATGCAAAAGGCCGGGCCTACTTTTATCAAGGTAAAGGATCTTTTTAGACAAAACTTCTCTTTTCATCTTTTGAATTTACGTGTGGACAATTAGTTGGCGCAATGGGCGGGCTCTCGGTCTGATCTGTTCCCCGATGCTCTTTGCGAAAAAATGGGGACTTTCCACTCAAACGTCGAACCACATTCTTTGAGCCATACGAAACGCGTTATTGAGACTGTCTTCCGCCGTCCTTTCGATCAGGTTTTTGAAGAATTTGATGCAGTTCCAATTGGCGTTGGTGCTATTGCACAGGTAGTGTCTGCTTCCTTGCCTCCGAAGTTTCATCTCGAACTATGTTTCTTAGGTGTATCGGGCCAAGTTACATCACAACCTACTACCACCCTCATACCTGGGACCAAAAAGATCTTCCAATAGAACATTACAAACCATAACCTCTAGCTCGGAATTGCCACCGGTCGTGCCAACTGCTCATGTAGCCATCAAGATCCAACATCCGAACGTTGCAAAGACAATCCAACGAGATCTCACTATCATTTCCTTTTTCGCGCAAGCATTGTCGCTTATACCTGGAATGAAATGGATATCATTGCCTGAAGAAGTTGAAGTTTTTGGACGGATGATGCATGAACAACTTGATCTTCGAGTAGAGGCTCGTAATCTTAAGAAGTTCGAAGAAAACTTTGCACATAGGAAGGCCGCGGTTTCTTTTCCTCGGCCACTAGACGATTATTCAACAAAAGAGGTTCTTATTGAAGAGTACGAAAATGCGCTTCCTCTGAAGGCTTTTTTGAAGCATGGTGGAGGTCCTTTTGACGATGTCATTGCTGAATCAGGTCTTGAAGCTTTTCTGGTAAGATCAGTGAATCATTTGTATACGTTATGTCGCTTATATCAACTGCTTCAGAAAATGCTTTTATTGGATAATTTTGTTCATTCAGATTTGCATCCGGGAAACATTATGATCAAGTTCTACAAGCCCACCACGAGCTTTCTCGTTCGAAGCATACTCTCGTCACTCTTCAAGACTCCGCCACCGACAGACGAATTTTCCATCGAGATTGGAGAAAGCATTATAGACCGCCTTCGATCCGTCATGTCCGACACCTCAACGTGGCGTAATGAACTCAATAAGATCTACGCTGATGGATACCAACCCGAATTAGTATTTATAGATGCCGGCCTAGTCACCACATTGGACACAAACAATCGAAGAAACTTCCTAGATCTATTCAGGGCTATAGCTGAATTCGATGGTTATCGAGCCGGTCGGCTTATGGTTGAAAGATGCCGTTCCCCCGAACTCGCAGTCGATCCCGAAACATTCGCACTAAAGATGCAACATTTAGTTTTAAACGTAAAAGCGAAGACTTTTTCGCTGGCTAAAATCAAGATATCAGAAGTGCTGACTGATGTCTTGAAATCCGTTCGACAACATCACGTCAAAATGGAAGGAGATTTCATCAATACGGTTCTAGCTGTTTTACTATTGGAAGGGATTGGGCGACAGTTGAATCCCAATTTGGACTTGTTCAAGAGTTCGCTGCCCATTCTTAGATTATTGGGCAAACAAATGGCTGCTCAAGAGAAGATGAAGAGTATTACCACGGAAAACATTGGTCCAATGCTGAAGGTGATAGTTTACGTTCAATTCGTTTATATGGCTCTAATGTTTTGTTATAGTTCTGGGTTTGGATCGAAGCTAGAGAACTCATATCCTCGGCTATTGTTAATATAGATGATTCTATCAAATATGATCTGCAAGTGCTAGTTTGTTCTTATTAGACGGAATACCTCTGACGGCTTGTATAGGTTAACTCCCAATATCTGATTGTACATTATGAGCATTCCTATCGACCGCAAATGGACTTTCAGAGTAAAACTAATTCCATTATATATCGAACCCAACTATTGATACATAGAATACTGGGTATGCATTACTTGATATGTACGCTTGACATCATACCGCCATACAACACTACACTCTCGGCGTGTTATCTTTTCCATTCTGTCCGGGACTTGTTCCGGTGCCCAACACTGACGATATCGTCGATTGTGCTTTGTTCATATATGGTTTGGCAGCCTCCATCAGACCCTCCGCGTGTGGCTGAATAGTCTCTTGCGCTCTTCGTACATGGGGTTCTGCCGTCTCTTGTGCAGTTACCAAGTACGATTTGCCCTTCTCATAGGCCGTACTGGCAGCGGATTGCAGCGATGAAACTACGCCGGTACCCTGCGGTGCATTGGGATCGACTGGCGTATGTCCCTCCAATCCTACAGAAACGTAATCCTGAATGCTAAATCAGCTATCGTTGTCTCTATCGGACACCTGCGTTTGTCAAACCTGGGCTGCATTGGCAACGTCTGTAACGGTCTCTTTGGCTTGCTGTACATATCCCACACTGGTCGTCTTGGCTTCATGAACATCGTGCATTCCTTCATTTACGGCTTGGTCAGTTTTTGCGCTCATCGCTGCCTCAAACTGATCTACAGCCTGTCCTGCTTGAGAAGTCGCTTCAGAGGCTTTGACCTTGAGTCAAATGATGCTTAGCTCAGGGGGAGATGGCTTCGACGATGGTTACATTACCTGTGCATCTTTGATACTTTTTGACGTGCTTTCCTCAGCTTTGTTTTTATAAAGTTCTGTAGCTTTGGCGGTCGTTTGTTCAGCATGTTCTACTTCCTGATTAGTACGACTACATATGTCGTATTTGTTAATAAGTCCTATTCGAGCCATTTGATAAAAAACCTACGTTGCTGGATAAATAACATTTTCTGTACCGTTTGAAACGAGGTTGTTGTTGTTATCGGACATTTTCGTAATGCTGATATTTGTGTTTCTGTGGAGTCTTTATAGCTGATGGAGCTGCATACAACTTGGGCGTGACGTCATAATCGTGTCAGAGCTTGAGTGTCGCTGTTTCAATCTAGAAACGGTGAAATTCCTCCGATGGGGCAACAGTGCCCATTCACAGGCGGTGGGCCGGCGATACAGCTTCAGTTCCAAAGCTTATCATTTTGGCACCCAACGAAATTGAGAAAGCATACAGTAGCTATAAACCAACCAGTTGGGAAACCACGCTCAGGCCCAATCTCATTCATATTCATATTCGTATTCATTGCCTTCCGGCAAAGCATGGCAATGATGTTTGAATAGACTAGACTAAGGACAAAGTTCAACGTCGGTATAGTATTTTAACATTTCAACATTATCTCCTATGTATACAAATTAAAATAAAAATAGGTGCCAAGAAAACAAAAAGGATTGTGAGGTTGTCCATACATTGAAGCTATACTTTGTTCATGTGCGAAAGAGACGGTAAACACCATTAGCGAGCATAACTCCAAGACCTGACGCAGCTAATGCTACCACTGTGGCCTTGAAATAAGGAACATTGAACATATCAAAGGACATGTCACCCAATTCATCGTCGTATGGGGTATACGCAGTTGGAGGTTGTGGTTCCGTCTGGGTACCTTCAAGCTTCGCTTCTTTGTTTGGTAAAGCCGCTTCCATTGCCTGTTTGTCGATTTCGGATAAACGGGATTCGTCATCGATGGCATCGGTAGAAGAAACATCAACTCCATGTGATAATTCTAATTCGAGCGATTCTTTCGTTTCGGCATTATCCGTCGTTTCTGGACCAGCAGTTGACGTTGACAAATTATGAGGCTCGGATGATTCAGAAGCAGGGACAAACTCGTTGACCGGAGCTTCGGTTTCCAACTCCAACGGTTCCGCATCGGGTACCTCGTCCAACGAGCGAAGTGATTCGACGCTGTCTATAATTGTCAGGTCATCAGTAGCTGATCCTGGTGGTTCAATGGCAGTTTCTTCTTCTTGTTGTGGTCCGCTGTCACAATCGTCATTTAGTGATTCCTTTCCCTCTTCTTGTGCTGGAATTTCTTGGCTGAGCGTAGGGGGAGTTGGCGGAATATTCGGAACAGTGATATTAATATCAGACAATTCAAGAGAGTCATCGTGTGCTTCGGGAACGGAATCGCGAGAGTCAACGGAATCGAAAGACTGATCGAAAGAATCAGAGGCCTGAACGGCCTCATCCGTGGTGAATTCAAAGGAATTGTCAAGCGTTTGAATAGCCATGTCACTGGTCCCAGTCGGCTGCGAAGAGCGGACTCCGTCGGTCGGCGCGTCTGGAGGTATTGGCTTGTCTAATACGGTATTCTGCGCAGGCACGGCGTGAGGTTCTTCCCCTAAGGGTATGAAACGGTCATCGCCCGAACGACTTCCGCCCGGCGAATTAGGGGTACTGGCTGGTCTGCCCAGCGCAGCGTAGGCAAACTGAGCACCGACGAGTCCTCCAGACGCGATACTATAGTTTGCCTCCTGTGATCGATGAACATGACATGAGCCTTGTGGGAGTATTCGAGCGCGCCGTACTTACATTATGATGAGGATGGTGTCCACTAAACCTTCTCGAAAGGTATTTCTTCACCTTTTTTACGGTGCGTTTTACTGAGCCCTTCCTGCTCAGATCAGATTTGGCATCGTTACTCGAGGATTGAGAAGACAGATCATCGCGCAGTTCTTCCGATTTTCCAGTTTCGGTGAAAGTAATATGTGAAAAGGACTTGTGCTTATGAAGTTTGTGCTTGAAAAGAAAGAAAAAAAATGGTTACGTTGCGCTGGAAAAAATAAGAAAGGGAGAAGTCAACATACTGGATGTGTATCTGAGCTGGAACGGAAGTGGTGCATGTTGTGGAGAAGGGCAGGTGCAGTTGTGGCCATTTTATTCAATCGCGTGTTACTGAGACGCCTTTTTTTAATTTTAAGCGGCTTGGTTCGAGTTGGCTATTTCGCTGGCGTATCTGACTCCCTTTTTAAATATGCTCGTTCAAGCATACCCACGGAGATATATAAAAGTGGCTCTGTTGAATAGCACAGGATTTCGCCGTTGACATATCACCTCCATATTAGCCTCCTTCGAGCGTCCTCACTGAATGGATGTCAAGAAGATTTGACATGTCGGCTGTTCTTGCCTGCTCGGCGCCGGAAGTTTTCCGCTCGACATCATCCATTTAGGTGATCTTCACGTGATTGACACCCAAACCCTGGAGATCAAGTGAGTTTAGTAGAAATGCTTCATGGACACCAATTCCGCGGTTATTTAAGGGTTCCGTGTGCCGAGCCAACAAGATTTACCGGTAGGAATATCATCGCTTTGATAAATGTCGAATGAAAGGACTAAAAACAGAGATAAACTTTATAGAAGCTATATCGTTACCTCCGGTATTTGGAATATGACATGCACCGCTTCATTTAGTGCCAATTTGTAAAACAAGAGTTAATATGTTGTTAGATGCTCGTCAGTGTCGTCACTACGCGCCGATAATAATAATGGAAAGTGTAACAGAAATAAATGTGCAAGTCGCTCTTATACAGCGTACAACAATCGCAATTATACATGATCTAGTTCTTACAGTACATGTATAAAAATAACTCTGATCGGTGCCCTTTCCACGATAAAAACTCACGTTGTCCGTTCCTTCCTGTTTTCTTTTCCCTTCACGTTCGCTCCATACCAATCATTCAACCGCGTTATTTTTACTTCTGATTCCTGAACAGCCAATGAAAGCTAGTCAAATCAAGATAAATTCAGTATCTAAAGATCAGAAGAAAAAGAAAATGACATGGCATTACGTTGATTACACCTGTATCCACTGCTCGTATAAAGTGTAATTCTGCGTCCTCTGTCGTTCCTTCCGTCGTGTGCTCTTTCAATGCGGGAATCCACGGTGGCATATCTCCCTGCTTCAAATGAACTTTATACTTGAAACAGAAAAAGGCGAAAACACACTTTTTGTTGCGTGGCTAAGGGTTCTTTGTCGTCTTCCATTTCAATTATTATGGCAAAAGACGGATCATCTATGTCGTAATGAGTTTGATATAACAATGATGATGGGGGAAAATATAGGCAGACCTTCTAACAACGGTCCCAGCTGCGATTCCACTGTGCTCAACTTTATAAGGAAAGTACGGAAGTACTGTGCGAGAGTATAGGCAGGCATTGCATTTGTGATTCTGACGAAGCGAAAGTTAAAGTTGAAGTTCGAAAAAACGCGTTACACGGCGACGACGCACTTCTCGTCTCGGTCGTAAGATTCCAGTTGCACCATTTGTTTTATCGAGAAAATGAATCTTTCTAGAGGAATATCCTTCGGATCTTTGATAACAACAATAACTTTCTCTACCGTTCCCTAATCCGAGTTGAGTTTTATGGAATCACTACGGGCAAACCGAACGATAAAAGCTCACTAGGATAAGCTCCTCTCCAACGGCATTTACAGCCCCAGAAATATACTCATTCAACTCCGGATGTCGAGAACGCCATACGGGAACATCATATTTCTTCCGTCGAGTAAACACATCTACCGGATAGACCTGACGAACGTAAAGAATATTGTGAATGGCAACCTCGACTGTGTGGCCCTCGGCCCGGGCGTGATTAGCCTAACAAAACGCGAGCTTTTCAAGAGTTTTGGAAAACACGTACGGAATTCGAGAATCGCTCTTGCCGTCTCTGTTTTTTAATATGTGTCAATAGGTTGCACGTCGGAATGAGCTTGTGGCTTACCGTTGTAGCTTAAACCTGGCTTTGACATGTTTCGCTAAACTTTCCAACTTGAAGTTCAAACCCAGATCTCTCGTCGGGCAAACAACGATTTTCCCGCTGTTGTCCGACGTTACATAATTTAGTCCGGGGCAAGTCTGAGGACAAAAGTATATTTCCGTGTATTTACAATTGAACAATGAAATGATTCTAAACTTGAAAGGATGTCAGTCTTAACTAGGTCAGTTTTCCGGACTGTATCGTCTCCATCTTGGGCCAAAGCGGACGACGACCCAATTCATGGGAAGGAATACCATACATATTCCACCAAAAAGTGTAAATGTCCAGCCGGGTTTCAGAGCTTTCAAGATGAAATCCACTATTGAGACTAATGTTGCACCCATAGTACAACGTACAAGATTGTTCTAATACAACGGTCAGTTTGAAAGGGAGAAAAATAGGAATGTTGACTTACGGCTGCTGTGATGGAAGAACCTTGCGTTGGGTATAGGTCTATCAATAAAGTTTGGGTTATGTTGACCATTGCGGTGATGAGAGCGCCAACTATTAGCAAGAACGGGTTAATTTTCTACCCTCAATGCCCCCCGTAAAATAAAACAGAACTTACGTATAAACTGAAGAATCAAGGGACAAGACATATGAACTTTTTGTTGAATAGACCAGCCATATCCAATAACGGCCGCAGAATACACCGCAACATACAACGGAACAGTCCGGAGTCGTGCATACTCAAACGGAAAATCCGTAGACTCCCTTCCAGTAATCTTACTATCAACCAATTCATCAACTCTTCCTTCAGAGCGCAATTTTTCCTCCCAATTGCGTTTAATTCTCTTGAAATCCTTGTCTAAATATTTGCCGTTAGCGTAACCGCCAAAAGCACATCCCAGTCCGCTTGCAAGGAAACAAAGTCCAATGTCAGCCTCAGTTAGAAATGGGTATGCCTCAGCGAACAATTCGGAGAGGGTCGCAGTAACACCGTAGAAAACTGAGTAGACAATTCCAGTATAAAAGAGCACGAGTACAACGCTGGGATGTTTGAAGGCTTTAAACGGATTGCCGAATTTCTTTGGGGGAGGACGTGAGGTATCATCGGTGGTGTTTGAGTAATGGGTGAGGATTGGTATCAAAGGACGATTCCATTTAGGAGCAGGTATACTTCCATTTCCTACAATGACGCGAAGGGTTTCTGGAAAGACCCTAGAAATAGAATGATTAGCACAAGCAAGTGATGCAGAGTATGAAAATTAAGAATTACAGGAAAAAGAATATGCAATACACTGCCGATGCTATAGCAAGAAACCAAAATATGGATCTTGATAAATGGTTGATAATTCAGAGGGAATCCTTTATCCCTGTTTTAGTGTAATGCTCATAGTTACCTCCAGCCTAGCTTTCCAGCAAGAACTCCGCCAATTATAGGACCTACGCAAGGACCGATCTAAAGGAGATAACGTTTGATCTTAGTGTCTTTCTTTTACTATTGAGCTTAATTGACGCACAACTGGGCCCACGGTGAAAAGGCCCAAAAAGCCTCCTCGTTCAGATGGTTCGGCGATGTCAGAGATAGTTCCAGAACCTAAGGAATGAGATGAGAAAAAACTATCTAAATGGGATTTAGAAAAATGACTCATCTATTGCGATTGTGCTTGCTGAACCTGCAGCTTGAACGCATCGCAGCAGTAGGAGCAGCCAATATGCGTTTGTGGGAACGAGTGCCAGTCCAACGCAAGCAATGCATAACAGCAGCAAGCAAGTTATAAATAGAGGTCTTCTGCCAATGCGATCGGATAGAGTTCCCCATACCATAGGAGCTGTGTTTGCACGACCGTATTATTTTTTTTAAAAGACCGAATAACGGAACTGAGATGCATATGTGTACGCACAAACGCCTTGTAAAATCATATACACTGTTATTGTGAGATTGATTAACTCCACTGAAACATGAAAGGCATCTGCGATCACTTGAATAGCCGGGAAATAGGAGTTGGCAGTCAAAGGGCTGTTTTAGTTCAGCGAAACGCCTTGGAAGCCGTTATATTTAACATTCACCTGAACAAAGCTGCCATTGCCGCTAAAGCAATGATAATCCATTTCTCTCTAATAGTGAAAACGGAGAATGCCTCTCTAGCCGGTGCCTCTGATTTTGACTCGGACACAGGTTGATAATGTGTATATTCAGGCGGGGGAGGAGTATGCTTATCGTCAGAGTTCGTAGCTGCCGTAATCCCCGGTTCGTCATGATCGTCACGGTCATCATATGGTGGTTGTTCTGGTTTCTCCGCCATGAACGATGTTGGGAGACAAGCTACCAAACAGTCTGTCGTTCAATTTTATGCAACTTTCTGCCGAGGGCTGCGTAATACAAGTTCGTTCGGCCTGATTGCGTCGGCATCCTGGCAGAAAGATGTTTCTGACGTCGTCAAGAGGTCTGGACTCTCAGACTGACCTTTATCATAGGAATCAATTGTTGCGCTGCGGCAGCTTCCGGTATTCGGACAATGAAAATTGGCTCAAGTCAGCTTCAGAATTCAACCACACATGTTGTCAATTATTTGCCACCAAAGTTAACGCTTTGGGTTCCTTTTTCTTGAATATTCAACTCCGGCCCAGTTTTTCAAAAGGGTTGAAAGCTTGTGGGTGCAGGAAGGCGTGCCATATGTTTTTTTTTTCTTTGGCGGAAGTGAGTGATTGCACCTCAATGTTGTTCGCACAGCATTCACGCTAATCAATAGATCATTCTTTAAACAGATAAACAGTGCGGGAAAGGAACATCATGAGCAATGCCATTAACGGGCAACATAGTTATCGCGAGGTAAGCCTAGCTTGAATGTTGTTGTCTAGATTCAAATGAACAACATACCATTCGAATTTAGCTGCGAAAGATAATAAATTGATTGAGCTCACGGACTACTCTTCAAAAAAATCTCCCCAAGAGTTCTCGTCACGTTCGTTAGGGCGGGTCTTTTCGCATTCGTATCTCATCATTTTGACAATACTATCCCGTTCCAAACGTAAAAATTCAGAGGGACCATTTACGCGCAATCTTGCTCTAGTATACAAAATGCTGGGAAAGTCGTATAAAAGTTTGCAAAGAGGATGGTCATTGACGGATATCCTAGTGTCGTCGAAAAGTCCCAAGAGGACGCGCAGATATTTGAAATCGGCGAAAAAGGGGATACGTTCTATGACCTAATGTGATGATCACAGATTGACCTTCAGGTCGTTGCAGCATATGTACCTCGTCAGCAGTCATGATTCTCCGAGGGTATGAACCTGTCCGAAAGTGTCCAAATCTCACACAGAGTTTTTTGATATTGGGAATCAAATCAACAAGGTCTCTCACTGAAGATCCGGGGTCGGCATCCATATACATGCAAGTTTCTAGATTAGAAAGGATGGTTCCATGTTTTTTTAGATAAGAATATGATGGAGTGTTCATATGCAAGTAGGTGAGGCGTGCGGCAATACGAGATGTTATCGCAGTGTTACCATAATCTGAAGTAAAATATACTGTAATTCCAAAGGATCTGAGGTTGGGAAGGAAATCATCCGATTCGAGGGCCCAACCAGAACGGAGAATGCCGTCAGTCAATAAAGTAATTAGTTTTGGATGACGATAGAAAAATTCTCTCAAGCTTTGTATTTCGTTCTCCGTCTTGTCTCTCGTGACTTTATGAAACGTAAGATGTTGTAGGTTTGGCCAATGGCCCGAAAGAAACGCAGGTTGGTACCAGTGGGTTACATTCATGTGGGTTAAATTGGGCGCGATCAGCATCTGAAGCCCGTCATATGAAGGATTGTTTCGAATAGTGTACTTTCGAAGCGAGGGCAGACGATTATAAGACAACTACATGACAAGATAAGTGGATAAAGTATATCGTATTGAGGCAACTTACGGAAAACATCTCTCGATTTTCTAAGAATTCGTTGTCTCCTTCAAGATGCTGACTCGGCATTCGAGTCTCCTGGGCACACACTTTCATTTCTTCTAATTCGCAGCCCGCTTTCCCAATTGCCTCAAATATAACCCAAACGGATTTGTGATCTGAGCCTGTTGTATGTTTGAGTACTTTCAAGTTGACCATCTTTGAAAGTGCTTGAGAGAAAAGAGTATAGTCGCGACCGCGCATAGGCAACGTCATCGAGTCTGAATCGGTCCTGCATAGTCTGGGGATCTCCGTTTGCTCGCCAAATTCGGTGCTTAGATATCTGATACGAGAGCAGACGTTAGGAGTGTCCAACAGATGTTTCCAGACATGATCGGAAGACACTGAGCAAGAGATGCGACGATAGTTGATGTGTTGGGGAATAATTGCAGCACATAAAGCGCGAGCTGTTAATGCAAAGGCCAATAAATCCTTGGGATGATCGACGAATTCGATAATATATAGAAGAACGTCTATGGGTATACCAGTGCGGTCGAGATTCATGAGGTGGACGTTTTTGAGTTCTCTGCTTGGTGGACAGGGCTCTAAGATGTCATCCGAAAATAAAAATTCTGGTGGAGAGTCTCGCCAGGAAAAAACGTTTTGCCGTAGCGCATGTAATGTGACGATGCTGGGTATAGAAGGTCACTTGCCCTTTTACCACGACCATCATCTCGGCAAGTCAGGTTATTCATTCCGTCAAAATTTTATATAACAGAAGCTTTCGTCGTTTTACTGCACAAACAGCTCTCATTCATTCTTCTCCTTTCCTATATCGAATCTTACCCAAGTCAAATAAAAGAAAAGCCGTGAATCTGACATAGCCTTTAGGAGAATATGTACAGCTTTCCAACATCGAATCGCACTGCCCATCATGAAACAGAAATTTGGCATGTATTTTCTCGCATGAACACAGTTGTTAAGACCTATACATAGTTACATTCAACACAGAATTCTTTCATGGCACTTTGAGTATTCCATCGCCAAATGATCGTCTACTAGTCGATAACGCCCGTAGCACCATCCGGAACTAGATCCTTAGCGCTAATGTACAGGTAATCTACACCAAAGACGGTTAAAGTAATACAGCGTCCCTTTAGGGTCACTGTATATGGGGTCCCTGAAGGGAATTTTGGAATTGGTGGGGACCTATAGCCGCACCCTCCCTCTATTAGAGGAGTGCCATGGCCATGGTTCGTGGCGTTGGTCGTCTTCATTTTGTGAGGAGGTGTAAGGCATATGGTGCTACCCGTCCCAATATTATCTGCGATATCATCTGCGCCGTTCAAGAATTGGTTGATTTTGTTCAACTCTTCGCTCGTGATTGCAGGAATTGCATCTTTATCCTCAGGATATAGTTCTATCAATTTCTCATGGGTCAGAGACATCGTGCTAATAGTGATAGTATCAGTGTAGTGCCAATTATGTAAATATGTAAGAATAATTTATATACGAGCGTTTTGAATTTGGAGTGCACTTGTCAGAAAGGAAGAAGGGTCGTCAGTTACTGAAGGCGACGATGATACTGTTGAAGGACTAGCGAATGCCCTTTTATACATCCTAAGATGTATACATATATTTGCATCTCCAGACCTTCGGTGCCAAATTGTTGGCTGACCATCAGTGACAGGAGCATCTGGCAAGTCTTCTGACATCTTCGGTTGCGTCAACTTTGGCAACAGATTATAATATTCATCCCATACTAATGCGGATTTCACATCGTGGAAAATGAATGCCTTTTCCTTCAATAATCGTTCCATCGTTTTTTAATTCCAACGTTAAAGACTATTGAGGCATCTGAGCCGGGCCAGTAACCATTTTCCCTTCACGTCTAAAGCAGCTGGAGTACCACCGCTTTTGCGAACGTGCGTTAATTGAACTCTGGGGGTGTGTGAGCAGGTCTAACCATTATTGTACTGTTTCCATACAAATACAAAGACCCCACTTCTTGCAAGAACCTTTACTGTCAGCTTGAATGATCCCACTCTTCTAAAATATGATTCTTCTGAATATGATTTCACCAACATTCCATACAAAATAGGGGGCCCTGTTGTTGATTGTGACCGATGAACAGCCCTCTTTCCCATTTAGGGACCACATTAGCTACAGTCGAAGCAGGTGACATGGGGTTGAGAGATCTTCCCTAATGCCAAACTCGACACCAGGGTCGAAAAGATCAACAAGCTTCGATGCCCTTATTTACAAGACATATTTGGGTTCATCTTTTCGTCTATATATGTACAGTCACGCACAAAACCGTACGCGCATCTGTCACTTTGGGAATGTACCTTAAATAAAAATCTTAATAAAATCCTTAAAATCACCAAATTATTTGAGAACATACCTGGATATGGTGAGAACATAACTTGTTAAGATGACTTGTGCTCATCGTTTCTCGCTCGCTCGCCTTTTATAAATTATTAGGCGGAGATCACATGTACAGTTTTGTGCGTTTTGAGTTTTGGAAAGTAAACTAAGGTTTTGCATTGCTTGTTTTCTATTGGCTTGGGGTCACATGACTGTATGCAGATAGGTAATATAATATCGAAGACTTTTGAGATGGAAAGGCCAGGAAAATTGAGCATGATTCAACTTCCTCAGGAAAGAGTAGACAGCGTGCTCAGTCTCCTCGATTCGAAGGCATCGGTCAGGGAAATAGCCAAAAGAGCTGGTGTTAGTCATGGGGTTATCACTAAAATTAGAAAAGAATATCGAAACGAGCTTGCCCGAGCCACCGGTGGTCGTCCTCGGTCACTTTCTCCTACTGACATCCAGCAGGCCGTCCGTTGTCTTACTTCTGGAAAAGCAACCACAGCAGTAGATGCCCAGAAAATACTTCAAAATGTGAGTGATATATCGTTTCATGCTATCACAATGCGACGCGGCCTCAAAAATTTTGGTCTTAAGGCAACGACAAAGGTGAAAAAGCCCCTCCTCTCATCCCGGCATAAGAAGGAGAGGCTTGATTGGGCGATTGCACATGAAAATTGGACGATTGAGGACTGGAAACGGGTTGTCTGGTCAGATGAAACAAAAATAAATCGTCTCGGATGTGATGGACGAAAGTGGGTTTGGAAACAGCCAGGGGAACCCTTAAATGATCGACTGGTGGATAAGACTATGAAACATGGTGGTGGATGTATCATGATCTGGGGATGTTTCTCTTGGGAGGGGACAGGCTGGGCTGCCAAGATTGATGGGAAAATGGATGCTGATTTATATTGTCAAATATTGGAGAAAGAGTTGCAGGGATCTCTGGAGTATTTTGGGAAGGAAGTGGATGACTTCATCTTCCAGCAGGACAATGACCCAAAACACACTTCAAAAAAAGCGAAAGCTTGGTTTAATGATCATGAAATCGATGTCATGGTATGGCCTCCACAGTCTCCCGACCTAAATCCAATAGAGCACCTTTGGGGGGTTGTGAAGCGGCAGCTTGCTGGGTATGAGACAGACCCTACCAGCATACATGAACTCTGGGAAAGAGCCAAAGATGTTTGGTTGAACATGGATGATAGGATTTGTCAGGATCTCATTGAAAGTATGCCAAGGAGGGTAGCAGCAGTGAAAAAAGCTAAGGGAGGGCATACGAAATATTAGATTTCTATATTTTTGACGACACGAACAAAACTGTACACATGTACATGTCACACAAAGTAGCCTATATTGTATCAACGGACAATAATTACCAAAAGTACTTATAATAAACTTTGTAATTATTATATTCATGCATTCGCACAATTTTTTTTGTGATTTAAAAGAATTTATTGAGCACACTGTGTTCATTATATACCAAAAGCGACGCGCGCGCGTACAGTTTTGTGCGTGACTGTACGTATGTCACTTCTCAATCGAGAGTTTTCAAAACCTCGAGTATTTATTGGTGAATTTTACCCGCTTTGAGGTTTAAACGCGGCGTACATCAAAACATTACGTCTTGTGGCTGAGAAATGGGGTGAGTTGACCAAGTATAAAATTTCAATTATTTTATAATTTATACAATCAAAAAATGCGCAATTGAATAACACCTTAACATTAACATTTTTCAAATTTCACTCGGACCTCGTACCGGGGGGCAGCCTATCCCGTCAGCAGTAGTATAAGAGTAAGCCCTCCGCTCTCGTATGCATTTTTATGGGCTCAAAAAATCACAAATGGATCACCAAGATCGCATGAAGAAAAAACCAGCCTTCTACTGTATCATGCATACCGGCAAGTAGCTCCAGTAGATCCCTAAACTGCGACAATGGACGGCTCTTTACAATCTTACCCGTCCGTTTTGGGTAATTGCAGTATGGAGGATTTGGGTTTTTGGTAACGTCTAAAGTGAAGTTTTCGTAGGAATAGATCGATGATCCCGCCCTAATTACTGTCGAGGTAGCAGAGAAAAAACAACCAATATTTGTATGAGACTATTTGGATCCTTAAAATCGCAAGAAAAGAATTTCATTGCAGCAGCAGCAAAAAAGTACCAGCTCGATGGATATCGATCATATCAGGAAGACCAACGATACCGTTTTTATCGACAGCGAACGCTTTGAGCATATTTACACAGAGGACTAGTAGTCCGACAACAAATTGTCGATTTTTTGATTGTACAAGATTCGATGAACACTATTATAGAGGTGTTGGACGGAACGCTCCCAGGTCGCGGGTGTATTTTGACTTCGAATGTCGACTGTTCTCACAACTTGACTGCCTCACATAGACTAATGACCCTTATTTTTGAGGTATAAAAGCATTTCCTTTATTATTCGTTAAAAAGGGCTTCCTTTGTGATATCCATGTAGTATTTATCTTGGTTTTCTATCGAAGTCATCGTTTCTGGTGCTGCGTACTACTGAACAAAGAAGTTTAGAAAACGCATGCGCACTGCGATGGACGTGGTGCCGTGACCGGCACACGGATGTTTAACCAGAAAATGTGTACCGCGTTGGTGCCGCGGTGCCTGACCTTTTAACTCAAGTGCATACCAACGATGAGATATGCGAATGTACTTAAAAAATGCTATGGTATTTAACATAAACTATGGCCTGTGAAATCCTCTTCAATCACGCCCAGCGTTTAGCCACTGTGAAGAGTTAGTGAATATACTTGGAATATACATGGGGTTTACATACTCGATTTCGTCAACTTGAGCTCGTTCTTATTTTTGGCGATATACACCAATCCTGAATTGATGCCTTAATAGAAGGGGATTTCCATTCATGAGGGTGCTCGCTCTTAGAATCCACTGTGTCAGTAACGACAATAACTGTTGATTTCTGTCTCATAGGGAATAATTCTTCCGGATGTGTCAAATTTGAGTACACCCCTATGTGCCAAAACTCAAGTTGGCACAACAGGAAGATCTGCGAGCTCAAGACATCTTCCGAGCATGGACCGCTTGCTAAATACCTCCCCAGCGTACTATACCTTAACCAACTTGGCAAGTTTCGCTTCCCCCCGCATCATAGACAGGAATAAGTTGTTACTCCTCAACTTTGTTTCTACACAGTACTGGCGCAGACACAATGTGCCATCTCAGTAGCACTATTCGCCGAGTCAACTCATTCCACGAAAGACAAACTGGGCCCAAAACCTATATAGCATGTGTCGACAGAAGGGTACGATTTCAACTAACACAACATCACGTTTCATATGCAAACATGTTTCCAGGTTGTTTTTCTCACAAAGTTTGAGTGTCAGCCTATACAAATGTGCCCGAGGCATAGCTGGATCGAAATTGGGATTCATCACTTGAAGCAAAGACGTATGTAGGGCGTTCCCGTTGTACAATCGCGGCCGTTTTAGAATTTCGCCTGGCATTGTACGTAGAAAGTTACAATAGTATCTTTATATAATATCCTCTAGTTACAAGTGTATGTTCCCTTGTGCCATGTCGATCGAAAAATGTTTCTATGCAAAATGAAAGGATGAAAGGATGATGCCAATCAGTCTTCCGGATTGTATCGTCGCCATCTCGGGCCAAAATGGACGACCGCCCAGTTCATAGGAAGTAATACCGCACATATTCCAGCGAACAACGTGAACGTCCAACCGGGTTTAATAGCTTTCAAGATAAAATCCACTATCGAAACTACTGTTGCGCCCATAGTGCAACGAACGAGATTATTCTAAAACAGCATTCAGGAAAAGCATAGCTTGAAGAAATGAGCGTTGGCTGACAGCTGCTGTGATGGAAGATCCTTGCATTGGAAATAGATCCAATAATAAAGTCTGGGCCATATTCATCATTGCAGTGATCCCCAAACCAACTATTGGCAAAACCGGATTAATTTTTTTTAGGTTGTAATTTTTTCTTTGAAACAGACTCACTTATGAATTGAAGAATTAAGGGACAAGCGATATGAACTTTTTGCTGGATCGACCACCCATACCCAACAAGAACCGCAGCATATACCGCGACATACAGCGGAACAGTCCGAAGTCTTGCATACTCAAACGGAAAATCCGCAGACTCTCTTCCAGTAATCTTACTATCAACCAATTCATTGGTCCTTCCTTCAGAGTGCAGTTTCTCCTCCCAATTGCGTTTTATTCTTCTAAAATCTATATCCAAAAGTCTGCCGTTACCGTAACTGCCTATAGCACATCCAAGTCCCACTGAGATGAAACAAAGTCCAATGTCAGTTTCTGTCAAAGATGGATATGCCTCGGCAAATAGTTCGGAAAGGGTCGCAGTAACACCGTAAAAGACTGAGTAGACCGTTCCATTGTACAAGAGCACTAATACAACGCTGGGATGTTTAAAGGCTTTGAATGGATTGCTGAATTTCTTCGGGGGTGGACGTGAAATATCGGTGGTATTTGAATAATGGGTGAGAATTGGTATTAGAGGGCGATTCCACTTAGGAGCAGGTACGCTCCCGTTTCCTACGATGACACGAAGGGTCTCAGGGAAAAATCTATTAATAAAATAATAATAAGCGATTGTTACACAGGACATAAGTGAAATCATTCACAGGAAAAAGAATATACAATATACTGCCGATGATATAGCAAGGAACCAAAATACGGATCTTGATAAGTGGTTAAAGAATTCAGAGGAAGTCTTTTCATTCCTATTTTATTGTAATGCACGTAGTTACCTCCAGCCTAGTTTTCCCGCAAGAATACCACCAATTATAGGACCAATGCAAGGACCAATCTAAAAAAATAGTAATTGACCTAACATCCTTGCTCGTTGACTTAACTGACGCACGAGTGGGCCTATAGAAAATAGTCCTAAAAAGCCACCCCGCTCAGATGGTTCGGCAATATCCGAGATAGTGCCAGAACCTAAGAAAACGATGAGAAAAGCCATATAAATGGGTAATTATTGAACAGATGGTCTACCTATTGCGATTGTGCTTGCCGATCCCGCAGCTTGAAAGCATCGCAGTAATAGGAGTAGCCAATATGCGTCTGTCGGAACGAGTGCCAGTCCAACACAGGCAATACATAACAATAGTAAGCAAGTTATGAACAGAGGTCTTCTACCAATACGATCGGATAAAGTTCCCCACAACATGGGGGCTGTGTTTATACGACCATATTTTTTAGATTGAAGGACAGAAGTGAGAGAATATATGTATGTGTACGCACAAATGCCTTGTAATACCATATATACTGTAATAGTGACATTAATCAACTCCACCGAAACGTGAAAAGCATCTGCGAGTGCTTGTATAGCCGGGAAATATGAATTGGCAGTCAAAGGGCTATTGAGGTTTTGTTCATTCAGCAAATACTTGGGATTAACTAGCCGAGGACCAATTGTGTTCACCTGAACAAAGCGGCCATTGCTGCTAAAGCAATGATAATCCATTTCTCCTTTGGAGTAAAGATGGAGAATGTCCGCCTAGGCGAGGCCTCTGATTTAGATACAGGCTGATCTATGCTCTGGGAGTGAGTATGTTTGTCGTCAAAGGTCGTGGCTGCAGTGGTCCCAAAGTCGTCACGATCGTCTTCATCATATGATGGTCGTTCTGCTTTCTCTGCCATGAACGACTGAGAGATAAGAATCCAACTACCAAGCAATCTGCTGTTCCCCGTGGGTTTGAAAGCAACTTTTTATAAACCCATGACCAACCATGACCTTCTCAGTTCTAAGAGTTTACATAAGGGTCACATGATAAAGTTTATCGGCATCCGGCATTAGGCAATAAGGCGTGCAGTGGCCGAGCCCGATTTCAGTCCGATCCCCTGGCTTCCTTGCTATCGCAACTAAATTTTTCATTCAGGACGTTGGAAAATAAGTTGTGATTGAAACGTGTATCATTGATGACATACGATACTCCAAGTCCTGCAAGACATTCTCCTCGACCAAAGATACTTTGACGTCACGAGGCCCCAGACTAACTTTACGTATTCATTACGTCATAAAGCAGATTTATAATAATAATCTCCTCTCACCGGTTGCTCGCCGGCCCATCTCTTCTCCGTCTCCAAAAATGTCCTTCAAAAGAAGGATTCCGGACCCAATTCTACAAGTACTGGCATGTATTGAGCCAGATGCCAAATTCGTTGCTCACAGTGGCTCGTGCCATGTCCAATCCATCTCCTCCAACAGATCATACTATGTAAAAATGGGCCGCGAAAGGGATACAGAGCAATATACAGGAGAAGCTGAATCGCTACGGGCAATGCATGCAGCTTGTCCTGGAATATGTCCTCGTGTTTTCGAATGCCTCGTCGACCAAGTTACAGGGTGCCCTATTTTTATCAGCGAATATAAGTCTATGGGTCCTCTCGACAAGCGTAATGCCGCGGAGCTTGGAAGGGCGTTGGCAGACATGCATCGGAATGGTCGTAGTCCTACGGGTCAATTTGGTTTTGCGATTCCAACGTATTGCGGCGCTACTCGCATGCGGAATGGCTGGGCGGACACATGGGGAAAGACATTCGATAGGATGACCGGTGATTTGTTGCAAACTTTGCAAGATAGAGGCGAATTCGAAGAATTGTGCCGCTTAGGTGGACAAGTACGGAAGAAGTATGTATATGAATTTTCAATTCATTCCAATAGATCTGGTGCCCCGACCTGAGTCCGATTGAATCATCTGATAGGGCCATCCCTCAACTTCTTGGTTCTCTGCAAGTAGAGCCCGTTATCCTGCATGGTGATCTTTGGGTAGGTTGTTTCAGGACGTCTCACAGGGAGACATCATCACCACTTACAAAAACTATCCATCCAGAGTGGAAATGTAGGAACAGACAATAGCACAGGCAAACCAGTTATTTATGATCCTTCATCCTACTACGGGCACAACGAGGCAGAGTAAGCTGAAAGGAAAACATTCCAGTAACTGGCCATTTTTCATCTTTTTGTAGTTTATCGATCGCGCGAATTTTCGGTGGGTTTCCATCAGAATTTTACTCTGCTTATCACGAAAAAATACCCCCCTCCGACCCTATGGAGGAATATGACATGCGCGGTGCATTGTATGAGCTATTCCATTATCTAAACCATACCGTGCTTTTTGGGGTGAGTCATCTTTTTTTTCTGTCGACAGAAACTCACTGAGAAATTACAAGCGTTCGTATGAGAGCTCTGCCCGGCAAAAAATGAGTATGTTACTGCGGTATGTTGTTGACGACAAACGAATATCCATACTGTGATAATCAGAGCGTGGGCTGATGTAAATGTGTATGTTTGCGGTATAATTCATGGGGTTAACGTTGTGCAACGACTTTCATCAACTGGCGTGATTTTCTAAACTTAGTAAGACTCGGATTACGTCACTATCGGAGGGTTCAGAGTATCACTTCTCCGATCCGGCAACGATAAAAAATGGAAGATTCCCATGCTGACAAGTGCGCGGACTTGCTTTGCGATTCAAAGACATTTCACTAGGCAGTCATTGTCGATCACGGCGTGTAGCTATAAAAGCTCTCATAAATCGAGAAAAATCACCAGTAACACCGACATCGAAATGGCAAACTCCAATAAGCCTCCACTTTTGAATCCTGCTGTTCCTGGTACAAAACAATTTTATCCTTTGAATGAACCTGCGATTGGATCGCCTTATCCTGAGGTGCGTTTTTTTTTTTGCTGACTGTTTAATTATGTCCTGAGTACTTATCCTTCATGATGTGCAGGATGTCAGTCCAAAAAACAAAACGATACCGCCTCTCTTCCAATCGATAACCATCAGAGGTCACACATTCAAAAACCGTATTTTTGTGGCTGCCATGTGTCAATACAGCTCCGATGACGGACATGCAACTGATTGGCATCTCGTCCACATAGGCGTAAGTAAACGTAAAAAACACTCTTGACGGAATCCATTGAGAAATGTTACTTTTTAACCGCAGTCATTTGCTACGCGAGGGGCAGGTGCAATTTGTATGGAAGCAACAGCAGTTGTTCCTGAAGGTGGGACAAAAAAAGTGTGTACTGAAGACGACGACTGATAACAACTTTTTTCGACATGAAAAAGGCCGGATATCACCTGAAGATGCGGGCATTTGGACAGATACTCAAATACCTCAACTCAAACGAATTGTCGACTTCGTGCATACCCAGGGTACAAAGATCGGGATACAACTCGCACATGCAGGGCGTAAAGCTTCGACTCTTGCACCGTGGGTTGCTGGGAATCTGGCGAGAACTACCCATGCTGGACGAAATATTGCATATGCGAATGAGAATGGGTGGCCTGACGATGGTACGTGGCGCCCCTCCCTTTTCTCTATGTATTTTGTCCATGACTTTCCATGATACAGTTTGGGCACCTAGTGCTATACCCTTCGCACCTGACTATCCCAATCCTAAAGAGTTAACCGAGGAAAAGTTGGACTATGTGGAGAAGGCTTTCCTCGACGCTGTCGAGAGATGTAAAAAAATTGGGTGTATGTCTCACTTGCCGTTATTCGCAAAAATATCGCCGTCTCTGACCCTCTTAACTAGTTGACTTCATCGAGGTAAGGCACGACACAATCCGGATTTAGAACATTAATTCACCTAGAGCAGATTCACGGTGCACACGGGTATCTTATCAGCGAATTTCTCTCTCCTCTTTCGAACACGCGCGCTGACAAATGGGGCGGCCAACCACTCGAGAACAGAATGCGTTATCCTCTCAGAGTTATCAAAAAAATCCGCGAAGCATGGTCCGACAAGCCCCTCTTTGTGCGATTCAACGGTGGGGAATGGGCAGAAGGTCCAGAGAAGGTACTATCTTCTTTCTTAACCGGTTTGGTTTGGTTTAGATCGGCTTATGAACACATCTAGGTGGGCGGCCAGTGGAAATACTGGGACATTGAACAAGCCAGCATTTTCGCCGGAGAGCTTGTTAAACTGGACGTCGATCTTATAGACGTCAGCAGTGGCGGTAACTACAGTGGTCAAAAAATACCAACATTCCCAGGTTATCAAGTCCCATTCGCTGCTCGCCTCAAGGCGGATCATCCTTCTCTCGCGGTCGGCGCTGTAGGACTCATTACCGAATCCAAACAGGCCAATGCGATTATCGCGGAAGGAAAAGCTGATGTGGTGTTCCTTGCTCGCGAGTTGTTGAGAAGACTCGATTTCCCGCTTATTGCTGCGTATGAGTTGGGTGTTGCTGTTAAACCCGCTAATCAATATGAAAGAGCTTGGTCGCGCCTGTTAAAGCTCTAAGGGCCCGGTGATAATCGATAATACCTTGAGGGTATATTTTTATATATACTTTATGATCTTCGTTGTATATCATTTTACCTCAGTATCCTAACAGTACAAAGTCGTGCAATAGAAGCAGTATTAAATAGGATAGAATAGAATAGAAATAACCATGCCAATAGTAACATAGAGGGAATCAAGGAATATGTTAATACCGTCGAAGCTCTCTTTATAACGACATTGCTTTCAAACGTCCACGCGTATCCGCTGCATGATAGGAATGATTCTCTCCCATTCTTCCATACTCTAAGTGAATTCGTAAATAACGGCTACGAATAAGATCATAGCCAACGACGTACCGATTTATACATCTCAATCTGCCCATCCGACAACTCGGTTAACATCTCTTTCAACTCGGTCTTTTTAGCATATTGCAAAATAGCCTGTTCGCGGAGCGTCTCGTCGCTGAATGCGTCAGATGTATCATGTGCAGTCGTAACCGCATCCTCAAGCTGAATACGACTTTAGGTCAAATAAAACATGAACATAAACGAAGCACCCACTTCTTTAATCTTCATGTCTAGCTTCCTCATCTTTTCAACTCGGACACGATCGTCATCCCTACCAGTAATGCTCTCGACCCTATCACGTATGTATGCCGCCAAACCCAGCCCCGAACTTCCCGCCCGTCCTGAAATGATGGCAGACAGTCTATCCCGTTCGGTACTCACAGCAGATAGATATGCGGAGAGCTCTTCGAAATCTAGTTGCTTTTGATCTCGCAATTTTAATACAGCTCTGTTAGCGTGTGAGTATTGCATTAGAGAATGAAGCTGGACGAGGAAGGGATCGGTTGATGTTTGAGTCTGTAAAACAAAGTTTCGTGGGTTGGGTTGAGCATCTTGTGACTCGGACGGATAGACTAACTTACGGTATGTCGGATGATGGCAGAGAACTCGAGTAGAGTATTGGCGAAGTGATTGAGAGGATCTGTAATACCGGACTCAAGGAACCCAAGTCCCTGAACTGCGACAGCAAGGTCGTGATAGTCCCCGGCTAAATCTATTTTCCATGGATTTGACATGCCTTCAAGCCAAGAATAAGGGCTGGAATGACTAACCGTTGGTCCTCGTCCTCAACCTGTTCCATACACGTTCTGTGTTGGAAAGACTTTCCTCGAACTTATCAACACTCTCCCGCATATCGAGGAATCGTTCGTCGGGTTTGCGAACGCGAGCAAAAGCATTGAGAAGAGCGTCAGAGACATTGTCAATTAGGGAGGGCGCTGGTTCCGGGCCTGGTGGGTGGGCTATGTGTTGATGCATTTTTACACTCTTGCGAAAGAAAGAAAATCAGAAGGATGAAGAAAGTAGCTTTTTTTTTAGCATACCCATTCTTTGGACTCAAAGAATGATCGGACTAATGTTGCTCGTTGAAGGGTTGGATGTCGGGACAGTCGCTGTAGGAATCTTTCCAGTCTAAAGAGAAGAAGAGGAAAAGGATTGAAAGTGATGAAATGGAGATGACTTGGAAAGCATACTCTTGTCGTCGTCGTTCCATGAATTCGGGACTGAATCTATCGCCTGTTATGTATTCTTTGTGAATCCAGGATGAAGTAATAATTCATCAAATCATCTAGTCAATGGAAAGAAAAAAGATACTTACCAAGACGGTGTTTGTCAGGTAAAGGAGGGACGACACAAGCTGGAAAGTCCTTCACAAGGTGCTCCCTCAGGAACACAAAGTCTTGAAACCGACGACGTGATGAGCACACGGGAGAAGAGAATATAGGCAGATTACTCTATCGAAGCAGGTGAGAACCGAATATCCGAAACGGGAACGGTTAAAGAGAATAGATGTCAATTGCACAATGATAATTTACCTCTGCAACGACCAAGTATGAAACATAAGCATCTTTCGTATCCGGCAATTCTTTAATGGGGTCTTTGATAGAAGCAGTGAGATATCCTTCCCACTTTGGATCATGAGGGCTGCTTGCTTCCGAGCCTTCTGCGTTGCTTTGACGAAAGCCTGGTCCAGCAGACGTGCGCGAAGGATCCGGAACCTCGTAAGGAGAAGCAGAGGGAGTCTCCCAAGTTACACTGTCAAACACTTCCTCGTCAAGCATCTGTCGAGCTCAGTTGTACAAATGATAGAATGATGAACAATGGACAGGGATAGACTTGCTTCGGATGACTTTGCAAGGCAAGTCGAAGGATTATTATTATAAATGGCAGTTACATAATGTCGTTGTAATCGGTTACGTCAGGCATCACGTGACGCATTTCAATTCTCAGCTTTTGTCACATGTACGTCACACGTTCGACTCCAAACAATCAAATGTGGTTTAACATTATCTCTCCAATATGTAATAGGCTTTTCAAGAGAGCAACGCTTGCCGAACCCAAATTTCGATTTGGTCCCCAACAACACTTAGTCTGCCGCGAGTCCACAGCGAGAACCAAAAAGCTGCGAAAGCTCCACCCCAGATAGTCCCAACCAAGACTTGTGCATATGTGTGATGTTCCATCCACACTCTCGACTGTATAACAGATAGGGCCCAGAGTGCCACAGACGGGGGTATAGTCGTTTTGAGACCAAATGGTATCCAGGAGTCTGCGGTATGTAATGAGGGGTGTAAGGGTAGGAAGTAGCTTGCACAACAGATATAGAAGGCGTAGAATGTTGTACACGCTGAATGAGTACTCGGCATTCTGAAAGCTAGGCGATTAGAACTTCGATCCTCAACGAAGCACATGGACACGCAACGAACCCGTATGTCAGCTTCTTCTTCTTTTTCAGCCCTGATCCGCTTGGAACTTCAATGTATCGGGGTCGAGGTTGCTTTATGATCTTCTTTAATATCTTCACAGATATCCAGCATGCCGCAGCACCAAGCGTAAGATAGCTAACAGCGATAGAGCGAGTGAAAAGTTGTACCACAACTGTGAGTGACCCAACAATGAGGTTTGTCTATGGTGATAATATCCTGGTTAGCGAAAGTACCCCGAGCAGGTACACTCGCTTACCTGTGAAAAAAACACGTAGCACACCTTCCTGACCACCCTTTGCATATTGTAAAAGGAGACTCGGGAGCAGATGCCCGTGCAGACATGGCCACAGAACGCCGTAGGGCCGGCACCGATGGGCGCTACATTACCTCTAACCTCGACTTGACCTCGACTCGAGAGCGCCATAAACTCAGTTGGTTTGAATCTCAGACAGATTTGCTGGATGCGCCTCTTTTATATATTTGTTATACTTTAACCTCGCCCTGGCGAATAATCTGCATCTCGACCACACCGTTATGCCAGCGCCCCGACTGCCTATAGACGTGTTCCTACACATCATCGAATTCATCGACGATGCAGGGGATTTATTATCCCTTGCATTGACTAATCACGCTTTGCATACTCTAGTCGTCCCCCGACACATCAATTATCGTCGTATTTCTTGTCCAATGTCTTCCGATCATGTCTGGAAGCATCTGTTGGACACCCCGAGAGCATGCTCCCGTATCAGATATTTAGACATCAGAGTCGGGAGCCGCACTGTGTTTCCGAAAACGTGCAAGATCGATTATCAAGAAACTTCACCTGCGCATGGCCGTTTCTATACCTCCTTTCTCCAAACGCTTTCAAAAATGGTTAACTTGAAAGTGTTGAAATACGACACAGAGGGCTCAAGAGACAAAACCACTAGGGCTATTTCTGAAGCAATTGAAAGAGCAGGCTGCGAATTAGAGGAACTGGAAGCACGTGCCCAATCGTGGAAAACGCTTTCCAACACACTCATTGACGTGAGTCCGCAATTCAACGAAATCCAGGAGTTTTCGGTAAGTTATACCTTGGCACAGATAAATTCATAATGACTCGCGATTCAGTCGTTTCATGATTTTCTTCCCTCGCTTCAAAAATATACTATCCAAGGCTACGTCATACGTGATAACAGCATCTTCATTCAAATGCTTTTGGGTGCACCCAATTTAACGCATATGAATATAACCTACTTACCCTTGTCTGCGTTTCTTTCTGGACATTGGCCAAACCTACAACATCTTGTGTCTCATAAAGTCAAGAAAGACAACCCGAAGAGAAAAGTCCAAAGCTTGAGAGAATTTTTCCACCGTCATTCGAAACTAATTACTTTATCGACTGACCCGGGCATTCTCCGTCATGGCTGGGCTATCGAATCGGACGATTTCCTTCCCAGCCTTAGATCCTTCGGAATTACAGCATACGCTTCAGATTATGGTGTCACTACAATAACATCTAGTATTGCCGCACGCCTCACCCATTTGCACATGACTACTCCATTGCATCTGTTTCTAAGAAAACATGGAACTGTCCTATATAATCTCGAAACTTGCCTTTATTTGAAACCTGATCCCGGAATTTCGATAAATGACCTTGTCGATTTAATCCCCAATATCCAGAAATTGTATGTGAGCTGCAGCAGTGGTCTCCTACAGACTCTACTACGCTCTCGGCCAGAAACTACCCCCAGAAAGGTATCTTAAGACTGATCCCAGTCGTTAAGTCCAAATTTAAGGGACATGCTGACGTATTGCGTCAGGCCGCAATTGGACTTGTCCGATTTTTCGCCAATTACAAGCGTTTACGCGTTCTCATAGGGCCTTTCGACAGCATTGAAGTATCCGACAATGACCATCCTCTTTTCAAATTTTTGTACAGCTTTCCCAGTCTTTTGTATACCCGGGCAGAACTGAAGAGGAATGGCTTACAAGAATTTCTACGTTTGGAACGGGACAATGTCGCTAAAGTGATGAGATACATCCCTGAGGATGGTTGTCCCGCCGAATGTGACATGAGCTCTTGGGGAGGGTTTTATAGATATCAGTAAGTCAATTTTATTGCACACTTTTCTACTGAATTGCTACCCGCTTCCTAGAAATTTCAATAACGAATGAAAATCCTGGTTGAGTACATTGTACATGTAATCATTGATGAACAGTAACATATTTGCTGATCGCGGCAATGTCGCAGTGTCTGCTGTTTAAATGCCCCTAATTGTCGGTGACATAGCACATCCTGTCTAAACTATTTGAAGATCTTTTCACTGGCTTTTGTCTTATTCTTGTTCGTGCCGAATGATGTGCTAGCTATTAATCGTTTAATTGATGGTTCTCAGTTCCAACTGTAAGTGAAATAACAATGAGATCTACCTACTATAGTGATTCTTTACTATTTAGACGGGAATATTTGTGCCAAATACGCTCACTTGTCGTACAAACAGCACGCAGGCACATCCCTGAATAAATTCAACGACGTAGTTGCAGAAGAAAGTCAGCGCCCACTGGCGCCACGTTATAAATAGGTCTACTTGAAAACATCAAGAAGTCTAATTCAGCTGTAAACCGGATTCGCAGGCGCATTTGCTGGATCGTGCCCTTTCTACCCCGTGGGAGCATCAAGGACGCCCGCCATACTTATGTATATATATGTAATGATGTGTTGTGCGTCGTAATCTCGCCACTGGCAAACTCATCATATATACCTTGGTGACCTCAACCATATGATAACGCCACGACTCCATTTAGACGTTCTTCTATGTCTCATCGAATTCATCGACCATCCAAAGGATTTAATAGCCTTTGCATTAACTGCTCGTTCTTTACATGCTGTAATCGTTCCCCGGCACATCGACTATCGTCGAATCTCTTGTACAGTGTCTTTTGAGCGTGTTTGGAAACATCTTTTGGATACTCCTAGCGCCTGCTCCCGTATCAGATATCTAGACATCAGGTTTCCTAACCAAATAAGGATTCCCAGGATGTGCGAGACAGGCTCGAATTTGCAAACTTCGTCTATGCGCGGTCGCAGCTATATCTTCTTTCTTCAAGCCCTTTCGAAGATGATCAATTTGAAAGTGTTCAAATTCGATACCGCGGGTAGAATTACCTGGGGTATTCCTGCAGCTATTGAAAAAATGGGCTGCGAATTAGAGGAGCTGGAAGTGCACGTCAAAGGAATGCCTTCAGCGGATAGCACAACCATTTTGTCCAATCAGCAGTCTCAAATTTCAAAGTATCAAATTTCCGTGCGTTAAACCCTGGTATCAAAGTGAAAAATACTCATTACCCCATGACTTAGTTTTTCGATGATTGTTTGCCCTCACTTCGAAAATATACCATACAAGGCCTTGGTTCTTCATGTTTTAGAAGCGGTTTCCTTCAAACGCTCCTAGATGCAACCAACCTAACCCACATGAACGTTGCCTTCTTGCCATTAGAGATCCTAAACTCAGGCTTTTGGCCAGACCTTCAACATCTTGGATTTGACAGTGGAAACCTCCTCAGACAAAATGCGGAGATATATATACCCTGCCTGAGAAGCTTTTTCCACCGTCATTCTAAACTCATTACTTTATCTACCGACAACATCTTCTTTCCTGGCTGGGCCATCGAGTCAGACGATTTCCTTCCGAATCTGAAATCCCTCGGAATTACCTTGAGATATGGTTTACCCCATGAAGTCAGTACGATAACTTCTCATATTGCCGCACGTCTCACCCACTTGCAAATGACCGCTCCGTTGTGCTCGTACCTCAAAGAATATGGAATTATATTACCTACCCTCGAAACCTGTTTGTACCCAATGGCCGACTTCAAATCGATTCAATGCCTTGTTTATCTGATTCCTAATATCAAAAAACTATATGTGAAGTTTGAGCATGATTGGTGCTCTTCACGCTCTCCGAATGGGGTAAATGAGGTACGTTGCAACAACCTGAAAGCTGATATTATTCGTTACGTTTTTGAAGGTGATATTGATGCGTTACATTAGATCATGCTGACTCTGTTTTTCGCCAGTTTTAAGCACCTGCGCGTCCTCCTGGGACCTTTTGACCAAATTGACAAAACCGACGATAATGTTTATTCTCTCCCGGAGTTTTTATACACCTTTCCCAGCCTTTTGTATACTCGAGCACTGAACAAGAGCAACATTTTTGAATTCTTACGTTTAGAACGGGATGATATCGCCAAAGTGATGAGATACGAATCCGAAAAAGTTCGCCCTGAGGAATGTGACCAGAATTTATGGGGGGGATTTTATCAATAGGCTAGCTCACGAGTTCATGGATCTTACTGTATGATTTTACTTAGTAATATAAACAACTGAAGGAGAACGAGGATTTGGGTTTAACGTTGAACCTAGTAAGTTCAGCTGGTTTAAGTAATGTATCACGGGTCACGTATGTGTGGGCAATAACATATATACTTATCATGCTAATTTCGCATTTTCAGTTTCAATTATTGCCATATACGCACTTAAAAATTGATTGTCGATGAATGTTGTCTCGTCTTCTCCCTCCGCATTTGACCGGAACCGCGGAACTTGTCATTAGTCGACCACCCTTTGTTGACTTCGCTGGTCCGTGTTCCATTACTCTGAAGCCCGACAAAGTGTCGTTCTCTGGTTTAAGGTCGTATTATCAACTACACTTCCGCTGTTAACCAACAGCGGAACGGAATATGAAGTTTATCCGAAGTGCAGCGACAACGTTCCTAAATGGGATCTCAGGCCGATGGCAACTCTGACCTGACTTCATTTGAATTGTTAACTCGAGTCGAACCAAGGCGTTAATTATTACCTTCCACTTTTGAAAGTCCACCGCAGATTCTTGAATATTATTTGAATTCTCAGGCATAAATGGCGAAAAGACAAACGGAATCCCACCGTTTCACAGGGTGGGTTGACCTAATATTAATCCGCGTTGATCGTATTCCCATTACTCACATGCACTCACATATCGACCGTACAGCACGGAATATCATTACAAAACATCGACTGGGATAGTAAATATATTACATGCGAAGCTTGAAGTGCGCATCATTGCAGTCCTTGTTGGTGATAACGAACTCGGTTGTAAATCCGATATCCACGGATACAATAAAGCGTTTATTTTTCCGTTCGACGTCCGATACCTGAAAAAGGTCAGAAAGAAGCACTTCATATATAGTACACTAGATGGCTTAAATACTCGACGCTTGACCAGTGGATGATGAGCGGCGACTCGCCAAGCAAACGGTCACGCCGCATGCATGCGTCACGCGTCACATGTCACATGCAATCGTGCCGGCGGAGTTGTGCCGTCTGAGTGGCCATCCTCTGCACGCAATTCATTCGACGATTCTCGCAAGACCATTTAACCGCTAACAACCATGCCCTCGTTTACCAGTCACAATTTTTCACCAAACGAGTCAAATTTCTTGTTCCTTGTATTTTTACAGTCCGGGTTTTTTTAATTTGAATTGGACTGCCTATCGCCTTGAGGCATTTATTGAGCACGAACTTTACCAAACGCTGAAAGCTGGCAATATCTTCCATAGTCGTCGGGTTCTTTTTCGATATGACATGGAACATCGGCATGAAAGGTTCTTAAAGAAGGTGCTTCTTTTTTCCCCATATAAAGTCCTGGCAGCTGAATATTGGTAACTTGTCTTTATTCTCTCCTTAGCGATACACCGGTCCCCTCTGCACTAAGCTAGCTCTCGTCTTGTCATGTCCACTTTCAATGATTCCCTCTTGGGCCAACCCCTCACTCGCACAAAGATCGTCGAAATCGCCAACCAGCGCAAAGCCGACCTAGCCTGCGTAATGGTAATACTCCTGGTCTTAGTCTACACAACATTCTCCAAAAAGAATGTATTCGAGACCTTCTCAAGAATTGTTTTGAGAAGAAGATATTCGAACAAACTGGGATCCTTTCCTCTCCCGCCCGGACCGCCTTCGTGGCCCGTCTTTGGCTATTTATCCGGCTTGCCGAAGATTAGGGCTTGGGAAGTCTATAATGAATGGTCCAAGACGTATGGTGAGCCTTCTCCGTTTTTGCGCGCTACCGTTGTCGAAATCCCGTTTATCCTATTTTTCTAAAACTAGGGTCGGATGTAATCCATGTTCCAACGTTTAGAAGAAACATTATCATCCTTAATTCACCTGAAGCTATTTTCGAACTATTGGAACAGAGAGGAAGTATCTACTCAGATAGACCTCATCTGGTCATGCTTCACGATCTGTACGCACACTCGATCGTTACCCCATAGTTTACTCATGTGCTCATCATCGCACTTAGGATGGATGTCAGCCAATCAACCGCTTTCGCCCGTTACGGTACAGACTGGCGTAACCACCGTAAGATATACAACCAACAAATGAACATCAACTCTGTCAAGAAGTTCAGAGTTTATCAATCTGCCGCTGCACGAGATCTGCTTGGCGTTTTACTGAAATCTCCGGATGAATTTGCAAGGCATATTAGACAGTGAGTGAACTCGTGCGGTTGTGCAATTTAATCAAACGCCGACTGTATTCGTTAAAGCTTCTCGGCGGGAGTAGTAATGAACATCGCATACGGTTATCAAATAGCTCGCGAAAATGATGAAATAGTCGAACTTACTGAGCACACGGGTCGTGCTTTTTCTGAAGCTGCACAACCGGGCTTTTACATGGTCGATACTTTCCCAATGCGTATGTCACATAATGAGCCATGGACTCTCTTTTTTAATGATCAACATATGACAGTTCGACACGTCCCTTCATTCCTCCCCTTGACACAATTTAAAACCATCGCAACCCAAACACGAGAACTAGCCTATCAATCTAGGACTATTCCCTTCAGACGCGTTATACACGGAATTAAAGGAGGGATTTTTAAGAGATGTTTTGTCTCTGACCTTCTGGAGAATGTCGACGTTAGTGAGGTTACAACAACTAATAACAATCAACTAGCCTCACCGGCAAATTTGTCGTACGCGGTTTTGAAAAGTGATATGAGTATGGAGGAGTTTGAGAAGAGGGAGGATGTTGGGTTAATTAAAGCTATTGCTGGTGGAATTTTTGGAGGCAAGTACCGGGTTAACTTGGTTGTTGGGCTATTCACTGATGATTTTGTTAGCTGGTACAACCACAACAACGTCCGCGCTTCAAACTTTCTTACTTGCAATGATCCTTTACCCTTCAGTGCAACAAAAAGCTCATGAAGAACTAGACAAGGTTCTAGGAGGAGGCAGACTTCCCGCTTTTGAAGACCGTTCCTCTTTGCCATATATTAACGCATTATGCCAAGAAGTCCTGCGCTGGTTCCCCGTTACGCCCACTGCCCTCCCTCATGTGACGACCGAGGAAGATGTTTATAAAGGGTATAGAATTCCGAAAGGGAGTGTGATTATCCCGAACGCGTGGTCTGTTTTTTTTTGCCGTTCAACTTTCGCTCATATGTGGTGCTGATTTTTTTGTTGACACTTAGGAACAGTCTCCACGATCCAAAGACTTACCCTGACCCTGATGAATTTAAACCAGAGCGGTTCTTTCCTGATGAGAATGGGAATGTCTTAGCGCGTGATCCTGCCATCAATGGTGCCTTTGGATTCGGAAGGAGGTAATGACTCATGAGCTTTGGTCTGATGAAATGAATTTGTGTTTACGTATTTTTTTTTTCAGAATCTGCGCAGGTCGTAATTTGGCAGAAGCTTCAATTTGGATAGCGGTTGCGTCAATGCTTGCTATGTTTAACATTCGTCCCGCTATCGATGCGAGGAGCGGTGAGCCTATCGATGTGAGAGGTTCGTTGAGGGGTACACCGGGATTGTTTAAGTGAGATATTAAACTTATGTTTGCGAGAAGCTTGATTCAATTTTTTAATACAGTCATCCTCTACCGTTCAAGTGTCGTTTTGAACCGAGATCTGAGAAAGCGAAAAAGGTTATCCTCGAGGCTTGTGCTACAGCGTAGGAGATTGTCATGAATAGTGTTATCCAGCTGTAAATTGTGCGTACCACAACGATTTTTATTTATTTTCGTTCAGGATGCGTTACCTTGTAAAAACACGATTATCAAGATGTAAACATGTATGCTAGACATTATTTAAACAGTTGAGATTCAGGTCATTGATCAACTATTATGACGACGTCCGCCAAAATGGAATTTCCTCATACAAATATGATAACTCGAGTTAATATTAAACAAACCAAACCAAACCCCTTATACCTTTTCAAAGAAGTGATATTACGATGAGATCTGCATGATGGGCCATGCACCATCATGCATCATGGCCGACCCAATGGTAGTATGTCCAACAGGACGAAACCTCGCTTTATGAATTACAGAATATATTTCATCTAAAAAACAATGCTCTTATAGAGCAGATAATATATATAATACATCAGCAACCGTCGACTTGTGAATTATACATCACGCCCCCTCTCTTTCCATCTTGCGGCGCTTACGCTCCTGCTCCTCAAAGATGATACTCTCAACTGCGCTCATCGGTCGTTTCTTGACTTTATCATCAACTGAAGTGGGCGCAGGTGCTGTATTCGAGCCCAAGCTTGAGCCCATTGATGCGGTCTTGAAAACATTGGTGCGTTTGAGGGGATTGGCGGCTGCTTTCAACGGATTCATCTTGAGCAACCCGATGCCTGCTGAAGCTGGAGCTGGAGCCATTTGTGAAGAAGAAGACGCCGCTGAGGTATCCGATGAGGTCGTAGTTGTTGCTACCGGTGGCTTCAAAGACAGCGAAAGCACCACTTTTTGATTCTCGTCGGTTCGTTTCAACCCTTCTTCAGCTACAGGCTCTTGCATATCCTCTGTCTCATTATTTGCAGCGGCGGCACGTCCAATTTGTTCCGCTATAAGAATTCGTTCCCGCTGCTCGTCCGACATTGTCAGACGCTCCTTTTTCAAGGCAGCTTCCTGTACACTCGACGGTCAAACCAAGCTGGGAAAAAAATAAATCTCATCTTCTTACCTGTTTAGCTAGAGTCTTTGGACTGTTATCTATCCATGCCAAAAACCATCCCTTCTCAGTTTCGTCGACTCGAGCAATACCAGATCGTCCCAAGTGCTTGACGAATTCGGTAAGGGTAACCCATCGCGTGGAGTTCATGTGCAAGTGGCTCTTGTCTTGAATGTACTCTTGATACACTCGATTAGCAAAGACACGTTTAGTTCCGAACCTAAAACACACATAGAACGTAAAAAAGGTCAATAATTGCAACCAGAACATGCTTACCGTCTCGAAAGTAATGAAACAAACTCTGACTGGAACTGAGCGGAAAAGTCCGCGATATGTTTGCCAGCATGTTCGCCAACAACAAGCATTTGACGAAGATGCGATTCGGATTGTGCATGACATTTAAACCCATTCTCGTCTCGACATTGTTTCTGGCAGACTTGACAGTACCAGCGGAGTCTTTGGAGACCCTTGGATTTCATTTTGTTTGCGACCCATTTTGTAGATCCAACTGAAAATGACGTTATTAAGCTGCGATAATACAAATGATCACATATGTGAGCCACTGACCTTCTGCGCGAGGCATTGTGAATGTGGCAAGAATGTGGAGGAAGGTTGAGTTAGTCAGGGCGCTTCAGCTCACGTCACGGGGTCACACTAATCAGCGTGGCGTTTCGGCAACGTTTCGGTCGCCAGCAAAGTTAGTTTTTACATTGTCATTTCGTATAAACACATGCTCTAATCATTGTAAGTTGATCACTACTGGCCTTTACGTGCACTCAAATGATTTAATAGAGCATCTTTACTTTCCAAACATAGTTCAATATTTTTAAGCTATATTTAACACCGGACCGTCGAGCAAAGATCGATGAAGACACTACTAGTTGGCTCGATAATACAGGCTGCTAACAGGAGCTTGAGCAGCAGGTTTTCTCTCTCTCTCGCTTGGTCGGTCGTGCTAGAACTCAAGGCATTGCAATGTTTTTGCGGCCGTTCTGTTCAAACCGATCAGGTTTTGAGTCATCATGTTCAGGATTAACTCCCAGTCAAACATCGTCACGGTCTGGAAGCAGAAGCTGATGTGGGGCTATTTCCGAGCTGGGGGTAGATAGCGCAGGTCGAAAGCTAGCACGAATAACCCTCACGTTGGAAAAGTGGATAGAAGTCTTCGCTAAACTATGTGTCTGGGGCCCTGGATCCGAATCCAAACAGCCTGAGGCTAATGATAAGACTGAAATTTTCATTGCAAAATGAGTGTGTTGATTCTTTAACGCCTGTGGAGCTCGCGTCCGGCTCATTTCGTCAATACGCTTAAGCTTGATACCGCAGGATACCGCGTACGGTGATATCTCGGCCTCCGCGGTTAATGACCTGGCATAGTAGTGACTTGATCCCTCCGCGATATTTCGGTCCAGAACTCTGTTCGATGTCGCATTGCTGGGATGATGGATAAGATTGATTGATACATGATAGAAGATATGTCGGTGTAAATTTTGAAGTTTAAAATCTAAACAGTTGTCAAGTCAGCTACAAACTGGGACTATTCCAAGCGACAGGTCCGTTCAACGAGAGGAGCATACCGCACGAGACGGAGACGCTGACCGAATTTTTTAATCGATAAATTGCTATCAACAGTCCTCTGTCCTCGGAAGGAACAGCATCATCGGTCTTGTCAAGATGATTGATGTCCATGAAGTAAGTTACTACATTTTTTTTGTAATCTTTGAATCTAAGTGGTCTGACACATGTCAATAAGTTAATAGCCTTTCGCGACTACCCAAAACGAACGCGGGAAGACTGTGAGAAGCCATACGTTTTCGCAGTTCAGAGATTTGCCGGAACTACTCACCGATATGACCAATGATAAGAAGTTCGTCTTCCTTTAGGCGATCCGGGGGGTATCGGTGTTTTTATTTATTTCAAGCATGAAAGGCATATCGAGCGGCGTGCTTCACTTTTATATTACTCCCGGAAGTAATATTGTCTTTGAGGACGTCGACGAGATGTACTACTATCCGAGTTTTCGGGAAAGATCACGTTGCTACGTCACATATTTAGACGAACCCCGGAAATACGAGTAGAGCGAACAACGGCATAAGCTCAGCTTCTGGATTTTCTCGGATCTGGTGTCAAGTTTAGCACCACATCAGAAGATCTTTAAACTTAGACATCCATAAACTCAAACAATTGAATGAAAGGCCTTGAATTTCAGTCCTCGACACGGAATTATCACAAGGCTGAGTCGTCCTTCAAATAGTTCAATTATATAACTTCCAACAGTTCAATCTGGACCGGCTATTTAGTAGAGCGTAACTGTTTTCTAGAAGTCTAATTCGTTCTCCGTACGATACACCCGTTAATTTGCCCGGCTTATCTCGCTGATAGAATTGCATTCAGAAGTGTGGGTTCATTTAATATCGATGTCGACAATAAAGACCTCCACTTGAATCCATCACCTCGTATCTTGACAGAAGATGGGGTCTTCGTACTTGTAAGGAAAGGGCACGATAAGAATTAGATTGCTCAGTTGTTATCTACTCAACGCACCTTCCAGAAGAATAGCAGTATTACTCCGGCTCCGTTTAATTTCACCCGTATCCGGCATCGGAATGGAAGTCAACTACACCAATAATTCTTCTAGTGGAACGGGGAAAAAAGAATGTGTTAGCATACTACAGCTAAGACCAAGTAATAATTCATAATCTGGTGCCAAAGTTGACACAAATGCACATGTCCTGGCGAGCTAGATGCAGAAAGTCTTGCCAGCACAGCAAGTTGCTGAGATGGATAAAAGGTGTTGGTAGTTCGTCTCTTTTTCCCCAATCGACTCCTCGTCGCCGCTTTCACCTCTTGCAATCCAAGTGCCTCTTCAACGCAAACTTCTTGTTTACGAAAGCATCTTAGAATTCACTTAATGGCAGTATGTCGATAGACACATGAGTTTGTTCATACATACTAAATTATTACTAGATGGTCCTGACTCACTGGCGTGAAGGGTTGTTAAAGGTTTACACCGAAGATAGTAACCGTAGCACAACATGCCGTCTATGTGGGGGTTAAAGGAAATTTACCAAGTTGGTTAAGGTGCTTTAGTACGCTGGGGAGGAAGCAAGCGGTCCACGTTCAGAAGATGTCTTGAACTCGTAGATCTTCCATTTGTGGCATACAGAAAGGTACACGTGCTTATCGAAAGAATTATCCCTAGTTGCTATGAGACAGTATTCAACGTTATATATCGCCAAAATTAGAGCCTGCTCAAGTTGTCAACATCGATTAAACTCCATGTATATTCAAATGACTCTTCACAGTGGCCAAACTCTGCGCGTGATGGAAGGTGATTTTACAGGCTATGATCTTATTTTAGACACTTCGATAGAGCGTTTTTTTAGTGAATTCGCGTATTTCCTCGTTGGTATGCACTTGCGTTGAAAGGTCAGGCACTGCGGCACCAATGCGGCATACATTTCTGACATTTCTGGTTATACATCCGTGTGCCGGTCACGGCACCACGTCCATTGCACGCGTTTCTCATTGAACTTCCTCGTCATCTACGCAGCACCAGAATGATGGACGTCGATAGAGAGCCAAATCAGGCTGATAAATACTACACGGATATCACAAAGGAAACCCTTTTTAACGCATTTCTTCAATTGCCTCCCGAAAAATTAAAGGAAATTCGTCGATACCTCGAGAACAAGGGTCATTACACAAACAATCGATGGACCTATTTTCCTCTCGCCAACGATAACAGACTATCCAATCGTGCTGCTATCCTTTATAAATCATTTACTGGACTTGGAAATGCCATTGACAAATACATTAGAACTCAGAATTGGGTTGAGAGTGATCGTATCGGAGGGAAATGGGTGGCATGCCAGATCGATTATGAAGCACAGTTCGGCCCACCCCCGCCCGAGTGCGCAATTCCTCCTTGTTGTTCCTTCATACCCGATGACATTACCGAAAAATTTCTTGACGAATGGGTTTACGAATTGACCGATATTGGTGGTCCGACCACACCCGAATCTCGGGTATGCTGCTATTTTTTTCTCAATGTTTACGCACACGCTCAAACTAATTTGTACAGGAGTCGAGGTGGGGGAGTCTAGTGACTACAGTCGACATTCGAAGCCAAAATACACCCGCGACCTGGGAGCGCTCCGTCCAACAACTCTATGACAGTGCTAATCGAATCTTGTACAATCAAAAAAATCGACAATTCGTTATCGGTATAATCCTCTGTGTCAATATGCTTAAAGTGTTCGTTATCGATAGAAACGGCATCATTGGACTTCCCGGTATGATCGATGTCCATCAAGTAAGTCAAGCTGGTATTTTCTTGCTACTGCGATAAAATTCTTTTCTTGCAATTTTAAGGACCCAAACAGTCTCATACAATCATTAGCTGTTTTTTCTCTGCTACCCCGACAGAAATTAGGGTTTGGTAAATACACTGGCAAAAAGAAGGCGGAGTCATCGATCTATCCCTACGAAAACTTCACTTTAGACGTCACGAAAAACCCAAATCCTCCATACTGCAATTACCCAAAACGGACGGGTAAGATTGTAAAAAGCCGTCCGTTGTCGCAGTTTAGGGATCTACCGGAACTACTCACTGGTATGCGTGATGCAGTAGAAGGCTAGTTTTCCTTCACGCGGTCTTGGTGATCCATTAGTGATTATTTTTTCTGTTTCAAGCCCATAAAAATGCATACGAGAGCGGAGTGCTTCACTCTCATATTACTGCTGACAGGATTGTCTTCCAGGACGAGATCGCCGTGAAATTTGAAGAATGATAATGTTCGGGTGTTATTAAATTGCGCAATTTAAATTGTAAAATTACAAAATTTTATACTTGGTCAGCTCACCTTATTTCTCACCCACAAGGCATAACGTTTTGATTCACGCGCTGTTTAAAGCGGGTAGCAACAGGTAGAAATCACCAATAAGTACTTGAGTTTTTGAAAGCTCTCGTGTTGAGAAGACACCGATGGACAGATGAACCCAAATATGTCTTAAAGTAAATAACGGCATCAAAGCTTGTTAATCTTTTCGACTCTGGTGTCGAGTTTGGCACTCAGAAGATCTGTCAACGTCATGTCCCTGCTCCGACTGTAGCTAATGTGGTCCCTAAATGGGAAACGGGGCGTTCGTCTTAAAGAATATTGCTCACTACGTGTACTCAACACGAGTGAGGAAATAGGCGCGGTGCGCGTATGTAACTATATACACTGTGACTGTAACTCAACACGTCTGTTATATCTCAACAACTTCCGGGCCTACTATTTTGTATGGAATGTTGATTAAATCATATTCAGAAGAGTGGGATCCTCCAAGTTGACAGTAAGGTTCTTGCAAAATGCCACCCACTGGGGCCTTTCAAGCATTTGTACGGAAACAGTGCAATAATGGTTAGACCTGCTCACACACCGCCAGAGTTTAATTAACACACGTTCTCAAAAACGGCGGTACTCCATACCCAGTGTTTTAGGCGTGAAGGGAAAATGGGTACTGGCCCGGCTCAGATACCCCAATAGTCTTCAACGTTGGAACTAAAAGTCAACAATGGAATTATAGCAAAAATCATTCACTTTCCTGTAAAGTCCGCATTCTCGATGATGACGTGTATATTATAAATCTGTTGCCAAAGTTGGCACAACAGAAGATGTCAGAAGACTTGACAGATGTTCCCGTTGATGGTCAGCCAATAATCTCGCACCGAAAGTCTGGGAATGCATACATATGTATACATCTAGGGTGTAAAAAATGGTATTCGCTAGTCCTTCAACAGGATCATCGTCGCCTTCAATAACTGACGACCCTTCTTCCTTTCTGATAAGTGCGCTTCAAATTGAAAACGTTTGTATGTAAATTATTCTTACAAGTTTACATGATTGACACTACATTAGGGGGTTTCACGTTGGTGAATTCCAACGTGAATTCGGGCTGAATTCGTTCCTGAATTCGTTCTTGAATTCGTTCTCGGAATTCTCCGGAAATCAGTTTTGGAGTTCAGGTTGGAGTTCAGTGCGAAAGCAGCTCAAAGCTGCTTTCGCAGTTTGATCAAAAACTCCACTCGCTAATTCGTTTTGAACTCTCGCTTAATTTTTTATCGGATTAAATTATTTATGTATGCCCGTATTACGAATTAATTATTTACCAAATATTACATTATCCATCGGTCCCCATGAAATATAAGCGAAAATGTGAGCAGGAATTCAAGTGGAATTACCGAAGGGGGGGTTTCACGTTGGACAAACTCCACCTGAACTCCACCTGAACTCGTTTAATAACTCGATGATAACTCAGGAATTCACAAGGAGTTCAAGGAGGAGTTATCCGCCGAATTCAGAGCGAATTCAGAGCGATTTCTCCAACGTGAAACCCCCTATTTGATACTATCACTATCACTATTAGCACAATATCTCTGACCCCATGAGCAATTAACAGAACTATATCCCGAGCATAAAGATGCAATTCTTGCAATCACAAACGAAGAATTGAACAACATCAACCAATTCTTGGACGGTACGGATAATATCTCAATCGGTCAGGGCAGTACCATACACCTGGTACCTCACATAATGAATACGACCAACGCCACAAACGATGGCCGTGCCAGCACTTCTCTACAAGAGACAGCGTGCGACTATAGGCTCAATCCAATTCCAAGGTTCCCTCGAGGGACCCCATATACGGTGACCCTAGACGGAAACATTGTTATTTTAACCGTCCTAGGTGTACGTTATATGTACAGGAGCGTTCGTCGTCTAATTTCGGAGGGTGCTACGGGCGTTATCGACTGATATGTAGTAGACGATCACTTGGCGATGGGGTTTAAAGTGGCATGAAAGAATTCTAGGTTGAATGTAACTATGCATAGGTCTTAACACCTGTATTCACGAGAAAAAAAATGTAAGAAAATACATGCCAGATTCATGTTTTATGATGGACAGTGCGATTCGACGTTGGATGATTGAATCAGTAGATAGCTCTGTTGCTGGTTTGTAAGGCCTCGAATATGAACACAGAGGGCATTACATACGGAGTGATGTTGGAGAGCTGTACATATTCTCCTGAAGGCTAGGTCAGATTCATGGCTTTTCTTTTCATTGAAAGCTAAATAGTAAATCCTACTGCTTTCACGAACACCATCTCTGTTATGAAGTAATTTTGAAGGAAAAATACTCGTTTTTGTCATAGACGGAAGAATACAGATTGAACATCATACGGGTGCACTGAAAGACTTTAGCTTGAATATTTTTAAATAGAATATTGAAAGAATACGGCACTTACGCATACACTTGTGGCTGTTAGTGCCCAACTATAAGTATTACGTTGCGGGCTAAGCGTTCGGCTCTAGATAAAGGTAGTATGAATTTGAATGCTTACAAGATGCATGTTAATCCAGTGTAACCGGGCCGGGAGATGTACAGAACGCCAACTAGATTAGCCACTGTCGACTATAACGTGCATTCTTTGAAACCAATTCGTAGAATATGCTTACCGGATAAGGTAAGATATACCCATAGACCATCTCGCATGAAAATCGAGTATAGCTCAGACGCTTTTATACTGATTTTGCTGGCTTGAAGTTGAGCGTAAATGTATCTTCCCGCAACGAGACAAAAGGCAATGGTTTGGAATATGAATTGGCCTAGCCTTGGGAATCGAAATGAACGAAAATATCGACAAGAAAAGGCATTAGATTTATTACCAGAACAATGAAAATGATCGAGGATAAGGTCCAGATCCGCATGGAAAGACGTTCTTTGCACGTCGAAGATAGTTAGGTAGACCTCCAGGTAGTACGGCAACGATGGAAACTCCGAGTGCAATCGTAGTTAGCATGATGCTGAGAGACCAGAGAACGTATCTGTTTCGTTCATAGAACCCGTATACTAGTACAGCAAGTCATTTCTAGCGATATGAAACAAATGTGGTGTACACGTACAACGATGAATGATAATAACATCGCCACAGGCTAAGATGAAAATGCCCAAAATGGTTCTGAACCAGTTAAAAAAGTTGCAAGTTTTGCGAGAAGATTCTTCGCCGAGGAAGAGAAAGAAAATCGTACTGCTAAAATTAAGGAAAAAATAGCTCATTTACGCATATTCGGATTGAATAACGGGAATGGTATTCACAAATGAAGCACTAAAGCAGGATAGCGAACGAGGACGAATAGGACTTTGGATGGAACTGGTAGCTTCGCCCTACTACTAGTACGGCGTGAGCACATGGCGCAAAAAATGAGAAGATATTCTGGTGCCATACCTCCACAAAACTTCCACCTGAAGTTCACGATATCAGATCGAAGCTAATGCGCTATAAACGGGACACACCTCCTCCCCAAAAGTCAAAGCCCAATCCCATATTAGCAAGCAAATGCTGGAAACTAAACAATTTAGGTTACATCGCAAAACATCGGAGATAAAAAAATCCGTTCTGACTTGGACCTAGGAAAACATATGGAGCAGACTCTCTTAGGGGGATCTGCATGACTGAGGAAGCCTGGACTGCCAGTGGCATGTCAGAACCCAGCTCAAGCCCGTGGGGCATTTATAAGAATGATGTAGATCTTTTTGTAATGACAAATTTCCAAGAGCAATTAGGCAAAAAAAGGAAGTGGACTATAGATGTAATGTATATAGTCTTTGCCGCTGAATGCCAGCAATTCGCCGTAGCGCCCTTTCCAGTTGTATACCACGGAAGATATTGACTTGCATTGAGAGTCGCCCACCGGATTGCAAGTCGGAACATTCTACATTAGTTTGCATTAAGAAAAAATCAAGCCCGGGCCGTTTGATCTTGTTTTCGGATTTTGCCGGCTCGCCGGAGCTTCATTAATGGAGTTAGTGAAGGATACTGCCAAGTCATAAGTATGTCCAGGTGATCACTTAATGATATGGATATACTATAATTTTAAAGCAAAGTCATTTTGAGGGAGGATCATTGAACCTCGACCTTGACCCGTTTCACGTCTGGTAAAGTTTGGTTTTCTAAAAATGGCTTTGTATAGACTTTTGGTTTCCTGATTGGGGTATATACAAATAACCATATAACTTACATTCTGCATAAAGTGATACATAGCCACTAATCAGATTTTTGGGGGGGAAGAAGAAAAAGTGACATCGCGTAGCGTCACAGCGTCACAGCGTCACAGACTCACGAGAAAGTATCGGAGCCGTGCGTACAACAGTACAACATTCTGATGAACAAGACAAAATAAATGAGGGGATAAGAGAATATCATTGCCAGTAAGTTAAGAAGGATTTAAAAATAAATACGGTCGGCCTTGATTCCAATTCAAGATTCGACTTCTTTGGCACTAATCCAGAGGCCTCCCTAAATACACCATCAATCAATAATTATATAATCCACACAGCGCGCCCAAACGCAGGTTACGACTTACATCAACGTAGGTGGTAAGATGTGCCCTATGTAAAACCCGTTCAATGGGCAGACGGGTTTGTCCGTATTCTTTCGTCGCACTCGGATCTCGCCATTCGGGGGGAGGTCGCGTGTGTGGGGGTTGAGCGTCCGGTTCGAGGAAGATGTGGTCATACCGCAAAATGAGTTTCACTAGGAAAATTGACGCTTCAGTGTAGGCAAATTGTTGACCGAGGCACTGTTTTGAATGAATGATGGGTTGTAGTGAATTGCAAAGGGCGTTTTTAGTGTGCAGCAATTGCCAGTGAGAAAAGGATGTTAGTTTGTTGACGCGCGGAGAAATGACGGATAATGATAATGCAAGAGTTTACAAGAATTATAGCAAAGAAATATTAGCAATTGTTCGAACTGATTCACCCCGTGACTTACTATTCTGGGACCGGCATTAAAAGGCACAAAGATGAACGGATTAGATACATATCGTTGAACCCTTGAGTCAAGCCATCTATCAGGGTCAAAGATATGAGCATCTGGTCCCCAATAAGGCTCGTGGCGCTGCATATTTATAATGTTCATTATTACGCTACAGTGTCGGTTGAGCATTCGTGTGCGCAAGCATATCTTTGGTAGAAGTATCATACCGCGTGTTTTTAGAAACGTACAGCTTGTTCCCTTCATCGTCGAACATAAATGTCTCTTCATTTGTTTCGCGGATGTTGAATGGAACTAATAAGATATCGCAAATGAAAAGTGATTGGAAAAGGGCTGAATACACAGTTTCGTCAGATGAAATTTATATACATACCAGGTGGTATCAGCCTCAAGACCTCGTTTAAGAACGCCCGGAGGTATTTGAGGTCTCGCAGATTTTGGTAACTAGACTAAATAAGTAATTGGAATCATCCTGGAAGCATTTTTTTGGCTACTTGAGTCGGTTGTTTCCCAAAACGCTGTCTATTTCTTGCCGAAGACGGGCTAAGATCTCCGGATGCAAAGCTAAAAAGTACACAGAGGAAGTAATCAACGATGAGGTCTAAAAAGAAATATTAAAATTTTGAGCGCCGTTCACAAAAAAAAAATAGTCACGGTATCGCGTCCAGCAACAAGGATGTTCAATATTTCATCTACAACCAGTTCCATATCTAGAGTTTTTGTTTTATGAATAAATCAAATACAGAAACGTTGATTTAACGCTCACCGTCGGTTGATTCCAAAAGATGCACTAGGAAGGTATCCTCTTCTTCCTCCACTGTATCAGTAGCCTTCTTTGTCTCAAGTTGCATTTTACGTTGCTTCTGAGCTAGAGCATTTCTAACGATTGGATCGACGAATTTAAGAATTTCTTTCATTGGTTCAGCAATGAGATCTCCAGTCATTTCAAAAAGTGGTGCAAACGGAGATCGTTCCATTCGATCGAGCAACACAACCTGGGCACGAGCAAATGCTGTTGCGAACTCGGATGAATGCGAGGTTACCGAGTTGGAGAGAGGGTGATTGTGTGGGAATGGGAGGGGCGCATTTAACGCGTGGACGGATGTCCCGAGAAGAAATTCTGATGCTGCATCAAGTGTGAAACGGCCTAAATGAAGGATGATTAGATGATAGATTAGATGCTATGTGTGGGGAAGTGGTGTGTGTTTATGTAATAGACACATGTCAAATTCAAACTGACCTGCGAGATCCTGGCAGACAGAATACGCCGGTAATTAGGAGAGAAAAAGACTCAATTAGGGTTTATGGTATGACGCACCTGGAGATTAACGGGTGTGCCGGTGTCTAAGCGCTCTTGCATTTTGGTGAGAGCCAAGTCGGCCTCGCGTTCGTACAGTCTCAGATCGGACACTCTGTCCTTTGTAAAAAAAGGACGAATAACTGGAGTATATATTAAAATTACAAAAAAAATTGAAATTTATTAAGCGTACTTTTGCGGTGAAATTGCCACAAATCACCGTCGCTATTAAAAACACCTTCACCTAGCATGGCACTTGTAATGTCGTTGAAGAATTTTCCTTTGGTGTAGTGCTCAAAGTCAGTAGCCAAAATGCGTTGAATGTTAAGTGGGTTCATCGTGCAAAGGCGGTAGTCGTTTAGTATCCGAATGGAGAAAGTGGTACCGAGTTTGTTGACTATTGGAATCCACATCTCACCTAGGTACTTTTTCTGATGCGCGGTCATCTGCATGAGGAGAATGTCCAATCCTCCAGGCAATCTTCTTTTAAATCGTGGTGCTTGGCGCATTTTCAACTGGCGAGCTCTCCATGTTTCGAAAAGAGTAGCGAGACTGATTCTGAACCAAGTGCAGACAGGAAGAGAGACCGCGGAGGCTGCAATGAGAGCTGTTCTGCTGAGCCGTATCTTCAAGGGCGTATCGAGGACAGAAAGAAAGACGAGCGCGGCATAAGTAGTAATAGGCGGAATGAATAGAACAGGGACGATGGTTGAGAATATATATCGCACACCTGGAGATACACGCATTGAGTATGATGTTCCTAGGTATGTTGGGGCGCCTAAATTGACGCCCATGACAACAATGTACTCCGATTCGAGGTCCGCTGCTTGATAACAAAAATATTCCTCTAAATTTTTTGACAGATGCTTCCCTCTTCCATGAATGCATATATATTCCAAAATTAAGAAGAAAGGTTTTTGTTTAATCACCGGATTATACGTGCATTTCTGAGCCGGGTTGACCAAGAATAATCCCCGATGAGCAAACGAGGCTACGACGGTGAACAGCAAGTTTTTTAAGGCCGTGCGGTTAATTCTCTTTGTTGTTTATTATCTTGATTCTTCCTAAGGCTTGCTTCGAAGTACTCGTGGGAAAAGCGCCCTGCAAGCGTGTCGAGTGCCATCAAGGGGGAAAAGCTGTACGTCTATATCCTATTATCCGACTTGGAAAATTGCCATCACTGTCGACGGTGATTTTGACGTAACAGAGAAGTACGTAAATTTTAATCTCGGTTTCGGACCAATTAGAAATAAAATTAACTCGAGAGTGACACAAAATGTCCAAATTCTTCGTGTGCTTCTTTTATAAAAGCAGATACTGCACAGCAACACTCTGAGTCGTCTGCTCCCCCCCCCTCCACCGTTCCTTTCTCCTTTCTCCTTCTCCTCATCCCTCTTCTCCATCATATTCTTCTCCATCTTCCTCGTTTCTCCCAACAATGCCTGCAATTGTACAGTCTCATCGAATTTGGGGAACTCGCTATGATTCGCTTGTCGACGCAGTGTCGGTTGCGAATTCATCTCCCAACAACACCAACAACAACACCACCGCCACCAACAGCATTTTCCATACTCAAAACCGCGACAATTCAACGAGCAAAATATCTTGCTTCCAAAATACACCGCCCGCCACAGACATCGCACCTTTCCCACTCCACGAGGACGCGGCGAAAGAGCGGGTTCACGTGCAGCCGAGTCAATACCAACAACCAACTTCCAATACAACCCCCACCACTGAGCGTCAATACTGTCCCACCCACTATTCAAACTTGTATTCTCCGTCAAGTGCACATAGCAGAATGCCACACGACGCGAGTGTGTTTGTCGCGAGGTACGTTACATTCCTTAATATCCCCCCATCACGTGAGCTCTCTCTCTGTGGAAGGGCCAAGGCGCCTCGTGTTCGTTCGCCTAGCTACTTCATTCGTTCCCCGCGCCTTCACTTTTTTCTTCGATTCGATTCTGACACTCATTTTTCATTTCATCTTTTAGTCTTCCTTCTCATCTCTCCGACTCAGAGCTCCAAACACTCCTTACAGCACATCTTGGTCGCCACGCGACCGTCAAACATGTCAAACTGATCAGAGATAATCGCAACGCCGTCTGTGCTTTCGTTCAAGTCCAGGTGTGTTCCTTTTTTTCTTGCCTCAGTCTCGACGCCACTTCTGCAACGGGTATTGATTTACCCGAATGCGTCTTAATACGCGTGGTTTATCAGCCTTCTTCCAATTTCACATATCGTATCAGGTCGTATCTTGCCAGACACGACGCATACATACCCTTCCTTTTCTAAAATCCCATTTAATTATTTGCTTATTTTCTGCGGCACCCCAAGAAGAATCATTAAAAATTAATTATTATTCTTTTTTTCAGTCTGCCGCCCAAGCAACCAAACTTATAGAAAAGTGCAATCTTTCCCTCTTCATGGACCGCCAAATTCGCTGTGAAAAAGCCCGTGCATTCCGCACTCTACTCGTTTCTTGGGTCAAAGAAGAGAAATTAGATCATTCAGTTAATTTTGAAATTCCCTCGCCACAACCCTTGAGGTTGCGAAGGTGCAGGGGATCAAGGTGCATTGTCCGCAGGATTTTTAACTTGTTTCGTCTTTGACATTTTTTGATGACAGATTCGTCCAAGTCACGTCAGGAGCTGAGGCCTTGTGTGCCGATCCTACACAGTTGCTAAATTACAGCCAACCCCGCGCGGACGATCCTCTCTCTGGAGTTGGTGTGTTTTTTGAGTCTGGACTCGTCAGGAATGACTTTGAGGTATGACGTTGGGTCACTTGAGGATGGTTCTGTACCAAGAAGACTTATATGCTATGAATGTTTTCAGTCTTTGAAGCGACTTATGGAGGCTTTCGGTCCTTTGGAATTTATGATGCCTTTTGACCCGAAAGTTCACCAGTCGGACGGAGGAACTGACCTTGATCCAAGCATAACCGGTGCAACGACTGATATCAATGGTGACGACCCCGAAACCTTTCACCCTCAGGAGCAACTTGATTCAAGCAGCGAGCTTTCAAGGACCCTTGATTCGACTGATAACGAGTATGAAGGCATATGGGCTGTTAAGTGGGAGCATAGGAACGATGCGGTCTCGGCTGTTACGGTAGGTCCCTGTTCATATACGCACGACTTGTAAAGCTAATGCAACAGTTCCTTCTTCAAGGCACTTCAATCGGTTTCTGATCTTTGTGTGCGCTGGTGTCATACGTATGGACGAACGGCGTCCAATTCGAGCACCGGTGGATCTGGTTTGACTGGAGGTAAGTGATAGCTTTTTGCGCATTGATTTCGTCACAAAAGCACCCTCAGGTACCGGCTATTCTTCAAATCCGTTGACGCCCTACCAATCACAGTCCATGCATCGCCCGACAACGACACACAGACCACGGATGCTCGAGCCCGAGACTGATCAATGGCACAATAACTGCGGATATCAACACAAACACTATCAATACCACAATCATACCTATCCTTATAGTTACAATCAAAATTCGGGTGAAGGAAAATTTGACGCCACCAATAGAATCGCGGGACATAAGTCGGCATCACTCCCGCTCTCGTTTTCTGAGAGTGATTTCCCTCCGTTGAATGGGAACTCCAATGCGGAGAATAGTATCCACAGCGAGACGAGTGAGATTCCTAGATTTAGCGCAGACACTAGTAGTACCGTGGATTATGTGGATGATAGGACTCCTCGTAAAAGGGATGTCAGAAACCGCGGTGTATGGAATGGAGAAAGAACATTGTAAGCTGGTTTTTTTTCTTTTTCTCGTCCCCCGAGAAGTCTTTGTTATGTAAATTTGCCTGCCCGAAATTTACTTCCGCACACGATTATTTCTTCTCGCCTTCTCGACCCCCTTATTCGTTTTATTCGTTTCATTGTTATTTTTTTGGGATTTAATTTCTTGTCATTTATTTATCCGTAGGGGTAATTTTTCCTTAAAGTTGAAGTTCATCCCTTTCGTCTACCTCTCCCCTATTTCTTGATTATGTATACCAATGGTGCTGACCCCTTTTCCACAGCTCACGTTCAAACGCACCTTCACCTTCCCCTCGGTCTCACTCTCATTCCCTTCCACCACCTCTTTCGCTGTCGAACAAAGAGACCCAAAATCGCGCCGTAACTAGCGATTTTACAAACACGATGTCCGACCAGCTTGACTTTTTCGGGGGAGTTATACCTCATACTCCTGATACACCGGATCTCGAGCCGGAAATGGGGGGAGCTGAGGAAAACGCGAGTGGTGCTGACATGTCCCCTCTGACCCCTGGGTTTCCTGCACCACCGCATACGCCTCGTTCTGCCTATATACCTCACGTCATGTTAGGTCCCGAAAAAATGAAACTTCAAACAGAAGGACTTGGAAAGATAAATGGTCGAATACATCCCGTTGAACCTGGGTTTGATCTTCGAGATCTGAACTTAGCGCCCTCTCATGAACGTAGTAATGCTCGTGCGCAATCAAATCCCACTAACATCAACAATTCTTCGTACAAACAGCACCACCATTTCAAGCCTGGGTCCACACCTTGTGATCGACCCAATTCTTACGACCAAGGACGAGATAACGACGGGTATGTTTCAGGGCGGCCTCCAAGCGGTTCTCCTGGGTCACCCAACTCCACCATCCCTTCTGCGTCTGACCGAGAACTGTTTGTGGGTGGGTTGAAAGTTGAAAGTTGGAGCGAAGAACGACTGAGAGAGGTATTTGGACAGTATGGTTCCATTGAAGAGCTGAAGTTCGTGAAACCGGGATATAATGGTGCGTTGTTGAGTTCGAGTTTTGGGTTTTCGTGTCTTTATTCAAGTTTTGGGTTTTGTAGCCTCAGCTTATCGTCGTGCATTCGCGTTTGTCAGATATGTTAATAGTGCGTCTGCACAAAGGGCTATTCATAGCCAGGTATATATATCGTTCCTTCGCATATATAATGAGCGATTGATGAAATTTTTTTTCAAATTAGCACATGTGCCCTTACGATGGTCATATGATCAAAGTTCAGCTACGCGACACCTATCCCAATAGTCGCCGTTCGCAATGGAATCATCGTGGCCGCGGACGATTTAACCAAGGAAACGGGCCTTCGGTCCATGAGCAAGATCAAGCGGAAAGCATTAGGCGTAGGTCCCCTCCTCAGAGACCGGCCGCCCAGGACAACAACCAAACCTCCAAGAAAGAGGACACACTTGCCAAAAGCCCCGTCCCCAAATACCCTTGCATCACGGATCCCTTATCGCAAGAGGAAGAGGCAGCTTTACAACGTGACATCGACCATGGCTTGGACCAGACTCGCAAAGGATCCGACAGGGGTTCACTTCACACTCACTCACCAGACATTACTGTTAGCTCTCCATCCCCACTAGCATCACCATCTGTCAAGTCGCCACAAGGTCCCCCTCGTGCGAACGCTGTACGTCGTTCTACGCAATCCGAACCTGACGTGCAATCGCCGCCTTTGGTACACAACGCTGATGTGCTTTCGACGTATGCACCGTCCTCAGTCGAGTCTGCTCCGGCTTCGTCAAGTTATCATTCACACACTCAATTCGTGCCCAATCCGTGGATGCCGTCGTATTCCATGTGTGCTCCCGCATTGCATGAATACACTCAAACAGGAGGTTCGACAGTTTCCCCTCCACAAGCGGTGCCGCACGATGGTACTTTTCCCTGGATGGGAATGTATAGGGTATGCCCTTTTTTCTTCTCGAATGAGGCGCATATATGCTGGGGTTTTATTTACCCTCGCTTTTAGAACATGATGCCTGTGCCTCAATGGTTCAATCCTCCTCCAGGTGTGGAGCTCACGTCCGCTCCTCTTCGTCCAACGGGATACATCCAGCGAGGCAGCGGCATCTTTATTCCTGTCTATCCACCGGAAAGACTCGGGCAGTATATGTCCACGACTACTACCAGTGTAGGAACGGAGAACACCGAACAGAAGGCTCAATCGTCAAGTTCTCAGACTGATACTACGACAGCCAGTCCTATAGCCAGTAACACACCTGTTGGTCCTACTACTAGTAGAATGTCACCGACACAAACAACGGCAAGCACTGCTCCGTGGACGACGGTGAACAGTGGCACCGCTCACTGCGCTCAACCGGCGTATCCTTCTCCGATGTATCCTATGCCTTATATCATTCCACCCCATCCAATGATACTTTCGAATGCTTATCCTCAGAGCCAGTGGATGTCGAATCCTCCTCACTCTGTAGTCTATCCTCCCCCGACTGCTCATGCACAGGCGTATCCCCATAATCAACAGGTCCAATCACACCAGCAACAACAGCCTGTTGCATCGACAGCGTCCATGCCCGTTAATGGGTATCCCTTTTATTATCAACAGGCGCAAGTTAACTATCCACGAGGTGCTTATCCGGCATACTACGCTGATAATACAAATACATCGCAAGGGCAAGTTCAAAAATCAATCCCCGTCGTGGTCGGTGGGCCACAAGTTCAAGCCCAACAGCAACAACAACAACAAAATTCGATGGGCCAGAACAAATATGCCGGAAATGGTCATCGAAGGGATTTTTCTAGGCCGAATGGTGGGAAGCCAATCAGGAAAGGGAGTTCTTTTAATAATGGTGGTGGTGGTAGCAGCCCTACTGGCAACGGTACGGGACAATCGTCGCATGCTAAATATTTTGGTGGGCCCATCGCCAAAGTAATTTCCAACACATTGCCGGTACAGGCTACAGCTTCCCAGTAAGGCTGCTACTGCATTTTCATTCACCTGAAATCAATTTTTCGCTCCCCCCTTTATTTTCATATGTTCATGTTCCTTTATTTCTCTTTTTTATTAATTTTTTTTCTCGTTTTTTTCCCCTCGTCGTTGCTTCTTACATAATTCCGTTGAGTCGGTAATTTTAATGCCTGGCGCACTAGCCAGTAAATGCGATCATTCCCTCAATTACATTCTTTTCTGCATCGTTCCAGTTTCTTTCAACTTCTGTTCCGTTTTTCCCTCCTTTTTGTGTACTACTAGTAGAGCTATCCTTTCTTTCCATATTTGTATGTACTATTAGCCTTTTCTTGTACCGAAATGTACATCGCTGGGTTTTCAGAGCGTTAAATGTCTTATTATTTGTTGCAATAGTAATACAAGGTAAGAAGTACACGAAGGTATATAATCTAAGTTTCTGGTAATAATAGACCGGCGTCACCGAATATCAATAACGTCTTCATAGGCTTCATCTGAATCTGAGTGACTCGCTGATGATGTAGAAGCTGACGAAGATGCGACTTTGGTCCGAGAGGAGCTGGAGGATAAATCTGAAGAAACGTAACATCTTCCTCCTCTACCAATGGGAAAGAAGGCGCGGGCATGCTCAAGACCCATCCACTCTTTGACACCTTTTTCTACCTCCCAAGACGGATTAACAACCTCTCTCCGTTGGCGAACGGCGATACAGGCTTGTTCGTATGAACACGATTGGTTGCGTGTAACCCAGGCGACAACAACGCTCGCACTCCAATCTGATCCGAGACGATCGTGAACTAGAATCCGCGAGTTTCTATCGCGGAATGCATCATCCATGAAATCGACTGCTTTATCGAATATGGCGATGTATGATGGAGCTTTTTTCGATGAAGGAAGGTGGAGGCTGGGGTGAGGCGGTGTGATGATGTGATGTTTGATATGACTGAGTTTAGGGAGGGAGGAGAGTGGTGAGGAAGGTGGGGACGTAGGTTCGAATTGCGGTCCGTTGTTTATGCTTATAACGTGCGTGATTCCGAGTTTTGCGAGCGTTCGAGGGTCTGTACCCGTGTATGAATCGGACATGTATAGGTATTTTGGAATAATTTCTGAGTGGCGGGGAAGGAAAACTGTTCCTTTTAATGGCGAAATGGCGATGCTGTAGATGTATTCCCGTACACGGTCTTTAGAGAGACCCGAGGGAAGCGATACTTTTGATAAGATTTGGTTGGCGTTTGAAGATGAATTCAGAGCATCGAGGTATTTCGCTTGCTCGACACGATATGCTCGAGCTTCGACGTGGACAGTTCCTCCCGGTGATCGAAGACTCAGTTTCGAAAGGGCTCGGGAGAGTTTTGAAACGGAAATGGTACGTTCTGATAAACCAGACCCGCCTCGGCGGTGATTCAGCCGCATTACTTTGAAAGGGTGTATTGAATTTGAATTTGAAGACGGTGATGTTGAAGAAGGATTATCGAGACAAAGTGTAGCTGCGACAGACATTTGGTCCGAGTCGTATTATTCAGATGCAAACGCGGGGGGAAGGGGCTTTTTTTTACTTCTAACGGGGAAAAGGGAATAATGTGTTATATATACCTAGCAACAAAGGGAGATCCATATCGACTAAACGGGGAACAAAAAGGTAAATGAAGAAAGGGCGAAGCGTGAAAAAGAAGGTTCAACCGCTTTTCACTGGTAATTTCTCCTCTCATTCATGCCCGAACTCAGAAGAACAAAGGGAAGGACAATGCCTCGGCTCGATTATGTCAGCCGCTCCGGTGCATTGTGTGACATTTGTGACCGCGTGACCTGTATTCTCGCCATTGTCTCCTTTCCTGAATTCGCAGTCCGATGAGCAGCTGTTCATAGGTACGATCAGTAGTCAGTCCAGCATGTCTTTTGAGTCAATGGGAGATTAGATTACGCTGTAATCTGACTTTTCGAAGATCCATTGTTCCCCGTTTCTTTCCTTTGTTGTTAAATCACCATCAGTGACAAGTCGGACTGGACGAGCATGAGCCTCTATCTTCAGACTGCGTCTTTGTATAACATCAAGCAATTGTTCAAAAAAACAAGGCAGATTGTATATTTATCCCAGAGGGTACACAGGATTGTATGAAAAACGTGGTGTTCTGGAGAACGATCGTTTCTCCGGCGGAAATCTATGTATATTTATCACAATTACGAAATATATGTACTGCCAGTTGGAATAATATAATACAATATCTTTTCTTTTTTTTTTTTTTTTTTTGTGGAGCTTTGGTCTTTGAAGTTTTGGACATGGTCCATCATTCGTAGACAGCTGAGTAAATATCATAAATGACATTTGAGAGAATATAGAATGATCTGATGATTTGAAACCGAGACGGTGTAAGTATACCACTGGGAGAAAATGCATTACGCACTCCTCGTCTGAGGGGGTGTGGGACTCCTCATGGTGGAATAATACAATATCTTTTCAATGAACTGGATTGGTTCCTTCAGAGTCGCATGCGGCCTAAAAGTTCTTATGAAATATATAGAGATTCATACTATATTTAAATATATACGTCATATCTCGGTCTCGGACGTTATAAGGGAAGGTAATTTGTAATTTGTAATTTGTGTACTCTTACTCATTCTCGATAAATTCAGTGCTTTGAGCAAACAAATAAGTAACTATTAATCCTTGTATAGCGAAGCACGCTTGAAAAGAAAAGTCAATGTCTTGCGTCAAACTGATCTATCGCACTAAAGAGTCAACGTACACAAAAGCATAATCACCATTCCCCATCTCCTGTGTCCAACTTTAACGTCGTCATGCTGAATCTTTTCTTCAGCAGTCTGTGATTCGACGTCGATATCGTTCGTCCGCGGAATATTATGTTTTTCGCTGATGTTCTCGGTGGGTTTGGATTCAGCATGACCTTCAACAGGTTGCTGGCATAGCACCGCGGCTCCAGACTCGTCGCTCGCAGAAGCAGCTTTGGCCTTGGCAGCAAGGAGAACAATCAAGTCTCTCCATACATCCAATTTGTTTTCCTCTTGGAATAAAAGCGCAACGGCCCAGGTCGGGACTCCCCGCTTACCATCTATAGAAATCTCGATTCGCATTTCCTCGGGCGAAACGATCTTCATAGCTTCAGTTATACTCTTCATATACAAGCGCCCTTTTAGATGCAGAGTTTTGCTATCACTCTCGGTTTCTTCGGCGATGAAGATAAGGGCGTTTTCAAATACGTGAACACCATATTCTTTGATCTGGGAGCCACGACGGACAGTAAGGATTTCATGTAGATATAGAGGACCGAGCGTATCTAGGGAATGATCTTTCCAGTCTTTCACATGGGCGCGCAAATTTTGGAGCTAATACAAGTTGAATTTGGTTAATATAATTCGGTTATCTTTATTGTTCGGGAGCTCTACCTGTGGCGCAGTCATTGAAGAAGTCATTTACAGTCCGGGTTCAATGAAGTTGGGGGTTTTCGAGCTGATATGCAACTTGGTTGTTTATGTAAATGGAGCATCGGCCGATGTTACCGTGAGTAACCTTGAGCTGAGATGGTAACTGTTGTTGTAGATAATCATAGTCACTTCGACGACATTCGGTACTAAATATAGAGGAATCGCTGATTAGTAGCATTGTAGTGCCATCAGAATCGGATCTTCGCTGGGTGATTGGACGTGGTTTGACGTTCATAATCCATCCTTTTTTACACAGCCCATCGAATCGTGGTTGATTCATATTGTCATAAGAGCGAACGAGAGCCTAGTCGCAAGCAACAAGAGTCCGCGGCATTGCCATGATTGCCACAGCCATCTTTCTCACGCATGGCGTTGAACGATATGACAAACTTTTTGAATTCAATTTAGATTCTATCTTCTCCTGCCTTTGTCTCTGTATAACTCTTCAGCCCTTCTGCCACAGCATCCAGTGCCTTTTGGAGCCGTTTGTAAAGGAACCATTTAATTATCCACGCTCCGATTCCATTCATGACCTTGGGAGTTAAAAGATCAGTACATTCAGGACTCGGTGAAAGAAACAACGCTTACTTCAACAGAAGTGTATTTTGCCATTTTTCTCCCGTTTTTGTTGATCTCTACAACCATTTGCTCTCTTCTAGTTCTCAAAAACCAGGGAGGAGAAACCAGGTCCCAAATGACCGTCTTCGTGTCCTCGTCCAGATATGTGACGACTTCTTTCGTAGAACCGTTGACTTGACTAGGATCAGTCATGCCAACTGCAGGTGGTATAGGAACTTTCATCTTGATATTGGATCCTACCACTGGCTTTTGGTCCGCAAGAGGTGCTTTCCACGAAGCGTCCATGACGGCTTGGTGGCGTACGAATGGATTCCATTCTGTGTAAGACGGAAAGTCAAGGATTGTGTTCCATATTAAACTGACGGGTGCATCAATTTCGATTTCACTAACGACAGTTGTGACGGATGACTGCAGGTCAAGCATTTAAGTTCAGAGTATACAGGGTAGCCGCAAGGTTTTCGTAGCGTGACGTTTGAAGCGAGTCACGTCGAATGCTCCCCAGCGCAAGTCATCAAACCCTAAAATCTAAACCCTAAACCTTAAACCTGGTATTCTTTCGCAGCCTCTGTATTTTTACCATGAACTAAGCCTTTTATAGGAAGTATCCTGTTTATACTCCCTAATTTCTAATTTATGTTGCGTTTATGGCGTGCTGATATGCATGATGCCACTTTGAGAATCACAACTTTCTCTTTGCAAACTCGTTGATATTGACTAAACCTTCTCCTGAGATCTTGTTAATTTCGTCCTTGTCTTCTGACAAATCTTCAGAGGGAACTGGTATTATTGTGCTGCACTGCTTGTAGTTCAAGTACCTTGCAGATGTTTATCAGCGGTGTGCCTTTTGTCGAGGCAACTGGTCTAAGCGAGGGTGTGCAAAGAATAAAATGTTCGTCTTGAAGTTTTAAGTAAGGGCAGTGTATTGTTCAAAACCGTGCGCTCAATTCGAGACTGGCCTTTCAGGCAGGAGGATTAAAAAAGGGAAGGATGCCGAGAAATGAAAGCTTTGGTAACGAAAGCGAAGTAAGGGACTGGGAAAAGAATCGATTCAAAGAGCATGCACTCGTCACTCGTGATTCGATGTCGAACATGTTAGAATCTGGCGAACTAAGCGCCAGTATCACGCCCTATACGCGTAGTACAAGCGCGTCACCTCTCCCCTAGTCGTCGTTACCGACCACTAGGGAAGAGGTGAGTAAACCATATCGATATAATAACATAACGTACTTACACACCTGTAGACTAATTAACTTACAGGTAATAGAGTCGTCGTTACCGACCACTAGGGAAGAGACTAATTAACTTACAGAACACATTCTCACGGATTAACAAGCCGAGATCGACAAACTGTCGAAGGGCGAAACTCCTTCCGGATATTATGATAGGGCGAGTTCGCACGTTCGACAAATCGGAATCCGATTGGGTGCCAACTTTGGCAACTTAAAGGGGTGGGTGGTGCCACTGAATTTCTGGTTCCCCGCCGAGGAAACAATACATACCTTTAAAGTCTTATTTGCGCTCTCTATCCATTAACTTGTTGCAATGTTTGATCTGAAGAATTTGATTTCAAAGTCCCAACCATCGTGTTCTTTTGCGGCTTGAAAATGCCTAATAAAACCAAACGTCTACATTGTGGTCTATTGTCTGAGATTTGAGCAGCGGGTTATTAAATATCAGTCTATATTGTCTTTCGAAGACGTAGAACAACTCTATCGAAGGACAGTTATCCATGGATTGTATCATGTTAACCCTCTTCAAGTTGATGATTGTCCTATCTCTCCACCAGTACCTCACTTTCACATAGATTAGCACGTAATTATCCTTCTGTCTGTAAACACGCACTAATAGACTATAATAAAAACTATGTCATAAGAGCTACGTAGGCACTATGTAGAGCTATATAGAGGGTGACGTTACTACAATAGCGGCCTAGCATGTGTTTTCTCATTATGATTGTTGGTGAGCGTGAAAATTTCTGTGCCGCGCTCGCTTTAGTTAACTCCAACAATGTCGCCACGATGTTCCTCTAGGAGGGGGCGAGAGGTGCAGCGGCGATGACACTGTTGATTCTGAGCACGGCTCCGGGTTCTGTATATCTGGCCTCGACGACGACATTTGCAGCAGCACGAAAAACAAGGGCAGAAGAAGATCCACCAAAGTGGAATACGCCTAACTCATCTCCTCGCACGACGTGTTGTCCTTCATAAACAGTGGCTTCACAACTGGAAATTTCGGTCATTCCAATGACGATGAAGCAAACAAGGCCGAGGTTGGTATTGTCAGCATCTATGAAGATAAGTATGCGAGTATTGGTATTGGCAAAGAACCTGAGTGATCTCAGGTAAGGAGGGAGCTCGTCAGATTCGGGAGACGGGATCACAGAGTCAAGTGTGTTGGGTGCTTGAGTGAAGTAGGTCCTTGGGACTGAAACAATTTTCCTGACGATTCCATTGACCGGAACGTGCCAGCGGTGGTGTTAAGGAATCCTTGGAGGACGCTCCCGCCGACGAATTCTGGTGTGTAAGGGTCGTCGGCGAGCAGGTGCAAAAGGGAGTATCTCTCGTCCTTAATGAAAAGTTCATCAATCAGCTGAACGTTTTCCTGATATGCATGTGGTGGATTCACAGGCAGCACTGATGAGGCGCAAGTCATCAATGGGACCCGTGGGGCGATCAATTTCAGGAGATCGGTAACGGCGGATAAAGAAGTCCTCGAAGGATGTGAAACCACAGTATTCTTCATCAAGATTACAGATAAAGACTTGCGCGAACGTGCGACCGTCGTATTCCGCCATCAGGCTCTCCATGGCATTAGTACTAAGCCATCCATCACCATCAGTGTTGAGGACGTTACGGGAATCTTTAGAATTGAGGTAAAAGACCCAGGTCTCAAGCATATTCTTGAAATGATTGTTAACAATTGTTTTGGTGTAAGCGGAGAATCCACCCTTCGTGTTCATATTTTGTACCATGATCATGTAGACAGGGAGACCTAGGGTACCGAAAATGGGTGCTTGAAGGAATATCTTATTGAGTAGTATCATCAGTTCTTGATAATTCCTGGGCTAGAGAAGAGGTACTCAGAAATTAACGAGGGGCTGGAGAGACGCCATACGTATTCAGTTGCTCCTTCGAACATTCTGACAAAGTCCGCGAAGACAACGGGGTCCTTCTCAATGAAATCTCTGAATTTTTCAACAGGAGGAAGCAGGTCTTCTCCTGCATCACGATGTCTGGAGGATGTACTGAGCAATGAATTGATGTAGGTGAGCAGGGGTCTCTTGTTAGCAGCGATCCATCCTGCTCTTCTGAAAGATTCGGCTGAGGGTCGCACGATATTAGACACGGTCTGAATGGAAGTTAGTTCTGCGTCTAAATAATATGAAGCAGAAATTGTAACCACCCTCTGTCGAATAGAGAATGAAAGAGTCGAGCTTTCTACTCCTGACCAACTCGGTCCAGAACCCCCGCCTTATATGCAGCCAGTGCATAATACAGAGTGCTATGGCAGTCTTTGAGAGATGCGTCGCCGGGAGGATACCATTGCCGGTTTCATAAAAAATGTTCTTAGAATATTTCTCGATGGGCTCGTTTTCTGACACCAGAGACTAAACCTCGATTGTGATCGGCTCTTCGACTCTGCTCATGCAAAGGAATTTTTCTACCATAATAGATGCGTTCCTGAAAACCTGGCATCAAACCCTGTCGAGCTAGTGCAAGTCATTCAACCCTAAGATTTGAACTATAAAGAAATCGCACATTCGACCGATCTTCCGATTGGGTGCCAACTTGGCAACTTGAAGAGGGAGCCCCTGAGAGCGTCACCGATAAATACTTGATTCGTGCGAGCGTTTGATTAACACAATTATTAATTAGGTTACGTTTACCGTTTAAGATTACAACAGGTAATTATTTACCCAAGCAATGCACTAATTCATTTCAAATTGCCGTCCGCAAATAAAAGGTTCACATGGGTATCTAGTACTCATGCGTGCTCAAGATCCGGGCTTAAGAAGTGTCATAGTATTAGTATTTTATTATTATTGTAATAACATGACTCGGAATAGATGTTTGGAAATATGTTATTGCAAGTGCAAGTGCAAGTGCAAGTGTGTGTGTGTGTGTGTGTAATTCCGAGTAGTCTCTAGGGGCTGAGCCCTATAGCAAGTGCAAGTAAAGTTAATGTTTGAATTAAAACGGATATAATGCTTGGTGAGACGACGGAGAACATAACTTTACGCCGCTCTGAAAGTTTAGGTTCTCTACCGACCACTCGAACGAAAACGAAAACGTCGATCACTTGGTATTCAATAATAATCCCCATTGAGAACGGCAAGAACGTCCTATTTGATGTCGGTCAAGTCTGTAAGAGATTTCAATGGGATGGTAAACAACGAACCTCTGCATCAGAATCCCAAGGCTTCACTCCCTGAGACATTAGTTCCATTACATCTTCGTGAGAAAACCCGCAACAACCCATTCCATCTGACTCGTCATCTGAAAGCTCGAAGAAAGCTTTCCCGAAGAAATCGCCGCCAAAGGGTTTTTTCTTATTCCCAGCCTTGCCCTTCTTCTTTCCCCTGCCCCTCTTTCCGCTTTTTTTCCCTTTCGACGACGACGATTCTCCCGGATTGGATCTTTGCAACGGTTCAGGGTTGTTTCGTTCCTTATCTGCCACTCGCCAGTAGGACTTTCGCTGATTTACAATTTCTCTTCGGAAAACGCCAGTCTTTCCTTTGAGTCTTAATTCTTGCGCTATTTGTTTTACGTCCTTTTGATCATTCCACCAACCAGATGGCGGCAACGCGGCACGAGAATGCGAATAGTTGCATTTTTCATCTCCGAATTTGCAATTTCCAACCAAATAAAAGATGCAAACATTTTTTCCTCTATTGATAACCGGTGTGGGTATATTTGCCTTTAACACTAGAGGAAAACAAAAAAAACATGTTCAACTTACAAACGATCTCTGACGCAAAAATCGTCTTGCGCATGGGAGAACTTGCATTCAGGGCCTCGCAGACATCCGAGATGATTGTAATGCCTGCATGGTATCCCATTTCCAGTCATCTGTGCGTCTTCTGAGTCAGACCAATCTTCCGGAGAAAAAGTCGGGACGTCGTGATTTTCGTCTGGGCTGTCATCGAGTTCATCTTCTGAATCGTCATACTCGTTAAGTTGCAATTGTGATCTGAGCTCTTTGATTTCTTTCTTTGCTTCAGGGCAACTAGGATCAATTCTCAACAAGGCTTTCGCATCTGTATACCAAGTCAGCAAAGTTAAAGGCCGGAAACAAAAAACCCAAGTGGCAGCGGAACTCACCCGCGAGTGCGCTCCGATGGAGTCCACGTGCTTTTCGAGCCTGGAGACGACGATATCGAGCTTTCAAGTGCATTGGTTGAATTTGTAAACCAAGGGTTGCCCATGTCTCAACATCGCGATACCTATAGTAAGTTGCTTACGCACGGTTTCTGTGTAGTTTCTCGTTGGGGCTCACCTTTCCATTTTCATCAAGGCTGCCGCAAAGTTAGAGAGATAATTGACCTCTGTGAAATTTAGAGAGTATGCTTCTAGGTAAATCTTGGCAGCTTCTTCATAATCTCCGCTTTTAAACAGTTCATTTCCCTGCACAGTCTTCATCAGAAAACAAAGGGTCATTCAAATAACAAATCCTAAAAGACGTACATTAGTTTTCAACTCTTCAGCCTTCTCCTTACTCTTTTCATAAGTAGTTATTCTCGCATCCACTCGTGCTTTCATCATGGCTTTGATATCTCCTGGACTTTGTAGATTTGGGACATTTTCTGCGGCCGTTGTCGTTGACATAAAAAAAAGGATTTTACGCGATGTCACGCTCATCACGCACCGCGCTTTATACGCGTCGTTCACTAATGGGGGTCATTGTCAAGATCATCATCGTCTTCAAGCGTCTCTTCATTCCTCGTCGTCATTATCTCCAATATATAGAATCACAAACCAATGGGAAATTCACCCGTACATCGGCTTAGATTGAGTCGCTAAGATTGCACCAGACAAAATCACCAAAAAAAACCGAACTATGGGTGTGGCCAGATTTCGATATATTTCTGTCCTGGACACAGCTGGTAGCTGCTAAGAGTTACGCAAGGGATCATTTTGGGGGGCACCTTACTTGAGTAAAGTCCCCGACGAAGAATCGGAGTTTGAGCTTTGTCCCCTTCAACGCGCTTGAGACCAGCTTCGTTTTGGAGCAGTTTTCCGTGTATCTGATGGCTTGAGGTATATCGTACTGAGATCGAGTCTGTGGATCAAATTCCTTCTGAAAAAAAAAATCCTACGCTCTGCCAAAACCATACAAAGGGAAAATGTCAAAGACGCACGTCAGACAGCAATACTCGAATTTAACGACCCCTTCAAGGAACCGGACTTGCACTACACGATAGGCCGATGGCATTAACTCATCTCAAGTGACAGCCTTATTTCCGATTCGCACACCATATCAGCCAAAACGGTTAATCAGCATATATGCTTTGTGAACGAACAGGCGGGAATTGGTGAAAATATATCGGGACTATCGGACAATTCGGGTATTTTTAACTTATGCTCCACCAAAATAATCTATAAGAGACTGTATGTTCTAGTGCCAAAGTAGGCACCGGATTCGAAAGAATCCATGAGCCCATCTGGTGCCCGTCGGCGGTATGCAGCCACTTAGTATGATTCGCCTCGATCAGTGGACTCTTGAGGTCACGAGGAAGCCCTATAATAAAATTATCTGTCAAGACAGTATTGCGATCAGGAACAGATTGCAGATGTTCACTCGATAATAATGAGATATTTATGTGCGTATAACGAGTAGATCAATATAAATACAATTCGTCACAGAAATCACAAGCCTTCCTATTCAGAGCGAGACAACGTCCAGTACTAAGGGAGACTTCTTCCTCGATGTACTTCAAGTTCAGTTTTTGAACAACCAACCAGCCTTCAATCGACTCTGAAGATTACAAGCCGAAACGTCTAGAAAGAAGTTAATCATGGAAAACATACCGCCCTCAGGCTGTTTATACTAGTTCCGTAACTCATGAAAGAAAGCAAACCATAAACATATATAGCATATGACATTGATAGCAAAGGAGGACAAAATTTACATGACTTTTAACCAACATAAGGTCATGTTATACAGAGGATTTCAAAGCTATGATTTAGAACTATTGAGAGATTTATACGAACGACCCGTCAGCACTGCTCGGGCTAATGGACGCGCCAGTTTGAATGAATTTGTATGTGCCTGTTATCTTCTTTTCACCATTCTCCTCTCTATAGGTTGAGAGGGTGATACTGCTCGTTTCTAGAGTTACGGTGTACTTGACCCCGCTAGCAAATTTCGGAATATCGCCGGGTCTGTAACCACGCCCTCCAGAATCCACTTGACCACCGGTACCCGCGTTGACAGCCTTGGTTGTGTCTAACTTGTGACCCAATTCGACGTCGATGGTACATGTTTCTGCCGGGGGGTTGGAGGCAGCTCTATTCAAGTATCGATTGATTTCAAGTAGTTTTTGATCAGAGAGCCTGTTGATCTCGTCCCTGTGTGCGGGGTCGGAGTACACCGCTAACAGGCTTTCACGAGTTAAAGACATCTGGCACGAAGTGGTAAAAAGCAGTCCTATGTGATTTCATTAACAATGTTAAAATTGACATACCGCTACAGTAAATTCGGCTTGAGTAACAGTTGTGCGAGTGAGTTTAAAGAAAACGTTTGCAAGTTTGCAAGAGATGAAGGTGGCGACTGGACCAAGGAAAGTACGGACACCTTTTATGCATTTCATGGAGTCGATTAAATTCGGATAAAAGTTCACGATATCAACGGATAATCGATAATCACTTGGCTGTCAAGGGACCCCGGGCCAGAGTAATAGAAGCACATTAGGTGTTCACACTGTTAACAAAACTTCCTGTGTGAATTAAAAGCTTTAAGTTATCATCGGTCATCATTCAAATCGTTTGCCAAGTCCCATGACATCTGCGGTTATGCCAACTTTGGCACCACAATTGAATATATAAATGTATTAGCTGAAAATGCGAACCATTGCGCCGGGACGTGCTGGAGAGAATGGATGCGTTCTGAACAATTGTTTTCCCCTCCACGTGCAGAGTTAGTAAGTTTGTATTGGTTGATCAATGGATACCTGTTCCGACCGAATACGAGTTTTTCCCCTAAGACAGTGGGCGTTAACACAATGTCCATATCTTAGGTGTGTGAGCGGGTGAACTCCTCTAAGTTTTATCAACGTGGAAAGTTGTTTGACGCGGAAAGGGAATCACAGCCTTTGTACCGATGAAGGAACAGCACAATGGGATTCCACTGACACTCTTCTGGATACATTCCTTACAGGATAGGCCCAAGCTATCGAGTCATCTCCGCAGACCCCCTATTTCCAAGCCTTTAAGTCAAAGAGGTCAAAGCTAATCAAAGACAGGAACATTGCTTTCAGCGACGATACACTCCATGTAAAGAACTGAACGTCAAGTAATATGTAAACGGTCGGAGAAGTCATTGGGGCATGCATATAGCCTATCTAATCAAGAGCGAGAAAAGTAAAGCAGGAGGGACAGATAAGATCCATATGTTGTTGTACAATTACCAAACTTGCAACAAAAATAGTCCATTCTAAGGATATAGAAACAATATTCCCCCTCGACATCCCGAAATTACCTTCACATGGTATCTTATGTAAATTATGTTCGAAACAAAAATGGTATACAGCAGTCTAGTTTCCGTCATTGTTTCTGTCGAGAAACAAGCCAAATGGGGGCACCAGTGTTAAGCGTCGCTGTCGCAATCAGCCGCTGCACGACACCAAATGACTTGAAGAATCCAGGTATATCATCGCTGAGCATACAGTATTGGCTTCCTTCCGGGTTACAGGCGCCAGTTCGATGGGGACAACACATCTCAGAAACCCGGTGCGCCGGCAGAACCTTCTGTGTGAAATTTTACCTCACCATCAGAGAAGTCGTTTGCCAAGGTCCCATGATATCTGTAATTGTGCCAACTTTGGCACCAGACTTTACTAGTCCTCATTTGAGAATGCGATTTACCACTGCGTTGCCAGTCGTGGCTACAGAGGGCGAACACGTTCTTTCTGAGAAATATTTCTTCTAGCAACTGGCAGGACTATTATTGCGCTTTACTTTCGTTCCGATACTGAAACCAAGTGGAATTGAAAATTGAACTGAGCTTGTAGCCATTTCCTCTCGAGGCAAGTGGAGTAATACCGCTACCTCCATTCTTCAGGAACGTACGTTAACTAAATGTCAACATTGGTGTATGAAAGATCTAACTTCTTATTATACTGTTTCCTTACAGGTATGAAAAGCCCCCTTTGGCAACGTTGATAGTAACTGAGTCCACACTTCTGAACCCAATTCTATCAGCAGGATCGGCCAGGGGGATTAACTTATCAGTTATCACCGATGACAGTGATTTCCAATTTCACGTACCGCATCTGTCAAAAAACAGGTTACAAGAAGATATGTTTGTGGATCATCGATTGTGCGTAGGGTGGGGCGACTAAGAATATGCCGGAACTTGAAACAGTTGTGACGCCCTACTAAGAAGTCTGTTAAAAAATGCACCAAAATTTGCAGACGATATCGACAATTAATGGAGGCAATCAGATATAATCGAAGAATCACCTCTAGTGGTGCTACATTCATGTCAAGGATTATACGTCGAAGGGGTCTTTCGTTATCCGTCTAGCCTTGTATAAAGTTGACAGATCTTCTGATGGTGCCGAACTTGGCAATACATTCTCGAAGATTCTACAAGCCCCGATGCCGTTATTCGACGTTCTAGTCGGATTTCTGGGGTTCGTCTATTACATATGGACTTTCAACGTGATCTTTTCCAAAAACTCGGATACGTCCATTGTGGCGATGAGTCATGACTACATCATCGTGGCTTGACATGGCGTGACTCAAGGAAACTGGGTCTTTCGACTGAAAAAAAAAATGCGAAGTTACATTGTTTTATAGTGTGGATGAAGTAGATAATATCGCACAATTTAATGTTACGATTAGACACCAATTTCGTCCTGAAAAAAATACCAGTGTTCTCCTGAGAGCACAATAACTGAGATTCTTCAAATGGTGCCCACTAATATGGGAGAGCGTAAATAAAAAGAGCGAGCTATTCCCACTGGTGAGTTTGATCGGAATTAACACCGTTTCAATGATAGGACTCACCGGCCGTACTATCACATGGTAAGCTTGGGCATTTCACTGTGCCAACGTTGGCACTCTATCATGATCGGAAGTCTTCTGACACAATTTCCCAACCCTCAACTTATAGCACGAAAAGACTCAGGGAATGTACGAGAATCAGATGTATAAACATGTACTCTTTGTTGAGTTTGCGTCTCTCTTTACTTGACCCGGGTTGGTTATTTACAAGAGCGAAACCGTTATGGTCTATCAAATCCTTGCATTGGCTTAGAAATTGTACGTTAATCAAAGTGACTTTGAGAGTGTAACCTTCCCACATACCATCATACCATCTGTCACAGAGCAGACGATAAAGACGAGATCAAGTAGATCTCCGGCAAAACACTGGTTGAAATTAACATATTTCCGCAGGCCACAGGTGATTTATTCATCGTTTATCAATGGTAGTTCAGTTTGAACCTCCCTGGTATTTGATGTTGATTTGATGACGACCGCGACCAACGCAATTATCTTTAATAGCTTTATCAGGGACAGAAGGAATGACAGACAGCATAAGTATTAGTAATAGACGGAATGAAACGAATCCATGATGCATGACGGTTAAACGTTAAACGTTAAACGCTAACCTACGAACAAGTTCAGAACTCGCTGCTCCTTTGAGCGCCTAAATTGACGCCAATGCCGCCGACTGCTTTCCCTGTGCTTTCCTCAAGCTTTCCTGGCACATTGAAAGACATGTACAGCCAATAATATTACACGATATCGCCCTGCATGATAATCGGCAGGCTTCTGAAAGCACGAGGGTGTCGAGATGGTTGCTGCTGAGGAAGTTGAGAACAACGGGGTTATCAAGGGGGTCTTGGCTATTTAACGCGATTGTACGCCAAAGAGTTCGGAAATGATGCCAAACGCAGACTTTCCCGGGGCTGGGTAGTCGTTGTGCAACTCAAGCAAGCAGTCCATGGCATTCGGTAGTGAAGAGCTCGACGTTTGGCTGCGAAGATGAGAGGCCCATCGGATCGTGTCCTTTGCACCGTTTAGCTTCCTGCCATAGTCCCGAGGCTTTCAGCCGTTCATCAAGACGGGTGTAGGCGAAGGCTCCCAAAGGGATAGTGGACAGGAAGCGTTTTTTCTCTTCCTTCCACAATGCGTATTACTTTTGCACGCCATCGGCACAGTACATAAGGTGGTCGATGTGTCAACATCGTAAAAAGACAGGGACGATAGGGTAATCCATCAAATTCTTGCCCACTCCTTAAAGCTCGACCTTACTTTCGATTCCAAAGCTCTTCATTTCGCTCTTAGAACCAATGCCAGATCTAAGGAGAACTGCCGGAGAACACAAGGCGCCGCAGCCACATACAATGATCTCTCTCTCCACCTGTACAGTAACACGGCTTCTATCGTGAATCACATCAACGCTAGTGGCCTTCCACGGGTGATCGTGATCATCCACCTTCGACAGATTGACTGTGTCGACCGTCGTGTCTGTCTATACCCACAAATTGTCCCCTGACAGAATGGCTACAGCCGTGAGGATTGCTTCCTGTCGTAAATATATCGGGATCATAAGGACGGCCCTGGGATTCCATTGACTTTAGTACCATGTTTATGATCGGAGCAGGATCGTGCGGTTCGGTATGAAGAAATCCAGAGTTTCCACTGCGATTCTTTGAGTCATGCTTAAACCAAATCTTGGGATTAAAATTCTCTGCCTACTAGTAATTCAAAAGAAATTATACAATAAAGGGACGCTGATACTTAATTCTGACCTTATTCATGTAAAACCAGATCTCTGCGCCAGACCACCCCTTGACTCCCCAGTCGTCGAAGTCTTGAGGGATGCCACGCCGATCAGTGATCTGGGCCCGCCGCCGCCGGACGCACAATGTACTACTGATTCCACTAGATCCTCTCAAAAAACGTCCCCGAGTAAGTTTGATGAGACGGTTGAAGGCGTTTGTTTGCGGTACGGTTACGATATTCCAGTCTTCTGATGAATTGGCCCGTTGAGTCCATCTAATCAAAGTCGTATCAAATGTTGCCAGATCAACTTGATAAACACCGTGGCATTGGGATCCACTGCGAGACGGGTTGCGATCATGCATCCGCTTATTCCACCACTGCTACATGTTGAGCATCTTCAGTTTTAAAAGAACATGCAAACCCTTAGATAACATACTCGCAAATGATATAGTCAAACCCCTGAGTAGGAGCTGAATTAAGTTCGACTGGCATGTCCACCGCCATACAAAATGTAGGTAAAGGGAAGAAGACAGTGCCTTGCTCTTGTCACAGCTAGTGGTAGAAAATCGATCTAATCGTCGTTCAGAGTCCAATACCAGAGTTTTTAAAACTAATCGAATGCTTGTGTATCTATTGCCCTGTCAGTCACCACTGGCTGTAAATGCATTCCAGGTAATTGGTGGCCAGTCCGGTGACTTGCCGAGCAGGAATAAGGATTTCCGGGGATTTCCCCCCTCGGCATTCAAGTTCAAAACTTAATCACCGCCGATGTATCAGTTTTCGGTTCAGAAAATACGACAGCTCAAAAGAATCCGCCGGTACATTCAGTCATGTTCCAGGTTGTTTCAAAACGGAAGCCTATCAGTGTGTGCAAATGCATTTCCTCACGGGGTTGCCCAACAGACTTTGGAAAGGCATGGCATATATATGGACACAAGAGCGACGCTTTCCCACGTCCTAGTGTGCTTTCCATAGACAACCAAGGTCGCAAACGAGCATTTCGATTGTATAATGAAACGACCAAACGGGTGTCGTTATGATCGTCGTCATCTTGTGCTTATTCTTCACCATTCAGTGGTCAAACAGAATCCCAAAAAAAAAGCCAAAAGAAAACAAATTGCATATAGAAGAATAATCATGCTTTAACATCTGCCTCGTTTACACTTCCAGCATACTTGCCAGATCCTTTCGAAAAAACATCCTTGAGGGAACGATTTAAAGCCTTTTCGTAATACGTCAAATGCAATAGAAGATACCTTTATCAATCCCCGCGTGACCATAAGCAAAGCAGCTCTGCTCTCGAACAACGGATAGATAACAACCGTAAATGCGGACCCAAACGCCCATATAATTCCAATGGTAACCCAAGCGCTGAACCCTTTGACACCAAATATAGTTTGAGCGAAGAACAGTGGCAGTGGAATAATGATAATGAATACCAATAACTCGAAAAAACAATCATCGGCTACTTTCAAGACTGTGAAAAACGGTGGTTATGCATACCAGAATGACGGAAGACCACGCAGCGAATTTAAAAGCTTTACGCAATGCAGGAGGATCCAGCTCGTCGTCGGACGACATTTTAGAAGAATACTCTTCTTTCGTATCGCCTTTAGAATCCGTTTCATCCATGCGTTCGGCATGAGGCGCATTGATGGCTCGAGTAATGTCGAAGTCGAAATCTTCTGGCCACTTGAGATAAAAATGTTAGGCAAAGCGTTGATTGTGACCAGAATATATATACGTACTAATACCGAACTAACGACAGAGATAATGCCCCCTATGCATATAGAAACGATATTTCCCGTCAGCATCTCAAAGTCACCTACGCGTGAAAAATCTTGAGGTATGTTCGAAAGGAAAATGACATAGTCGAACCATACCTCCGGTTGTCTAATTCCTGTCATTGAAAATTCATCAAAGAGCAGAACAAACACTTACGTTGACATTAATAGCATTATCATTCAACGTCGCTGTCGCAACGAGCCAGGACATAACACCCAAGAAGAACCCAGATATAGCACCGAGCATACAACCCATTTTATTGGCTTTCTTCCAGGTTACGCACAGCGCGATGGGAACTACAGCCGACCCCAAAATAACCCCCATCTATGTATGCATAGATTAGGATGGACTCCAATGATAGGACAACGAGAACATACAAAAGTCTTGGGAATAACGTTAAAGTTTGAAATCGAACTGGCAGTTAAATAAACGACGTACATAAAGCCATCCCAGTGAAACGCCAATGAAAAAGAAAACAAGACCGGCAAGGCCCATGAACATTGCAAATGCCGCGACCTTTACGTTTAAATCTTAAACTATGCGAACATTCACGATGCAATCGCCGAAAACGAACCATTAAATGCGAAACACGCATTATCTGAACCTCAGTAGCTCGTGGATTCCAATATCGCTAAAAGATCAAGTCAGAAAAAGAAGGAAAAACGGTACTATGTACACGGAATCCGTTAACCTTATATATATCAAAAGTCAATACTGAGCTGACAGCAATCAATTCAGCTGCAGTGGCACTGGTGACAGCCAGAAAAAGAACAATTAAAAGAGCTGCTGCTCCTGATTTGCCTAGCAGTGCTGCTGCCGCGGCAGGTGCAGGAAGACCGGCAGATACGTCAGCTGGTGTAAGGACGCGCATTGCTGGATCGCCTGTGAGGGCGACAGCAGACAACCCGAGCGTTGTAGAGAAGATCTAGCAATATTCAAAGAGTCGGATTTTGTGTTTACTAGCTGCTGAGATTCATAACGAAACTCACGAAAGGGATTGCAAACCTAATTAGGCAAGAACATTAATATGTACGTCTCAAAAGAAAAAGAGTAAAGAGAATGCATTACCAGGCCAAACCCCCATACAAGTATGCCTTGACACATGTGGCGGGTTTACTTGCGATAGCCCGTTGCTGTTTTGGGTAGATTTCAAAACAAGCACGTGAAATTTCTATATGGAAAAGCACATACCCAGTACGCTTGGTCGTTGAACTACTCTCGTGAGAAACTAAGCCATGTTACAGTGGATAACAGTCCTTACCACGGTTGCTGTGTAGAAAGTCAACTATCATTCAATTTAGTTAAAGCATGAGCTCACCAAAGTTCCCTATGATCTTTAAACATGTAAGTTCGAATCTCAAATGTTATTCCTCTTTACGTACATTTATGACGCCAAAAATAAGTCCGTTCTTTGACCTAATTGTGAGATAACTTCCTCCCGCATTTCCGGGGACGGGATTAGCCTCAGCAACCTAAATGATAATCGCGCAAGGATTAATGCCAAGTAGAACTTAAAATAGAAAGGAAACCCTTAGACGTGCATTTGCGAGGAGCTCGTGCATCTTCTCGAAACTGCCAATTTTTGGACTGGTGGCATAAACAGTGAACGTAAACTACCTCGCGGTAAATCTTTCATCTCACGACGGAGATTCTGGTAAAATTCCGCAGACTTACGACAAAAATGATGGCAAATAAGACAGTTGTGTGAGTACTTAATAGCGGACCCTCTCAGTATCAAAAAAATGACATCGTACCAACAATACTCACTAGTCACAGAGTAGCGTGGCACGCATCCCACCTGCTACTACATATATAGCCACGCCAATGGGAATGAGGAAACACGCCTATAATCCGGTGAAATTTCAGGTTCCGTAAGGTCTGGGAATGAGCCTAAATTTATACTTACTGCGATAGTACTCATCCCAGTCAGATCAGTGACAGTCGCGGAACCGCCGAGGACAAGCATGGAGCTAACGATGACATTCGTTGCTAAACCGAAGAATAGGAAAACACTGTGAGCGACTGCTCCCCATCTCGTGTATACAATTTCAAGCCACGTATGGGCATAGGGTGCGTTTAGTTTGAGTTTGGCAGCCAGCTGGGCGAATAATAAAACCTGAATGGTCGCTCCTGTAAACGGAAAGAAAAAAAGGGAGCATCGTTGTGATGTATCACAACTTGAATTTTGACCGTATTTACCTCCGGCATACCACCAAGGCCCTGATATGCCATATTTATATGCAACTGCACTCGATTGAAGCTAAGAAATGTGTATTAGGGCTGTGTATTCAAACGAGAAGGAAGATGTGAGGACGAACAAGCGTAGCCGCCCAAGTCCATGCAGAAACGATACCGGACGCAATTAGACCAGGCTTGACGCTTCTAGAAGCACTACTGAATTCTTCGGAATTAGAAGGTGAGAAGGGAGTATATCGGGCTTGAAGCCATGTCAAGCCGAGCATTAATGCACTGAAGAACAGACCGATCCCTTTGAGGTGGGTCGGTTGTGAGCTGCTGAGCCAAAAAAATTGAATAGTACTACACACCAACAACTTGAAAAATAAAACTCAGAAGCTGTTTCCAATGTATATTTTTTTTTAGAAAATCAATGAGACGTACCAACTCCATAGCCTGCGCCTTGAGGAAGAACTACACTAGAAGACATTGCAGCAGCCACCACGTCAATTTAGAAGCATGTTGGGGTTTATATACTCATGCAAGTGCATAGTCGAGATAAGCATTTTATTCCTTATCTTTGACGGATGGGAGAAGAAACGTCATTCGCCGGACTAGACTCGGCGTAGGCGCTTGCTTCGTGGCCATTGTTATCAATTCTGTGTTTCCCGAGGCTATGATAGTTCTTTTCTAAAACAGAAAATTTGAGAATGCTCGAAAGTTAATCCAACGCGATTATCATGATATCATCGATTAAACTATTCAATATCGGCGGTTCGGTGCCTGCCAGTGACTAGTGACTAGTGCTATGTGCTGGTTGCTGGTTGCTGGTTGCTGGTTGCTGGTTGAACTGGACAGTGCCAGATGTTCGTCAACAATCTAGCTATTTTGCCATGAGACAGTTGGACAAACCCTGAAAATCAAAAACTAATGACTGTTACTCACCCAGCCATGACATGCATGACAAGCCGGTCGGACAAGGGCGCTCGCGGTCACGCTGGCCGGTCAGAACCCTACTCCAAGTTAACTCTCCATCCATTCATTCCCTCATCCTATTCAGCAGAAATCTTTTAACTCCAATTATCTCATTCTAATATCTTGTTTTCTCTGCTTTTTATAATGTTATTTTCTACTTTTTTACCTTCCTCAGTGACTTTACTTTTTCTAAGCTCAACAGCCTACGCAGCCGTAACACCACGAGCGACGACATGTAATGGGTTTGCCGAGGTCTGTGAGCAAAGTTAAAAGATCCATCGTAATTGCTCATATCTATCGCAGCTGTGCACCCGTTCGTATGGAAACATCACCATGGTGTCATCGCACGACTCCTATGCCATTGGAACAGATGGTAATCTTTATTATCACACAGCCATATTGAAAAATCTCACCAAGATTCCTAGTTGGTGCTAATCAAGATCAAACGAGTATGCTGTTGCAAAACCTTCTCAGAAGGAAAATGTACTCATGCAACTTGCAGTTACAAGGCAGTTAGACGATGGCGTCCGAATGTTACAAATGCAAGCCTTACAGCAATCGAATGGGATCGAATTATGCCATACGAATTGTGTACAATTACCATCACTATCTACGCTTGTTTTTCTGCTGACACTCTTAAAGGTCATTCATGATGGTGGCTCAGCCGCTTCAACACTCACGGAAATCAAGACATGGCTAGAAGCAAACCCGAATGAAGGTGTGCATAGTTTTAATCCTTGCTTACAACTATTCAATAGTTTTTCTTTGTTGAAAAGTCGTTTCCGTCCTTATCGCCAATGTCGATAATATACCTGCGTTATCTTGGAAGCAGCTGTACGAAAATGTTGGTATCGCCAACATCTCATACTCTCCTCCAACACCCAGTCTAACCATAGGTCAATGGCCGACTCTCGAAGGTCCGTTCTGCTCTGTTAAAGCCTTTTACTCTTGCTGATTCTACCCTTTTGACAGAAATGATAAGCAATGGTACCCGGCTAGTAACATTCCTTGATAATCAGGCTGATTTCACTCAGGCTCCATACATCATCGATGGTGTGTCGCTTTCCATCTTATGCTTAGTCTTATCCTAATACAGCTGATAGAATTCGGAAACGCCTGGGAAACACCCTTCGATGTTACAAGTCCAGCTGATTTCCAGTGCGCTGTGAACAGAACTCACGGAAATCCCGCAACTCAACTCATGATAATCAACCACTTCCTTGATACTGTGGGCTTTTTCTCTGCTGTGTTCTTTGTTACCTTGCCTACGATGAGTTTTCATTCTTCCTAAAGGAGACAAACATTGCCGGCATTTCTTTTCCCATCCCAGACAAACAAGCCCTGAACACCACAAATGGTGTTAGTGGACCCGGCTCTCTGGGTGCCGAAGTTCAGACATGTATTGCGTTACATGGCAGAGCACCAAACTTTATGCTTGTCGACGTATGTTTATTCTAATTTTTATACATGTTAAAAATCGATTTCTCTTTTACAGTTCTATGAATTTGGTGGCGGCTCCGTCTTTGAAGTAGCTGCTGCTGCCAACGGACTGAAGTTTACTCCAACGTCAATCGCTCAACCTGTGGCGACTGGAAGCACTAGTGGAAACAGTAGCAGTAGCAGTGGCGGAGTGTCTTCCACACCTCTCAATGGAGCACCAGATCTGCTTTTCAGTGCACCTCGTTGGGCTACCAAAGCGGCTGTCGCTTGCAGTATTCTGTTCGGCGTGCTAACCGCGCTTTAAAAAGATTTTAAAAAGACTTTTTTCTAGTATATTTATATACCCGCTATCATGATACCGTGTATCTAGCATTCCGATCTTTGCATAAGACAATGGACCGCCCGACATTCTGATTTATATTAGGCTATAAGATAAGCTATACGAGAGATACTATTGGTTGACAGCCTTTCGAGAAGAAAATACCGAAAGAATGAAAAGGTAAGGACAGCAAGAAACTGCGAAATACATCTAATTAGCACCGCCAATAAAGGAGCAACTGTAAAAGTAAGGAAAATAACAGCGAGGTAGTACAATATAACTTGATGGATTGATACACGATGCAATATAGAGCCCAAATGTTCGAAAACGAAAAAGAAAATAAGTCAGAGGTCAAAGGATTATCTTTGAAGGGGGAAAGAAAGAAAGAGGAGCGCTGTCATCTGTTGGTACTCAGACTTGGAGCTATAGTGGGTCCGAGACTGCTTCCAATTGGACTTTCGAGGTATAGTCGGATTAAGACGCTCTCAAGTGCAGCTACGCTTGGGGTGGGATACTCGAAACCGCGTGCGTGTTGTCGTATACTCGCAAACAACACAGCCATTCGATCCCATCGTTCCTGAGATACGTCTGATGACTGAGGAGGTGGTGGTGCTGCCGATGCCGAAGGTAGAGGTGCAACCAGCGAGGAGGGTATGGTATGATTCGGATGTGGAGGTAAATTGGAATGTGGATGATGATGATGATGATGGAGGTGTTGTTGTAATGTGGATGGAGAGAGAGCACGTGGGTCGTGTGGTTGAACTGGAGAAGAGGAGATAATACCGTTTGGGGTTGGAGTCATTGTAGTTGTAGTTGTAGTTGCCCCTGTCGTCGCCAGGTCTGGAGAAGTTGCTTGACCGGAACTGCTTGCTACAGACGTGGAACGTAGTGCGTTTAGTTTGCCTTTCTCTTGAGCTGCTTTGCGTCCTCTTCTTGTAAACATCAAGTTAGCTTCACCGATTTCATGCGAATGTTTATCGTTATCTGCGCGAAGAACAAGGTAAACGCGAAAGGCTAACGGAAGAATGACTCGGACGTACAACATGCTCTAACTTCATCCGTATGAAAGAACGTTTTATAGCTTATGGATGCTGGACATCCTTCACCTTCGATCTAGAGTTTACCCTTTTCTATCAGCCCTTTTTTCTCCCTCTAAGAATAAGTTAAAGTATCACACCTTACGACTAGGCAATTTCCTTTGTCTATCAGGGTACTTTTTAACGTACTTCTTCCTCCCACTTCGTGTATGCCTCGCACAAACCAGCTTTGTATGATCCTTGAAGCGTGGTGGGACAGCTTTGCTACCGTGAGTATCTCCTTTAACGAACTCTACAACTTTATCTTCTTCTTCCTGAGCTCTCCACGCTTGAAACTCCTCCATGTTCGCAAACAAAAGCGTGTAACCGTCATCTAATTCCCCGGTACCATACGCAGGCTTGCTACGGAGGACTGTTGGAGACCTAGTTGAAGAGCCAGGGGTGCTACTGACATCTCGAGTGTTCGAGGTAGATGCTGAGGACGATGAAGGTGTATTCGAGGACGATTGTGCGTTTGCGTTTATTGCATTCAGGGTCTGCTGGGGCTGCTCAGACGGTGGGGCATAGTGGTGCTGATTACTATGCAACTGGTGGTGACTATAATGCTGATTACTCGCTATTGACATACGGTGGTGATCGATGGAATTGTCGATCTGGAAGTTGTTAAACATGGGGAAATCCTTTGCCGGGAGCCTTCTAGGCCGGTGTCTGAGTCAGTGGTAGTGCTTTGTACTGAAGAAGCTTTTGGGAGACAATGTTGTTAGGATAAAGCGAAATTCCGAAGAAATGCGTCCAAGAAGGAGAGGCCGAGAAACTTTACACCACAATTCGCTGGTTTGAAGTCGTCGAGATACTGGAGCACTGCAATGGCGAACAGTCAAGTGTGGTGTGGACGCTCGGAGCGCGTCGAGTCGGAGTCTCCACCGGTGGCTCAGTTCAAACGTTCACTGTTCTGCCATCAAACACAGACTGGTCCATGTCACAAGAAATCCATTTATTTCGTTCAGAACTACGTCTCGGTTTACAAAAACAAAATATTACAAATTCTATGATAATGCTTCCAGTTTGGCGAAATCGGGCGTACCAAATCCAGTTACCTGAATTTGAAAAAATAAAAATAAAAATAAAAATTCATCAATCATCAGCAAACAGGAAAATTTTAAAAATGATCAGCGAGCTAAACTTACGGGATCCCATCCAGCAGTAGCCTGAATCAATGTTAGCTATTGGATCATTCTGAATAGCAAACCAAGATCATGAGACATACCGAAAATCCGTTGGTGTTGCATCCGGGGTTGTCGCCAGAAGTAATATCAGTGAACAAATCGGAAGTTGAATAAATCAACGGGTTCAAGAACCCGAGCACGCTCTTGCCCGCTTTAAGACGCAAGGCATTGATTTGCGCAATAGTGCTCGAAACGATCGGAGTAGAGCATGAAGTGCCGTCAACAGTTCCTTCTTCACCGCCATCAAAAATAACAACGTTCACTCCTTGTGCTGAAATGTCAGGGAAGCCACGTCCACTCTGTTTTGAAGTTTTCTATTGATCTTTTCCCAGGTCAATTTTACAGATACGTACCGCGTTGAATAAACCCGCATTAGTGTTTCCCAGTTGACTTAAGAAGCCTGCCACGGCCGATTGTTGGAATGAAGGAACAGGGAAGATATTCGAAAAACCTCCTCCAGAAAAGTCGGCAGCTGTTTCCGGAGCAAAGCTCTGGGTTGCACCGACCTACGAAAAGACTGAAATCAGTCTTCAAGGACATTGACGTAGTACCAAAAATGCAATGAGGATCATACCGAGGTTACGAAGGGACAGCCGGAGGGGAAAGTTGGAATGAAAGTTGTGCAAGTTTGAGATTGAGAACCAGAGACACCACCATCACCGGACGAGAACAAGATAGATACACCACGAGCACCAAGTTGCATGTGTGCGTTGCACAATTGGCTAAGACATGATATGAGAAAAAAAAAAGACTTTCATGAAGGTTCGGCCGCTGACTTTGCAATGGAGGCCGGAACATCGGGCTCATCAAACCCATAACTCGTCGACAAAACTTGAGGAGGGGTGGTTTCGGCAATAAGGAAGTTGATAATATCAAGGAAGCCGTCAATGTCATCGTTGTTATTTTCACCGACGGAGATGAAAGTCACTGGAACACCGCCAGCAACGCCAACGGTGTACTGGGTGTCCAGGTTCTGCCAGTATATGCGTCAGCATGGACCCGAGAAGAATCGAAGTTTCTCTCACAGCTTCAATACCAGCGTCCCTACGGCTTTGTGTATTTTCGCCACCATCTAGAGTTTGCACAGAGAATGTGGGTCGGGGAGTCAAATCAGATCTAAATGATTCCAGGAAACTCTATTGAGCAGATTTTTAACACAAAGTCGGAGCCAGTTTATATGACATAGAACTTACCGCTAAATCAGCGTTCTGAGCAAATTGTTCGATGAATCCAGAAACCCCAATCTGACTTGCAGTTTGAGGACCAACTGTGTCCTGGAGTCCGTAAAGTGCTAGGACTGAGATGGCGAAATGAAGAAATTTCAGTAAGGCATAGTGACAAGAAGCTATAGCAATTGAGCATAGCTTACTGCAAGCCGGATCAACCTCGTTGACATTGCAAGAGGAGGGTGCTGCATCAGGAGTAGGAGCAGACGATGTCTTGCTAGATTTAGGGGTGAAGACTAAACCGGGAGTCTTAGACCGGATTGGGAAACTAACTCCACCATCAGCATGGCGAACAAAGAGTATCAAAATAAAGGGACGATGAGTTCTCACGTGGTAGTGGGGTGAATCAAATTGACGTGGGTTTTCAGATTGGCAGGTAGAGAATATGACAGGGTCCGGACGGTTTGCTTTCCGGTGGCCTCATCCGTGAAAACCGAAAACTCAGCGTCCAACAGCTCGTTGGCTTGCGAAACGGTGAGATTAAAGCTAAGCCAGTCTCCAGCTGGAGAAATAGTGGTAGCTTGAAGGTCATTGGCACTCAGCCATTCGTCAACCGCGGACTTCGTATCTGCACTGGGTGCAACAAAAGCTTCTACCTATCCACGACCATTAGTGATGATGAACGGTATATATGATCTAGGGAGATAACCATACTTCTTCCTTCGTGAGATGCTGTCCGTACAACTTGTTTCCTGGCGTGGAGACATCAAACAAAGCAGACTCAAGGCCCAGCAAGTTATTAGACGTCAGCGCCATACGTAAAGTCAAAGAAGTACTGGCGGAAGCAGGGCCGTTCGCCACGAAGCCCTTGGGAACGCTGTCTCTCCGTTCATGGACTACTAAAGATGAATGGGGAGTGGGCTTCGCAAAGGCGGAAAGAATGGAAACAAAGAAGAAGAGAGCCCGAAATGCGACCATGGTCTGCAAAGATGGGACGAAGGTAGGCTAGGGGACCATTTGACCATCTCATGTGGAGCGTATTTATGTGCCAGGGAACCCCGCGGTCTTTTGAATAGCATAAGCATATTCATGCTTCATCCGCAGGTGATTTAGATAAGCGTGCGATACAATGGACTAAGTTCGGCAGTAATTAAACCAAGCATATGAGTTGTATTTTTGACTTTTGCTGCCATGAAAAATCGAGGATGTCGATGCGCTATGAATTCTTTTTAAAAATATGGTCTTGGCAAAAAGCAACTTGGTATAATTTGACGAATGGAGGCTCACCACATAGCCTGTAGTGTGTGTCGCACAAGGATAGTTTAGGGCTACGACTGGAAAAGACCCAGAAGACGCCATTTGAAAGGATGAGAAAGCTCGGCATATTCATTTAATTGGCAGTTGCACAAAAAAATGTGGGTAGTGTGCCCATTGCCTAAGCGGGATGGAAACCACACAGGCTTCCGCGATACTATAATTGGGATTGAGAAGTATACAGTCTATTTTTATAGTAGAAACGTACTAGTATCCATTGGTCAGTTATCCTGTGAAAACGACCTGTACATTATGACTTTAGAGCGATTCTGATGGGAAAATGGAGGTCTCTTGAATAAGGCGAACCGAATTCTTCATGGCAGAGTGTGAACCGAGCTTGAGATGATGACAATCGATGTCGCACAATCCGATCCAAATGCAGAGTGAAATGCGAGATTTTGTTGACACGTTACTGATTTGCTCGTGATAGCATTAATCAAATGTCAAATAGGGTTTGCCTCTACAGAGGGTCTTCTAATGCAAGAAAGGTCAAGTATACTGCTCACGTGTAGTACTCAGCGATATGAGTCCCCGAAAGATCACTGCAGGTACGAACAAGATCACTAGAAGCCGTATTAACTTCGCTTCTGATACAATAATGCAAAGTATGCTCCTCTCGACTCCTGGCTGGCTAGTATTGAGGGCGGATTCCAGTTGATACCAAAGAATATATTGAATATTTGGTGCTCGAGAACTCAAGCCGCAATTTCTTCTCCGCTATCATGACCATGTTCCAAGCGCAGTTTCCATTGCAATGCCAGCTACAATGTCTTCGTATCGGCAGTAAGTAAGTAACCGGACGTTATCGTCGATGTTTCGCGGCTTTTGATCTTCCTAAAACTCCCCTATCTTCAAAATCAACTCTTCTCGTGGAAGGATATTGACCCGGGCGACTTGTTCATGTGGTTTTCACCTTCCATTGGTGACAGATAAAAGATAAAACTGGATGATAAATTGCTGGCCATATGAGTGTTTTACGGCAAGGCAAGATCCGAAAGGCCATGCGGGATGAGAGAATGTGATTGCAAGGTCGTAAATATGAAGGGAATAACAGACTGGACGGAGATTTCCCAAGCCTAACGCGTAACGTTGGCAGGACTCGCAAAAAAGTGTGTAATCCGGGTAACCAACTTGGTCAAGCAAAGCCTGACGCCGGCACATCGCCGATTACGTTAAAAAAATATTACATAACCAACGTATCAATGTCGTCCTCCTTACGCAACTCATTACACCGTCGAAATCACAAGGAACGTAGCCAGCTTGCTCATAGATCAAGGCTAGGAATCCTTGAAAAACACAAGGACTATGTCAAACGTGCCAGGGACTTTCATTCGAAACAGGAACGAATCAAAAGGTTGAAGGAGAAAGCGGCGGAAAGGAACAAAGATGAGTTCTATTTTGGCATGGTGAAAAGCCAAACCACGGTGGGTTGCTCCTATTATCATTCTAGTAACATGGTGCTCATTGCGTTTAGGGAGGTGTGCACACAACGGACAGAGGGAATTCGGCGCTCCCAATAGACTTTGTAAAGATTCTGAAAACTCAAGATCAAAATTATGTTCGTGCCGCTCGCCAAGCAAACCTCAAAGTTGGTGTTTTCTCAAAGTATTAATAATCTAAAATCTTATTCCGAGGGCTTTCACAGAAAATTGATAAGCTAAAAGCTGAATTAACGACAAGGGGAGACCTAATGCATCTCGATGACATTGACGATGACGTTAACGGCCTAAATGAGGAAGAAGACAAGATTCTTCAAGAAGCGGGTATTCTTGCTACTCCGAGTCGGCTAACAAAACATAAGCCAATGCATGTCATTTTTGTTTCCGATAAAACTAAAGGTGTGTCCGTGCTGTGTCTTCCGTCCAATGTTTTATCACTAATTACAACAGCTGCCAAGTACGAAGCTCCAAAGTCAATCGACGCTTCTTTGAAGAAATCGTCCGGCACTGAAGAAGAAGAAGAAGAGAGCATAGATTTGGGATGGAATTGGTCAGATAAAAACTCTACTCGGAAGAATCCGTCTTCTTCTAAAGCTGAGGAGACTGAAGAAGATGAAAATTCATCAGAGATAGGTGAAATAGGAGGAACGAGGGATAATGTGCGGGTAAGCTTCGCATTTAGCCTAATCTAGTTCGATTATTCAGCCTGACGTTGCCTAGAATCAACGGTCTCAACTGCTAAAAGAGCTCGCCGCAAGGTTGAAACGTGAACGGAACTTACATTACGTTGGCCGCGAATTAGAAATGCAAAGATTGTTAATGGGTAAAGGTGCCTCTCGCAAGATTCGCGGCGCAACTTTGGTTGAAGGTGATAATGACAAGGAAGATGAAGATGAGATTGATGCTCGTCGAGGGAAAAGACGCAAGCCAGAAATTGGAATGGAACCCAGAGTATACCGGCCGCGCGTGTATAAATGGAAAGCAGAAAGGAAGAAATAAAAAAATCTTTTGGATTCATAATACTGTTATTGATACAAAACCAGTAGTCCAGCAATTACTTGTAATTCAAAACAACATATACATATACATAATGTAGATACCACCCACACCCCTAAACTGGGTCGGCAAAAGGATCAGAATCATCGATCAAAAGAGGCTGGGGCTGATTTCTAACAACACTGGAGCTCGAATAGTCATCACTGTATCGACCTTGTGGGGACCTTCCTTTCCCTTTATCGGGAGATACCTGTCTAGCTAACCGACGGCCATGCGTTTCTTCGCCAGAGGACTCGTAGCTGCTAAAATCTGATAACGATCCCCTTCTCCCGTAGTTGCCTTCTAAGGAATCGGGGCTAGTGGGTCGAAGAGGTGGTGGTAGACGAGCCGCATCCGAATCGAAGCTCAAGTCTTGCAGGTCGGCATAAACGTTGCTACCCGTGTTCGCAGAGCGAGACTTCTGTCTAGCGACAGCTGCACGTTGCTTCTCTTGAAGCTTGGTAAGCTCAGGTACCGAAGTATTTCCCTCAGCCAATGTTGTCTTCGATAACCGGGCCTCAACACCCGTGTCGGAGACATCAGGTATAAGATACTGTTTTTTTTTCAGGGTAAAATAAATATGCAATAGCGGAAACAAAGGGGTCACCTTATCATATGCATCCAAGGCTTGAATGATTCGCTCATTAGATTCTAGCAGTGTTCCGATGAGTTCTTCATCTTCGACAAGCTAAGTCATGGTCACCACATGACCAACAAAGACTACCCAATAATGTACCAACCTGTATATATCTGACCAATTCTTTCCGGACCTTCTTTGTAGCCGCCAAACATTCTTGAACCCGAGTGTTTACCTCCACTGGCTCTTGTTGGGGATTCGCTAGCTGCAAGGGAAGTCAGGCAACATGAAATTTGACCGATAAGTATGAATATTAATACCACTAGTGCATTAACTAGATTGCTTGAACATTGGCTGGCAGTAGCGATGCAATTTAACACCTGAGGCTTCTCTTGTTCAAGGTTGAAAGCTCGACGCTTTGGCCGTCTGGCTTCTTTCAACTTCCGCTCCCGTTCTTCTTTCTCTTCTTTCTTGGCTCGTTCTTTGGCCGACTTTGCTTCTTCTCGCAAGCGTTTCGCGGTCTCGCGTTCCTCTCTCTCTCGTTCTCGCTCCCTTTCTCGTTCTAATTCACGCTCTTTCTCTCTAGCCGCGATTTCTTCCGAATGAGCGCCACCGTAGTCTCCAGACCTTCGAGTATGTGGTCTACATTGATCATAAAGAGAAGCAACCAGTTTCATCTTGGGATCATCTTGGAATTGGCGTTTCCAAGAGGCGAGGACAATCAATAGCTTCTTCTTGACATCCGGGTGGGTTGTCGGGTCTGCAGCGAGGTGACGAATAACCTCGGTTAAACGATCATTAGCAAAACTTGCTAGAAATAATTCAATAATAACCACTCGATAAATGATTTCGCTAAACATACTTTGGAATTGCGTTCCGCAGTTCTCCACTAGAGCTTTCAGAATCTAAACAGTGTGAGATAGTAACATTCGTGAAATAATGTCTACTTACTACGAGCGCACGTAATTGATGATGAATATCTCCATGCTTGAGTTTCTTTCTGATAGCACGAGAAGCTTCCGCTGGTCTAAGTGATACAAGGATATGGGTGAGATCTAAGCGTCTTTATCGACGACCAAGATAACGTACCCTGATGTTTGGAGATTGATAGAATCGACAATCTCGGGTATTCTGTTATGAACATGAATTTTAGATTTTAACACCGGACATAACATGGCGTGGTTTCGAAACTCACCCGTCATACGCCTCCACCTCATATCTGTTGGACGTCAAGATCTCAATCCAATCTGTAATAGACGACTAGACAACAAGGTTATTTTAGAAAGAGACATCTCAACAACTTATATCGTACGTGGGGTTTTTCTCGGTTTAAAGCACTCATAGCTTGCCTAGCAAGAGCTGTTGCCATGATGGATGGCAGGATAGTTGTTAGGCCTTCAGCGTGAAGTCATAGATCCTTATGTAATCGCGCCCTAATTGCCACAGGAGCGAAGAAAAAATGTCCGAAAACTCGACATGACATTTATAAACAAAGCCATCTAATTCCAACAAATATTTAATGGAGCTCCATTAGGAGGCCCAATCCAAAAAAAAGGCTTTAGGGCACTGGGGAGGTCAAGACCAATAACTTCACCATCTCCTGATAATTTCGCGCCATTCTCTAACAACGCTATAATCAACCGGGGTACTGCTGCAGCTGTTCCATTCAAAGTATGCGCAAACGTCAATGCATGCCTTTCCGTCGGATTATCAGAAGAGAAGACTCTGGAGGCTGAGGGCCGGTATCGAATGTGGAGTCGGCGGGATTGATAATCTGTACAATTTGAGAGAGACGCTGTCTGAGAAATTGTCGTCAGGAGAGAAAGGACAGAGCCTATAAGCATGAGGAATCACCTCTCCCCACCTCCCTCTCCCAGGCATCCAAGCCTCAACGTCATATTTGCGATATGCGCTAGCTCCGAGTTCTTCGGTGGGCATATCTAATACTCTGGGAAAATGAGTGCATGTCAAATCATCCAGAAGGATAACCCACCGAAAAGGAATATTAAGACTGGTCATTATCTCTATTTGAATGTTTCTCATCTCTTCCATTATTTCGCTGCTTCGGGACTCAGAAGCCACAGCAAATAGCTCAACTTTGGTAAACTGATGTACTCGGTATAAACCATGAGTGTCAGCCCCCCGAGCACCAGCTTCTGCACGAAATGCCTTCCCGACAGCAACAACCTTGAGCGGAAGCTGCGATTCCTCAAAGACCTTGTCGGCGAATAGTCCTCCTAACGGTATTTCTGCAGTGCCCGATAAGACTAAATCGGGATGATTTTTAGTGGAGCCTGACACAATATGATACATTTGGTGTACATCATCCTTGTCTCGAGGCTGAAAACCACACCGCGTAGCCATATCTGCTTTCACCACATCCGGGGGTATTATTGGTCTAAATCCGTGCTTCATCGCGATAGTAATGGAGTAATTAATGAGTGCCAGCTCAAGTAAAGCGCTCTCATTGATGAGATAATACCAAGAAGATCCTGTAACGGAAGAGCCAGCATCCAGATCAAGCAAGTTGAACGACTTTGCGATGCGCACATGATCTCGAAAAGGAGAGGCAGGCGAAGGTCTTGGCCCATGAGTAGACAGCGTAACGGCAGCTTCTTCCGATCCAACGGGAGAATCTGGGTGGGTATCATTTGGTAATAAGAGGGCTATTTGTGAAAGTTGTTCTTCCAATTGCATCACCTGATTCTTCAATTTCGACGTCTCCGCTTTTAAGTGCTGCGCGGCTTCGATGGCCTCTTTTTTTGCGACTGCGTCTGTGGCCTTTTTGACTGTATCCGATATCCGATTCCTTGCTGCCAGTTTTTGGTTCAATTGGGTAGAGAGAACCCTAAGTTCGTTATACAAATGGGCAACTTTCTGAACAGTGTCAACTGGAATGACTGATTTTCGATTAAGGACATTTTGCGACTTGTAAGCAACGTTCTCCGAAATTGACTTGTAGTCCAATCGTGGAACTGGTAGATTCGAATGAGAGAGATCAAGAAATGCGCAATGGCGTGTTTGCCGACGAGTACAGAATATACAATCTGTAAAACATAAAATTACATGTTACCAAAAAAATGAGAAATAACTTGCCTCGCAAAGAGCGTGCTGAAAGCCTAAAAGGCGTGGGAGAGACCAACTGCATGGTGTGACGCGTTATTTTACGTGAAGTCACACATATTTGCTTCCCGCCATGACTTCGTCTTCTAAAGGCAAAGCAGTCGAAACTCCTTATGAACTCCCTTGGTGTGTGATTATGAATACTTAAGAGTCTTAATCTCAACTGTATCTCAGGGTTGAGAAGTATCGACCCCTTATTTTGGACGATGTCGTTGGGAACGCCGAAACAATTGACAGGCTGAAAGTTATAGCTCAGGATGGTAATTGTCCCCATATCATCATCTCTGTAAGTGTTTGCAGTAGTACAGGACATAAATCCTCTTTAATTAATTATCAAGGGAATGCCAGGAATCGGCAAAACCACTAGTATCCATTGTCTCGCCCATCAACTATTGGGGGACGCGTATAAAGAAGGGGTTCTAGAATTAAACGCTTCTGACGAAAGGTATGTACCTTTCACAGCGCATGTATTACGTGCATCTAACGCTTGTGGTAGAGGCATAGATGTTGTCCGAAACAAAATCAAGGTTTTTGCCCAGAAGAAGGTGACGCTCCCCCCTGGACGGCACAAAATAATAATTCTTGATGAAGCCGACAGGTAATCAACAATGGCCCGTCGATTACCTTGAACTGGCGTCTAATTTGCAATTTGTCAGTATGACAGCAGGAGCACAACAAGCACTTCGACGGACAATGGAAATCTTTTCTAACACGACACGATTTGCTTTAGCTTGCAATATGTCGAACAAGATAATTGAACCGATACAGAGCCGTTGCGCTATTCTCCGATATGCCAAACTAAAAGATTCAGAAGTCTTGCAGCGGCTCTTGGAAATATGTGCTGCCGAAAAGGTGTGAATACACAAGCTGTCTCTCTTTGTTTTATCATGACCCGGCGCATAGGTGGAATACAACGAGGATGGATTGACAGCCTTAATATTTACTGCCGAAGGAGACATGCGGCAGGCTATCAACAATCTCCAGTCGACATATTCCGGATTCGGTTTTGTCAATAGTGAAAACGTCTTTAAAGTCTGCGATCAACCACACCCTTTAGTCGCCCAAACCATATTTCGAGCATGTCAGAAGGGCGATATCGATGCAGCTATGGAAAAACTTGATGATCTCTGGTCTCAAGGCTATAGTGCGATAGACATAGTGGTGACCATGTTCCGAGTCGTCAAAACATTCGACGAGTAAGCTGATCGCTCTTGCTGATTTCTCATTGGTTTCTCACAAAGACTCCCTCAAAGACTGCCGGAATACACGAAACTGGAGTTTATCAAGGTACGTTGACTCGGTAGGACCCCGACTACGTTGGTCTTGGCTAACACCCTCCCAGGAGATCGGATGGACACACATGCGAATACTAGAGGGTGTAGGTACATTAGTTCAGCTCGGCGGTTTGATTGCTCGGCTTTGTAGATTGGTACGCTCTAATGTATCAGTTCGAATGTCTCTCGTTAATCTTCATTGTAGAACATGAAACCACAATTGTTCCAGCTGTAGTCGTAATATACATTGATAATAAAGGCTATATAAATGAAGACCCAAAGGAATGGGAAACAGGGTATCTTTCAAAAGGCAGCGGGTTATGATCGTGTTCAGTCCGCAGTGTCCTCGCTTTCTGCATTAACACGCAAAACCTTCACCCACTCGCGATAATTGAAATTTCCTTCACGATCCGTGAAGGATCCTTTGAATAAGAGATCGATCTATTTTTCGGATGAGCTTTGGAATACAGTACCATCAAGGGGTTATGTCAACATACCTCAGCTTGATCCATTCGTTCTCCAACTTCGCTTAGCCATCGCCGGACATCGTCACATTTGACAAAACCCGAGTCGTTTTCATCGAAACACTCAAAAGCTTCGATAAGCTCAGCTTCGGTATCGAATTCGAAAAGGTGTTCTCCCATCATGGTCAAGAACATGGTAAAATTTACACCTCGGACAGGGTAATCATCTAAGTCATTTGTAGTTCCTCGTTTATGCGATCCTGGGCGATCATTTAATAGTTCTTCAAATAACTTTTTGGATGGCTGCAGGCCTGAAATCCCAGTGCGGAATGATTCTCAGCTTGTAACAAGGTTCATATACGAACGAACCTAAACTAGCAAATATTCCCTTCAGATCTTGCTCACTAACTATCCCATCTCCGTCTTGGTCTATTAACGAGAAAGCTTCTTTGAATTGCTGAATTTGTGGTGTTTGGAAAAGTGCAAATACGCCGGATGGTTCACGTCGCGCTCGCGACCTTTGCTTTAGTTTCGACGGAGTAGACGTAGGTGTAAGATGATCAGGATAATTGGGCATCGTAATAAATACGTGACAATGAAAAGTAAATCAAATTGATATGAAAAACCCTATGAGTGAGGCGTTGGAACCAAAGGTCAAAGAATCAAAGTTACTAGGGAGAATTAAATCACGTGAGCTGTGATGTTGTCACATGTCACGTTATCGATTTATCTCTCGGTTATCTTTTCAGTCAAGAAAGAAGCCATTGCTTAAGAAAAGCAGCTCTGGCCGCCTGCCAATAGTCTATAACCGCCTTTTGCTTGAAGACTGGAAGTAATATTGAGAAACATGTTGTTTCGTTTTGACAAAGTAAGACATACCATGACCTTCCTTTTCTGCGATAACAAGTCCGGAATACACGCCGTTCTTCTTTACCATCTCCCACATATGTATTGCCTCTTCGACCGGCACGCGTGTGTCATTTTCTCCATGACCCGTCAACAGAGGAATTGATATCTCGTCTGCATGATTAAGTGGGGATATCTTTTTCAAAAACTCGGCAATGACAGGATCAGTTTCATCTCCATATTCTTTTCGACGATTAGCTTGACGGAACTTGGCCGTATTCTTGAGAAATGCATTCCAATCTCCAATCGGGCACGTGGCAACGCCGCATCGTAATTGGGGGGAGAAGTGGACGAGACATGCCTATGAAAAAAAGAAATAAGTAAAGCTACGTATTTTAGCAGCATCAATTTAATCCAGTACATAAACCATATAACCACCATCTGTAGAATAAATATTGTCGTAATTTATTCCAAGACAATGATTGGTCGAGCTTACAGGAACCACCCATAACAGCAATCCTATCAATCAATATTTCATTCGCCATGTTCTTCTTGATATAGTCTAAGAGGGATCCAATATCTCTAGCAACAGAATTTCTTCAATATCGGCAAGAAATTATTGACAGGAATGAGCCCTACTTCACTGAATCTTCTCTCTTCTCCACGTCATCGAGGGCCATATATCGTTTACCATATCCTGAACTACCTCGAACATTAGGGTACATTATGGCGCAGTTCAGTTCGTTCAAAAGGTATCCATCAATGGGCCTGGCAAACAGAATGGATGATGCTTCATGTGACTGAAACAAGTAGGGGCTTACGTTCTACTCAAAGCCGTGGATTGAGCAGCAGGTCCACCATGGATAATGATCACCAGGGGGACGGCCCTTCGACGTCCTTCTGGATGATAATATATGACAGGTACTTCCAAATCATCAAAACTCTTGTAGCGAAGCAGTTGTGGAGATAGCGTTCGATATTCAGGAACTGGTGCCTGCGCTTGAGGATATGGTGTAAGGATGACTTCTGCAATTAATTTCCCGCTCTGAGATTGAGGGGTTTTCAAGGCCTCTCTGACATCAAAGAAATATATGCTGCTCGCTGTTTTCGAGTTGGCTGCTGCGAATACGACATTCCAAGGTTCCCCATTTTTGGAGTTCGTTCTAAGCGACGTGACGGAGCAAACTTCTTGATCGAATTTGAGCTCAATAACTTTACCCTTGTGCTCCGTTACGAGCGGATAGACAAACATTGCGTCCCAGCCGTCCAAATTTCCAGTAAAATAAACGTAAGCATCAGTAACCAAAAGAAATTCTGTATCCCAAGGAATGGGATGTAGTGGGTTGAAACCCGGATCGGGGGTGGTGATGTGAGTCACAACGCGGGAGTTAACATCATAAATCACAAAGGAATCGAAATCCCCATACGCATTTGTTACCAGATAGAGAACCTCTGGCTGGTTAGGATTCCTAGAAAACACGGCGTACGAAACTGCGATCTCCTCTTTAGGACTAGTTGCACCGGGGAGGTCTATGTACGTGGGAGGAGATGTCGTGTCAGTGATATTTACGATGTAAAGGGGCCGATATGATGCGCTTTTGCTTTGGGTCAAGGCAACAAGCTGATCATCGACGGACACGGACATGATAGCCCACCAGATCGGTTCAAGTTCGCTGTTGTTTTCCTTGTCGATAACGGGGGTAATAAGTCGACCACCTGAAACGCCAATAGAATCGGAATCAACAAGTCTGGTAACATATATCAAAGTGTCGACTCCATTCTCTTTTGTGGAGGAGTAGACGAGAAGCCTTATTTGAGAAAAGGTGATATAAATAAAGAATAGCCACAAAATGACGTCGGCTTACTTGTTGGAACAAGAAACAATCAACTGAGAATATCTGAAGGAATCGTTTGTGAGTCGCTCAATGCGGCACGCGCCAGGGGTATTGTCCAATTCATTTTCCAGAGTTGGAATTGGTGTTTGGCCTTGGCAGTTTTCCCAAAGACGCCTTGACATTGACGTAAAGTTAAAGATCTTAATTAGCGCTTTCATTGTAAAGATGATCACCATAATTGCCACACTTCAGATCCATCGAGATCCATTGCAAAAATGGCGCCTCCTGGTCGCAAAACGCCATGCCAGTCGTCTGCTACGATTGGAGTGAAGCACGTTATAGACCTTCCTGTCCCCAGGTTAAAATGCGTAATTCGCTCCAATTCGGTATCGTCGTGACGGTGACCAGGGTAAGGCATTCTAAACAACTGCATCACCTGTTCATTTAAGGGTCGATGAGCGATGTAAACTCTGGCTGGACCGGCATCCCCTCCTTGTAATTCCTCGAAGCCACGGACATAATATCCTTGTATAAAATAAAATCAGTTGAAAATGGCATAAATCGCTCGTGTTTACTTACCTCTTGCAGCATCTTGGTACTTCTCGAGACCTTCGCTGATGTAGGAAGGAACAGGTGATACGTCCAATGTTTTTATTTTTGCCGCCGGCTGCACATACGGAAGGTCTGGTAGAGTCTTATCGGACATGTTCAAAAAGTGTTCAAGGATATGAACAAACGGCGAATATAATAATATTCACATGTTATTCAAGAAGGCGAATTACTGAGTACTGAGACTCAGCTGATCTCGGCTGACATATTCTATTTTTAGACTAATGTTATCAGGCTGCTATTGTTACAAAAACAGGCATCTATTCGAGGACATAAACATAATAAACTCTCTGAAATTATTGTTTGCCTTCATTCATCTGATCTGGACCATCTGAATGGTCGATAACCTCGGCCTTCTGGGAGCTCCGGGCGCAATTTCTCCAATGCCCACCACTGCTGCACCGCTTTGGCGACCATTACATGCAGCGATACATTGTCCCGCAGTGTCTGAACATAGTCATGGACCGATTCAAAGCTGCATCCATAGAGATCCATGACGGTTCCGATTGCTATGCTCGCACCCCAGTTGTCCCCTCGCTCGCAGTGGATCAACACCTTGTGGTTCAAATTCAACGCCAGCACTTTCCGAAGGAAAGATACACCGTTATCAATAATCCCCACAAGGGGTACGTCGTAGAGAACCTCTACAGGGGGGACTCGGAGAACAGCGTGTTCAATACATGGCAGTCTACTAGGACACGCTTTGTCATGATAGCCATCCTGACCGATACACAGGACGTGGGTGATACCTAACCCAACCAATTCCCCTTTGTCTGTACCGCTGTATTCGTCTGCAAGATACACTCTCCGAGGTATAATCTCTATGTTTTGTGGGGGGAAGGGCCGTCCGTCTGGGGTAATGGATGTGCTGGACACATACTGTTGCAGACGTGTTTCACTGAGGTTAGGCGGTATTTCCACTTGCGACAATATTTTTTCAGCATTTGGATAAAGCGGCAGATAGAATTTTATTTGGGACCTCCAAACTCGCGCAGGATCGTAGGTTTTTTCCTTTTTGTATTTCGTCGCGGGAATTTGAAGCCTTGGGATGGTTGGAGTGAGATCGTCAACCATAACTTCGTCTGGTGTGTCGACGTCGAGAGAGTACGTAGAAGACATGGCGGATTCGTCGTTGCAGCTCCCTCTCGAGGGGCACTTGAGCTCTATTAATACTCAAGTGGCGGAACAATAAGCCACGAAAGTGTTGGACGGCCTAAGTTTACAGTCTCTTTGTGGACACAGTTCTTCTCGGACACAATTGCAATAACAATTATTATCGCAGCGTGTCCACGAATATAGACAACTATATACTCATAAAGTAGCGCAATTTGGTCTAGAAGAGCTGTTCGCCGACTTGCTATAGAAGGATAGATTGCTTACGATATTTGAACCCCGTAAGTAAATTCGGGAGCCCGTGCCATCCTTTTTCGGTTCGAATGTGCATGTCAGTAGGCGCGTCCGACTTGAAATGCACGATGTCAATAACCGCATTTCATCGGATGTCAAGTCACATGTCAAGTGATACGAATATGTATAAATTACACCACCAATAGGCAAAACCAAACACAGCTGTAGCGTAAAAACAAGACCTTGCAGAAAATGAAAGACAGCGATGCATCTATGGCTTCTTTCCCCCAAATTTCAACTTGATTTTTGGCGCACTCACAGCCACGCCAGGGCTTTGAGCCGGCTGTGCAGGATGAGATTCGGCATCGAAGCCATCAAAAGCTGTCGCTGAAACGGGGGGACTTGTCGCTAGCGGAGAGGGTACAGCTGCGGGGAATCCGTAAGCACTCGTCGATGGACGATATCCTGCTGGGAATAAGGAGTCCCCCCCAGTTAAGTATGGCGTATGGGCCGGGGGTGAAGTAGCACCACCAGGAGCACTGACACCGATACCACCAACAGGCTGAGGTGTATTAAATTCAGCCCATTTGGGACAATTGCGATTCGTTTCTGAAAAAAATTAAAATTAAAAATAAGACTATTTCAAAAAGAGCATTCTTGTAAGCAACACACTCATATGGCCCATTTGTCCACAATGCCCACATCGACGCTGTAAAACATGTTATACACCAACAATTAAACAAAAAAAAACAAACAAAAACAAACCGTTGTCTCCGACTTAATCATACGTTTAATTTGTAGTTGAACACCGCCCTCTTTAACCGCTTTGGCATTCTTTCTGTTGACACGGCGCTCTTGGTTCTTCTTCAATTTCAAGATACGTTCTTCTAATCTAAATCAAAATTGTTGGTTCCTAGGGACAAGCCATCACTAGCCAAGAAAAAAAAAGAACATACTTCTTCCTCGCTCGGGCGTCCCTGTCTTGGTCTCCAGTGGGTGCCAGGGCATCCTCAGCGACTAATTCCTCTTCAATTTGCTGTCGTTTGCGCACGTAGGCAGTGATGACAGCCGAGTCTCGCACAATTTCTGTCTTCCATACGCCATCGACCTGAAAAATTTAGTTATAAAAAATCCATCAATAAAATGTCCCCTCCCCCCCCCCCAAAAAAAAAAGAAATGCGTACCAATCGTCTAATCCTTAAGACTTTGTGAGCATTTTCAGGGCCAATGCTCATATCACGTTCCATCGAAGATCCGCGACTGAATGCTGGAGAAGAAGCAGCCCCGACGTCTAAATCGGGTAAAGGTGTTGCAGCAGCAGGGGTAACGGCTGGAGTGGCCGCCTCCTCCTGGCCCTCGCCTAACATCCTCTGTCTCTTTGTAGGCCGTTGCTTTTCGTCCTCGTCATCAGTCAATTCAGGTTCCGTACGACGCACGAGAGAATTCCATTGATTACTCCATATACGGACGATTTCCTGATTGTATTTCGTTTGTTGCTCTTGAACGTTATACCGGTGTTGTGACTTGGGTCGATTTTCCGCCTCGGCTGAGTAGTACAGTTTTTTGTAAATGAGATATACCATGAACGTATACCCATATACGAACCTAATTTAGCTTCGTAGTCTTCGTCTGCACCAACAAATATATCTTTCATCGATATTCGGATGCAACTAAAAGCTTCCCCACGTCCCGTGGGGTCACCTTCTCCATGTAGTTGAAGCATTGCTTTGCCCTGCGTCGCAAGTAAAAAGTTCTTCGTTGTAATCCATGGTGCCAATCGCTGCTCTATTGTTAGCTTGGATTCATCGGCTTCATCACCGGCTTCCGCGCCTGTGTAACCAGCGTCCAGCAAATGACGTTGACCAACTTGCATACTTTCTGTCAACACCACAGCTTCAGGTTCAACCATTTTCAACATTTCAGCGTCACTAGGGATATTCCAACCCTGCTTCAATCGCCAGAACCCTTGATGAGGTCCCCGTCGATGGTATTCCATGAATTCCTTTGTGAAAGTATAAATTGAACGAAACATATCTAATTAAACAAACGAAACTACCTTTAGCCTCTGGCGCATTTGTAACTCGTTTTGGTCAGGAAAATATTTCATTAATCTGGAGATTTTAAGCCGTTCGCCTTGGCTCTTCCGGAGCAACTTGAAAGCAATTATCTGTAGCCGATGTTTCAAAGTCGTCGTTACTTTTCGCGAGTGCGGTCCTGGGACTTCATGCACGGGATACGTTTGACCTGTCACGAAAAGATACTTGATATCTCGCAGGTAATATTTGGTATCATTCTTGACTGTAGATCTGTAAAAGCAAAGCCAGCTGTCAACTTGTTGGAGGTTTCCAGGAGCGAGAAAGCCTAACCTGACCACCAAAAAATCTGTAGAATACGCCTTTTGTCGGAATATAGGAGCACGTATAAGGTTATTATACAGCGCGTGAACAACTTCTCCTTTATGAACAAAGCCGAACTTCTGAAACGGGGATTGATCGTCTGGTTCGATAAGGAACGGCTCTCCGACATCGTGCTGTTGGAATAGTTGGTCAAAACACATGTTATCAACCCTATTTAATCACAAACCCGAGGGATATGTTCATCGTTGGCGTCTCTTTTCCGGTAATAGTTGACGATGATACTTCCCATACCGAAACTGGACATAATTGGCGGATGCTCTTCCTTTGTACACGATGAAAACGATAGAAGTGCAGAATAAGAAGCTAGGACCCACCGAAAATTCAAACAATATAAACGAACTTGAGTCCTTCAGTGATAAATCGGAAGTCCTCTTCAAAGCCTCTCCAACGTCACCACCACGACCGATAGTTCTGCCTTGTTTGTCCTTCTTTTTCTTCGCGGTCCGGACTTTGCTAAAGTGCAATTCGATATTACTCGGAAACTGAAGAGCAGGGCGATGGAATGACCGCGCTTCTTGTTTAGACAAACGGGTTTTGTACTGGGTGCCATGAACAAGGCTACGTAAAAACAATTTTAAAAAATACATACGAAGGGCAATTGGAGTTTCTGAGCCGCGTAGGCATGTTGAATACGCAAGTCTTGGAAGGTTTGTCGAACGCGTTGACGGGCGATCTCCTTTGAAACCTCATACTGCTGGTCATTGGAGAGATTGAACTTGTCTTTGGGTGTGTTATCGGTTCTGAGCCGCTTTTTGGTTTTCAGGGGGTCTAAAAAGACAATATTAGGACTGCAGAGGGAACGTGAACCACATACCGTATGTCTGTGCAGTCCCCGTCTCAACCGGCTCCGGTGGTTCCTCGACCACCTCCAGCTGGGTAAAATCCCTGAATGGCGTCTTTGAATCCCATATTATACTTTGCGTCCAGACTCCAGACTCTAGAACCTCGTTGGCCGGGGTCATGATTTCTTCTGCTTTCTTATTCGAAACCGAAGATGACTCGGCCTGGGAATCTGTGGTAGCGTTCTGGGCATCCGCGTTATTAGCAGGAGGTTTTGAGGGTTCAAATTCGTTATTATTGAGTATTAATGGCATTTCGTCGTCTTCAGCTTTGGGCCCATATAGAATCTGGGATTCCCAATCTGAAAGAAGAACCAGGTCGAACGACCTCTCAGACAGAGGCAGGTTGACAGGTGCTTTGCCAAGGGATGTTCTCTCCAGTAGCGCTTTACGAAGATCATCTTCGACAGTGCTCGATGTTACAACCTTTTCTACACGTCTTGTTTCGACTTCGCGCTCGGTATCGCCAACGACTATCTTGAGGAAGTCTTTCGGGACGCGCTGTACTCGTGAAGGAATAATTTCGACTAGAAAGCGGTCACGCTATTGGAAGTCCAGTAGCTGACAGAACGACAAACCGTTGAAAGGCTTCCTAGTTATGCGCGATTTCTTGACAGCGAAACCCTTGAAGAGCTCCGTGAAGTCTAGTACCTTATCCGTCGCAAAAGTAGGAAAGCGTTCGTAGACTGTTTTAGGACGTTCTACTAGCTTATTCACTGTCCTTGTTTTTACTTTTTTCTGGTGAACCGCTTCTTCATCTCGCTCCTTTTCCTGGTCCTGTCCCACTGCAGGTTCTTCATCCACAACATCTTTCTCTCTTCTGACTTCAGCATCTACTTCGTCTTCCCAATCTTCCCCTTGACCACTGTATATGTTGTTTTCCCAGGTTGAAAGGCCGGGTAATCCAAGTTGAGCTAGACTTCCTGCACCTGGAAGGTTTAGACCCCGAAGCACATGGTCAAGACCAAACCCAGTCAGCGATGATAGAGCTTGTGATTCATCCTGGGCGACCTTTAAGTAATTTGAACAATGTCTTACAGTAGTAACTTACAGCTTGCGACATGTAAAGATAGACAGCGAACGCTGTGGCTGACAATGACAACGGGTGGCATAAACGGATGGTGATGTATTCCGGTCACGAATGTCACGTGGTTGTCACGCCATTACAGTCACTGCGACACCAGGGCCGCAACATAGAACAAGTCCTATCGATACCACAGCCAGAATGTATTGGAACCTGAACCATGTTATGAAATTGGCTTTCCGTCCCTTGTTGCGCTGGCAAGGTTAATCATGCAATTTTATCGTTTCCAAAACTTTTCCATAAGTTAACAACGGCTAGAGTAATATAGCTTATATTACGAGCAGCAGAATATAGCTAAAGAGTTCAAGGCGAAGCCTTGAACCTTTAGGCGAGTGTGTGACTAAGCTAAAACTAACTACACAAGCGCTCACACTTAGTGGCGCTGTCTATCTTCAACATAAGTAGGATGTGCCGGGTTTACCATTGAACTCAAAAGTCATCAGAAATGAAAGAAAATTAGAAGCTAAGTTTAAGATACACACTCGTTATGATTAGCTCTCTAGGACACACTCCGAATACTGGAATTAGTTCATCTCCGGAGTCTCACAGATCTATCGTCAGATAGATATGCGTTAGTATAGCATGTTGCCAACTTGGAGTCGAAGTCTTACCATAATAAATCTTTTTTTTTTTGATAAATTTCAGTCCATCCATCGCCATACCATTGGCGTTGAACTTGAAACCATTAAAGATTATCTGCGGTCAGGTCAGCCACATCCCGGGAATATGGAGGCAACCAAACCCTCGGAACCGCTGTTTGGAATTGATCGAATTTCAGAGTAAAATTACAAAGCCTTTCAAAATTTTGTAGTAATGCAATGCTACTGAAATAGAAATAGAATTATTGCGCGTTAAGTGATGGTCAGGAAAGCAATCAACTAACTAACAAGCAAGAAAAAGAGAGAGAGAGAAAATTGTAACGAGACAGCACTTCTAAAGACAGATGTGATAGATATTCAAAAAACAACTCAGGGATTATAATCGCTTCCATTACTTCGCAGTCCTAAGTCATGCGAATTTCCTCTCATTTCATTTCAACATCAGCAGGCGTTTCGGGCCGCGTTCCAAACACAGACATAGCTCTCAACGGCGGTGATCGCGAAGAGGAGGAAGCAGCAGCAGCAGATGGTTTGAAACGCCCCTGGTACTGCTTGTTAATGTAATCCAACAAATCGCGTACAACTTTCATGTGCGCCTGTCGTTGAGAGGAGCTGGAGTCTCGGCGTGAATACTCTTTAACAGGGGGGGATCGGGTAAGTGTAGGGGTCGAAGAACGGCTCGAGCCTTCATCACTAGAGCTTACACTTACGCTCCTGCTCCTGCCTCTCGACCTGGTACTGATAGACGCGGTATCAGTGCTCTGGTCATCCATTTCGTCATCAACGTCCATGGCGTCGCTTTCCACGCGTTTCTCCCTAGTAGTAGTGGACAGCGGTATGAGGCGAGACGATTCCGACAATAAAGAGGGTATTGGGGGGAGCTTCAAAGGACCCGCCGGGGACAATGAGGAAGAAGAGGACGTTCGAGAAAATTGATAACGTGTGGGGGACGTCAGTGACAGAGGAGGAGGTAAAGTAGGGTATTTGACAGCTGAGCCCGAAGACAGAGGTATTGAAGGCAGCGGGGGTAAAACACGTTGACCAGTAGTGGTCGTGCTTAACCGGGAGTCGGCAGTTGGGATAGAGTCTTCCTTTTGAGACTCGCTTTGGGGGTTTGAGGGTAAATCCAATTTGGGCAGCCTAAGGGATGGATCGGCGGGATCAATAAACAAATTACTCAATGGATTATCATCTTGACCCTTCGAAGAGTCAGTTTTCAGTTTGTTCGATACACCCTTTGGCCGCTGTGGAGCGTCCTGCAGTTGGGCGACCTGGTATTTGGCATAGCCGGTATACGTATCGTTCATTCGAACCTGAGGAGGTGCTATTCTATGGTGGTTTTGGACCCGGCTCGCTGTATTAAAAAATGCAGGATGGGGGACTTGACTGCCAATACCAATTCCAGGTATGCCGCCGGGTAGTGACAATCCAACGTCGGTGGTAGACACACTGGAGACACTACTCGAACCGGGACTTGAACCTCCTGGATCGTTTCTGTATAGGTCACCCTCATCTGACGGGGTATGACGGCTGGAAATAGGCGTCGGTGGTCGCCTGCGCCTCTCGCTGTTCGAGAATGGAGCTTCGCTATATTGGTGGCGCGGATATGATGGATAAAGACCAGCAGGATGAAAGTTGGCAGGGGATTCGCCGTAGTCTTCAGAGAAGAAATATCCACTATTCCCGCTGCCTCCGCCATTATTTGCACGTTTATCGTCAGAAGTAGACTTGGCTGTATATGTAGTATCCAGTCCAATTGCGCCATCAAATCCTGAATTGACTAGAATCCGGGGATCAAATGGAGCACCAGAGTTATTATGCGAGGGTGAAAACTCTTGTTTCACCGCATGAAGATCAGGGGGCGAAGGGGTTCCTAAGATGACTTCCTTCCCAAGGGTAACGAGGAACTGGTTAATGGCGGCTAACTCTTCAGGAGTGCGAATATCAAGACTTATTTGTTGCGGGTTAAATGACGTGGGAATTGAATGAGTAGACGGGTATCCTAGAGAATTACTTTGGTTGTGTTGTACATGATAAAGGGGGGTTTGGGGAGAATCCGTCACTGGACCATAGACATGGGACGCCATATTACGCGAGTGGGGATTGGCTGCAGAAACCGAAGAATGAGAGGAATGAGGGGGTGGATTAGAACCAGTTCCAGTAAAAGAAGACGGTTGTGTGGCGTAGGCAATGGCATCAAGACGAGAAGCCATTTCTGATAGCGGAGAGTATTGTTAAAATATAACTGGAAGATCATGATGTTATTGGATGGCTTACCGGCGTCATACCTGGCTTCGAATTTTCTTTTCTTCCAATCCAAAAGAAAATTACCGACAGCGGCGTCGTAGTCGTGAGAACGCTTGAGATTGTTCGCATTGGGGGTAGGATGGGGTTGCCAATAGTGAGGATGCTGATGCTGGGGATAGTCTGGAGACTGGAGGAAGATATCGGGATGGGACATCTCGGGACTAGGGGTCGGGATTCCGTATGGCTGCTGTGATTGCTGCGGAGGTGGACGGAGATGAAGTTGGGTCGATGGATAGCTAGCAGCACGTCCGCTTGGAACGGTGATGGCTTTAGAGTGTTTGTGTTGAGCATGATGTTCTTCAGTATGAATCTTTTCATGTTTCTTGAGATCTTGAGGACGCTTGAACGATTTTGAGCATACTTCACAAGCGTGAGGTTTCAAGGGAGTATGGACTGAATAAAAGAGATAAGCAGAGGCAAAAACGGCGGAATCAATGGAGAATACAGACCTCGAAGGTGAGAAGTGATATGGTCTCTCTTGGCGCAGGTGGTGCCGCAATCCTTCCATTTGCAAGAGAGACAGAGATTGTTGGTGCTTTTCCTGCCGATGTGGTCGTTGCAGAGATGGTTGTAAAGAGATTCTGGGTCTGGGGCGACTTTTGAGCAGCCTTCCCACTCGCACTTGTGGCCGTGATAAGGTGCAGCATCGTCCAGCGAGATTGAGGGCATGTTAGCAGAAAGAAAGAGATAAAGAGACAGAGACAGGGAGGGGGAGCAGATGAGCAAACTTTGTGTGACTGCCAAAAGAACGCCGTCCTTATTTTGCCTATCGACTTGCCAAGTATCACTTGGCGCCAAGAATACCCCGATTACCGGATCATGCCTTGCCAAGGACTATCCTAGGATATACCGCAGTTGACCTGGTATCCCACACCTGTCACTCAGTATCCTGGATGATCGTTCTCCGCCGCCAAGCGAGGCCAAGCGCGACACCGGTTCCGGTGGATTAACTTGGGCAAAAAAAACAGCAGTGCATATTTGAATTCATATAATAAATAGCATTCCAAGGCTTCTTAATAGACCTTTTGCTTCAAATTGTGGAGCACAAATGAAACTTGAGACAGGGCCTGATTTTTGGCTTTTATTTCCAAGCGAAATATCGTCGTTTTAGCTGAGCACGCAATGCAGTTCACTCCACGGAAGTTGTTTCGTGTCGTTGCTATGAGTACATTCGGTTTCACAATGTGTCTAGTCGAAATGAAATGAATGATATAATCGTATAGCGAATATTGCGAAAGTAGGGGCTCCCTGATTTTAGCCTGCTCAAACTCAAACTCTCATCAAGAGGTAAAAAACGGTGGCACCGCCTTAGTAGCCTGTATATGCGGCAGCCTGATCATGTCCATGTTTCCCGACGAGACACGTCAGATCGAAGTCTATTGACTTACATATTAGGTAAAACTTCAAGTTATTTTCGCGGCCCAGTAGTACTACGTTGAAGGTTGTATTACTGTTTTGGAAATGAGCACTAACATCATAATCACGAAGTAATCATACGTTCACTAACATGTTTCGGATAAATTTGGGAAGGGATTGCTGTGCATACGTATATATAATAACACCGTGTCAACGTGCCCTGACAAGGGGAAATCTCATGTCTATCTAAAAAAATCACTGCAATGCTATGATAATAATGATATCGCTTATGGAAGGAACACACCAATATTTTGATAAATGTTTTACTCTTTGAACCATAGTGGCGGCAATTAATTTTATCCATCTACAACAGTATCCTTCAATTCCCATCATACGTATATGTAATATCACTCACATGTGCGTCTGTCGTGCCTTCTTTCCGTTAGTTCTTCGTCATACCGGTAAACAAAATTCTGACAAACATAGAATAAATCCCCGTGCCAAAAAGGTACAACACACACTTGGGTGTTTATCAACTTCAACTCGCTTTTCACCGTCCGGGGCCAGGCTCATTATTTCAATTATACGGGGGATGCCGTGAGTTTATCAACAATTATAAGTTCAGTTTGTTTTTTGTTCCTGGCTGCTTTTTTGCACGAACGTGGAACTGCTCTCCAGGACATCTTAAACGGCGAAGGAATTGGGATCCGAAATGAGTGGCCCATTGGAAGCACAGGTATACAAGACTATTATTACATTTGACAGTGCGGACCGCGGTGAGCCCCAACCAGACTCTTTCCGTAAACCTAGGGCGCTAGATTGACAAACTTAAAGTCTAATTATAAATGAAATTGAAAGCAAGCGTACTTTCAGGTTTGCTACTTTTCCCAGAAAGACTTTGACGGTCTTCAATTGGTTTACTACCTCAGCTTTAGGACCAAAGCCGCCAGATGGGATGGGCACGTGGCACTGCTTTGAAATCCCAAATAAGTGGAACATGCCTGAAATACCTAAATCCTCGTAATCTGACTTGATTTTATCATTTTGATCTGCGTGTTCTTTTGCGTTATTACTGCCACGGTTCCACCGCACTGCCAGCGGTTCAAGCTCAAAATTCGAAAGCTTACGTCAGCGATCGAAAATTTAGCGCACCGCGTTTTTCAAAATCTTTGTTCCTCTTATGTCAAAAAGAGCTGCTGCTGAAGAATCAGCTCCTCCTTCCAAGGCTCAGGCTATAGATATCAACGGGGAAATATCGCAACCCCAAAGATCCCAGATTATAAACGATGATGAAGTAGGAGAATTCGAGGATGCCTGGGAGGATGAAGTTGAAAGCGAAGAAGAGCATCAGCAAGAGTTAGGTGGTGACGAAACGAATGGGGATGGTGAGTCTTTCCGTTGTATTTCAATGTATCGAGTATGATCAATGACTGCGAAAGGCTAGGCATGGATGTAGACGACGAGAATATCAAGGATGATGATGTTGAAGTTCTTGCTGCTGTAGAAGAAGAGGAAGATGAAAACGCCCCACAACCCGCCCCGGTAGTCTATATTCCCGGAAGACACAAGCTCGCCAAAGACGAGATATTAGAAGCAGATCAATCGGTGTATATTGCTCTACATCCGATGTCGGTGAACTGGCCTTGCTTGTCTTTCGACGTTCTCCGCGATAACCTAGGGGACGAACGTTCAAGATTTCCCGTAACTTGCTATGCCGTTGCTGGAACACAAGCAGATGTCGCCAAGAATAATGAAATCTTGGTGATGAAAATGAGCCAATTGCATAAAACTCAACGGGATGGTGGTACGTGATTTCCTTTTCCCCTCTATATTCTGTTTCAGTACATCCTTCTGATATAAAGTCACTTCACTTAGACCAAAGCGAGGACGAAGACGATGAAGACGACGTCGACAATCTAGATGAGGATGCGGTTTTAGAATACCGGTCAATTCCGCATCTAGGAGGGGTAAATCGAATCCGTGCGCAACCATTGCCAGCTGGTCAACCGATTCCACCCGTTACTCAGCCGTATTATGTATCTACATGGTCCGAAACTGGAAAAGTAAATATTTTCGACATACGGCCACTGGTTGAATCGCTGGCTGTACCGGGATTTGTTCCGGATAAATCCCGTACAAGTACGCCGGCTTTTACTATCACCGCCCATGGACGGAGCGAAGGCTTTGCCATGGACTGGGCAGCCTCAGGGACCTCTTCACTCCGCCTTTTAACTGGAGATATCCACTCTAGAATATTTTTGACTACATCCACTGGATCATCATTCAACACTCTAACCCAGCCATTCACATCACATACGTCTTCTGTGGAGGATCTGCAGTGGTCCCCCGCAGACCCTACCGTCTTTGCATCATGCTCTGCAGACCGCAGTATACGTATATGGGATGTACGAGTTAAGGGTCGTAAGAGTGTGTTCGGCTTAGAGGCCGCTCATGACAGCGACGTGAACGTTATAAGTTGGAATAAATTTTCGACTTACCTTTTACTCAGTGGTGGTGATGAGGGTGGAATAAAGGTGTGGGATCTGCGGCATTTCAAAGAGTATATATTATTTATTTATTTTTGCTTGTGAAAATGGTTCAACCGATAATTGACTTTTATTGTTGTAGGCAACGGTCGAAACCCAGCCCTGTTGCCTTGTTCTCCTGGCACGAAGCTCCTGTCACCTCAGTTGAATGGCATCCAACTGAAGATAGTATCTTCGCTGCGTCAGGTGCTGACGATCAGGTCACACTCTGGGACTTAGCGGTTGAGCATGATGATGAAGAATCTGGTATCAACGAGGACACTCAGGACGGAAAAGAGATTCCTCCGCAGCTTTTGTTTGTTCACCAGGGTCAAAAGGACGTTAAAGAACTGCATTGGCATCCTCAAATACCTGGGGCGATGATAACGACAGCTTCGGACGGATTTAACTTTTTGAAAACTATCACCGTGTAATTTAAAATTAGACTCGCCGGAGATGAAAATTCCAGACTTTTTTTTAAGTCATTTGTACCTATCGAATTATAATTCCCTTTATATTCGGCTTGTTAAAAAAAACTCCTTTCTTTGAAAAAAGAAATTTCTCTCATTTTCGAATGTGCAGACCATCTCAACTTAATTACTCGCACTAAATCTTCAAATTCGAACTTCTTGCAGGTTTCCACGCGGTTTCTGATTGTTAGACGCCTGTAAACCCTGCGTCGCGCCTACGCTAACTTCGGACTGTCTTGTGCGCGTCGCTGTCATACGGCGACGACGCCAATATACCATCGATAGTAATTCCTCACCAAAATACCACTTTATATTTCTAAATCGTTAAGTATACTATGCCAATAGGGTATGGCACTAATTCGGGCGCTCTAGCTTCTGTTAGTCTTTTCTATTTCTCTCTCTCTCTCTCTTTAACCAAATATAATTTATTACCCTTCAGTCCTTTGCAAATGCATCTGCTTCATCGTCAAAGGTTACTCTGGAATCACAAGCTGACAAACCAAGTCTACGCAACCCCACTCGAAACAAACTTCTACCATGGTCTCGTCGAGGTCGGAAATCCGCCTCCGCTGAATACGTCAAAGACAGTCCGAGTTCTGACGCGGGATTTCAAGATACCCAAATCTTTGCTGGAAGATCGCTTTCATCGAGCCCTGGTGGCTCAGAAGAGGCCCTCGAAACGCACGTCGAGACTTTAATACCTACTCCTTGGCCTTGCGAAGGTCGACCGGAAAACTGTCCTTCAATAACATCAGTTCCTCCGTATAAGCATAGTACATTTTACCGATTACACGCTCCGACAGGCCCGCCATATTATATCAATCATCACCTTCGGCCTCCAAACCAATCTGCTCATGCTGCTGCACAATCTCCCGTTTCGGCCTTCTCCAGCTCTTTCCCGCCTCTTGCTGCTATTCCTCAAGGATCTCCACCATTACGTACTATTAGACTCGGCCTAGCCGCCCCACCTGATAAACAGTATTCTTCTTTTCAAGTTCACCAATCTTCGTCAGACAGTGTATTACCAACTCCTGATTCTTCTACCAGTATTGGGTTTGCCGGTGCCAGCAGTGTATCATATCAAAATAGAGATGAACTTAACGCCATGTCCAACCTTTTAGCGGCTGCCGATGTTGATCAACTAGACGTTTCTAGTCCCTGGGGCCAAAGATTCCATCATGACTCTCCATACGATTTAGGACAAAGGAAAGGGAAGAAGCCCGTCCGTACAATGGGCGGGTTTGGCTCGGTCTCCGCCACAGATGTACGCATTGCTTTTATTCTTACATGTCTTTGTTACATATGTTCTGTTCACTTCCTATAGCTCCGTGCCCGAGTTCCTTCAAACTCCCGCTTTTCGCGTCCTACAACCCCTTCTCCTCTTTCACAGTCCACACCTGCCGTGAACGTACAATCGGAAAATGAAAACATCCTATCCCCTTTTCGAAAATTGAGCAAGCGGAAGCCGTCTGGCCTGCAAGCTCCGCCAACGACGTCCCCATCGCTAGACAGCGACTCACCCTTCGATTCCCATCGAACCAATCCCTCTCCTGTTAATTACGGCGCTCCCGAATCGGCAGTGTCCATGACCACTACTGCCATTTCTCAAAATGCGCTCTCTCAAGTAACAGACTCTACCGTCCCGGGTCTTTCTCGCAAACTTTCCAAGAGAAGGCCCAGTCAACATCAGTTTCCTTCAACTCCGGGCTATATTTCTTCTCCGGAGAAAAATAAAGGAACCAATGTATTCAGTCGTATGGCTAAACGAATTAGCTTTGGGATGGGCAATTTTATGTCAGGTGGAAAACGCGGCATGGTTTTTGAACGACGCTTGGGGCATAAGGGATCTTTGAGTATGACGGATGTTACCGTGCTATCTAAGGAACGTTATAATCCTCCTCAGGATGATTCCAACCTGGTAATTCGCGACGCACCATCGCAACAGGAGCTCAAAAAGCAAGGGCCTAGAAGAGTTCCGCCGCCTCCATTTGAGGAAGCTGCACCTTCCGTTTCAGCTCCTACTTCACAAATATCCATTGAACCATCGACCACTCAATTCACCCTCGAGACGGCACCTGAATTTTCTCCAGCCCCCCAACTTCCTGAATTCTTACCAGATTCTACTACCTTTAACATCTTATCACAGTTCCAGAAAACCGATATTCGCGATAGCCTTTTAAGCACAGACACAGAACCAGAGTGGTCTTTGGGTAAATTAACAATCGCAAATCCCGATCTTACTGGTAGTTCTGATACCGATACATCTCTTAGAGGAAAACATAAGAAACTGACACCTCTACCTCGCTTTCAAAACCGATTTTCCCTAATGGATCCGGATCCCCGTGCGTCTATACGTGCAGAAGTGGACTCTCGTAGCTCTCTTCATGACTCGGACGTTCGCTTCTCGCGCTCTTTTACTTCGGAAACTGTCACCCCCGTACAAAATCTCCAATCTCTGCAGTCCCCAAGATTGGAACCGCAAGAACGGTCAGTTCCTCCACCACCTCCAAAAGACCGAGAATCTGCGGCTACTAGTGAGACAGTAACAGCTCAAGACCTTCGCGTGTCAATAATGACCGAGGAGTCCTCCGTTACCCCAACCTCTACCAGACTTTCGTCTCGCGTATCATCTCCAGAACTTCCTCCGACTCCGCAAGACGTTTCTACTTCCTCAAATGCACCTTCCGACATGTTTCCTCCCCAACCTCCTTCGAAAACAGTTGAGAAACCCAAGATTGAAGTCTCAATTCAAGGATCTCAAAACGGCCACTCAGACGCCTCAGCGGTGTCGAGTAGTTCGAACAATCATTCCAGTGCTGAGATTATATCGCCTACTAAACCGCGACTCAGTGGACGGCAAGAGCACGTATACATTGTCGATGTTCCTGTCGATGGTCGTTTATTCGTTCGTCCCTCTCCAGATGGTACATCTCTCCCTCCCGTTGAAAAGCCCGAGCTCCCTCCTCTTCCTCCAAAACCCAAAACTCCCGAAAACATGGATAATCCACCACTTGCCACCACCCCTTCTTCCGTGCGCCAGTCGAAGGAACGTAAAGAGAAAGAGACAACCATATTTACCAGTCTCTTTTCCACACCGCGTTCCCGTCGGACGTCTGAAACCAAAGAAGGCAGTCCTCATGACCGTGGTTCTCAAGGTTTATCTTCGAGACCCAGCAGACGGACTAGAAATAGTCCTGACAAGTCTTCTCCAGCTGCCGTTGCACATTCACGTAGTCCCACAAATACTTCAACTGAGTCTCGTTCTCGTGGGGAATGCGTGAAGTCAGAAAGGGACCATTATGCCTCCAGACGTGGCGACCGGCGATCATATCTGGAAAAACGTGGTGATTCTGACGGAGACTCGGGGAACAAGCACCGTGAGTCAAGGTAAGGTCCCGTCTTTATCTTTTATCTTTCACGTAAAGAACATCAGTCTGATAAAAAAAATAAGCAGGTCTTATTCTCAAGATGAAGATCGCGAATTGCGACGAGAGCAAGAAAGGCGTCAAGCGGAACATGAGGAACGTCAAGCCAGAGAAAAGGCGAAAGAACGTGAACGACAACGCTTGAGGGAGGAAGAGGAACGTGCTGCGAGAGGGAGACGTGAAAAAAGAGAGGATGAAGAGCGCCGAGCAAAGAGGGCAAGAGAGCGCGAAGAAGAGGAGAGAAGGGAGAGGAAGGCACGTGAAAAGGAGGAAGAGCAGCGACGGCTCAAAAGAGCTAGGGAAAAAGAGGAAGAAGAAAGAAGGTTGAGGCGAGCCAAGGAAAGAGAGGCAGAGGAGCGAAGGACTAGGGAGGATGAAGAACGACGGCTCAGAAGGGTGAAAGAGGAAGAGGAAGAAGAGAGGCGGTTGCAAAAGGAAACGGAACGGATTGAGGAGGAGAAAAAGGCGAGACGGGAACGAGAGGAGCAAGAGCGTAGGATCCGCAAGGCTAAAGAAGAGGAAGAAAGGGAGAGGGAAAGAAGAGAAAGGCGGAGACTCGAGGAAGAGCGAAGGCTGAAGAAGGAAGAGGAGGAACGAAGGTTGAGAGAGGGGGCGAAGAGAGAGGAGGAGAGAAGAAAGCGAAAAGAGGAGGAGGAGAAAAGAAGGAGAGAGGAAGAGTCGAGGAGGAGAGTCGAGGAGGAGAGAAAAGCGAAACGTGAGGAGGAAGAAAGAAGAAGAAGAAAGGAGGAAGAGGAAAGACGAAGAAGGGAGGAGGAAGGGAGACGAAGAAGGGAGGAAGAAGAGAGACGGAAGAGAGTTGAAGAAGAGAGAAAGGCGAGAAGAGAGGAGGAGGAGAGAAAGTTAAGGGAGCAAGAGGAAAGTAAAAAGAGGGAAGAGGAGAGAAGAGCCAGGAAGCAGCAGAAGGAGATCGAACGACTTGAAGCCAACCGAAGGGCTCAAGAAGAGGCTGAATGGCAAGAGCGAAAGGCAAGAGAGGAACAGCAGCGCAGGGAGAAGGAACGGGAGCTTATCCGGCAACGAGAAATGGAGATAGAACAAAAACATCAAGAAGAATCGAGCTGGGTTCCAGAGACGAGGAGTTTTTATTCTATGCTCAGTGACCGTCCGATAACATCAACTGCCGGTTCGAGCTATTTCTCGAACTACGCGTCGCCATATATGGGAGGACACGACTGGCAGCCAGTGGATAAACCTCGCGCCAAGAAGCGAAGCTATGATGTCCATGATTCCGGAAGGCAAGCTCAAAGTCGCAGAGAACCGGCCAGACTTCCTGATATTAATCGACGTGCTGAACTAGGGATCTATTCTCCAGAGTCCTCCTCTACCTTCTACCGGCGTCCTCGCGCTGTCAGTCTGGAGTCTGCACCTTCCCAACCGCCTACCCCTCCTTACAAAGATAAAGGATCCAGTTTGCGACGTCAACAAACCCACGCCAACGGACATGTACATCCGTCTGTGTCCGCTGATGAGACGACGTTCGTGCGACCTCGTGTGCCTAGACCCGTTTCAGGAATTCCTTCTCCGGGCGTTTTCAAAGCAAGCGAGGCTTGGGAACACGACCGGTTCTGGCGTGGACAGAGTATGAACTTTGACTCTGGAAGCGCCGTATCTGGTTCCTTACCTCCAGCATCTTGGGCTGATCATTCATATACCTATGAAACAAGCGCACCTTCGGTACCTTATTATCCTTCTGTTCCTCACCAAGGATCTTCATACACTTCGTATATGGTTCAGCCTCCTGCATGGTCCTATCCACATTATCAACATGCTGCTCCAATTGAACCTTTTAGCATTCCCCCAAGTTCTAATCCGTTACCTCCTCCGCCCCGACAATCAAACTACCAGCTTGAATCTCACTCTCCTCCGTAATTGGGCTCTTTCTTTTGGTAGCTGTTCTTTCTTGTCTGCATCATATCTTATCCCAGTCTATTGCTCGTTTATGTTCTTTATGATTTTCCTCATAGTGTTTTCTCATAAGTACTCTGTTGTTCATCATTATTTAAACTTTTTGTGCAGACTGTTTTGTTCGTCATATTCCATATCATCAAGAAAGGCATTTGGACGCATTCTATATATGCATGTACTACATTCATCTTGCAATTTTACAGATTTAACTTTCGACCAGTAAATACGATAGTTGGACACTCGATTCTCGATTGACTTGAAGCTGTCGAATTTTGCTCCGGAGATGTTATTTTTCATCAGTTTCAACTACTAGGCTAATCCTATTACTGGTCCTGAAATTGCCGTATGATCAGCAATATTGCTTGACAACACCCTTTGTATTGATATGGAAGCGGAGAAAATGTATCTGCGGTGGTCCGACATTGTGGATTGCTGTCCTAAATTGGGTATTGTTATAATAAACTCTATAATATTGAAGTTGAAAGGAATCAGCTCGATATACTAAATTCCTGTCAGTGTTTCCGTCAGTCGAGAACTTGAAACATGAATTTGCTGATGATTTGACAGACAGATGGTATTATTTAACGTGTAAAGGACAAAGTACTAGAGAAGTCCTGTTAGAGACTCTGTGACACTTTGATCTGCAGCCGGTTTAATTTTTGAACATTGTACGTCAAATCAACTAAGAAGGTAGATAAAACCATGAATTAGACAGTGACGCAAGATCAGGACCAAACCAAAACGACAGCGGGAACTTTAACGCTGAGTCAGCTAGCGTTGACGTAAGTAAGCCACGGTGGTTTAGATCTTTCCCCGTTTCCATGTGAAAGTTTCAAAATGGAAAGAAACAAACTGCGAAACACTCAATTTCAGAATCTGGACTGAAGAATATGCCCAGAAAATCCTTCGCGTCCGTGGTCAACTACGCATCCACCAATCTTCAAAAGATAATGCATACTACGCCAAAAAAACCTAGCAGCCTCCGGTAACTAGCTGAGTCAAGGACCACAAACACCCCGATCCTCCTTGCCCAATTGAATGTGGGTCGCGAGATTAGGTGTTTGGCCCTTGATGATATCATCGCTACCTCCTAGTAGCCAGACGGCTAATTGATCTTGGGGAATACCGTGAGGGCTTCATAATAAATGCTATTACACTAAAGCAGAGTATTATGTAGGTATCTGAACTTGACGTAACCTTGTCTCTACGAAGGGCAAAGCCAAATTTGAGTGATCTAGGCCATTCACCTCAACCTGAGGTTGCGTCAAAACCCAAAGGTGAAGCCATTTTGTGGCAATTTGAAGGGAGAGGTTAGCAAAGCTGCCCATGAAGCTATCCTCGATACCGCTTGGATTCGTTCCTCCCCAGGTTTCTCCTTTATACGCCGTTCCGCAATTGTTTAATAATACTAATTTACTCGCTGAAATTCAAAGGGCTGATTTGTCCGGTGACCGGGACTCCGGTCAAATAGCATTCTGACAACTGTGCCAAGTCCATCCCGTTCTGTGGCATACTTACGGGATACGAGGTTTTTTATTTTTAACTATAAAACAACTAATGATTTTATAATTATCGATCTAAGTGAAGACAACTCATTTGGTAACCTTACTTGGGCCTGCATATCCACGCTGACGCAATAAGTGTCAGATTTGAATATTTCATTTGTCATGACATGGTAATTAATACAAAGTAATGAATTCCTAAAGTTAATTTGGGTATCTGTCAGATAATGATTCTGGTTTGATGAGTCGTATTCAATATCAATTGGGTTTAAGCTGTTTTTTTCTGACCGAGACCAGGCTTTTATTGAGTCATTTAATCTTTATCTTTAGACTTGATCTTTATTCAACAAACGAAATATGTAGGGAGAAGTTTAAAAAGCACCACAGCTACTTCAAGGAAGTAGCTGCTGTGAAGCAACGTCATCATGAATAATCAGTACGTATCTCCCCAGGTACCCGAATGACAGATACATCACAGTCAGAAAGCCGTGTCAATTCCGGTTCCTCGAGTCTGGCAAAGATTCGGAATGTGATACACTATCTAACTCTGTAATCTCGACCAAAATCATGGTAAGTCCCTTGAGCTGAACATTTTGCATGATTGATAGGGCTTTTGTTACCACACAATGTGATGGCGAGAACCCATAGTGTAAGTATCCTGATCCAGTACTGCTAAACTTGTTCGCGATCCTGATATCGCAAAGAATGCTCTCGCCAAGTCACCCCGGCTAAAGCAATAAGCCTTACAACAAATTTGAAAAAGCATAGTACATATTTGGCAAATAAATCAGCCAAGAGTCTCTTAGACCTAAATTACTTTAGGAACTGCAGGGATCGCTCCTGGGATACTTCCAACGGCCAAGGTTTCTGCGCTGGTGTTGTCAATATTATTGTTATCTACACCCGTTAGGCCACCCGTAGCACCGGTGGATGTAATTCTAGAAAAAGTTCCAGAAAGCAACGAGAAAATTGTGATTAATGTTTTGTATCACAAAATGATAGTACTTATTCCCACCTCATGATTGCATCACTAAGCGTATCGCATGCGATGATGGCCCCTGCCTGACCGACGACGGGCAAGGCAACACATTGGGTGTCTTGCCCGCAAGGTTGGGGAGATAATAATTGGTTGTCAAGGCACTTGAAAATGAAAGGGCTTTAGCATTCAGCCCGGTTGTATAGCTCTGGTATACAAACCTGGCTAACACCAGTTCCTACGCAACTAGGTAAACCATCAGTCGGGCATGTATCACCCACTTGGGCGGTTAGAGCTGCGAGATTCAATTGTTGGGCAAGTTGAGCATTACCTGAGAGGTTGTTGACAGACTGAGAATAGCTATTCAGACGCGGTTTATATATATAACGTACTTAAGGCAAAGGAGTCGTTACTGTTCTGACGTGTAATGAGGTTGTTAAAGGGTACGGCGCCGACAAAGGATGAGGCGAAAGAAGCCACTAAAACCAGGGAAATGAAAGAAACCATTATAAGAATAGTACTATAAAAATAATGAGAAGAAAGAGATTTTTTTTTGGAGAAAAGTCTGTTCAATAATCGGTTTGCTTTTATATGATATATTGGATGAGTGGGAGATTGCCGAGTATATGCCATCAATCTGTCATCATTCCCATAGCCTTGTTGATTGTTCGAGGAGCGAAATAACAAGTTGAAAATCACTCTTTTCATCAACTATCCCTGACAGCCAACAACAAGTCTGATTCCGCCTGTGCTCACGCTGATACAAATACCTCGCTGATGTTGTTATTGGTCGATTAGAAATTCGAGCACTGAAACAAAGTAGAGCATGCTCTGTATTTCGAGTCACCATAGAGCCATTATTGTCTATTGCCTGAGATTGTAATCCAACTTTGTGTAATAGTATCGATCCATGATAAATCATTAACCAAAGGGTGCGGAACACCACCTCAGACTATCAGACAGCGGTTATGACGGGGGGGGGGACACGGCATGAGAATTCATGTAAATTTCGCAATGCGTATCACAGAGAAATCTATTTCGAGTATGCATATATCAGCCCCAAAGTTGAAGCTTGAGGGTTCGTAAAGCTTACAACTTTGTCTAAAAATAGAACTGGCGCATTGACAGTTAAATATTACTTTGAAAAGACCACATACTTATCTTTTTCGGGGTTTATCAATAGCGTTCATGTTCCGTGTGCATTATCTGTCGGGCAACTTCCGAGGCCTCGTTATCAACTATCTCCGCATGAGTTCGCACCTGCTCGCTGGGATGCCCACCGAGTATCCCGATGTTGTACCCATACCGTTTTGAATTAAACATAAAGTTACTGGCACAAAATAAGGTTAGGGTGGGAATGACACATAAGCCAAATAATTACTCGTTAGGGGCGTGCTGAGATTTTGATATGCCAGTCTTCTAGGTTAGTGATATTACATCGATGGTGACTACAAAACTATGATGTAGGTAATTGAAAAGGTGCGCAGGGGTAGAATACGTTCAACATGAAAGAAATGCCAATGTAAGATGCAAGATGCAGTGAGTAAGCCATGCCGTAAAGGAAAGCCAAAATCTGGATAAGCGACCAATAACCTAATAATTGATGACGTAGAATCGAAGAAAGTTATGGACCCATTCAAAGGTCGGAACGAAACAAACGAAGTCATGAGAAAAGAAAGAAAAGAAAAATGAAGTAAAAATAAATAGATTTTGGGAAATTGGTCATTCCATCAGGCTTAAACTACCAACGGCTTCTTCTGCGCCATCAATGCACTTCCTCGTCTTCTCGCGCTCCTTTTCCGAGTCTGAACCGCACCTGAGAGAAGCAAGTGGGGGGAGCCTGGCCACTGAACGTATGGTAGGACTACCGAATGAAGAGGGACGCATGATCGGGGATGATGCTGGCCGCATGACGGGGGAGGAGGTGACGGAACGAGTGGAGCGAGGTATTGGGATTGGAATGGCTGGTGAATGTGAGTTGGATCCTGAACGGTTGTGAGGATGGTGATGTGCGTGAACAGCAGGCGAAACAGCCCGGCGCTTGGTTGCCATTGGGTATGGATCATATCGATCATCGACTGGTGGAGATAACATAGGCTCAGTATTCATTACATAACGGAAGAAAGAAATGAAATACTCACATTTACGTTTATTCGAGCGACAAGATGCAGGGGGAGGAGTTTCACGCCATTGTGTAGGCGAGCTAATTGCTGATAACGGTTGCTGTACAAAGAATGAGTGAGTGAAAAACGGTTGAACAGAGATTTACGGACCATATCAATGTCCATCATGAACCCGCTTGTAAAAGAGGTGTCAAGGGTCATTGGCTGGTCTTCGCCAGAACCACCGGAAATAGATGCTCCTGATCCAGAGGGGGTCACCGAGACGCTATGCACGCTGCCAGGCGCAGTAGTATTCTCGTCGTCATCGCTTCCGCTTTCATAGTCATTATTTAAATCGTCATCTCCAACAACAGCTTCTTCTGGGTAACGACCGCGGTCGAGCCACGAACGTGGTGTTCGAGGAACGTTTCTATTTATTGGAAAGCCGGCGTTAGAATAGGATGCGACGAGACGTTGGAATTGAGCTTCGGACTTCAATTCGGATTCAATTGGAGATTTGAGTTCAGTTTTTATATCGATGAGACGTGGCGGTTTGAGAGGAATGGAAGCTCGTCGGACGAGACGAGAGGTAGGAGTTTCAGGAAGGGAAAGAGTTAACGATGGTCCAAACCGAAAATCAGCCGATTTTGACGTGGATGGAGTTTGGTCGTTGAAATCAAATGAAAGCAGTTTTGAAACAGTTTGAGATGCTGCTGCAGCTGACGATGACGCTGGTGACGACGAGGATGACGACGCGGTGTTGGTGTCGGTATTCACGGTTTCCGAATTGATGGAAAACAAGGACCGCTTTGCGCGGAGAGGTGAAGAGGCAGAGAAGGAGCTAGCAAGTTTTCCCTCGGGGTGAAGATGAGAAGTAATAGGACTAGAAGCAAGCAGACTGGAACGTCGGAGACGGCGAAAGAAAGGGTTTATAGAGTCATCTAGTGATGACGCCGCCGACGGCGACGAAGGAGCAGAAGCTGAAGAACTAGGGATCAAGGCAAAGTCGGACAAAGACGTAGGGAGTGGGGACCTGTTTTCGATGAGATTTGTGTCGAGCATGTCGAGGTCGACGGCGGTGGGAGTGCTCAATGGAGGGTTAGCAGGAAAGGTACTTCCGCCCATTTCCACCTTCCCGCTGAGTTTCTAGCCTGGCGTCTACGTCACGTGTTGTCGAAAGCCACCGTGATGGTCACCGGTGTCACATCCAGAACAGAAGGTTTATTTCGAAATCGTAATCACCGTCGTTTCCTCACAGACCTATCGCAGCTACCTTAATTTCTCAAGCTATAGATTCAGCTAGCTTCATATAACGAGTCCGAGCTCCTGGCAATCGTTTAAATTTAGACTTCTAGTTCCTAAATGTTCCATCTAACTTTGTGCCATCCAAGTGCCATCTCCAATTACAGGCTAGCCTTGCATAGCCTTTGTCTTGTCTCTTCTATTTTACTGGATGGATAGAATCTCTGCCACAGCCAAAACGTGAAAGTTACAATATATCCCATGCAGGAAGCACCCGGGCATTACTCACTGCCAAAGTTAGATCGGATCCTGAAATTTCCTCGTTTCAAAGCAAGGTGAATATCGTCTTCTGGGAGTTTACCTATCTTTGAAATAAGCCATAGTTGGCTTTGAGTCTTTTTTTTACCACGGTATCTGTGCGGGTGCGCATGCTTCTTCGATCTCGCTCAAAGCCAGTCAAATCCCAACGATGGCAATAAGATTAGAACTTGAACCCTCGAATATAAAAAGAGCGTGTGGGTCATTTATACCTGAATTGCTTACCTACTTGATTCGAAGTGCTAATGATTGGTGGTTCTCTGCATCCGACTCTCGCATTCAACCACATTCAGCGCTCAGCAAATTACCGAGCTCCCACCGTTCTTTGATCTCCCTTGATTTCTCGAAGTTTCCCCCAAGAAAGAAACACCAGGGTCCCTGATAATGAGCGTTGAGAAAGGGGTCAAAACTGAACCTTTAATTGCGGCCAGGTCAAAAACCTGTCATTCCGGGTCTGGCCTTGAAGTCCCCCAGCATTGCCTCACAAAATCAAAATTGGAAAAGCCGTTGTGGTTTAAGTTGAGATTTCGGATTTGTCATTGATTTAATGAATAATTTCTAAACTCTTTTCAAGTGCCAACGAGAGCTGACTAACGGAAGCAAAATAAAACCGGCACCATTCCATCCAATGAAGGGACCGGATCACTGACGCTCTCACCTGGCCTCATAACCCGGCCCCTCACAGTCCGTCTACCCCGGTTTCAGCCTACCCAGCTTTATTGGATTGGCCTTGGAAAAAAACCAACATGAGTGCAGAAATCAACACAAAAAGCCCCGGCATCAAGGGCGTTAAGGACCCTTCTGTTTATTATGGTTAGCACCTCAACCCCCATGTATGTACTCTTTCCCCAGGCGCTTTGTTTATATCAAATTGTCGCGTGTTACTGATAATCATCCAATAAAATGGCACTGAAACGGGCCTCCAAACTTCTTTGGCACCCCAAAGAATGGTTTCCGAGGTCTTAATCAGGCAAAGAAAAATACCATCGTCATGAGTATATATAAACTGAGGTCTGAGCTTGGCTTCCAGAAACTTATCAGCTACCTTCTCGACCGAATGTCAATGCGCGAGCGGGTACTCAATTATCTTGGACTTTCGTCTCCTGCCTCAAATAAGGCTCTTCCGTACATAGTCGCGCTCTCCGTTCTCTTGCTGTTGTACCGCAATGGAAAAACAAAAACTAAAAGCATTATACACAATCCAGATCTAATCGCTCAGAAATTGACCGGCGAGAAAAGAGATGCAGATTTAGGAACAATGGAGTTTGAGTATGATGTTGTTGTAGTCGGCGGAGGAACGGCCGGCTGTGTATTGGCTTCACGGTTATCCGAAGATCCAAACCTGCGCGTTTTACTGATAGAAGCGGGTGGAAGGTTTGTCCTATTTTTATTTTGTTTCGTCAGTCTTGAGGGCTGATTGACTTTGACTAGCTCTCGCGAAGTACTGATGAGTCGAATACCTGCAGGATTCGCACAGCTATTCAAATCACAACATGACTTTGCAATATTCACCGAACCACAGTCGAATGCTGGCAATGTGAGAAAGTTCTGGCCCAGAGGTGATTATGGTTTCTATATTTATCGCGGAATGTGTGTTCTTAGCTTACTTTGCCAATTATAGGAAAGATGCTCGGCGGTTGTAAGTTTTTCTTTTATTATGTACGCTCACATTTCAAATATGATCATGTGTTTCAGGCTCTGCTATCAATGCAATGATGTAAGTTTCTTTTGATCACGTTCATGCATTATTGAAATCTGACCTTTTTATAGTTTCCATGGTGGCGCCCCCAGCGATTATGATGAATGGGCTAAAACAGGACTCGATGGAGCGGAGGAATGGGGTTACCAGTCGCTTCGGAAGTAAGCCATATTTCCTCCCCCAATTTTCATTCGGGTATTGACTCGCTAAATAGATACTTTTTGAAGTTTGAGAAATATAACCCTCATCCAAATTATCCTGGAGTCAATTTAAGAGAAAGAGTGCGTAATCGCACCCCATAAATCATCATAAAACATTTACGAGACTGAATCAAGGGACGGGATGGGCCAGTCGATGTTGGGTATTTTGGATATTGTACTAAGATTACGACGAAAGTGATTCAAGCGTGCATTAATTTGGGTATACCGCATAATCCTGACGTCAACTCACCTTCGAGGGGAACGATGGGAGTAACCAAAGTTAGGCTTTTAAATGTGTCTCTTGTATTCAAAACACTGATAGTCGCTTTTTGAAACAGCTAAGTGGGTTGAAAAAATCCTTCCTGTTCGTTCTTTGAACAAAATCTAACCGCTATTTCAGTGACATATATCGATAAGACCAGGACTCGTGTAACAGCTGAATCGGCATATTTGACACCTGAGGTTCTGAATAGACCAAACCTCAAGGTTGTAGTGCACAGTGTAGCCACTCGCATTCTTTTCAGCGAAACTGGTGGCAAAAAGCGGGCCGTTGGTTTGGAGTTCGCGCAAAGAAAAGGTGCTCGCAGCACTTCCTATCGAGTGAAGATTAAGAAGGAACTTGTCTTAGCGTAAGAATTACGCATCAAATTCTTCGTTTTTCTTCTTTAAAAATCGGACTCTAGAGCCGGCGCAATTCATTCACCTCATTTATTACTACTCTCAGGAGTCGGGCCGAAAGAGCAGTTGAAAAAACACGGAATATCCATTGTACACGATCTCCCCGGAGTTGGGAGTGCATTGCAAGACCATGCAATTGTAGGCTTAAGACTGGGTGTCAAGCCTGGACAGGCACTTCACCAAGTAAGGGAAGGAAGTACAACAGATACAATCCTCGGATTGTTGGGCCTTGCTCGCTGGTCGTTATTTGGGTCGGGGATGCTAACTACGAACGTACGTGCTTCTGTTATATCTCTATGAATCTCTTGAGAATAATAGCTCTTGCCCACAGATCGGAGAGTCGGCTGCCTTCGTACGATCAGATGATCCTAATCTGTTTGGGTCAGATAAATACCAAATAGAAGATGAAACCTCAGGACCAAATGCTCCAGATCTCGAGCTATTGGGTCTTACTGTTGGGGTGGTGGAGCATACAGTCTCCCCTCTGATTCCTTGTCCGGCAATGACCCTTGTCATTGTGGGATTAAGGTTGTCATTTTTTTCATTCTCACCCTGGAGATTTTTTTTATTAATAATGCATTTTTAGACCGCAAAGTCGTGGAATCGTTGAACTTAAATCGACAGATCCATTTGACTCACCTCTTGTTGATCCAAAGTATGTCGTTGTTTTTGTCAACAATAATATTTTCCTTTGACCTCGTAACAAAATTCAGATACTTGGAGAAACCGAATGACTTGGCGGTGCTGGTCCGAGGTCTGAAGCTTCTCATTAAGGTTTCGAAGGCGGAGCCATTGGCCTCTGCTTTGGAGAGGAACGATCATGCCCTCTTGGATCACGACCTTCACCTTGATAGAGTTTCGGACGAGACACTGGAAAAGGAAGTGAGACAGAGAGTTGAGACCCTGTATCATCCCACATCTACGTGTCGTATGGCAAAATTAGAAGATGGGGGTGTTGTTGACGCTCAATTAAAGGTTCATGGATTAGAGAATGTTAGAGTTGCTGATGCATCGATTTTCCCTCGTATCCCTGCTGGACACACGGTGAGTATAGTTACCATGATTTTGCATTGAATTTCTTTTTGAGGCTTTGCGTTCTTCAGACCGCGCCTGTTCTCGCAGTTGCTGAAAAGGCTGCCGATATCATGAAACAATCTTTCGCTCTTTGAGGAACTTATTCCATGAAGGATAATTTATTCGGACATAGCAAAGGCACTTATGTTTCTAGATCAGTGTACTAGACTAATACCAAACACACCCTACTCCGTCAAAGCGTGAGAGTTTGTTAAAGCAATTCAACAAACCGGAAACATTGGGCTCGGCGGTCCTCATACTGGTTACAGTACAAGACTCGTCTTAGCTTTCCCTCGTTGCTACACTGAAACTTTAAATACAACCCTAACCTAAGCTGGGCTCTGGAACATTTATCATAACATGGTAAATTAACTTCAAACTCTGCCGTAGCGCACGGACGTTATAATGTAAATCTGAAGACACATTTTAGCGATGTCCACATTTTCAGAAAGGTAAAACAGGTACATATAAGATAGAATGCGGATAACGCGTTAGAGCTCCATATTTACTTCCGGATGATCGAAAGACTGTAACTGTGTTTCTGAACTAAATGTAGGCACCGACAATTTGACATCTCGTTCGATGTGCAAGCTTATTTCGCGATTCTGATCGATCACTTCTTGCTCTTGGAAATACGCAGACTGGCCGTGATTGCTGCTGTCGTCAACGTCGTCGTTGTAGTCGAAGTTGTCGGAGAAATCGGGTGATGGCGAATGCACGCGTGAAGGCGGCTCGACCATGACGCTTTTTGCATCCTCATCGTATTCTTCGTCGTTCATCGGTAATGATTCGCCATGATGAAGTTTGGTGAACGTGCGAAGACTGTTCAAGTTATCCATCAGTCTGATATGAATGCGACATGACATCAAATCAAATATGCCGCCTTTGCCACGTACTCCTGTGTTAAACTTTCGACAACGCTCTCGTCCATTTCCAAGCCGTCATTGCGAGTATAGTCCATTTTGAAGTCTTGAAGTCAAACAGAACGATACTAATTCTCCTTTTAATTCAGAAAGTGTGTAGACCTAAGGACAAAGGCGTTGCGATCGGTGTTCGAATCTGTTAACAGGGTGTATGACCCTGTTTATCAATGATATCTTCAACGTATATTAATTTCTTATTCGGTCGTTGCTATGCACAGCTCATCCTTGAACTGGAGCCGATATGCTGCCAAGGAGACCCTGGAGAAATTTGTGAATTTAACTTCTGTCTTTCGTGAATTATGCGCTGTCTCCCTTCTACCGTTGTATGGGTCTCATGGCAAATTCGTCAACCAGATTTTAGAATGGCATAGTTTCGACACCCAATGATGTTTTTGCACTAGTAAACTTTCATATTCCACTTGCATACTCCAAACCCGACGGCCATAGGTGATGTCCGAAACTTCATCAATTTCGCGTTAAGCTCGCTTTCGCTGCGTTGTAGTACCCTTGGGACCACTATACGTAGTTTATTCTAATTACGGGCACAATTCTGAGCTCCTGAACCTTCCCGTCATCTCCTTTGGAAGAATGGTCGAAAATTGTCTAGTAAAGGCGCGATCGACACGACGACACTCAAGATGACTCAGGCCCAAATTCATTTGCTTGAATCCTATCGCAATTTCGTTGAATCGAAAAAGTGCGAAACTGTTGGACTATGGCCATGACAATGTATGATGTTATCCATTTATTGGACGAGGAGCATCTTCATAAACTGATGGAATTAGCAAGTCATCCTCAACCACTTAAGGACCGAGGATGCAATGGTAGCAGCTCCCGCTAAAGCTTGGCTAAAGCATGCCAGTGGGATGGTCTAGGTTAAATTGCTCGCCAGTACAAGTTGCGACATGAACTTGGCAAGAAAGGAGAGTAAGCTATGGGTCGAAGATGTTTATTGCATTTGTTGACTCGGAATCTACAGTTGCGGTTCAACTTATGTTGATGGAGGTGTGACAGTAACATGTCACATGGCTCCATCTAAACTAACGAAGAAACAAAAGAAAGCTTTTGCGTTTCGTGAACGCAAAGGTAAAAAGCCATCTGAACAAGAACATCATATTCCCGAGCCTGATTTGCTCATCGAAGAGGAGGAACCACCTTCGGAGTCAGATAACCACCAGGAGGGGCTTAAGCCTGAGAAGAACGACAAAAGTTCAAGTCTAGGCAAAAGAAAAAGAGGTTCACTTGAAAAGAATGGAAAAGAGGACATTACTGACGAATCGGGAGGAAAGAAGAAGAAGAAACGACCAGTGGTCAGCGTTACAGAGTCCGGCGCAGCCCAAGAAAATGACCCTAAGGTAGTAGACGAAAGTAAGGTTAAAACCAAGTCAGAAGACTCTTCAAAATCTAGATTCATCTTATTCGTTGGTATGTTCCTTTTTCTATATCCTCGTCTTCAGATTATGCTCATAGCCCTTCAGGAAATTTAAAATATACCACCTCCATCGATGCGGTACGGGAACACTTCGAGAAGTGTGGTATGAACCCTGTTATAACTACGTTTATTTTTTCCTCGGTTGCTAAGAATTCCATAGATCCACCTCCTCAAATAAGGCTTTTGACACCCAAACCCAAGACACCTGGTACGACGACAACTGCAAAGTCGAAAGGCTGTGCCTTCCTTGAGTTTTCGCATAAAAATGCTTTACAACAAGGCATAAAATTACATGGATCTACATTAGACGGTAGAAGGATCAACGTCGAACTTACTGCTGGCGGTGGAGGAAAAAGCGAGAGTAGAGTACAGAAAGTTCAAGCGAGGAATAAACAGCTACTAGAACAAAGAGTATGTGCTCCGCCGCATTTGTCGTCTCAGTGGTTAACTAAATTATTGATATTAATAGAAGAAACATGTTCAAAAGAAATTGGACGCAGGAGAAAATACAGATACCATCGCTATTGCACCTCCGCAGCGACATTCAACAACATCTGGAATGGAGCACGCTCCACAGAAAAAACGTACGTGGTCAGTCCCAGGGCATGATGAAACTAGCGGAAGAGGCGGTGCGAAACAACGAGGCAAAAAAGCCAAACGACCTCAACATTGGGCAACAGGTGCCAATGCCATTACTGTTAACTGACCATGCACACGCTATTATTTTCTCGTTCTGTTCAAAACCTTCCCATAAATATGTTTCAATGCTGGTAATATACAATTGATTAAATGATAAGAAGGGACATAGGTTGTAAAAAAGAAGACTCATGTGCGATCCAGGCATTTATGTGGATAATGAAAAGAATATCTCCGGGAATACGAGTGAAAGTAAAAAGAAGTAGAAGTATGACAACAGAAGAAGGTTTCCAAACAAAATGTCCTAAATTATGCATTTCGGGCGTCCAAAGGGAACTGGGGCACCGGATAATCATCGTACTCAGTTTCGCCGTCTAAGAATCGTCGCAATCTCGCAACCTGCGATGACAGAAAAATGATAATAATCTGCATCTTGATATCGAGTTTGAGTTTGAGTAACTCTTGACAGGTGGCCAGCGCCTGCGATCTTGTGTTTATGAACATGTTGCCGTCATATCCTAATTGCTTCATAGCTTCAATTAGTTCACTGAATTCGGCACACCATGCCAAAACACCGAGCTATGGGCCAAATGGTCATCAATGATTTGCTTTCATGATATAACTAACACGTGCACGTACTTGACCATATTGTTTATATTGACCATACAAAACGTTGGGGGCGGCTAGAAGAGCATAAATGAAAGCCTCATTTTGCTCTACCACCCCAGGCATGGGCACATAGGGAGGTGATATAGTTTCAGGGGGCGGAGGCTAAAAAAAAATGAGTCGAATGGCAAGCACGTGGTTATGGCAGTAGTCATACCTCAGCTTTGGGAGGAGGATTCTACAATGTAAAGGTCAACTTCAATTCCGGTGGGAGACTGAGCCAAGAGAACTATTTACCTGGAACCAATTGTAATTTTGATAATCGAAATCCTCAGTGTAGCCACTGTCGATATTACCGTTCATAGGCATGTTGGCGATTACTTCTGGGGGGAGATGTTGGATGACTTCGTCTGGAAGGGCTGCGAGTTCGTTTGGTGCTAGGTGTGCAGAGGGTTTTAAGGACGGAGTGAAGATTTGATGATATGAAGATCTTCTAGAGGGATGGTGCTGTGAAGACTGCCTGGAGAGTTGCGGTTGTGGCGAGGGCGAGGCCTGTCTGGAAACTTGAGGCTGCGGTGAGGGTGACGCTTCGCGATAAACTTGAGGCTTCGGTGTGGATTGAGGTTTCGGCGTGGACTGTTGCGAAAGTAAAGGCTCAGATAACGTGCGAGTAAGTTGCGGTTTAGATGATTTTCTCGAAGGTGTGAAACGTAAGAGGGTTGTGAACGAAGACTTCCGAGACGGCTTGGGCGTAGTCTGATTGGAGATGGGGCGTTCAGTTACGTTAGACGCAAGTTCTTGAGCAAATTCGGACTCTTCTGTGAAACTTGTAGGTTCTTGAACAAGTTCGTGGACGCTTCCTTGAGACGGTGTTGATGCTTCGAGAGGAAGTGTTGTCTGAGATGCGTTCTTTGAGCTACTTCGCTTGGGGCTCAATAACGCAGTAAGAGACGATTTAAGAGCCTTTATAGAAGGTGCACGAGAATTAGGTCGAGAAAATGTCTGCACATGAGTAAGCTTGTTATTCACCGAGATACAACACACACGTTACCTTGAAAACAGAAGATCTACGAGAAGTGACGGACCCCGGTGTAGATAGTAAAGACTTGGTAGGGGATGATGTTAAATTATCAGCGAGAGGAGGAGAAGTAGGCGGTGTTGGAAGAGTTGCCGCGTTGAGGACTTGAGCCGATTCCTCAGATTCAATTACCGCAGAATTGATTTTCCCTGAGGAAGCGATGGAAGGTAGCCGAGTAACGGTGTTACGCCTGGAACTTCGACGAGATGTAAAACGAGAGCCAATACGGCTGCTTGAACGAGAACCAAGACGAGATTGCTGAGATTGGGAAAGTCAGCCATGAATCTGATGGATAATGATCGACAGGAAGAGCTTTTTTTTACCTTAGGCGATAGTCCGCGTGTAGCGGTGGGAACACTTGATGGCGGAGTTGGATAAGCCGACGGAGGCGCGGTTGTCGAGGCTGAGAGTGGGAGGGGGATACAAGCTGGATCGGCAGGCGTAGTATAAAACGAAGAAGCTGGAAGAGGAATTTGCTCCGCGTTAGGAAGCGGGATAACCGGGGAAGCTACGGTCGGAGGCGCAGTAACAGAAAAGACAGAGGGAGGTAATGGACGATTGGCAGGATCTATAAAAGAATAATTGGAATTAGACGGACTGGAAACTTGTGATACACGGATATCGTCTTCCTTGGGTCTGGGAAAGAGAATCGACTCGGTGTGACGAATGGGACGAGGACTGGTACTGGTACTTCGCTTTCTAAGACTGGACTTCGTAGGCTTGCGAGTCCGATGAGGAGAACGAACAGAAGAAGTCGCCGATGGAGGTGAATGAGAGGCTACAGTGAGAGGAGGAGATGGAAGGACACCTGTTCTAGTAAACGGAGTGGGTGCGCCAAATAGTCCTTTCACCGGTGAAGATTTTGTAGAGTGATCCTGAGGGTATGCCTCCGATGCCTTAGATTCAACTTGGGATTGCACTTGGGGTGGAAGGGGAGCAGGAGTGGGGGCTTTCGGAGTGACCTCAGTTGGGCTAGCAGGAGGCTCTTCTTGTGGGAAGGTCACTGGCTGGGTCGAAGACGACTTTGGAGTTTGAAGGATTTTAGAATACCACCAGGACTGAGGTCTAGACGAAGGAGGGACGGTAGTTGCCGCTGGTGAACCGTACTCCGTGGGATATACGGTCGGAGAAGCAACGAATTCGGCCGGATTGACGATTTGGAAGGGGCCTGTATTTGGGGCGGTGGTGGGTTGTTTAAGGCTGTTGATAACGTTGTCGATGCTGTCCCCCGGAAGAGAAACAGGAATAATGTGAACAGGCGGAGAAACGGAAGGCTTAGAGTCAGAAGGCGGAGAAGGATTGGTGCTGTTCTCAGATGGTGGCACAAAGTTCGGAGAACCTAGTTGGATGGGATTGAGATCGCCGGGATGCGGTTCACCAGTAGTAGTTTCGGGTGAATGGAGAGGACGATCCCCAGAGGAGATAGGAGAAAGATTTTTGAAAGAAACACGAGAGGAGTTGTAACGGAAGCTGCGACTTAACTTGGAGAGAGGATTTTTGAGAGAACTTCGACGAGGAGTGCCAACTACTGAAGATCTTTCGCTAGGCGTATATAAACGACTCCGAGTGAATTGATATTCACTAGGAGTGTATAGACCGCCGGGGGAAAATGCTCCGTCGCTAGGAGAGAAAGGTAGTTCGCTAGCAGGGTACGAATGATGATCTTGGCCTCCCAAGAAGCTTATAGGGATTTGATGTTCACTAGGCGGATATTCCTATATGATAATATTAGAGCTTAGAGACAATATAGATGTACAAGAACGTAAAATACTTTTACCTCTGAAGAGTTCCTAGATGATTCTACTCCTGACTTATGAGAAGGAGTGACGGGATCCGAAACTTTGGAGGATTTTCGAGAACCAGTAAACTTAGAAAAAACTCCCCGAGAAACGGAAGGTTTCGAACCGCCTGTGAAACGAGAAATAAAGCTGCTAGTACGGGTACGCTGGGACGCAGTCCTTGAAATAGGGGATGAATAATCGATATCAACGTCCGGGAAGAAATTGGAAACGGTAGGGGATGGAGTCGGGGGCTCTTGACGGGGACCGGAAGATGAAAGGCTGTCGGATTGTGTTTCCTCTTCTTCTTCTGGGGCTAGAGTCTCAACTGCGATTGTAAGAGCGGGAGTGTTGATATAACAATCGGGAGAGGTTGGCCCTGGAGAAAGAGTTTGAAACGTCAACTCAGAATCCTTGATAGACGGAAGGTGGTCGCCCAAAGAGACCTCCGAGGGGCGGTAATGGGAGCTCGAAGGACGAAGCCTTGCGAGCCTTTCTGCTAACTCTGGTGAAGACGTCGGTTCCTTGACGAGGCCTACTTTGAGGGACTCGTAAGGAACAGTGAGTGGGAAGACCGCGACCTTTGAACCCTTTGGGATGAGTGTGTTGGTCCCGTGTGGTGAGGTTACCGCAACTGCAACGCGTTACACGACAGGGTGAGATAGAGTGAAGGTGAAACTTGAAATTAACTCACGATTAACACACCTTCTGGTAGCAGCTAGAAAAACGATGAAGAAAAGATTAAATTATTCAGGGTATGCCGCACTCCGAGTATTTATTGTCTGCCTCGAGGTAGCCTCGTGGCTGAAACCGAAAAGGGTAATGTCTAATAGGGATACCGGTACATCCTTCGCACAGATCGTTTTCACTCAAAATTCATAAATGCGGCGCTTTGAGAGAGCTCCTTTGGGATGCCAAGATAAAAAGGTTTTGCTGCAGTAGGGGAATACCAAGCTCCAATTGAAGAGTCCAAGATTTGGCTGGGTCCGAATCGACCGGTGATGACGACGTCGGTTCGTGATGACGAACTTGCAGGCCAGGCTAGTAATCACCAGATTGGATGCCATGAATTCATTTTTAGAGGAAGTCGACGTTCTCATATAATGAAAAAAGGGAGTGGTACCTTTGCTATTAAAACTTGAACTTTTTGTTGGTAGTTCGCCTCTGGATGCTAGATCACTGCAATCTACGCAATCAAGCTGTCCCTTCTCGTCACGTACTTGCTCTTTTATCGGTCAGGATTTGTTTCAGTTTCCTACTTGAGATGCCTGCAAGTAAACACAGCCCTTTTGATGACCGTTTTCCACCCCGGGCCGCTTCCGCGCAAAGTTAGACCGCTTTTTAATTTTGAACCTGGTAGTCAACTCGTCACGCCAACGACCCAACGGCTTAAATTCACGACTTCAGACATCGTTCGAGTATTGAGCTCAACTCTCGAATGCAGATGGGAAATCACGCGCTAAGTTGAAGTTGGGTAGGCAGTAAGTTGACGCCCAGTACGTCATCACAAAAAACTGCTTTCCTGAGATTCTCCCAGTCATGTCGAAGACAAGATCAATGAAACCCGAATTAGCGGCCCAACTTGAAGTATGCGTTTACTTGTTCGTCTATATCTCTGGTTTTTTATTGTAACAGGAATTGAATAAAGAAGTAAATAATGATGCGGAGGACATCATTTTTGACATTTTTCCACGGAAGGTACCGTACAGCCTTCTTTCCCAGTCCCAATACTGAGCATTACTGCTGTCGTGGACTAGACAATGTTAGTATTCTGCCACTACTTATTTGTCTTCTGACACGTTGCGATTACTCCAGTGAACTTAAGGCCTTAGTCGAGTCTACAAATGACGAGAAATCTCCTTTCAACCGCTCAAGCTTATATACCACAACAGATGCGACCGTATATCCAGCGGTCGTGAAAGAAGAGAAGGAATATGATTCAAAGAAAAGAAAGCTGACGGATGGCGCCTGTTCGAGTTCGACACCTCCGAATTCAATAACAAATGCCCGCTTCCCTGAGAGAGTTTTGTCAAACAAGCATGTGAATCAGGTGAACTCAGAATTGTTAGCTATTGACAAGCCTTTTTTTATTTACTTTCGAACAAGCTGCAAAGTCGCGTACGAGAAGAATGCGAAGAATTGATTGAGCTATGTGTCAGTCTTGCTTGTTCTTGGGCGGAGTTTGTGCTTATTCTTCTCATCCTAACAGGACAAGGTTAAGCTCTGGATAAGCCTCACAATGCCAAGGTGAGTCTACAAAGCCTTCTTCTGTCATCTATTTTTAATACTTTAATCAAAGGATAGAAGAGTATGTTAGCAACTTAAGTCTCTAAATTAGCTTATGCCCTCTCGTTTTCTTAGCGGTGACAACTTTGGTATGATTAATAACCTACTAGACGACATACAAGGGTTTCCCATTCTAATTCTACATTATAGGTGTTCAAATCCAAGAAGGTAATTTTAATCTTTTTCTCTTGTTTGATGTTATTCCAAAAGTCATCGCAGAGGTCCTTTCGGAGTTGCATAGGTCCCAAGAAAGTGCTTATAATCTGAGGGATAGCGCCCGAACAAGCTTTCTGCAGAGGGCTAAAATATGCTCCAAGCTTATCAAATATCCCAATCTTGAGGATTATACAGTGTGTATATTCATGTTCTCACTCTATCACTATTCTTCGAAATCACTGACAATAAATTCAGCTCGCTCTGAGAGAGCATGATGCAAAACAGTTGTATATGGCACGGCAACACTTGGTTGACATCAAAAATATTTATGCGGTTTTGACCGATGTCATCCACAAAAATTTACAGAAGGTAGTAGATCGAATTGTTAACTTGCTCTTTCATTTCGATCACTAACACTGGAACAGATTCGCTCACCAAAGGGCAACAATCGAACTTCATTATACTAATTGACCGTAGAATATCCATACTTTGAAATAACGGACTTTCATTAGATCAGTCAAACACAATGTGTACATTCTTAGGCGTTATTTAACATCAGGTATAATGCTTGACCTCAGAATCAGTGCTGGTCTTGATCTATCAACACGTGGTTTTAACTGCCCTCACAAGACCAGCACTCGCCCGTGATGGCTTGTTTCAAATAGAATAGAGTCATGCTGTTTTACAGATATCAACATACGGTAAAGGCGTGTCAAAGTGGAAGTCTGCTCACTCCCCAAATAGCCATGTCACAGGACCGTGATTGAAATGCTGATCGCCATCATAGAAGCTAGAGGTGAGCATGTCAGGAAGCAGTCCTGAACAAATTCATCTCGAGTCAAACACACTCTTTATATCCCTCTAAGAGATCCCCCCACGTCTGTGACATCGTGAGTTTAGTTTCCCCCCATAATGCAAAGCAGGTCTCACAAATAATTTAAGACCCAACTCTTGTGAAACATGCCTCAAGTTCTGGTCCAATTGAAATATTCTGGAGATCGGAAGTTTGTGCTGCAACCTTTGAATAGAAGCAAGCACACCTTAAGACCCTATTCCACTCGTTTGAGCCTCGTAAATGCCGTGTACGCAACATGATAGGTGTGTTATCACCGAAGAGAGAACGTGTGAAAGAAACAAGGGAATAGATCCGAGAACGATGCCATGCCAATTCCGAATATGTGAAAGCCTCGTGGCCCTGTCGATTTGAATGAACCGCTAGCTGTGACCTTCTGTGAATAGCGTGCTTCTTCTCTGGTTATTAAAAAAGCTCACTTGTTTCAGAAAACCGTCGTCCCAAAATAAACTGGTCTGGAGAGAAGGTGAGTGACCATGAAAGGCTTATTAGGTTCGGTATGCGTACTTCAATGACCAAATTGGGAGAATGGAGACCCTCTCGAATCATCCATGGGATCATAATATCTTTGATCTTCGCAAGTTTTGAAAACGCTAAGGTGAGAAAAAGTCAAATGCGCCTGCCTTGACTTACTCTATTTTCAAATGTCAACGGTCTGGCTTCGGAAGGCGAAAACCAGTCGTAATCGTCTGCGTCGATAGCACCATACGTGAACCAGAATGCCAAGGTGAAATTATATTTCTGAAGACGACAAAAGCCGGCTACGCTTGACCTTATCATACCTGACGAAATTAAAAGTCTTTACAGCCAAAATACCTGTGTGATCGCCAATGGTCGAATATTTTCCATATGTCTCTTTGCAGAAGTTACGGATATTGTTCCTAACCAAGAGTCTACAGATAAAAAATTAAATCAATTGGTAAAAATTCCACATACCTATCATGGGATGATCCGATAAACAGGACAGTTTTGTTTAGAATCCAATCCATGCTACTGGTATTGTTCTGTGAGAGCTGTTTCATGTATTGAGGACAGGCGTCGCTATCGAGGCTAAAGGTTTCTGAAAGGGACTGGCTGTTATTTAGCTCAAAAGAACGAAGGTTATTGATGTCATTGGAACTTGAAGGAAACGGAATCCATCTGGTCTCTGAGGCTTCCGAACTCAAATATAACATTCCGGGTCTCTTGAATGGATCTAAGCTGCACTGGGGATCACAAGAAGATATCTTCTCGTTTACTCGGAGGAGAAACGTATATGAAAATGAGTTCGATATTTGATTTCCACACAGGAGAAATAGAATGACAGTGCATCCCGCTAGGATGTATATTGACAATTGCCTTGGGGTGACTTTGAGAAACGGCATTGAAAAACGTACAGTCTGGTTGCAAGAGGAGTATAATCAGATATGCATATCGTTTGATATTCGTGAAAAAAATGCACCTTTTCTTGAAAAGACAATACGGTTGACTTGGGCGGAGAAACAAAAGCCACTTCTTGCTTATCCCATCGCGATTCGATGCAAAAAAGGAACACCCTCGGAAACCAGTGGATCCGCCTACTAACCTTTGAAGGTCCCAATCAAGGTGCACCACACACGCGTCAAAGAACCAAACAACCGACTAATCATCGTGTTCTTATAGCGCCAGGTAACTCAGGGACTCTGACGCTTCGGAATTTTCAATTGGTTGTTTCCTGGTTTATGCGGAAATATCGATGAATACTTTTGACAGCACAGACCCGAGTCATAGATAGCAGACCCTCTTCCTACCCGTCTAGCTGAACCTCGCCTTACGCATAGAGTCAAATAGACGCTGTAGAGATTACTACAAGTACATAAATGAAATTTATATAGACCTCCCTCGCGTACCTGCATCATGACGCTGTATCAAAGCAGAGCGTTTCTTCAAATCAAATGGCTTGGTATTAAACTATGTGATGGTTTTGGTGGTGGCTTCGTTTTTATTCAGCTCAAAGGCTTCTGCCTGAGAAAGTGAACGGTCATTTGAAAGCTCACAAAAAGATATACCTCCATCGCGCATTCGCGAGTATTAATTTACATCCTAGTTGCATCGGAGCGGAGTCGTTAAGATTACCGAAGTGAGTACCATCGCTAGTCACTGGGTCCAACTGTCCCTCCAGGACACCTCCACGACCAGACGCTTCAGTCCGAGTTTTCTCTGCGAGGCGCCGTGTCCTTTATTTTCGCAGGACGCAGGCAGTTTATTATTCAGGATGTTCAGGGCTTGGTGGTTAATGGACGGGACCGTTCTATGGAGTCCAAGACCTGTGGTGGTCCTGCTGAGTGTAAATAAGACTTTCCCTGTTTTGCCCATTTCTGCCAATGCAAACCCCCGCAATCGACTTGAGCCAGAGCTCGAACCACAACTTGAACCAAGACTTAGCGAACCAAACACAAGTTGCTCCCCCATCACCCGGCTTCACCCAGACACTCGCCTTTTACCAACAATTGAGAGATTACCCATCGGAGATGTAAGTATCAACCAAAAAATTGCTCAACAGTGACTAGTACTCTCTCAATTGTTGAACCCGTTGGACGCATCGACGACGAATTTATTATCTCATCTTCACGTTTCTCCGCGAGTCAAGGTGTTTATAAGGGCGTCATACACAGTGGAGACGGTGGTGTTCACGCTCGTTACGCGTCACGGTTACGCATCTCATTCCATTACTGTCACGGTCATCCATCGAAAGGAATTGTCGCCTATTTTCACGTTTCTTTGTTTTGGCTTTTGATACCAAATGGATTCCCAACTTCCGAAACCAACGATTATACGAATCAAACGAAGACGCGATGACGAACCTCCTGATGCACTCTGTACGTCTTACCCCAGTTCCTCCTTTGCAATTGATTTGATTCGTTAAAATTAGTGGTCGAGTCCAGGAAGAAAAGATCTAGAGTGTCTGATCTTTTTGAATTCGTGGAGACAGTTGAAGAGCACGAGTTTACAAGCAATCCTCAATACGGAAGGGATTTAATCGTGCGTCTCATACGCCGTTCCTTCGTCTTTTGCGTCTTTTGACGTATTTCTCCAATGTTGTTTCAAGGCTCGTGCAGCAACAAAACCCCCTTCGTCTCCATCGCCGTCTTCTTGTACCATGAATTCCACTCAGAAACATGCCGCGCACCATGCAAGTCCCGCTAAACGCTACACGATCTTAAAACCTACCGTTCCGAGCGTTACTTCTGAAGAGTATGTCCTGCGGACTCCCTGTCCTAATTTCTAATTTATACACTTATCAGGGATCAATCTATTTCAAAGCCAACCACTGAAGGATTAACCATGTATGACGCCATTGTAGACACCCGGACTCGGCGGAAGCGTAAAGAAGATCCTGCAATGTTGGATCTTATAAGTGGTATATCAGGATGTATGTCACATATTTATCATGCATTTTGAATTTTAACATGAGTTTCGTCTAGTGGGAAACGAACCAACCGAGACAGCAGTCACTTCTTCAAGTACTGATACCCCTGTCAAAGATAATAAATTCGTCGTGGACGTGTATTTACAACGTCCAATGCCTGTTGACTGGCAAATGCCAGACAAAGTCGGCTGGCTGTAGGTGACCGCTTGTTGCTCCGATCACATTGTTATTTGTTTTTCTAATTGCACACTTTCAGAACCGGTCTGTTAATTGCCGAACCGAAGAACCCTGACGCGGGTTCAAACTCTTCTGAGGACGATGCTGACGAAGATTCCAATTGTAGGGTTTACTTCAATTTCGCAAATATATATATACATCTAATTGTTGTCGAATAGCGGAGGATTATTATCTCAACGATTACCCGGACGAAGATCCGGACGAAGATAGCGATCATTCGCTTTCAGGTAAATCATGACAATTTCTCATTCAGTGAAGGTTAATGACTGTGTATATAGATTATGATAATGAATACTCTGAACAGGAAGAAGAAGAAGAAGAGGATGATGAAGAAGAGCGGGCAGAGCTTCGTGATCTCCTTCGTTCTAAAGGAATCGTCACGCGGGATTGAATTTTTTCCCCCTCAGTTTATCCTCGTTTCCTAGTTAACAATAAACTCTTTCTTTTCCATTAATCTGTTCCTGCATCTACTTTCAAAGCAACCGTATTTCCATGGAGTTTTTTTTTCACGGATTTCGAGTTATAATGACTCAAACTTGCACAAATGTATCACTGCAATTGTTCCAAGCTTGTAGCAAAGAACAGATTTATTTAGAATATAAAGCACAGATTTTATTATTTTACATCGTCGAGAGAGTGAGAAAAAAAAGGAGATCATAGAAAAACATCATTCGGTTCTCCATCTGAACTAGATCTCAGAATTGATTTATCCATATTAAATACAAGTTCGCTGACGGAAACCGTCTTTTTAAACAATCTTCCACGTTCATTATCAGGAATAATAGGCCTGAGGACGCCACCCCGCTTTTTGGAAGGGCTGGAACTGTATTCATTGGATTCACTGTTCGATTTACGTTTGCTTGGAGAAACAGGCGGCGTTGGTAAGTCGCCATCAGCAAACGGGAATGAAGGGGGTGGAATATTTTCCGCGTTGTTTTTGCGAGCTTTTCCTAATTCAGGCATTTAGGCAAAGTGGTTTTCCAGCTCCTTATAAAAGAAAGCATATACCTTTGGGAACTGTAGTAGAGCGCTTTACGACCATCAGCTTTTGTTCTGCAGGACCATCCGCAAATAGAGTTTTCTGTATCTCCCAGTCCTGTGGTCGTGTCTTTTTCCAGTCTTCAAGAACTTTGGCTACCCATAAATCGGTGTCAGAGGCGACATAGTAATCGAATATGTTGTCCCATTCAGTAGCAGGGGGTGTCTTATTGACGAAGACCACTTTCCCTGACCCTGTTTTGTGCTCATGGACGACACGGGCGAAGTCCTTGACTAATTTTCGTAAACCATGAACTTTCAGAGACGTTCCCATGATAATTAGCAGGTCTGGTTTCTTCCCCAGATCTAAGGTTTGAATAGTTCCAATGTCATCGCCTAATGGGTGACTTTCGTCGTATAAGACGATAGCGGGTCGTAGAGTGCCAATTTTCAGAGGACGAGCCGATCGAGCACGTCGTTCTTCCGCTATAAGAAGATTAAAATCAAATGATCAATTCATTTTATTAAAAAAAAAGACACTTACATCGCTTCGTGCATTCTTGACAATCTGGCGGGGCTCCTTCTCGAAAGGTTGCCAAATGTTGGTTCTCGCACTTCGCCTCGGCGGCGCAAATCACGCACCGCACGCGGTGAATGTCGCCATGTAATTGTACATTCTTTATTTCTTTCACTTTGAGTTTGTTATTGCTGGCCTTCCCTGTGGCCTTTGCTGCTTCGGATGAGGTGCAAACGAGTCCGACTCGAGCTTCCAGGCCGTCAATATTTTGCGTGTAGGACCGCAAAAGTTTGCCTTTCGTGTCTAGTGTCTTGATGAAGTGATGGGTTGACGAGGGTGATGCTAAATCAATAGAAGTCTTAAGCTCTGCCATGAACGTGTAAAAAAGTGCGGTTGACGTTGGATCGCGAAAAAGAGCAGCATCGAAAAGGTCACGTCCTTTCATCACCACGTCCGGATATTTGGCCTTAACGAGCGCGTATAAACCATCAGAAGAGCGAAAGTCCTGTATAGAGGCATCAGATTATTTGCTGAAGAAGGAGGTATAGGATTATATGTACCGGAATTCCTGAAGAACATGAGATGCCCGCCCCCGTTACGATGACTATTTTCTTGCTCTTGAAAACAGTTGACGACAGATTACCCAGAGCACGCTTGACTTTCGCGTCAGACGCAATGAGATTCATGTCTAGTGTAGTAATCATCTCCTTGAAACCCCCCAAGAAAAGGTAGAGAGCAGGAAGTATGAGACACGAGCGGTGCTGGACCTGGGTAAATTTGCAAGAACGCGACTTGTCCCGTGACTTCGTGTATGACAAATGTACATTATGTAATTTTGATTTTCCCTCCTTCCAAAAAAAAATAAAACCACCCCCGCATGCTTCGCAATGCAGCTCTACTGCCACGACATTATGGGAAACATGCCAGCCAATTAATTTCCAGAAAATCAGCTCAATTCTCTACTTCTACGGAACCCAACAAACCAATTGAGCTTGACCCTGCTTTGCAGGCTCTGCTCCAAGACGCCGACAAGTCCCTCACTCATTTCAAAGTCAAACGGTCGAAGCGACGATCATCAAAAGAAATAAACCTCGAAAGAGATACAACCTCTCGTAAAGAATTAGAAATTGTGTCAAGAACAGTAACAAAGCGGGATGATGTTGACGAGACACTACTCGAGGCAGGAGAAGAAGATACAGTATTTCCAAGGTCTGAAAGAAAATCCCCAGCCGCCTCCTTTGGGAGCAGGCAAATTGGGACCGCTATTTTGCCTTATGAAATGCAACAGTCTGTTATGGCTCTGATATCAGGTAGGGTTCGTGATGGGCATCATCTATTTCACTTGTTCATCTTTGTTTTTCCCCCCTCTTTAAGAGTCAGAAAAGCCACTTATTCATGTAGATGCGGATCGTCTGTTCAACCACTCAAAAGATGAGGAAAAGAGCGATAAAGTTCCTTCATCATGGGACCTCCATTACACGCCGATGCGAAACACGGAAGTACGCTCCACATCCAAAATCTCCCATATCAAAGCTCGTTTGAACAGAATCCGTGATGGAGCCGCGTTTGCATCTGTTGTTATGCCAGCACAGTATGCCGTTATTCGAGCAGTTTTGGAACAGACAAAAGGACGGCTCGGCGATGAATGGGCTCGGAGGGTTAACCATGTTATTGAATGGGGGAGCGGAACAGGTGCTGGAATTTGGTGCGTTGACTCTGATATTATTTCCTTCGTTTCGCGCGAAATATACTGAGATTGGCTTTTAGGGCTGCACATCATACTTTCCAAAAATCTCACGAGTCATGCCTAAGTGATGAATTACCAACGCAGGAAGGTCCCATCAGTGAAAACCTAGCGGATCAGCTAGACAGGGACAGAGATATACCAAGGAATCTCCAGCTACAGCAATCAAACCTGAAATCATACATAGCCTTCGAAAAACGGGATGGTCTCAGTAATATTGCACGGAAGCTATTGAAGGACATTCCCACTTCATCGTCCATATCCATTCGAAGGGAGCTTGCTGATGACTTACTTCCAATGTCCCATACAGGGGAATCTAACAAAGAGACAATTGCGATATCAGCGTTTTTACTTAGCACGATCCAAACTATTGGATCTAAGAAGGCGATGCTTCGAGAGATGTGGAACTCTGGGGCTAATCTCATGGTAAGTATCCGCATCACCTTGTGGCAAAGCTCTCTCCATTGACCCCTCATTCCACCTTCTAGGTTATCATAGAGGATGCATCGGCCGACGGCTTCCGAGATGTCACAGATGCTCGAGACTTTCTTCTTCGTCTTGGGAATGAACAGTCCGAACAATCCGAACCGTCCAACTCAAACGTGACCTCTAAACATGGAGCTCATGTTGTTGCGCCCTGCCCTCACGATAAACCTTGTCCACTTGCCTTTCATCAAAAAATATCGCCCTCAAAACGTGCTTTCGAGATGACATCCTCTCTTTCTGCAATGGCCCGGTGCACGTTCATGCAGCGTCTACAACGCCCGTCTTTCGTCAGGCTAACTAAACATGCAAAGAGAGGCGAGGAAGATGTTGGGTATTCTTATGTTGTTATCCGACGCGGCGACCGTGCTAGACCTCCTTTTGCTGTGGGTCAGCTTCAAGGAAGGGAAGGTGCTGTTGCTCGATGGGCTGAAGACGCGAGAAGAGTCAGGGAAGCAGACCTAGACAAGACATGGGTGATGCACGAAAGCGACATCAACCTTATTTCAGCTGTTCCTGTCGATGAAGACGGAAGCAGAGTTGTCCTTGAAAATGCCGTTGAAGGGAAAGTTGTATTACAAAAGGCGCAAGAAGAGGAGGTTGTTGCCGTTGGTGAGATAACTGAAGAAGAGGATTTAGCCTCCGTATCTTCCTCCTTGGACCCCGACAATCTGCCATCACAGAACGACGATCTAGAAGCTACGTTAAGGGAAGAATCTTATTCGTGGCCTAGAATCAACTTTTCACCATTGAAGCGAAATGGACATGTCATTATTGATGCATGCATGCCAGAAGGTTAGTCGGTAACCATTGTCTCGTGTTTCCAAGCCTTAATCCCTCTTTTCTTACTTAGGATCAATTATGAGAATGACATTCCCCCGCTCTCAAGGTAAACAAATCTACTACGATGCCCGAAAAAGCAGCTGGGGGGATATCTTCCCTCATGCTCCAAAGCACCAACCCATTCCACGCTTCACCGGACGGCCTGGAAAGACAGCGAAGGCTTTCTTAAAAGAAGCATTGGATAAGGAGAGCGCTGAAGAGCGTGAACTGGCGAAGCTGTTCAGTCCCTCGGATAGTGATGAAGCTCGTGGTAAAAAGGTTAAGCGCGCAGTACAAGATAATGCTAATGCGACCCGGGCTGGATGGTCTGGTGTTATGGGTCAATTGAAAGATGAGGAAAAGAAGAGACGGCAAGAACGGAGAAAGGTTAGGGATCTAAAAGAGGTTGATTTCGAATAGACTAAGTTGTACATATCGCTATCGACATAACCCTGTATCCTTATGGAAATTAATGTAGAAGTAATAATCATTCCCATGCTCAGCAGTTTCATATCAAATTTAAAGCTCAAGTCTCAAATGGGGCTTCTTTATATATAGATAATCTACAGGAGCTAATATAGTTGTATTACGATTTTGAGAAATGTGCAAGGCAGCTGGACATTTAAAATAAAAATTTTAATTAAGGGGAACAAATCTATTCAAGAATTCACGGAGTTCTTTTCGTGCTTCTCCATCCTCCTCCCACGCCGTGCTCACTTTCCTTTGCAACGCATGGATGTTTTCCCTCTTCTGAATACCATCTATACCCCACGCATTAGTGAGAATTGATCGGAATTCTTCCTCGGCGGCTTCTAAAGTTCCAGTGGGCTTAATGCCACGACAGAGTGGACGAAGCCCTTCATTGATTCGTGTCTCGAAAAGTTCATATGCGATATTCAAACTCGCGCTGATATATGCAGCATTGACATATTGATCTGCAGCAAGAGGCCATGCAATCCTACACAAAAGATATGATATCATCAGAAAAAAAGAAAAAGACGGGCATTGCAAAGGCCAATAAATATCAAACTCACATAGGAACACCATGCCCAACTGATTCGGTAATGCTATTGTTGCCACAGTGCGTCATAAAGTATCCTGTGGCTCGATGTCCCAAAACTACATGCTGCGGAGCCCAAGCTGTAACTATCGCGAGTTGATTAGCCTTGAACTTCTCTTGCAGGTGAGAAGGCATTTCAATTCTGGGATTGAGCGACAGAATCTGATACGAACTTGGTGAGCAAAGTGCACCCGAAAAAATGAACATGAAATATGTACCAAGGGAATCTTCATATCCAACACTATCTCGAGCATTCTCCATACAGTTTCGCCAATCGGCCAGAAGACTGTACCGAAAGAAATCTTAGTAATACTTTAGCTTCCAAATTTTTGATAAACAGTTCAACGGAGACATACATAAAGAAGGGAATAATCTCCATGCGACTTTTGAATGTTCTCAAGGAAATTTTGGATTTCAGCGCCATTTGGAGACCCACTTAATTCTTTTTCTTGGGAATGAGATAACTGCTTGTCGACAGATACCTCCTCAGGTAGGAGCGGTCCGACGAAATAGACAGGTCGGGGAGCGAACCATGTTCTGTAAGCAGCGCACACTTTCGGTTCATAGGATGGATTTCCCAGTGCTATAATACCATCGCACTCTTGGAAAAATCTATATATGATCAGTTCTATAATCCCGATATATGTCGTAATAACTACATACTTGTAACCGTTTCCGAACACAATCTCTTTTGTAAATAATAATGTATGCGGCTAAATAGAAGGTTTAATGACCCTTCAGCGTATCTAGTCCATATGATATTCTTACATCTATGTGATGGGAGTTAAATTCATAGTCATACATAGCCGGCAGTCCAGGGAGTTCTACCACATCTCCAGCGCTTGGTTGGTATAACTGACAAAGTTCACCGGCAATTAACAAATGAGCAAGAAGGATGTCAGGATAGCTTACACTGCCCAAGATGTCAAAATAAGGTTCTCCGGTCTCTTTGGCAAGCTCTTCAGCTTTGAGAGGTAGATTTCCTAACCCACCCAGCGACCGCGGTCCGAAGTAATGTAACATCGCGTTAAGGGAACCAGTATTCCATGCTAGGACCGGCACGCTGCTTCCACTAATTTTGCGAATTCCTTTAAGTGTGTCCAACAGGAAGGGCTAAACTATGATCAATTTCTGCTCCAATAATGGTTTTTCGAAACTCACATCGAGGAGAACAACGTCCGGTCGGGTGACAGCTGGGTATACCTGTCCTGTTGCGCAAGGCACTGGTTCTTCCTCGTGTAATTTGGGGTAAAGATTATTGAACGCTTCAGTATATGCCCCAAACATTTGAACAAGGCTCATGGCACTAAATTCGCCCAAGTGCAAAAGTCTACGTATGTGATGTGTCTTAGCATAATATATGATTTGATAAAACCAAGTATAGTAACCTGATGTGATCCTTCAACGCTTTTTCTTCCTTGATAAAATATCTATCGATTTCGTTTTCTACTTTGGATTTGAAATTACCAGCCGTTATAAACGTTATAATGATATCTGGTCGCTCGTGAACCAGCTTGGTGGCCAAAGAAACAAAAGGTCTAAGGTGTCCTATACCGGGAAGATTAGAATGAGCGAATTGACCAAATCATAAGAGCGAAAAACGTACCCCACGCTGGAGGAGCAACAAAAAGGATGTGTTTGAATGTCGACGGGTTGGTCATGACCATATTAGATACTGTATAAGGAGGTCCGAAGGAACTGCCTTTAGGATGAGGACAAGTTAAAGGCTGATTTTATACATAGCGATTGATGGAATCAATAACGAATGGCTATGCTTTAGCAAACGCACGAGGTGTTAGTAATGCGAACCCGTTGGATTTGTTTGCATTGTCTACGCGTCCTATCAGTGAGGGGCTATTCCCAAAAGGAGTTTAGGCACCCCGGGGACATAACAACAAGACATGCTGATGAAAAGGTGTTCATTCTTCCGACAATGCCAATCACGATTGGCTCTGACTTTGCCATTGGGCGACTGCAACAAGAATTTTCCAACGAAGCCCGCCGGCTTGACTTTGTATTACCGCATCAGTACGGGATCAAAAAAAATACCGCCCGCTGACACGATATTAAATATGTGTCTTAAAAGTGATGGTTCAGAACGCTTGCGGGAAGCCCTCGTTGATGTTGAATGATAAAGCAACTGATGTGCTGACTCAATCGCCTGGTGTAATACCTCAGTGCATGTGAGCAGACAGTCTGAAAGCATTGAATCATTTATCAGCACAAATTATGATCAGTCATAATGCCTTAAACCTAGCGAGAGGTCCTCAATTAAAACTCATCCGAAAAATAGATATATTTGGTCTGGCGCGTATATATGAGCGCAGCACGCGGGATCATGCGCTGACACGTAGCTCAACTGTCACTGATTTTGTGAAATTTGATAACAGACCTGTCTCTCTTGTAATTTTTCCCGGCTTCACGATAAGTATAACAATGAGCCCAAAGTGCAATCTTTTTTAGGCTTGAAGGGGGTGCGCGTTTCTTTCGTCCGGTAAAGTCGGAGACTGGATAGGACCAGTAGAAAACACAGATTATCCGGTAATGTATACAGTTGGCATAAATAATATGTAGAAATAAGTTGTTACAATGATTTTCTCATTGGCAAAAGGACTAGTGCGATCAAAGAGCTTGCTTAATTATATCCGCAGCCTTTTCCGCAACTGCATATACAGGGGCCGTCTGAAAAAAAGGCGAAGTAGAAATAAATGACTGTGAGACAGCAACGATACAACCACTTACAGTGTGTCCAGATACTATCCTAGGAAAAATAGAGGCATCCACGACCCTCACGTTCTCCAGACCATAAACCTTTAATCGAGCATCGACTACGCCGTCGTCTTCCAATCTTGCCATCCGGCAAGTGCATGTGGGATGGTATAGAGTCTCAGCTCTCTTCCTTACTTCCTCTTCCAGCACCTCGTCGGAGGCGCCCTCAAGATAATAGTCGTGGCGAGAGAAATTTTGATTTGGGGAGACAGAAGATAATGGTTCCGTTTTCACGACTTTAAGCATTATCTTGAGTCCTCTAACTAACATGGCAATGTCATTTTGTTCCTTCAAGTATCTGCAAGACAAGAAATACGGTGAGTTACGACTGTGACAGAAACTACTAAACTCTACATACCCAGGGTCGATAAGAGGAGGGTCAAAAGGATCTGCTGACCTGAGTGCCACTTGTCCGCGGCTCTGTGGTCTAAACAGAGCAAAGCCTTGTCAACATATTGATTAAAGAAGACTAAAATGTAATACTTCAATAGAATTGCAAGGATGTTCATCGACGGGACAGGAGCTGATTTGCCGATGCCACTCGGGTTGAAGCCCACGGGGAAGAATATAAGCTCAATATCAGGGGCATTTGGCCCAGAAGTTCCGTCTTTGATAAGATACTTGTCTGAATCGAACAATTTGAGATCACCGGAGCGTACAAAAGCAGCCGCTTCACCCCCCTGTCTCACTGTATCAGCATAGAAATAGAAAACATTAATTCGCACAGGGAAGTCGCACGTTAGAAGACATAGGACCAGAACCGAAAACCATCCACTGGACACTGTCAATAAGTGACCGAAGTTTGTCCATAGTGTGATACCCCCCGACATGCTGATTTGATCCCGACGTGAGTGAAAATGTTCCATGTACAGAGAGATGGTCTTGGAGGTTTTTGCCAACGCCCGGTAAATCATGAACAACCGGTATATTTAGTTTCTCAAGTTCGTCTTTGGGTCCAACGCCCGAAAGCAAAAGTATGTGTGGTGAATGCACCGCCCCGGCTCTAATGATTCGTTGATGTCTCAGGAAAAAAATAGCTACACCGGCAAAACCACCTACGCTAAAACAAGTTCCTTCTTCACTTTGGCCCGGTATAAAGATTTGATCGATTTTTCGTCGGTGTGAGCGAATTCTAAACCAATTGCTCGCTTTTTACAGCCTTGGGTATCGAAGATGACACGGGTCGCAGTCGAATATACGGCTACTTTGAGATTAGGCCTTCTAAGTACTTCTGGTGTCAAGTAAGATGATTCCCCAGTCACACGCGTCCCGCTTTTATCGATATATGTCACTAAAAAACTGAGATTGGTGAAATGAAAGTTAAAACGAGACCAACGTACTAATCTAATAGAACAGGAAAGGAAGCTGTAAAACTTTTCTAAAATGCGAACCGGGGCTACTAACCTTGGTCACACCCAATGTTCCCTTAGGTGAATTTACGTCTGGATTTTCTGGTATTCCCATATTCTTGCAGGCCTCAATGAACTTCTTCGCTCCTTTAGTGAAATAGCCAAAATATCCAACGTTAACAGGCCCCTCTCGTCCCTAGTTCATAATTGTGGGAAACTCTAGGCAGAACGGCGACTAATAGAAACACTTGCCCTTTCTTTCAAATCTACGGCAGGAAAATCAGGATGAGGATTATAGTTTTCAAATTTCAAGAGATATCTATACGCAAAAGTTAGTTTCTTATCTCGGCATATGAAAAGGACAGCGCGCACTTGCGAAAAGCCTGGTAACTCCATTCTTCCGCGCCGTCCAGACCGGTTTTGGCCCATTCCGAGTCATAGTCACTCGGTGCTCCAGTGTGGAACCTGTAAAAAGTGAATACAACCGTTTAGCAGATCTTACAAATCCGTACATTAACGCGTTTATCGCAGTGCCTGAGAAATGTTAGTATGGGAACTCGCGGATCACTTCAAAAGCCGAGCAAACTTACAACCACCGAGCAGCTTAGCTACAAATTACGATCAGACTTGAAAAATCTAAAGAAGACAGACAGATACCTCTTGGCCAGTATATCTTTCTGTTTTTGAGGTGACTTTGAGACTCGGTGAATAATAGATGGTCGTTACGGGTATGAAAAAGCCTCGGGTAACCCATGGGTATCCGACTGAACAGTAATTTGCGAGAGCTGGAAGGAAAAAAGCCTTTGGAACAAGAACTTGACATTTATTTTAGGGAAAGACATGCCTTCCGCCCGCTTCGACCAATAGAACGCGCACGTTCGGGTCCTCGGACAAACGAGATGCGAGTACACATCCTGCTGGTCCACCACCGACAACAATGACATCGTATTCAAAACTCGAATCATTCAAACCCGCATCCTTGACATTATCCCTTATCCTCTCAGCAACGGTATCCGGGGAATACACTAGGCCATCGACAGACTTTGATCGCAATAAAGAATATAAGAAAAGGACAGAAAGAGCGGAGGCGTAAAAGAGTCCATTTTTGGATTCTGTAAGAGAAGAGATATAATCCAAGACCCGAGCAGACATTATGTCTGGGACTCGAGGTGTTTTCGCGTCTCTTTATAAGAAAAGTAGAGCACTTACCTAACCTTCTGAATCAACGGATCAGATGAGACACTGATTGGCCGTGGAGAAGTGGATCATTACTGTGGATGCCCCCAAACTCCACAACCAATAGTAAATACTGGAACTCTGTCACAGGATTCAAAAATCTGTGTCCACTTTCTAGTCTCACTGCTTTCCATTCTCAAGAAGTCCAACCGACAGATAGAAGAGATCCACAAGGGAAAACATGTGAAAGTAGCAAGAAAGTAGCTAATAGGTCCCGAGGATTTACTTCCGTGCGTGACCACATTTTTGGCACAGCCCTGCACAGTTCATTATGTAAGCAAGAGTTTACTTCCGACTTGACTCAGACTTGGACTTGACACAAACTTGACGTGTGTTCTCTTAGAAAACGTCAAAGTCAATTCGAAGGTAGTCGGCATTCCTGCACACACAAATTCAACCGTACAGGACAGACTAAAGTAACCAATATATAACTTTCTAATAAATACACCTGTCTCATTTGCTATGTAAATCAAAAACCTTAACCGGGAAGTTGCTGGTGAATGCACGTCTATTTCTCATCTTCGGGCAAGCCATTATAGATGTTGCAAAGCTGGTCCCATTGTGCGTCGGGAGTAACGGAGTTGGGACCGCTCACGATACCTAGAAACGTTTTAGTCTTATCTCTTCTTTCTGTTCATTGCAATGAATGATAACATACCAGATGGATCTTCAGCAAAGACGGCCGCAAGACCAGCTTCCAAATGCCAATCAATGTGACAGTGGATAAACCAAGGACCTATAAAAAATAATTTCTCAGGCTTGTAAAGTCAAGAGTTTTGTGACGTACCTGGGTTGTCAGTTCTGAATCTAAGACGAAGCGGGTTTTCAGTAGTACCACCGCTAGCCGTTGTATCACGACGGGGAGGATTGACAAAGTTGACAGGTCCCCCAGACGCAGACTGAATAACATCGAAAGAATGACCGCTAAAGAGAACAAATAAGATGTTTGCGTTTTCTTCCGCTTCTACAAAGAAAGCGCGTCGTATAGAACTTACTGCAGATGGAACGCGTGCCCTGCTCCACCGATGAAAGCAACTTCGATGGTGGCATTTGGCATTAGTGTAAAAGTATTTTCATTAGTACCAAACATAGGGCTAAGAAAATGTCAGACGCGGTGATATATTGAATAAACAGTAGATCATACTTGGGGTTGCTGAGAATATTAAGCAATGTAGGAACATCGGGAGATTGATATTGGACGCCGTTGATAGTCTATTGGGCGTTTAGTATTCGAAATAAATCAATTTGCTCGAAGTAAGTACTCACCCAAACATCACCGTTTGCTGCGGTAGTGGTGAACGTAAAGTTGAAAACTTGATCAGCCGAACCATTGCCACCTGGAGCACCAGGGTTAAGAAGGGGCTATTGACGTGTTTCAGGGGGGGGGAAAATAGACGCCATTATTGATAGGCTTACCGCCATTTGGAATTCCTCGAACTGCACAGGACCCGAGGAGAAAATTTGTGATGAAGTAGGATCAGCATCGGGAGCGCCGTCGTAATGCAAGACAGCGAAAGTGTCCGTTCCGTTGACTGCAATAGTAGTCAGTCATGGAAAGCAAATGTATCGTTGTCAGACATGACATACAATTGGGGTTATCCGAACTAGTCGGGGAACCACGAATTGTTTGGGTGGCGCTAATCCCTATGGGCTTGTGTCAGCTTATCAACCCGAATTTACAGTGTTAGTAACTCACAGTAGTTGTCGACAGATTGATTGGCAGTGATCTGAATACATTTAAACGCCAAGCTATTGATGAATGATTATCAGATATCACTTACTACAACACTGTATCGCTGTGCAGGCAGAATATTAATAGAATCGACGACATATGGGACAGTCGAAATGCCTAACATATTATTAATAAGAACCCAATACACGAAGAAAAGAGAGTTACCATCAGCTTCGATAATAGCCATCCTGTGATTCTGAATAGAGACATTGAAGAAGCCGTTGGCAGACAAGCTGACGAATCTCAAACGATATCTTTTGCCTTGGGTAACATTAATTCTGGTAAGAGGCACGTCTGGGCCACCATTGAAACGACCGGCGCTGTTGATCAAACCTGAATCGGGAACGGGTTCATTCCCTCCGGCAAACCAATTATCTGCGTGGAATATTTCGATTAACCTAACTGAGAAGGGAAGAAATGGAACCCACTTGTAAGATTCAGTGCGGTGTTGTGATACCAATCTGAGAGTGTAACGACACTGAAAAGAGTTATACTGGGGTGAACTCGAAGTTTTAGGGGCTATGACGCACGTAGTTTCATCGTCGATATCATACAAGTCCAAATGGGGATCCTCAGGATCATCTTTAATTCGCGATAATTTAGGTTATTTGATCATCAACTAGAAACACCATACGTACAAATTACGATGGGTCCTCGAATACCATCAACGTATTGAGTGCTGAGATGGCTGTGATACCTGGACATACATATATCAGTTTATGCAGCAGTAAAACTCATCAGTGCTTATTCACCAGAAAGTGCCAGCTTGATCCCCCAAAACAAGTTGGTAGGAGAATGAGTTGCTAAAATTCTTTTAAGCAAAGGCTACCACTCAACATCTAAAAAACTCACTTCGGGGCAATTGGGCACTGAGTAACGAACGAGGGACCATCGTTCCTAGAGTAAATTATTAGGGATATTGTACGGCGGCGTGCCATATATTATACGGGAGAACGTACTCTGCGTTTCGAGGTTGGAACTAATTGCACAATGTAGTGAATACTAGCTCGATCAAAACAATTCTAAAGTGAGAACGTACAATACCGTGCCAATGCTATAAATTAAATTAAATAAATCGACGGCGCATGCGACACAGCCAAAATACTCACAATACTAGTGCTACGGCGCATAGTAGGGTCAGACAATTGGTTGTTGACATTGATAGTGGCACTGTCAAATTTATTGAAAGTCAAAAGCGGACCAGGATATCGACCATTAACCAAGGCTGCACTACGAGTGAAACCATCTGGAGCAATATCTTGCGAAGTGAGCGTCCAGTCTTGGACGACCTGAGCGCCGCTGACCAGACTGAAAAGCCCAGCGGTGGCCAAAGTGCAGAACAACCTAGATATCATCTGTCTCGACTAAAGAAGGAGAGACTGAAGTCTTGAATGAAAAGGGAAACGAGACAGGCATTTATATAGATTTTTTAACAGGCTTTTGAGCCCCCAAAAGCCCACAAAAATGGCGCGAGGTAAAATAGAATTCCATGCAGAGCCGCACAACCGAAACACCAATGTCGAGATGATAAATTGCAGAAAGGGGAAAAAGACAAAAGATCTCGGGACCGCGTAGATATTTTATCAAATAGAAACTGCGCGTATACATCAAACATTAGTGGCTAGTCTGTATTGAAACGTGCCAGATATAGTACAAATGTGTTGATCTCATTGGATCGCTGACTTATTTCCGTTGTTTCGAGAGCACTATTGATAATGGGCTGCAGGTATGGTTCAGGTTAAGACGACGGAGAGGGATAACTTGATTACGTCACGGGTACTCTGGTTCGGCTCATCCAGCCGTCGCCAACGCTGATGATACGAGATTTTTGCTATTGGCTGCATCTCGCTACTGTTTATTTCACTGCAACGTTAGTCCTGCGAATGGAACTACATCAATTGTCGACAATCACTGATCTTGATAATTTAATAGGTCTGCTTGTTGATACCCAGTCTTTTGGACTGTCTCCAGGTTTTTCCGAAACCCTTTTGCACTAATCAAATCACTTTACTTGTTGTTTAAAGGTTTTAGACGACGAATAAAAAGTCTTCCCGGATCCGATTAGATTCAATGGTTCAAATCTTCAAGCTTCTGGCTGTTTACTCAGAATGTTTGCGATATAAGCAGTGCCACCTACGCTCGGTTCCCTGGCGAGATCTTCGAACTTCCAATGTCATACATCAATCAAGAAATTGAGTCTTTGGCCGATTTACCGATCTAGTTTACTAAATTATCATACGAGTCGAGCTTTCAACACGATCAGCAACCGTCTGTCGTCACTAACATGCCTTTAAGGCCTTAAGAGCCCTCAAAATCACACAGGTTGCAATATGAGAATGTTATATTAAACACTACACTTGCTGCATTACTGCCCTGACTTAAGCCTTGAAAGGTACAGAGCGTCTGGTGGCAGGATAAATCATGTCCCGAACGCAGGCTAAAGGATAATAAAAGTATAATCAAGGCACGTCTTTCTCCACATGGTCCAACCGACTGAATTGCTTCTAGATGCTTTCCAAACACATTGCTTCGCACTTTCCGCGAAAACAAAAGGAAAACTCCGGTCGACTCGATCCATTCTGGCTGACTTAGATGTTTATTTTTTATCCAAAACCGTTGCTGATCAATATGGTGCGAAGTATAATTAACTCAAAGCCAATTAGAGCATTAGGACATTCCGTTCAGCATTGGAATGAACCTGATCTATGTGACCTCCGCCGTAGGGATAATAATTTTAGGCAATTTAAAATATCACTTGAAGCCCCAATAAGCAATTTGATCGGCCGGTTTATGAGTAAGATTTCAAATATATTTTGAGTTTGTATCGTCGTCGGGAAATCGAAGCAAGGTTCAAAACTACGCTAACAATATCAGGCCCGTATAGTATGCTTTGGATTCTAGGCGATGTAAGGTCATCAACTCTCGAGAAGCAGGAAGCATTTCCTAATGATTCGCCATAAGCTCGTGACTTCTCATGCCTTGCGGGATTATGTTTACTTCAATTACAATCCTCGTGATATTCCCGCTTTCAATAACCCAGGTTCCAGCTTCCCATGTATTGTAGAAGGCGTCGCCCAATTTCTACAACTTGCATATTAGTATGGTCTACGACGTTTATGTAAAGCTTACAATCTTATAGCCATGCTCATCAATCCTCGACAGAGCTGCAAGTGAGATAAGGTGTCGGAAGACAACGAGTAGCTTCCGTTACTGGCCTCACTCATCATGAGCACCATGCAAGTCCAACGGTCCTGGCTCCCCGGTCCTTCAGGCTAATCTGGTAACATGCATACACTCTGGAGATGGCAGAGACATAAACAAACACTTTTGCTAACCACGATTATTACCTGAACAATACTTTGCGAAATATTGATCGCTTGTACTGTAACAAATTGAGATCAAGTTGTCCTTTGCTCTGGCCCTTCTTATGTCACGAGGATTGACAACAGCTATGGATATGAGAGTTGAAACATCTTCCACTTGGAGAGCTTCTTGGAGATGAAGCTGGAATGAAGACCTTCTCTTAATGGAATCGAATGGAATCGATCGGTTGAACGCACAGGAGAAAAATCGATCAATTTACTAGCTTGTGCTTTCTGTTCCAAGTTTGTATTGCTTTCTCAGCGCCGAATATATATATGAGTGGATTGTCTCTGCTACAGTGGCACCGCATTTGATAATCCGTCTTGTTACTGGCACCGAAGTTAACGGTACTGAGACGACGCCGACGCCGATAGTAATATTCATAGACTATACTTGACTCGACTTGAGTTCGATACTTTACGCTTCTATATCCATATTCGCACAAATGTCGATAAGAACGGATAGCAAAAATAGCATACGACTTTTGATTGTAGGCAATGTGGGCTCAGGCAAAGTCAGTGATGTACAATGCAGTACTAGTGCCTTCTTAGACTTACTTATTCATTGACACTCGTAAAAGTCTACTCTCGCGGATGCCTTGGGCAAAATTACGAATTTCCCTGTTTTACATCTTGATGAGATTTACTGGCGTCCCAACTGGAAAGAGGTAAATTTCTACTACATAATATTGATGTGTCATTCAGTACACTTACGCCGACGGACAAAGACATCAATTAGGGAATTTCGGGATTCAGTCAAAGATTTCATTCGCAAAAATCCAAATTGGGTGATAGATGGTAATTACGGAAAGTCTGCAGGAAATTTGACTTTAACCGCCGCCACCAATATCGTCTGTAAGAGATTCAAAATTGCTTAATTCCTGAGTCTATTATATTCATTAAATGAATCTGTAGGGCTTGATCCGCCGTTTTGTTGTTATTTTCCTCGTGTCCTTTGGCGCACTTTCGTACGTTTGCTAGGCCTTCAGCTACCTTGCAGTCCAGGATGTAAAGAGTCGTTAAAAGACCTCTTTACCCTTGGGAGAAAAAGCGCTCTCTGGCTGTGTTGGACTCGTCATACTTGGACTCGAAAAAAGTATGAGCTTAAGATGTTGAAAGACAGAGACGGAAGATGGATCCGTCTCGGAGGTTGGGGAAAAGACGCTGAAGCTTTCAAGAAAAAATTCTTGCAGCGTTGATGAGCTTACTAAGGCCCGGACTGGTTTGATCAGTACTTTGAGACTTGCTTGAGACTGGGACTATTTATTTTATAACCATTTACTTCAGAAATTTAATAATCTTACATATATCAACCGAGCCAGACTGCCCATTGCTCATGTTGTTACTGAAAATAACAAGAAAATAATCGAATTGCGACTAGCGCTGACTCGTAACTAGTTCCACGGCGCTAGTCGCTTTGCTTTGTCAGAGAAGATGTTCAATTTCTGGACTCGACGAGCGCGCAAACCGTCAACTGGACAATCCCAAAAATCTGCCAATGTTCTGCCTCTTTCGCAGCTGGATGCCTCGGGTGAAGCTAAAGCGTCTTCGTCATCCCCCGTGAATTTGGCTGAGGACCCCTCCGATCAGCGGAAACTTGAAGCATCCAGCCACATAGAGTCAACTAGCAGTAAAGAACCTCGGGACGAGCAAGCTACACCACAACCCGCTCCTGAACCTTATGTGACTGTAACACCCAATCCTCATGATAGCACCATATCCGAAATCAAGACTGGACTGCGCCAGATCGAAGTACTGACTGGTGGCCCGCGACGATCAGAACAGATTCAGACGGGAGAACATCATCCATCACCCGATCATACCCTCATTGAATCGCTCTTCGACCCAGCAACAGGAGAACAACGAGGGACATTTGAAAGCCCTCATCCAATCTCGCCTACCGAGAGTAACCCCCCATTTGATCATACCGCCAGCAAAGCTGCGAATGACGAAGTATGGTCTCATCTGGCTCGTATACGGGAGCTGCAGAGTGACATTGCGAAATTGCACGCACATATGGAAGGCATTGGAGACACGAGACATGTCCTCGATCTCGATGTTGATACGGATATTGATGTGGATTCTGTTCCAACTCAGGAAGAAGAAGAGGCTGTGAAACGTGAAACGGCATTCAAGCAACTCCCCAAACGGTTTAATGGAAGAAGTAAAAACATTGACTCAGTCATGTCTAAAGTTTGTGTCATGCTTTCACAGAAAGAGTTCTACCTGACTTTTGTTTTTGTTTTTTCACTTCATTCAGCTGGACGAGCTCTCCAAAGCCATGACAGCATTTCATGCTCTTCAGCCGCCATCACTAAACTTCCAAAACAACTCAGCATCCGAAGAAACCGTTGATGATAAACTATCATCTCCACTATCGTCTCGAACATCGATTCCTACCAACAAACGTATGTCATTTCCAACCTCCATACATAGCGCTTCCGGCGTCGGACCGAGGAATCCGTTTTCTTCAGGAGTAGGGCTTGTGCACGAGAGCCCTGTTTCGATACAAGCCAGCTTCATTGACCCTCCTAATCGTTGAACGTTGATCACCTATAAGAAGATTTCATATCCTCCGGGAAAGGAAAATTCGTATAGAACAGCCCCATTGATGCATGGTTCTTTCACATAAACTAATCTAAGACCTATCGCATAATAATAATATATCCAAAACGCGTCTCAATTAATACATAAACAGCCAACAAGCACTGGAGACCGTGATGGATAAATAAAAGGAGAGGGTGTGGGGTTAGCCGACGTCCAAAAAGAAATACAATTAACAAGTGTATAGTAACAACAAACATGAACAAGATGGGGTTGGAACAAGGACAAGGTTTCACAGTATGAAGAGTGTGCGCAAGATACGAGAGAGAATTGCATGAAGGACAACCTAACACAAACGAAATGTTCAACTGTTTTTTTCCGATGAGGATGATCCTGCCTCCTCTTCATCAGGATCAAGCCATGACTCCTCAACGGTCTGCTTCACACGCCGAATATACTCCTTCATGTTCTCTCGATATAGTTGTGCCGCCTCGGCATTGGCAGGACTAGAAACAGAAGATGTATGATTAGCACGAGGGATCAAATACACACGAATGTTTAACCCTCTGACCTGTTCGGATTTGGATCGTGCAAGAGGCTTTGTATCGATGTTAAGATGGCAGCCACGTCATAAGTCGGACTCCATCTGTTTTGCAGAATGTCAAGACAAAGTTCCCCTGTTGGATAAACGTTTGGATGAAACATTCTCGATAGGAATTTAACTTGTGGCGGCTTGTTAGGGTATGATTCGTCAAACGTGAGAAGCAGCTTGAACGTTCCGTCTTCAAAAGGGGTGTCAGCTGTGAAAGATCAATAATGTTCAGAAACAGATGCTCAAGATCAGGAAAAGATAATTCATACGAGGACCAAAGATCACCGCGTTCCACAACATGATGTTGTCGGCACATGGGGCACCAGAGATCCCGCCTGGCGGGTCTGACGACAGATGTTTGAAATCCCTGATAAGACGTCGGCGACAAGCAGTAGACTAAATAAGTTTGTTATCATAAGTATCAGTCGCAAAAACTTGAAGAGTTTGACTTTAGAAACCTCACCATGATGATGGCGGTTGCGAAAAAAGAGAGAGAAAAGAGTGCTTAGTCATTCGGCACATGGCGCGTTATGTTCTCCGATCCGATGGACCCAGTCGCCCCAGGTCTCGTGCAGTCAGTCAGACAGTGACGGTTCAAACGGATCGTCGTCAGTGACGTTGAAAAACCCAACTTTTATGATCGAATCTTTATGGCACCCCCGCAGTACTTGACTTGGACCGTAAAAGAATATGTTGACTGTAATGTGTTCTGTAACTCTACTAAGCTATATACTGACTGCAATGTGTTCCGTAAGCCAGCTATATATCTGACCACAAAAACATGCACAAAGGGCACTCAATGTCGCAGAATAAGAACAGCAATGAGTACGGCTGTGACAGACACCGTTGGTGGCTGCTCGGCCATTCAAACACTTGGTGTGCTCTAACGTCATACAGCCTAGCAATGAAGCGTTACCAGCTTCTAAGCTGCGACGCGTTGCTATATAAAGTGCGACTACTTGAAGATCTTGGTCCCCGTCAAGTTTCCGCTACCACTAACCTCCCTCCTCGCGCACTCGTACTACTACTACTGCAAAGTATGTTATGGACTGATCAGTATGGTGTCGTATATGCAGCCTCATAGAATCCCTAGAATCCAAGCGGTCTTACACCTTTCCTATCGATCGGGATCGGAATTAAGCGGTGTGTTGAATGCCAAGGTGCGCGGAACATACGAGTCCAAAGGTTTTAAAGGGGCCGTGAGCACAATGGGTTTCATGGCAACTCTGTCCTCACATATTGCGCTCATTGCAAGTCAAAACTTACTCTATAACGTGTAGGTGGATATCTGATCCTCAAGTCGAATATAGACAGCTGAGGCCGCATTGCTCGGCCGCAACTTCCCGCACTGTAAAAGTCGGAAGACTTTTACACAAGAACTTCAGATAAAACGAGGATCAGACAACAATGAGTGTAGTAACCTTCGTAGAATTAGAAGCTAAAGAATAAAATATCTACATCTCGAGTATTTATAAGAAAAAGAAAGATTATCTAATAAGAAATAAAAGGAAACTTATGGAAAGAAACTATTAATAAAGACAAAGAATAAATGAAAGTAAGACAAGCTGACTACGTCTGTAGTCTCCGACTCGGGGAACTCGGATAAGAGTCCAGACTCTTACATCCGCCCTTCAACACTCGTTTACGAGTGTTAATTTCTACGATTTTTTTTTCACCCGCCCTCCATCGCGCGTTTACCAGCGATTCAAATGAATCCACCTTCCCCATCACTAATTCCCAACAAGTCCAACTCTTCGAAATCAATAGGAGTCACGGCTCTACTCGGAATTGGACTATTTGATTCGACAATGTCTTCCTGTGCAACGAACTCGCCTTCCGCGTCCGCATCCCCATAGTCAACGAGAAATTCGTCAAACATCACAGCGTCATTGTTCACCAACGTAGGAATAGCAGGCGCTTCATTTACCGTAGGTACAGGTAAGGCAAGCAGTTCCGGATCCACAGAGACTGTCGCGTCCCCGTCACGTGACTCAGCGGAGTCTGTATAGACCGGCGCAGCAACGGTAAACGACACCAACCCCAACCCCTCGAGGTTAGAGGGTCCAGAGGAAGATTCTTGCGCCTCCCTCTCTCTACGCCTCTGACGCTTTCGTTGGTTTTTAGACAGCCCTGGCAATAGCTTACGCTTGGAACCATCGCTGGAGCGTCCCTGGCGAGAATCCGGTGATATCGCACGAGGACCGACCCTGTCTGCCAACGGCAATCCGTGTCCTGGATGCGTCGGGATCCCTCGTCGAGGTGCACGCATCGCTTTAGGAGCTACTGGCGCATTTAGAGGAACCGGAGTGTTTAAATGACCTGGAGATGAAAGTCGCAATGCCAAAGGCGTTGTCATCGTCCAACGACGAGCGGAGTCGTTTATCTCTCGTTCACGGACCTCCAATCCTGCTTGATAGCATGTACGAGACTCTGCCATCATCGTTTTTATAACAAATTTAAAAGTGTCTCGTGGCAGGACAACATCCGAGTCGCCCATGCCGGACATAACAGGTGTGATGGCAGAACAGTGGATAACAGGCGTATGGGGTAAAGACTTTTCGCTGTTATCAAGCTGTTTATATGCATTTCCAAGCCCCAACCCGGTCGGTCTTAACAAATTAACGGACACCATCGCCGATGAAAGGTCAGGGTTAAGTGGTATTGGTGCGGGGATGCTCCTAGGATTAGAAATCCCGATCGCTTCACAGTAAGCCTGCAGTGCCTCTAAATGCCGTACTTCCTCAAATGTTAACCAGGTGACATCGCCAGATTTCCACCTGGTTTCAAACATAGCATTCACTCCTTTCCCTGAATGGGACAAGATACGGTCCACAGCCCACTCCTTCGCCGTTCCTCCAAAAACAGGAATTTGCTCAAATTGACGGCCCGGGAACCGTCGATCATCGTTAGGAACGTGTATTCGTAACAAACTTGCATGGAACACTGGATGTACTCCCCGACGCTTTAATGCCGCCGACAGCTCAAGTTTATAGCTTGAACCCGGCTCCATGACCTGCATAATTTTAAACGGGCCGATGTACTTAGGTATCAGTTTTCGCGTAAGATTTTTTGGTAATCTCAAGTTCTTTGTAGCCAGATAAACCAGATCGCCTAACTTAAACGGGGCCTCGCGTCGATGCTTGTTAGCATAACGCGTCTGTCTGACTCTTGCCTCTATTATGTGGTCATGTGCAGACATGATTGCTTCTTTCATTCGTTCCGCAAAGACCACCACGCCCGGGTACTCTGAGTCATTATCCCAAATTAGTGGTCTTGGCATTCGACCATAATTCAAGTAAAATGGAGAAAATCCCGTAGTATCTGAACGGGCACAATTTAAAGCATATTCGATTCCAGGTAAGCGTGTCACCCAATCCTTCTGATCTTTCGACACACATTGACGAAGCATTTGGACTATCGTCTTGTTAGCCCGCTCGGTCATTCCATCCGTCTGAGGATGAAAGGACGAAGACATGCGCAGTTCCGTTTGCAGGAGTCTGTGTAACTCTTTCCAAAACAAACTAGTGAATAAGGAATCCCGGTCACTGACAATGCGTTCAGGTAAGCCATGTTGCTTGTATATGACGTCGAAAATAACCTCCGCCATATCAGAAGCTTTATAATTAACTCGTGTTGGAACCAAGTGCACCATGCAGGTGAGATGATCAATTATAACACACAATTGATCAAATTCACCATGCCGATTCCTAGATGCAGGCAGAGGTCCCACGAAGTCAATTCCAATCGCCTGCCAAGGTCTGGTCGGGATCTCCAAAGAACGAAGTAGCCCCAATGGTGATTGTTGGCTCGACTTGGACATAGCACATAGCTGACAAGAAAAGCAGAAAGCTTTTATATCGGACAACATTTTAGGCCACCACACTTGTTCCCGCAGGTAAGAGTACGTCTTGTGAGAGCCTAAATGAGCCAACAATGTATGCGCATAATTTATCAGTATTTCCCGCAACCGTCGATCGCCAGCCTTAGCATCCGGTATACACAAGGAATAGGAACCATTCGATGTTAAATAAATTAACCCCAAATGCATAGTGAAGTCTTTGAAGTGATTCGGCTTATCCCATATATGACGAAAGAATGGATCGTTAAAGTATGTCGCTTTAGCTAATTCCTTAACATCCACGCCAAGTTCACTGTCTTTTATCAACTCAGTTACACCTACACCATCGTCCAAGCCCTTCTCGTTCACTAATATTGGTATGTTCCCCTCTCCTGTAGTATGCTCCTCAACATGCTCCTCAACGTCATCTTCTAGCAGCTCTAAAGGAGGCATATCGTCTTCAACCAGCAAACTATCCATTACTGGAAAGTTCTCCCTAACTGGAGGTACAATCGCTTCTGTCTCTACTGGGGCTGGCTTCTGACGCGAACTTTTAGGTCTCAATGTCTCCTTCACTGACTGTAAAACTCGTTTGAATCTGGACTGGTCCTTTTGGTGCAATCTAGTGGAACGTCGAGTAGGCAGCACTGTAGTATTTCCCGTATAGACTGGTGCTGATATTGCCCGCATGAACAGTGCAAATGACTCGACGTTCTCGTGTACTAAATCATCCTCATCTTCATCCTGAATATATTCACTGTCAGCACGAATTGTTCCCGCAGGTTCATCACTGTACATCCGAGATAAAGCATCCGCGAAACTGTTCGTTTTGCCAGGGATGTAAGAAATCTCAAAATCAAACTGATTGAGGATGTCAAGCCAACGGTGCTGTCGTGGTGAGAGATTTTTCTGTGCCATAAAATATTTGAGCCCTTTATGATCTGTACAGATGCGAAATTTGATCCCCAGTAACTGCGAGCGGAACCGTTTCAAGGACTCTACAATGGCCAATAATTCCTGTTCGTGTACCGGATAATTCTGTTGTGCGACATCGAATTTTCCTGACCAAAATTCAACAACAGCCGCCTTAGAAACATCATCTCCTTGTGTTAAAACACCACTGGCACCCGTTAAACAAGCGTCCGTAACTAAATTGATACGTTCGGCACCAGGTGCATAATCAATAGCAACACGATGTTTATCTCTATGCTCCTTAACTAAATGTTGCACAGTTTCAAAGGCTCGTTGTTCTGTAGGACCCCATTGCCAGGGTTTACTCGATCCCGTCCTGGCTGTTAATACAGCCATAGGGATACGTATCCCTTCACAATTTGCAGCCAAATACCCAACCGCGCCCAAAAAACTCAGCAACAAGTCTTTGTTGGTAGGTACCTTCCATTTTTCGATTTTATCAACTTTGTTTGGGTCCATCCTAATCCCTCTCTCATCTATAACGTGTCCCAGTATTTTCAAGACTGGTGCAAAGAACTGCATCTTGTCTGCCGACAAGAACAACCGTTCTTCACGGAGTCTTCCAAAAACAGTACGTATATGCTCAACATGGTCATTTATTGTGTCTGAATAAATGACCAAGTCGTCTAGATATACATCCATAAAGACACCAATGAAGGGTGCAAATATATAGTTCATTAAAGTTTGGTAAGTAGCTGGCGCATTACAATCCCCTTGCTGCATCACCAAACTTTCCATCGTGCCATCAGGTGTTGTGAACAGTGTCCGATTGACATGTGCGGGTATTACCCTTATTTGTTCGTAAGCATCTTTGCCATCCAGCAAGCTTCGATACTTATGACGAACAACATTTCGAAGGATAATCCCCATATCAGGTAAAGGTGTTTTCAACTTCAATGTATTCTTGTTTTGTTCACGTTTATCCACAACAGTTCGTATACGCGGAACTAATTCGCCATTGTTGGGCTTAGGCAATATCAGTAATGGTAAAGCATTCATTCCTGTTGCCAACCTCCATCGCCCACTTTTCAGATAGGCATTCTTTTTTGCCTGCCATACGGAACGCAATGCTTCTGGACATTTACTTGGTCGCCAAGAATAAATTTTATTCTCGTCAATTAGAGGTATTGAATGGTTAATTTTCTGTAAAGGTGGTAATTCAGATGTTTCCGCTGTCTGGCATAGATCCTCTGCTTCTGCTTTCAACATTATCCGGACCTTGTCCAGTTCATCCTCAAATAGTGTCGCCGCCGCTGAGTGTAAGGTAAATACATCTTCGCCTTCCACAATTAGCGGTATTTTGCTGCCCACTATTACTCTTGTAGGATTTAGCCCAATCAAAACGCGGTGTTCAAATATAAATGGAGTCCCAAGGATCAAGTCATAGCTCTCAAGATTCACGATATCGAAACGGCGCATTGTGTTGATGTTTTGATACCGAAAATCAACCACGGCACACCAATTAATTTTAGATTGTGAACCCTGTACAGCCATCTGTAAGGTCAAAGGTATATTTAATTGCTCCTTCTTCACATTTAACTGGTCAGCTAGCGTTGTTGACATAAAGTTGGCTAGAGACCCGCTATCCAACAATGCCCTTGCTGCCTTGCCGTTGATGAAAACCTCAACTACTATTGGCTTTGGCAGCTGACGCGTGAAGTCCTTGACCTTCATTGCAGTACATTCAATAACTGTTTTAGAATTATCCTCGACTGAACTCTTCTTTCCTTTATGTCCCAGATCTGTTGCATATAACATCACTGCATTAAGTTCCACAGCATTCCGTTGTCTTTCCAGTTTATTCAACTTGGCAAAGTCCACAGCGCTGGACATCAATTTCGGTGCAGTGACATTATTAACTCGTGGAGCAGGCACATTATGGCGCAATGGGCAATTCCGGGCATCATGCCCCACTTGTTTGCAGTTAAAACATTTGCCTTGAGCCCGTAATTCATTTAATTCAGCCTTGGTAAGCCTTCTCCTAGAATCCAGTGTGGATGGTACTGATACTTTTTTAGTGGTATCCTCTCGGCGATAATTGACGACAGGTTGTTTTCCACTTTGAATATAAGAATTGACTTTGGCCTGAGTATACAAAGTACGTTGCTGTTCTGGAATTCGACTAGCTGAATTATTAATTTCTCCTCCCACATAAGAACGATTTTCTTTGCTCCGAGTTAATTCAGCTGCTTCAATGTGAGTTGCTCGTTTAATCAATCCCTGCAACGAAGTACTCTCAGGACTATAACCAATTTTCATCCATTCCAACCGTATGTATTGCGCGGCTCCATCCCAAATTATCTGAACCTGCTGACGCTTATTTACATCAGGAAATCGTTTCGCTAATGTTTGTACATCACGTGCAAAGTCTCGAAAATAAGATCGACCTTGATAGGATCTCATCAAGCGTCGTCTCAGTTGTAGTTTGTAATCAGGAGGAAAGCAATAGTCAAACAGGGCATTAAATATTTTCCGTAATGTCCATTTCTTTGTCTTTAAAGCAACGTGCTTCATATAAAACACGCTTGCCTTTTCTCCCACAAAATTAACCAACAACCGAACAGCCCATTTTTTTGACAAGGTCATTCGCTTAACCCAGACCTTGACTGCGAAAATCCAATGGTCAAATTCATCCAGATTAGGATTTCCTTTATAGATAGGTGGGTTATCTATTTTCATTGACGACAAGGCTTTTCTCAATATCCTTTTATTAGTGGCATCATCCACCTCTGAGTCCGAGGATTCCGACGAACTTGAATCAGAGGACAAAGAAGAAGAGTTTGAACTGCTATCATCTCCACTAGAGTCGCTAGAAGATCTGTTGCCAGAAGAATCCTTATCACTACTACTACTAGAGGAGTCTGATGGGTCTCCACCCCGGTAGCCTGCGACCTTCGCGAAGTATCCCCCTTCGGGAACTTCTGATTTATCTCTGGTAAATCGTGAACTCTTCTTTTTTTCAGAGTAACGCTTCCTTTTCCTAGCCTTAGCGGCACTGGATTTACTCTTTTTCTTTTTAGATTTTACTTTATTATTCCCATCTTTAACAACGGTAAACTGATTGAGGATGTCAAGCCAACGGTACTATCGTGGATCTCCTCCACATTAGAATTTCCCGTGTTTTTATTAGCCTCAGGCTTAGCACTTTCCCCCATATCTTGCCCAGGAGGTTCAACAACCTCAGCATTTACAGCTGCAGCCTGAGTGTCGGTATCTTCTGGCCTAATTGAAGCTGCAGATGCATTCAGGGCAGGGTGTGCTATACCGGTTGGGTTCGCACTATAATCAACAGTGTCCTCAAACCAATCGCCAAAATATTTCCTCTCGGTATCTAACTTGGACACTGGAGCTTCTTGTACCCGTACAGGATTGGTAGGGGTAATAAATCCATTATTATTATTCTCGCTATCTAAATGACAGCTTTCAAGGTTTCGGGTCAGGCGCTCAACACGTCGGCGCACCACACCCATCTCCCAAGCATCGTCCTCAAGGGATTTTATATCCCTGAGCATCTGCTCCCTATCCTCTCTAACCCGATCCAATCGCTGCCTAAGGGCCGGCTCTGTCAAGGGATCATTGTCTTTTTCAGACTCTGAAACCCCCTGACCTCGCTCCCTATCCTCTCCTTCCATTCCCTCCTCTCTTAACCCAACTTTGCTGTCCTCGGCTGTAGTCCCCTGTTCAGGGTTTCCAGCCTCGGACAGTGGGATCCCATGGACCCCAAACCCTTCTCTCCTTACCCCATATCTCTTCCTATCCCAAACTGCTTGCTCGGGACGAATCATCCCACTTCGCGTCTGGTGATACTGTATGCCGCTGTCGCTAACACTTGTATCGGGAACGTCAGTCGAAGTGAACTCGGCGGGTCGAAGAGTTGGAGTCGCAAATAAAGAAGGTGAAGATGAGATGAAAGACGAAGAAAGAGAAGACTCGTCTGGAACAGAAGTGATTGTCGACATCAAGGTGAGCTAGCAATCGGTTGATCAATCCGATGCTGAAAGACTTTAGCAAAATAGACGAAGAAAGAAACTCAAAAAAGATGTAAAAGTCGGAAGACTTTTACACAAGAACTTCAGATAAAATGAGGATCAGACAACAATGAGTGTAGTAACCTTCGTAGAATTAGAAGCTAAAGAATAAAATATCTACATCTTGAGTATTTATAAGAAAAAGAAAGATTATCTAATAAGAAATAAAAGGAAACTTATGGAAAGAAACTATTAATAAAGACAAAGAATAAATGAAAGTAAGACAAGCTGACTACGTCTGTAGTCTCCGACTCGGGGAACTCGGATAAGAGTCCAGACTCTTACACACACCTAGGCTCGGCGGCTTGTTGAGACTAACGACAACGATGTTTATTCCCGACGTAAGTATAACTTTCTACTGACCTTGTGCCAGGTACTAGACTTTAATTCTTGTTAGAATGAAACTAGTTCCCATTTAATAGTCGACCTGTTTCTCCTTCGGGTGTCGGCCGGCCATGGTTGGGACATCTGGGGAATATCAAATGGTCGTCAAGACGGAAGGCTATGCACAAAAGGTGAGTACATACTATTTCACCAATCAATGCTCATTTGTTGGTAGGCATGGACATAAACCTCCCGCCGATGATCGTAATACTCCGTTCAAGTTGCTTCCTTCGTTGTGTAAGGGAGCGTAGCTCCCTACGCATGGTTTGTTAGCACCCGTCGGAGTATATTTTAGTATCCTTGTCCACATCCTTCGTTTGTCCTCACGGACACTCCTTTATGTGCACGTTTCTTTCTTTCTTTTCTTCCTTTATGTCCTCAGCCTCGTTTATTGTCCACAAGTCCTATGTGTATTTATGTTAGAATCCGGCGCACTAAGCGCCAGTATCATGCCCTATATGCATAGTACAAGCGCATCACCTCTCCCCTAGTCGTCGTTACCGACCACTAGGGAAGAGGTGAGTAAACCATATCGATATAATAACATAACGTACTGACACACCTGTAGACTAATTAACTTACAATTTAAGCTTACATTTGATTAATAGATTAGCATTGTTTTATCCTCTCAGATGTCAGTCTAGAGCCTTCGTCTCAAGACTCGTGGTCACCTTCACTCAGCAGATTTAGTTCTATTCATGATGCAGTCTATCTACAGTAGAGATAGCCGCATCACAGCTGATGTGCACTAGATGTATTCGCTCTAGACAGGAAGTGGGAAAGTCTTGATTCAAGTGATGAGGCAAGCTGTGAAAAGTTCTCCATGTGGCCGGAGATATTCTTCTCTGAGCTCTGAATATATGCAAGGGCCTGCTGTTATATGTAAATTTTCTATTTCTGCAAGTCTGTGACACAGCATCATATGTTAGTGGGCTTTACATGTCAATTTAATTTTTGGCTGATCGTATGTAATACATACTCAGCTCAAGTCGCTTCTATTGCTGATGGCGTACTGGATGTATTTGCTACAGAGGCGGGAAAGCCTTGGTTCAATAGTCAATCAACAAGGCCAAGGCAAGCTGTGAAAGTGCTTTATGTGTTCAACACCTTGCCAGACATGTCCTTCAACATATGTGAGGAGTGACATAAGGCTATTTTTGCAAATTTGTGACATAGCATAGATCCGGGGATGTTAATATACCGAGGAGAAAACTTGAGTTAGAGAGGGGACCCTCTTGAGAAACAACAGAAATTTTAGAGATGGCAATATGAATATGGGTACGGAGGTGGGTAGATTGGTAGAGAGTGAAGTAGAAAGGAGTGCACCCGTTTTATAGATGATAGAGTACATGCACTCCACGTCTTCAAGACAAGTAGATCAATAGTTTCCCTGAGGTGTTATGTACGGTGGCCCGAAGCTATTCCGGATAGTTCCGAAGAAGTCCGGACCACGGGGTCAGATGGGAAACGGAGTACTGAAGTACGGGGTGAGGGACTTGACTTCAACTTATATGTTGTGCCCACTCGCCCAGCTTATGATATCCCTCGATTTCGGAATACGAGGAAGTACGCAAGTATGTACAAGTCCGATAACGTGTGATACGATGACAGAGTACAAGTCCACGTCGTTGAAGACAACGTGAATGATAAGTACGAGTTGACTCGAACGTTAAGTCCGAGCCAACTACGCAATACGGATTAAGAGTATGAGACGGACTGGAGATGAGAGAGTAACTGATTAAACTGATTATATTCAGACTAAGGATCCACAGCTGAGGGAGCTGGGGTTTAAATACAGGAGGGAGTGGAACTACGTAAATGGGGATAATGACAAATAAGGGAAAGTGGGAATTGACTAGTGCAAGCCAAGATGACAACCAGGTACCTTATTACTAAGCAAGCGGAATACACATCCCCTTAAGGAAGATGTCTGATACGGAGTACAGATGGAGTACAGGTCTCGGAGTTAAGGGGAAATACGGGGTATGTAGTACGGGATTTGGGATAGTCCGGGTTTGGACTCTGGGGCATGCGGAGCGTGACATGAGGCAGTTGTTGACTCTTCTAAAGTTGTTTGATCATTGCACCTGAAGAGTCTCAGATAAGTTAGCTATATCTGACCCACAAAAAAACACTCACAAATAGTTTACAGCACTTTTCAAAAGCTAAGGCAGGTCAGCTAAGAAATTTCCCATCTGAGAACAAGGATTTCTCAAGCACTATGTAAGATAATTGCCTACTTTTTATTGCAATGGAATTGTATAGCCTTTATCTAGCACTTGCCCATATTTTTTGGGAGTTAATTGTGTTGAGTGTCTTAAAAAATCCAATATTTCAAAAACAGTCACCCACCTTAGCTTTCAAAAAGCGCTGTAAGCCAAAAGAAGAACAGCGATGAGCACAGCTGTGATGATGCAAACCAAGAGAGATGCTCAGCTGTTCAAACACTCTACACCCTGATACCCGACTGTGTTAAGTTCCCGATATACCGAAGATACCGGACTTCGGTTAACTCAGGCAGACTCGCGGGACCGATGTCACAGATGATCGGTATACTGAGCAGGCTTCAACTTATGTGTTGCGCCACTTACTTGTACATGCTCAGCAATTTGCTTCGCAACACTCCGCGAATAGCAGATATATCAGTCAGAGGTTCGGGATAGAGTTCGGAGTGAGTCTGGATTTAGCAGTCAGATTTTAGAGATGAAAGTATCAAACAAGAATAGCCATGAGTTAGATGACTAGTTTGATTTCAGAACTGAGGAACTAGATACATGATTTGGGGTTATTTATACTATGGGAATGTACTAGTTTGTCAGCACTGATAAAAGCGGTTTAACAATAAAATGTGATTTGGATTACAATAAAATAATAAGACTAAAACGGGAATGAGCAGATTTGGAATATAATCAGTTATTGTATTCTAATTCAGGTAATTCGGGTTTAATGGATTACTTCAGAGAAAACATAATCTTCAGAGTCGTAATTTGGAGTAATATTGGTCAGCAGGTTTATTGGCAGATCTGGATCTTGACAGACTGCCTGATCACAGTCTTTTAAATCTTTTTTTACCTAGAGCCCTCAATAACTCAAAATCAGTATATGTACTCCATACAACATAGCAGAGTTCAAGAATGATAAAATTGTGTCAGCAGCCCGGGTCTGTCAGGGTACGCTAGTGTCATCCCTTTCATTTCTTCCATTTATCTTTGGTTCCTATCTATTTTATTTATTTCCACATTTCTCGTATTTTATCCCACTCCTGGTCTTCCCCTTTCCTTCCATAGTCCCATTCTTCTCTTCAACAGGTGCTGAGCGCCCATTCCCACCAGCGCCATGGCCTAGGCCCCAGCTAAAAGTCTGGGACTGGTGCTGTCAGGGTACGCTAGCGTCGTCCCCTTATTTTCCTTCGTTTATCTTCAGTTCTGGTTTATCTTATTCATTTCCTTATTTCTCGTATTTTATCCATTTCCTGCATTCCCCCTTCCTTCCGTATTCCCTTCTTTCCCTCCAACGGGCACTGAGCGCCCATTCCCATCAGAGCCATGGCCTAGGCCCCGGCTAAAAGTCCGGGACCGGTGTGTATCCATGCCCAGTCCATGAACCGAAGGCCGTGTGTGGCCTTTGCCGTTTTTCATAGTATATAGTTAGTAGCCCTAGAGGAGGGATCCCTAAGTTTGTTCTCTTAGGATCCCCTCCCTCTAGGTGAGTTAGTATTATTCCTAGAATATATCTTGCTTAGGATCCCCTCCCTCTAGTCTGAGAGAGTAGCCCTGACAGTAGAACAAACTTCTACCCCGGGACCGGTCATTTCTATCAACATTCACCTTTGGAAAATTGTCCTCGACAACGACTCGTTCCATCTCAAGTCCTTCCTCGTGCTCCGTCTATAACTTGACCCTTCCCATCCTTCTTACTGTGCACCTAGGCTATTTTTACTATCATGGAACCCGACCAGGCTACTCTGAATCTAGAGCAACGCCTCGCGGCTATGGAACAAAATTTCCTTACATGCAACACTCGACTCGAACAACTCCTATCTCATCTCGAACCGTTTCTTCAACCTCAACTCCCATCTGACTCTCCGTCAGAACCCCCAGTAAACCCTCAACCCGCCAATGTTCCCCCTGTCCGAGCATCGGCTCCATCTTCCACATGAGATTCATGAAATTCTCGTAATACCCGTCCCGCAGTGCCTCAGTCCTTTGATGGTGATAGAAACAAAGGACGCATGTTCTGGAACTCTGTCCAGATCTATATGAGCGCATGTAGCAAGGATTTCGCGACCGACCAAGAAATGATCATTTGGACACTATCATATATGAATGACGGCCGTGCCCACATTTTTGCTAATAGCCTGCTACAGAAGTACCTCGCAGGTGTCATTCCTTTCGCGACTTGGGGAGAATTCCGACTCAAGTTCGAAGAGGAATTTCTGCCCTTAACCGAACGTGATGATGCCCTCAACCTCCTCCTATCCAGCAGATATGCTCAAGGAGGTCGAACTGTAGAGGATTATGTGGACTCCTTCAATGTCCTCATAGAACGTGCTGGCTTCACGGATGGCTTCGCCATCACAATGCACTTTCGACAAGGATTAGACCCGACAATTCAGTCCAAGGTCGCTACCATGCAGAGCCGACCCACATACAAAGATTTCGAAGGCTGGGTCAAGGCTGCGCACATTTTTGACCAAGATAGAAGAGCAAACGAAGCCTTCAGTGCCACTCGACGTCAACAACTCCCAACCCCGTTGACTCCTAATTCCTTAATGATGGCTCCTATGTCTCGTCCTAGACTGACACCCTTCCTGCCTCTAAGACCCACTATCCCCCAGTACCAACCACCTCCATTCCCACCTCCTAGGCCAGTTGCTCCTGGGTTTGCTGCTGCTCCGCCTAGGCCGTCGATTCTGGTTCAACCTCCTCAACAACGTCATGACCCGATGGATGTTGATGCCACACGTCAACGGATGACCACAGAATCCACTAGATGTTACCATTGTGAACAAGCTGGGCATCTCATGCGTGATTGTCCTCGCACGCATGACATTCGTTTCGTGAACACAGATGAGATCGACAACCTTGTTGAACTGCTCCTTGCCCAAAAGGATGTTGCAGAAGCACAGAGTCGTGCAGGGCCTGGACCAACAGAGGAAGAAGAGACTCCTGCATCGGTAGCAACAGAGGATTTTCAGGAAGGCGACAAGTGAAGGATACACCCTCATTGCCGACATTCAATAGATTCGACGTTTTGTACATAGATCGTGAACAAAATGATGATAGTAATTCGAATCCTATTACCCCTGCTGTATCTCCTAAAAACCCCCCTCTCCCTACACCTTCTTCTATGCTGTCACCTCCACAACTCTCAACTTTGAAGTGGAAGTCACTACCCTCTGAATATCAACTCACAGCCACCGCTGGTACTTAGAAACTTGAAATCTCAGTAGAGCTCCAGAGTACTGACACAGGAGATTTGATCACCAGCAAAGCCATGCTTGATACGGGTGCTAGTGGTATGTTCCTGGACCGTGAGTTCGTTGAGAGACATCGACTCCCGACTGTCAAACTCCCGAAACCTATTCCTGTATTCAATGTTGATGGTACACCCAACCAGGCCGGTGCTATCACACATGTGGTCAATCTGGTTATGAGGTATCGGTCCCACTCTGAACGCGTACTATTTACCGTTACCGCACTTGGAAAATATCCCGTATTACTGGGGCTACCCTGGTTCAAGGCCCACAACCCGGTGATTGACTATACTGCTGGAGAGGTAGAACTGACGCGTTGTAGTCCCCAATGTTGTTCCTGTGCGCCCAGCTGGCCTTCGGGTCGCCGCACTAAACGTTCCTTTCAACAGATCCGAACGTCTGGAGATGTGAAGCTTGACAACACCGAGGCTGAAGATCCTGACATGCCTGATCTGGCAGACATGGAAGATGAGCTCCAGCTTGAGGACGGCAATTGACTCTTTGGTATTTCGATGGTTGACACTGGACCTGAGTTCCATTGTGTTGGCGCAACTGAGACCATTTCACAAAGACTTGCTTAAGCTCACGCCAAGAACTCAGATGCTCCAGCCCCCAAGGGTTTTCGCAATATCGTGCCTGAACGATTCCATGACTTTGACGACATCTTTTCCAAAGAATCCTTTGATTTGCTACCGATGTCAAAGAAATGGGATCACCCAATAGAACTCGTCTCTGGTTCAGAGCCCAAATCCAGTAAGATCTACCTGCTGTCACCAAAGGAACAGGCTGAGTTGGACGTGTTTCTAGAGGAAAACCTCAAATCAGGACAGATCCGACTCTCGAAGTCGCCAATGGCCTCACCGGTCTTCTTTATCAAAAAGAAGGATGGTTCCCTTCATCTCATTCAGGATTACCAGGCTCTGAATGCGATGACAATCAAGAACCATTATCCATTGCCCCTTATCCCGGAACTCATTAATAAGTTGCAGGGTGCCCGCTATTTCACGAAGCTCGATGTTCGATGGGGCTACAACAATGTGCAGATAAAAGAAGGCGATGAGTGGAAGGCCGTGTTTCATACTAATAGAGGCCTTTTCGAACCTTTGGTGATGTTTTTCAGCCTTACTAACAGTCCAGCCACCTTCCAGACGATGATGAACGAAATCTTTGAGGACATGATCTCAGAAGGTGTCATCGCCGTATATATTGATGATATCCTCATCTATACATGAGATTTGGAACAACATCATCGTATTACTCGATGCGTACTTGAACGGCTTCGTGAGCACCAGCTATACCTTAAGGTGGAGAAATGCGAGTTCTGCAAGACCAAGATTGAGTACCTTGGGATGGTCATATCCGAGAATACAGTTGAAATGGACCCTGCAAAGGTCTCGGGTGTTAGGGACTGGCCTGTCCCGAGAAACATCACTGAAGTTCAATCCTTCCTCGGTTTTGCTAACTTCTATTGTCATTTCATCAAAGACTTCTCTCGTATTGCACTTCCAATGTTCGGTCTGACCAAAAAGGACACCTTGTTCATCTGGTCCGACAATTGTCAGCAAGCCTTCGATGCACTCAAGCTCTCAATCACTTTGGCTCCCATCTTGCTCATCCCAGATCCTGCTAAACCCTACAAAGTTGAGGCAGACAGCTCCGACTTTGCTTCTGGCGCGGTTCTCTCGCAGTTATCGGACGAGGACAGTAAGTGGCACCCAGTCGCATTCTTCTCAAAAGCCCTGAGCCCCGTAGAACGCAACTACAAGATTCATGACAAGGAAATGCTGGCAATAATTCGAGCCCTGGAAGAATGGCGACACTTTCTCGAAGGTGCAAGTCACCCCATCGACATTCGCACTGACCATAAGAACTTGGAGTACTTTATGACCGCTCACAACCTCAATCGTCAACAAGCTCGGTGGTCAGTCTATCTTGCTCAATTCGACTTCACCCTCCAGCACATCCTGGGTAAGTCAATGGGGAAGCCCGACAGCCTCTCTCAACATGCAGATCACGGATTGGGAAAGGATGACAACCAAGGGATCACCCTTATCTGACCCGAGATGTTTGCAATCAATGCCCTGCAAACATTCCATATCCGAGGAGAAGAGGAAGACTTCCTACATCAGATTTGCAAGGCCAATCGAGAAGGCAAGCATGAGGATAGCGTCTCCAAAGCCATCACTTCTCTTTGAGCTCTTGGTGGTCATTTGGTGCATACCAGTGAATGGTCTGAAGATCAGGATGTTCTCTACTACCATGGTAAGATCTACGTTCCCAATGTCGAGGATCTACGATGAGAAATCGTTGCACATCATCATGATACCAAAGTCGGTGGTCACCCTGGTCGTTTCAAAACTCTGGAGCTGGTCTCTCAAACCTTTTGGTGGCCGGGTGTGTCTCGGTACATCCAACGATATGTCGAAGCCTGCGATCTCTGCTTGCGTACGAAAATAGCTCGCCACGCACCCTTTGGCAAGTTGCGCCCCACTGAGACACCACACCGTCCTTGGGAGTTCATATCCATTGACTTTATCGTTGAACTCCCAGAATCTAATGGGTATGATGCGATCCTCTCGTGGTAGATTTGCTAACCAAATGAGTTCATTTCATTCCCACGTTCACCACTATTGACGCATCTGGTCTCGTGAATCTATACCTGCAACATGTGTGGAAGCTGCATGACCTCCCTGACAAGATCATTTCTGACAGGGGGCCACAGTTTGTGGCACGCTTCATGAAGGAACTCTCTCGACTCCTTGGCATTCGACTTGCCACATCCACAGCCTACTATCCCCAAACCGATGGTCAGACCGAGAGGGTTAATGCGGAAGTCGAACAGTACCTCCGACTCTTCACCTCGGAATGACAGGATGACTGGGATAGGCTGCTTCCCATGGCCGAGTTCGCATACAACAACCACATACACTTGGCGACGCAAGTGACACCCTTTAAGTTGGACACAGGCCGTCAACCGCGTATGGGCTTCAAACCTCGTATCCCCGAATTGAAAATTGAGTCTGTCAACGAGTTCAAAGACCGTATGTTATCAACTATCGAAGAAGCCAGAGCTGCTATCATCAAGGCCAAGGACGACATGGCCAAGTACTATGATTGTAAACGACTCCCAACTCCCGAATATAAGATTGGTGACAAGGTCTACCTCGATGCCAGTGACATTCGCACTACCAGGCCTTCAGCGAAGTTATCCCATCGCTTCCTAGGGCCTTTTCCTATAGCAGCAAGAGTCGGCTCTCATTCATATCGCCTACTCCTACCCAAATCAATGTCACGGCTTCACCCAGTCTTTCATGTCGTGAAGTTACATCCGAGACCAGAAGACACCATCCCAGGTCGTCGTTCTCGAATCCCTCCTCCTCCCGAGATTCGCGATGATGGAGAACATTATATTGTGGAAGAGGTCTTGGATAGTTGAGTCCAATGGAGCAAACTCGAATTCAAGGTTCGTTGGGAAGGTTATGGCCCGGAGCATGATCAATGGGTACCAGAGAAGGACCTTGCAGCCCCCGATCTCTTGGGTAAATTCTATCAAGAGCATCCTAATGCACCACGTGCGATAAATGGTCTGTTGTTCTGCCCACGGCCAATCCAACCTTGGGAGAGACTGCAGGCGTCGGGTCAACGCCTGGTTGAAGGGGGGGTGGTGTCAGGGTACGCTAGCGTCATCCCCTTATTTTTCTACATTTATCTTCGGTTCTGGTCTATTTTATTTATTTCCATATTTCTCGTATTCCATCCCATCTCTTGCATTTCCCTCTCCTTCCATATTCTCATTTTTCCTCCAACAGGCGCTGAGCACCTGTTCTCATCAGAGCCATGGCCTAGGCCCTGGCTAAAAGTCCAGGACCGGCGCGTATCTGCGCCCAGTCCATGAACCAAAGGCCGCGTGTGGCCTTCGCTGTTTTTCATAGTATATAGTTAGTAGCCCTAGAGGAGGGATCCCTAAGTTTGTTCTCTTAGGATCCCCTCCCTCTAGGTGAGTAGTATTATTCCTAGAATATATCTTGCTTAGGATCCCCTCCCTCTAGTCTGAGAGAGTAGCCCTGACAGGTTTAGATTTAAAGCATTTAGAAATGATGGAAGTGCTATTGGGAAATGAAGACTATATTAAGATATCAAACTAGGTTCGATATTAAGTCTGAAGAGAAGTCTAGCTACGAAGTATAGAAGGCTTTATATACAAGTATGCTAGAGGTATGAATCTCAGTTCAAAATAGATAACGAACTTGAGAATGTATATATGTCATAACAATTCGTGAGTATCATGAGTGTATGCAGGGTCAGTTTGCCATGTGGCAGACATGAGGTAACAAGAACAAAGGGAAAGTACATACAAGGACCTATGACCGTCATAGATGATCTCATGCACAGTTTGGAACTAGAATATATACCAAAGGTCTATCCGCAGCTTACTGTAAATCCTAGGAAGATGACAGCATCTAGGACTTCATGAAAACGGCAATGAAGTCTGATAAGACTTCTGGTCGTAGCGTCTGCGAAGCGATCGTGATAAGATAATGTTTAAGTACAATACGATAAGGGAATGTGATAAGAAGTCTATATCGCTAGTGATATCATGAATCAGATCATGATAGATGTACCCATCGTGAAAGGGTAACAAGGTTTCTTCATTGACATCAATTAGTCCTTTTCGACAGAGGACATATTCTTGTATGACCATTTTGAAATCACCATGTGGATGATGGGAAGATGACATGGTGTAAGAGGCTGTGAGGTCGATCATTATGGTAGCGAAGGGATAGAGTAAGGCTGAAGAAACTTGGAACTCCGAAACAAAAAGAGACCAGATAATTAAAATAGAAGTTTGCCCTTATTTGTTATTTTTGTTCTTTATTATACTCCAAAACTGATCAAACTCGTTCTAAGAAACTAGAGCAGACTCATCAAAGTGTGCAAAGAGTTTGTTGATATCGGGGAGGTCATATGGTTAGATTGGATGAAGTCAGGAAATGAGGGGATGAAAGATTATTGAAAGATGCTTTAGGCTCTTTGGGAATAGGATTTGCTGAACGATAAAATCCTAAGACCGGTTGGTGATTACATGTTGATAAGATCTACTGACTTGGAACATCGAGGACCATTATCACATATCCTAATTCAACTTGTGTTGTTAACCAAACATGATGTCATGATCCGATTCATGACATCACTAGCGATACGGATTCCTTATTATATTCCCTTATCTTATCATACTTAAACATTATCTTATCACAATCGCTTCATAGACGCCATGACCAGAAGTCTTATCAGACTTCATCGCCGTTTTTACGAAGTCCTAGAGGCCGTCGTCTTCCTAGAACTTACAGTAAGCCGCGAATAGACCTTTGGTATAAATTCTAGTTCCAAACCGCGCATGAGATCATCTATGACGGTCGTAGGTCCTTATGTGCTTTCCCTTTGTTCTTGTTGCCTCATGTTTGCCACATGGCAAACTGACCCTGCATATACCTATGATACTCACGAATTGCTATGACATGTATACGTTCTCAAGTTCGTTATCTATTTCAAACTGAGATTCAAACCTCTAGCGTACTTGTATATAAAGCCTCCTATACTTCGTAGCTAGACTTCTCTTCAGACTTAATATCGAACCTAGTTTGATATCTCAATATAGTCTTCATTTCCCAATAGCGCTTCAGTCATTTCCAAACGCTTTAAATCTAAACCGTCTGTAGCGACAACGCCGTTCTGGCGTTGGATCCGCTACTTCTTCCATCTCTTGTTCTTCTGCTTTCTAGTCGACGATCTATTCTACCAGATTGTTTTAGACTTCTTAGAGCTTCAGCTCAACGAGATTCTACGACAACTCGAAGATCCCGAATGACGTCAAGACAAGTAGAGCCAACATCCAGAGGACTGTCGTGGTACAACCCACTCAGGTTGAGACCATGCTCTACGACATTACGGTGACGTTTGTATCATCATTAAATACGATTATTAACATTTATACATTCGTCGCCAATACCCGAGAATCGGTACTTAACACATGATATGAATCTTGTAAGGCTGATGCTTGAGTAGAATAAACATGTGTGACTGTAAACCATCTTAATTTTCGTTCGACATAAACTTCTCTTCCAAAGGCCATGAAGGGGGTGTACAATATCTGAACTTTGACACTTATGGATATCTCAGGAAATCTCAGGCGAGTAAACAGGGAGGAGTATCATGGGATCAAGTTTGAGGATTGGAGTAGGCAAGTAATAAGTGAATAAAGTTGTCTCAATATCCAAATTGTGAGTGCAGGGACTATCATGAGTATAACGAAATAATGGAGGAGTGACATCTTCTTCTGGGGATGGTTCTTGGGGAATAGAGAGAGAAGTAGGATTATTGAAAGAAAGAGAAGACGATAGATGAAATTTGAACATTTTATTATTTCTGAATAGAGGAATTTGGATAGTTAGAAGTCGTTTATCCAGGAAGGGGAATGTCATGTAACCACTTCACCTCTCTCACCAAAAACATGAAGATAACGTTTCTGATAACAAAACTGAAAAAAAACACAACAGAAAATCAGCAAAACCAAATTAACTCTGACTTCTATACTTTTTGTCTTCTACTTCTACTTCTTTTTCAATCCTTTTTGCCGATAACATCATACACAACACAATTGGGAAAAATACTTTAGCCAAAGGAAAATAGTAGGAAAAAGGTTACGTTTATTCAGACTCATGTATTTTTCCTTTGTTATTATTTACATCATTATTGTATCATGTATTACATCATTACAATGTAACAAGTAGAATTAGTTTAGCCCTAAACATGTATAAAAAGGGCTCTAAAAAGCATGTATCTAGCACCCTTTTATTGCAACAGACACACAGTGTTAGCTAATACAGCTTATTAAATAATAAAAGGGTCACATTAGTTTCTCATGCTCTCAAACCTCTTATCTAATACTATCTGAGACTTGTTCACAAGTCTCACTCTAATACTACATTTACTCACTAACAGTTATATAGATCGGAAACTCTCTAAAGAAGATTGGACATTCCTGGCCTATCTTTCGTTAGCAACGAATCTAGACAAACGCTTAAACAAGTAATTGTATGTGATTCTATTTGATTGCTACAGATCAAGGAGTTACATAACAGGGAATTTGAATGTCCGCTCTAGGAAGGACAACCTAAATACCAAATGGGGAAGATTTTAGTGTGCAACACTGCCAATACTCTGTTTATATGATCAATATCATATCAGAGTGAAGGAATATTCGTATGAACTTGCAGCATATCTACAGATGCATCAGAATGAACAGCTATCTTAGCAACTCATCTTTCAACGATCTGTACTTTTAGCCAGACAAGTCCTTTTCCTTGATCCCCTTTAGACGTATTCCCATACCCTCCCAGTTTCTACTCTAATCCTCCCAATCTCCTAACTCCATCCCCATGCTACAAGGCAACTAATTCGGTAACATTTTACTTGCCAACGACTAGACAACCTCAACTGGTGGAAGAAGAGGATGTATGACTCGAAGAGTAAGAGATTAGGAAAATGGAGGAATCATTGCTGTGGCAGTATGGTGTGAAAATGGTAAAAAGGAGAGTATTGCTTTTCTTCCAAATTGGGACTGTTTGTGTTTGTTGTACTTCTATTTCTGTAAGAGTCGGCTTACCAGACCATGCCACGACTGACTCATTAACAAGTCATAAACAATAAACCATAACTTCCAAATCATCTTTCTTTTCTTTTGACTCATTAAATAAATACTTCATGACTCTCTTATGACTCAAATAAATTTCCTTTTTCGTACACTTATTAAACATATAAAAACCCCTTCTGTATGCTATTCCTTTCCCTAGACTTTGAATTAAACAAAGATTAAAAACTCTCAACACTCTAAGCTCCAAGTCTATCAACTTTGAAGCTCTAAATTTTCAGCAAAGCCGCTTCTTATTAACTAATTAATTCTAGTGACTTTACAATTTCCTCCCTAAAAATTCCTCATCACTTGTTGTTCTTCTCTCCAATTGTAACCCTTCCTTTCTTTTTCTTCCTTTCTTTTTCTTTTATTGTTTCATGAAAACAGTTTATGATTGCTTATTGTTAAACCTCCTAAAAATTCCAAAAATATTTCTTTTGTTCTGAATGGTATAAACACTTCATGTAAATACGTGTAACAGCAGCAATCTACCAGAACGGTTGTCTCAAGTTTTAGTTCAGTTTAAGTCAAGTTCAAGTCAAGGTTTCATCTCTAGTCTATTTCTACGCTCACATCTATTACTTTGGATTACTCTGAGTGAGGCCTCGGAGTATAAACTCAATGATTTGTATTGTTGTTGAAGCCTTACTAACTTTAAATAGTTTAACACCACTGTATTATTGATGGCGTATTGTCATACCATTTTTATTGCGAATCCACATTCATCATCCCTCTCACATACACAAGATCTTAGGATTGTTATTTTTTTGTTATTATTTGGTTTGATATCATCACACACACACTTGCTATATCATATATTCCCCACCTTCCTTTTCACAAAATCAGCACCAGGACCTGCTCCATAGAGACTAGACAATCTCAAACAAATATCTTCATAGTTTTTCCAATTGTATATTTAGCTATGACATATAGCTATTATCTTCAGATCATTACACTGTATCCACACCCAGTCCATGAACTGAGGGCCGTGTACAACCTTCACCGTTTTTCATAGTATATAGTTAGTAGCCCTAGAGGAAGGATCCCTAAGTTTGTTCTCTTAGGATCCCCTCCCTCTAGGTGAGTTAGTATTTTTCCCAAAATATATTTTGCTTAGGATCCCCTCCCTCTAGTCTGAGTGAGTAGCCCTGACAGGAATGGCATTGTTTCAGGAAGCGGTTTAGACAAGAAATGCTTCACAATGGTGGAATCGTATGAAGGGAAGAAGACTCTATTGAGATATTGAACCAGGTTTGATATTAAGTCTAAAGAAGAGTCTAGTTACGATGTATAGAATGGTTTATATACATGTACACTAGATATTTGGATCTCAGTTTGAAATAGATAATGAACTTAAGAATGTATACAAGTCATAGCAATTCATGAGTATCATAAGTATATGCAGGGTCAGTTTGCCATGTGGCAAACATGAGGCAACAAGAACAAAGGAAATTCCTATGATGACTCACAGTCATCATAGATGATCTCATATGCAGTTAGGGACTAGAATATAGACCTAAGGTCTATCTGTGGCTTACTGTAAGTCCTAGGAAGATGACAGCATCTAGGGCATGGTAGAATGGTGCTGAAGTCTGGCAAGACTTCCGGTTGTGACACCTGTGAAGCAACATTAATAAGATGCGGATAAAATACAATAATAATAGGTAATATCATTGTTAATTCGTATTGCTAAAGTGTCATGAATTCAGGTCATGACAATTTTAGCTTTTTTGAAATTATAACAGTTCCATTTTCACTCGGAATTAGCTAAAACTGTATATAAAAACCCAGTAGCTATCACACAAATATCATCGATTTATGACCCCCTTGACTATTTCCCTCTGAGCACACGAACACTGGTTCCCTTTCTTTCTCTGCCTACCTCCTGACGGTACATATCAGTTCTAAATAAATATCTGCCATCTGTGAGGTGGCTATCTCTTCTGTAGATAGTCATCGTTGTAATCGATAATAAAACTGGCGAGTGAAATGACCGAAAGTCTCAAGACTAGTCTGAGAGAATAAACGATGATCTATAAGCTAGGAAAAGGAGAGATTAAAAACAAATAGACTTGAGGACTAATAAACGAGTTAAGGACCTAAAAAGAAAGGAAGAAAAGAAAGGAAGATGGACATAAAGAAAATGGGGACATAAAAGAGTGTCCGTAAGGACAAACGAACGACGTGGACAACGATACTAAATATACTCCGACGGGCGCCAACACTCCATGTGTAGGGAGCTACGCTCCCTTACACCATCGTCAGCTGTTTTTAGACTAAGTCAAACTGTCTTTATTACATTTAAGCTTCAATACTCAACTTGTTTGCGATACGTTTCCTCCAAAAACTCTATGTCGCTCTGGATCCATTCACTCGTCAGAGCGCCTCGAATCGTCTGTCTGTGCTTTGGGACTGGCTCCAGCAACCCACATACAAGGGTCTGGGCTGAACAAGCCGATAAGTTTCAATTACTTATAAACTGAAGATAATAATAACCTTGCGGCATGTCCTGCCAAATTGAGTGGTCCAAGCTGAGGGGAGAATATAAAATCCGGGACATCGTAAGCGAATCGTAACGACCTGAACTGGCACCTGTTCCGATATTGCACGATTGAAGCGTGTGTATATCCGAAGCATCAAACGGATTGTAACCACTTTTTTGAAGGAGAAAGGCGATCAACCTCTAAATGAGTCGATAAACTGAAAACTGAACTAACCAGAGCATGACAAAAATCACCATGCCTAAACTCCAGGCATCAGCATATATCCCAACATAGCCACGGGATTTTGCTTGAAGGGCCAAGATCGCCTCAGGTGGCATGTAACAAATGGTACCAACAGCGTTCAGGGTTTCTTCATATGCACGAGGGCGAGCAAGACCGAAATCAGCTATCATAAGACGTGGATAGGGACCTGGTGTGTGTAGAAGTATATTCTCGGGTTTGAGATCTGCGAGTTTTTTTTCAGATCTATAAACAGCACATCTCTGCAGGTAACTTGCCTCGGTGTGAGATATTCCTATCATGTAGATACTGCAGACCCAGCATCAACTGATAACTACAATATTTCGTTTCCTTTTCCTGGATCCTTCCATTTTCTTTAGTCGTGATGTATGTAAATAAGTCACCACCAGTGGATAGCTCTAAAAATAAATTCCTAAAAAATCCCATCAGATTCAGGTGCTCCCAACAAAAACTGCGACGCCCACAAGAAGTCCTCTTGCACTACTACGTCCAAAATTTGATTAATGTTAGGCTAGGGAACTAATGTAAACATGTGTCCAAGAAAATGGACGGATAGATGTACGCACATGGTTGAGGCCTCGAAGAAGTCCGACTTCCCGCATGAGCTTGTCGGTGGGAGGGCCACCTCCCAATTTAATCATTTTGCAGGCGGCTTGTTGATAGAGCAATGTAGTCGAACATTCAATAGTTTTGAAAGTATAGGCCAAATTAACTACTGCGTAAGACCCGCTATGCCGTCGTCGCAAGGTCCCGATAAAATGGAAAACGAAAAACAGAGAAGATTATCATACCTTCCTAGAGTGAGTGAAGTGACCGTATAATTCCCAACTTGCTACCGAACATTGTTAGGTGATTCACTTCGTGATAGGGTATGTGTGTTACCTTATTTGGAGGGACCATGGGTGGAGTTGGATCGAATAAGGTTTTCTTCCGGAAGATACTCGCAGGACGCGCATATACGCATTTAAAAGCTGTATATGGGTTAGAAACACCATTATTTTGTTCTCGGCTACTTCAATACCTTCCGACCGTGGAATTTTGATGACATTGTTGTGCATCAGTATAACGGAAGTTCTCTTAATCAAATGGTTGTTCAACAAGAGGCCATTCGTTGAAAGATCCTAATAGAGGATAAATAATATGACTTGAAAAGACTGGATTCGCTGACCTGGCAGGCGACTAAGGTAGCACCCGAAGGTGATTGAATGCTGCACTGAATATTGTCAGAATATTTAAAAATCTCGCCAAATGTTTGGACGAACACATGGATCTTGCAGTGCACGTGGGAAACCACTGGGCTCAGAATCACGTATGAACTATAGTAGTTTGTTAAAAGTTTCCAGGTTTGTTAAACGACAAACGCAATTACCATTTAGTCTGGTTGCGACCGATTACAATAGGTGTGCCCATATAGACGGGAAGCTCTGAAACGGCTTAGACTTCAACGCGTTGTGAGTAAATACTAAAGTCTACAGAACCTTTCTCGTGGCCGTCGGATTGCGAAAGACAGACCAAATGGGCCACCTTTCGAGAACTCGAAGACATTGGCTGTTTCCGCGGTCGTTTAGAGCCTAAAATATTCTTCACCGCTTCGTCTTGCGATGAAACCAGCTTGCGCTTTGTCGCCCTCGATTCACTGTGAAAGGATGACATACAAGCGAAGGAGGGTACGTGACGAAGTGACTGGGTGACAGCGACAGATAGTTCTGGGCTGCCTTAGCAGCGGAGGGAAGGATATGTAGCTTTTTCTTCAACGATAACATACAAATATACATCGTTAAGCGCAGAATAGTTGAATACCGGATACTAAATTTCTCATCCTCCTGCACCCCCTTCGGCCCACCTTCGTAAATCTTCTTCTGTGACTTCTGGAAATTCCTCTGCAGTAACCTTTGTCTTGTCAGCTTCCTCATGTACGGGCTTTAGAAAAAGAAAGATAAGCAACAAGAATCCTCTGCCAAAGATTCAATAATCACCTCTTCGCCAAATAACATGTCGATGTTGTCATCCCCGGAGGAATCTATTTTCATTTCTGATGTCTGAGAAGAAAGAAGTCAGGATATCGTCGCTTGAAATTATATCAATATTCACTGAGGGCTCCGACTATGTTCTCTTCATTAATTCATCCTGAACGGGCAACACTCAAAAGACTTACTGCACTAAGAGTGTTATTCACCCGTTGAAATAGTTCATTTATTTTGGCTTCTAATTCGTCACATTTACTATGTTCGGGTGTCGGCAATTACGTCAACAAACAGATATAAGTACCGGCTGAACGTACGCATGAATTGTCTTGGTCTCTCCTTGTCTTAGTTCAAGCTGTCGGTTCATCAGAGCTTCTAAATTGGCTCGAGCCTACGAAAATAATTTAACCTCAAAGAAGAAATATATAATCTATAGCGTTGAAGCCTTACTTGAATGGGGCGCAAATCATTCGCTGCCGCTATAAGATTTTGACCCATCACTCGCATCCATTCTAGTAAGCGGTCCCAGTCGGGTGGTATTTCTGCTGCATACGGAGGTGGGGTTGGCGCAACTACCGAACTCAAGAAAGACGAATATGTGAAAAGCATGGTGGTAAGTATCGACTTCAGCGCTGGCCGTCGGTCTGGGAAAAAAAAAGAAGTCCAGTAGCCGAAGAATGAAGAATTTTGAAACGGACCGACTGAGGGATCTTCCGGATAAAGTTGTACTGCTCCCATATCCTTCAAACTAGGGAAATTTTCTTTCGTCTACATAAGAAGTCGATGGCTGGTTGAATACAGAGTCGAATGACGTTTTGACAAGACTAAAAAATGCAGCACCACATACAAACCATGAATCGCCATAAGCATTATAATACCCATCTTCAACAATCCAATCAGCCCGAGGTTTTTCTAACTGAGTTAAAGGCCAATCCGGAATGTTGGTTTCATTCGCCAATAGTTCGTGTTGCTTTTTAACAATCTCGGATTCGTCGAGTTCAGCGACAGATTCGCCTGAGGCTTCCAATCGCGTTCTAAGTAAAGATAATAAATGAATATTATGGTTGGTATAGTTGACATATATTGAAGGTGGTGAGGGAAATGGGTTCTGTAATGTCTGCTCGTCCTCCATGTCGAAAGAGAGCGTGTCGCGGGGTTTTAAAATCTCAAGACTTACGTCAGCGAGTATACTGCTGTCGACGACGACCTAGCAGCGGCGGGTTTCAAATTGTTGACATGGCAAAGAAAAAGAAGTCCAAGATCGTAAGTTCAGGTTATCATTCAGGGGCGAGTTCTATCTTATGGTGTACTAGGTTCTACGTCCATGGTGCTGGTATTGTGAGCGTGAGTTTGAAGATGAGAAAGGTATGTGCTTCAGATTTCACCAATTTCCTTTTCTCATTCGAGATTTTTTAGTCTTAATGCAGCATCAAAAGGCGAAGCATTTTAAATGCCATCAATGCCCTCGACGTTTGAATACGGCTGGTGGTTTAGCTGTGCATATCCAACAAGTCCATAAACTGGATCCAGATCAGTATGTTTTTTATGCATGCCCACGCAAGTTTCTATCTCAATTTCATTCAGACTTCCTCGTATCGATAATGCTATGCCTGGGCGAGACGGCTACGAAGTGGAAATCTTTGGAATGGAAGGTATTCCAGTTCCGGATGTAGCAGACTACAAGAGACGAAAGGAACAAGAACTCGGTCTCCCCGCTGGATCAATTTCTGGTTCAGGGAAAGGTTTACAACAAAACAAGCGGCCGAAGATTGAAACACGAGTGCTTACCACGGAAGAGCTTCGTATACAGTTAGAGGCACATAAAGCACTCATGGGTGCTACGGATGGTGTCGCGAAAGCGACGAATGGAACAGGAGACGCTAACGGTAATGGTGGAGCAGTTTATAACGCTGCACCTCAAACGTACGTCAATCCACCTGTGCCTGCACCAGGTGCCATTCCTCCATTTATGCCGGGAATGCCACCACCGCCGTTCCCGCCCCCAACAGGGTTCCCCGGATCCATGCCCCCAATTCCTGGCGCAGTACCTGGTGGACCGCCACCGCCATTTCCTCCATTCGCTCCAGGTGGTTTTCCTCAAGGGTAAGAAACACTGTTCTTAATCCTGCTAAAGACTAACACGACGCTTGACATATGTACAGTCCACCCCCACCTGGATTCCCATTCCTGCCGCCTATGCCACCTCCAGGTGTACGACCTCCCATTCCTCCATCAGGTGTATCCCCACCAGGCCCAGGATCTGCTCCTTCGATGCCACCTTTGCCACCTTCCCAGAGCCCGATGGCGCCACCACAACCTCCAAGCATGCCTGCCGTTCCCGCTCCGCCTCCTCGCCCACGCACACCGAATCCTCCTCAAACAAATCCACCATTAAAAGCAGGCACAGTTCTTATATGGTCAGATGCAAACTATTCTCCTGTGAGTCGTTTTTGAAGTAGTGTTTTGCGAGGTATTGGTATTGATCTCATGTCTGTAACAGATCGAGAAAAGAGCGTTGGATCAAAAGTATTATTATGTTCCTCAGGGGGAAGATGGTTCACTTCCTACGTCCGCATCGGCTGCTATTGCCAATCCTCGTGGCACAAAGAGGGCCAGAGCAGAAGACTTCTTGTAGATGAAGTTGAAATGAAGATGTTCTCCTAATGCAGTCGATCGATTGAGGATTTAAAAAGCGACTAATTTCCCAACTTGAGCTTTGTGTTTTTCTTCTTAGTGTATTAAATTGTATTGCTTTTTTGCAGCGTCAATTATATGAGTGAACTGTCTCTGCTATGCCTGTAGCGCCTTAGATGATTCAGTTTGTACCGGCAACTACCGAAGCTAACTTCGGTACCGAGGCGACTTTCTTAAGTACCGAACTGCCACCTTGAGCGTGATATTTTACTCTCCCATATCCACGCAAATGTCGATTAAAACGGATAGCGAGAATAATATGCGGCTTTTAATTGTGGGCAATTCGGGCTCAGGCAAGGTCAGTGATGTACAATTCAAGTATGTAGTATGCTTTCTTAGACTTATTCATTGACACACCGTCAAAGTCTACTTTCGCGGATGCCTTAGGCAAACTTTCGAATTTCCCTGTATTACATCTCGATAAGATTCACTGGCGTCCCAACTGGGAACAGGTAGATTTGTGATACAGATGTGTCATTCAATGCACTCATACCGAGAAGACACCAAGAGAGGAACTTCGAGAGTCAGTCGAAGACTTCATTCTCAAAAACCCAAATTGGGTGATAGATGGCAACTATGGAAAGACAGTAGGGGATTTAACTTTACTCGCTGCCACCAATGTCGTCTGTAAGAAATTCAAAATAAGCTTGTATGCCCAATTCCTGAGTTCATTGCATTCAAATCTGTAGGGCTCGATCCGCCATTTATTTTATATTTTCCTCGTCTTCTTTGGCGCACTTTTGCACGTTTGCTAGGCTTTAAGCCACCTTGCAGTCCCGGATGTAATGAGTCGTTAAAAGACATCTTTACCCTCGGGAAAAAAAGCATTATCTGGTGGTGTTGGACTCAACATACTCCCACGAGAAAAAAGCATGAGCTCGAAATGCTGGAAGATAAGGACGGAAGATGGATTCGTCTTGGAGGTTGGGGAAAAGCCGCTGAAGATTTTCAGAAACGGTTGAAAAAATTCTTGCAGCGTTGATGAGCTTAGCCAGTTTAATAGAACATACGAAGTTTTGAAATGGGGTTTATTGGTTTCATAACACCTCACTTCATAGTAATACATTGTTAGATACCGCGTGCAACTTGATAGTCTTAAATATATCAACCGATAAAATCAAACTGTCTACTTTCCATTTATCCATCGTCCATGCCGTTTCACCAGCTCCTCGACTATCTCGCTTTCAATTTCACTTTGATCTTCTTTAAGCCGAATCCATGTTTCTTCGAAAGTATTTGTACTTGAATTTGAAGGAGTAACAAACACGACTTCGTATTTCCGTTTATGAAGATCATTCCCAACGACAACTTGATGTCCATATCTTTCTAAGGCGGCGCGCGCTTTGGGTATCAATAAAGTCTCATCAGTCTCCAGCTGAGAGTGACAAATGACAAATTGTCAGACGCCAAATTTTTCAGAGTCGAAAAAATAGCTTACTTTGAAACTGACGATGTAGGCTTCCGGTGTCCATTCGTTCACCATAGGTTTCAATATCTTTGGTACCTGGTCCATTTCAATTTGAAGAGACCCCTTGGTTGACTGAATCTTATGCTCCGACTTGAAAAAAAAACAGTATGCAATTTAGGGACAACATAGCTTTTTCCGAAGGAGAAAGTGAATCCACTCACCATTTTCTGAGTGGGTAAAAAGAAATCGCTAACGGCAGCAGCCAAATAATACAACGCATATCGCTTCCTCACGCTCAATTCCTTCGATATAGCGCGCAGAAGGTATAGGTATTCGTTGATAGTAACAAAAGTGAGGGTATGTAACATGCCCCGTGTGCGCACGTCCTTGTAGGTTTTGAGAACCTCTTCAAGTCTCGGGACTTCAGGAGGCGATACTGAAATTTGTACACCGTCACCACCGTCTTTGAATTCCAGGAAATCTAAAAATGGGTTGGTGGAGTGGGAATAATGGCGACTGAAGGGTTGTAGACTGAATTGTCGGTGCATGAAGATGACGGCGTATCCATGTTTGAGGAAGTATTCTGCAGATGTAGCTCCTCTTGTACCTAGATTGAAGGAAACATCATCACAACCTCAACAAAACCAGTGAATGACGAACCAGCACTGAAGTTATCCAAGAAACGAACACTAAAGCGAGCTATTCAGCATCCAGTTTAAAAGCTATTTCTTCTTTATGAAGGATCTCACACATTGAGTTCCAACGGCACAGTAGTACCTCCGCTCTGTCATGCATTATTACCCGGGGTCACCAACAGCCGTGCAAATACACCCAAACAATCTCACCGTAACAAGGGCGATGCGTCTGTTTTCCTGAATATGTCTCACTATGAACTGCTTTACATCGGAAATCAATTCTTCGAGGTTCGGCGGTGGCGGTTGTGTTTCAAAATAAGACTTTGCTGAAAAACTAGACATGGGACGGTCGTTCTATCGAATTTTGCTTCCGCAGGTCACACAGTCATAAGGAGTCACTCCGGTCACTCCTAAATAGTGCTTTCAACTCAACTCAGACTTGAATGAATATCAAAGAGAAATTAAATTTTGTTAAATATATAATCAACTTCTAGGCTGCGCAGCCAACGCAGCATTCATTCCCATCCAACTTTTCTCGACCAAACCTAGCAGCTTGCCCATATCGGAACTCCAATCATTCATAACATCCTCTGCACTGCGTTTCTGCGTAAAACTAACTATCCCACTCGGCCGATCGATTCTTGCCCAAACGCTGCCTGAAACAACAAGACGACATAATGTTTCTTCAGTTTGCTCCTGAGATAAATCTAATAATGCCTGCAGCCGAGAGAGTTGAATGCGAGTGTAGTAGTGCGCGATAACGCGGATGTTCTATTTATTTCATTTTAGCCCTGAAACAGGAACAAGTGAGGGGGGGGAAGGAAAACAGTACACACATGTTCAATAACACGTGTATGGAAATCTTCCCATTGCTTTTCGTTTGCCGGTCCGAAGACAGTCGTTGACCGCAGGGTTGATCCATAGATACTTTCGATGCCCGACCAACGCATCAATTCACGTGTTGTAAAGCATTTTACGAGATTGCTAAATGATGACATGGTTGTATAGCATTGAAACTAGAAACACAAATTAAATGAAATGAACATACTAATGAAGCTCCATTTTGGCCAGTGCGGGGTTCGCAAACAAGTGATGCAGCATGTCCGACTGTTCGTTATCGTAAGGTGCCAAAAGTACATAGTACACAATGTATTCCAATGCCTGACGAGTCGTGATGAGATAGAAGTTATTGGCCATCATCAATTAGGACATACCTGAATACCTTTATTCCCTTCATCTTCCTTTATTGACGGAGTCTCCCAAATCTTGTAGTAGTGCTTGGCAACGTCAAGATAGGCCGTTTGCTGAAGAGAAAATTGAATCATGAGATCGTAGTATTTCAGCTTAAGATCCTATGACATGCATCAGACATTAAAAACAAAAAGACGGGGGAAAGAAAAGATATGCTTTACTGACCTCGTTCTCTTTCTCTTTCAAAAACGTTTCATTCACTTTCCTTCCTCCCACCCGTACCTTGGCCCACTCAGCTTCACCATCAGCGAAAGCGCTACTCGAACTATCCTGACCCGTCTCACGACTCTGTTTGGCTTTCTTGGCCTCTTCGTCCTTCAGCTTAGCAACGCCAATTAAAAGCCGCATTTGTTCCAACAAGAACTCGGTTTTCTCCCTCCGCTCCATCGAAGAGTATGTTTCAACTTGTAACTCCGAGACTAAATCAGATGCTGTCTGCAATTCTTCCTTTGGCGTCGATGAGGATGTCGCTAGAGTTTCATGGTAATGAGCTAAAGATAAAGTTACTCGTGCTCGAGGCGTCTCCAAGAATATCTGTCAACAAATACATAAAAAAAAGAAATAATCAATAAAAAAAAAAGAACGCAACAAACAACACACCTTTCCTTCCGTCACATCTCGTAATGCATGAATGACAGATAACCACGTCTCTAATCCTTGTTGTTGTTGTATCGTTTCTAGCCATGTCATGGTAAGCTCAACCATTGACTGAACAACGCTCTTCAATTGACCATGCTTCTTCGACAAAAGAATCAAATTGCTGGTTAACGATTTGTAGTTTTTAGCTTCATGAGTCAATGTTAAGAGCTTTTCCGCTAGCCGGGTCGTCGATTTGAGATCAGAAGCCTTTCGTAAATAATTAGCATTCAAATTCAAGATGAAGTACTGATGATATTACATTTCGAGTTTGTTTCTCCAATGCGAGAATCTTTTCAATGGCATCCTGTAACTTGCCTGACTTCAAAGGACTAAGTTAGTATCCTCGCGTTTCTTGCAGAAATTGCTTACTCCTGCAATAGCGTCAACCTCAGGAAGTAAGGTGCCTACTTCTGGAGTAAAGTCTCTTTCTTGTTTCTTTGGTTCAGCAGACATAATAGTAATAGTGCTTTTTGCGAAGGTTGCGTAATGACGGAGGTGACGCGTTCTTGTCACGTTGTCACACCCACGTCTGGTTCAGAAAGAGATATAGACCTGGAATTTGAAATTATATTTTCAAACAATTATGATGTAATTACACGCATGAAAGAATTAATACAAATGCTGGTGTTATATAGTAATATGGTATATATGAACATTAGAGGGAATAATTGGAGGAGTCCAATTTAGTACCAGCGGCCAGGGAAACGGATAAAAATATTTTATGTAAAGTTCAGAACGTCTTGTCCTGTGAAAATCGCCCTACGCCCAATGCAAGACAAAGTAACCCAAATGCCTGCAGCTTTCGGGGTGTACCTTTTCACCGACAACCCCCCAGGGAGTGACAGATAACTTGTAAGTGACACCACTCTTCAAAGTACCAGTCCCGGTATCCTGATTTAAAGTTCCCTCCATTTTCCAAGAGGAATTGTCGTTGCTAACGGTAGCATTCATTGTAATGATGCTTCTATCCAAAAACGGAAGCGGCAGTTTGCTAGTGAGACCTTGTGGCTCGACATCTATTGTCATGGGCGAAGTTTCCCCGGTGACTTTGCGGTAGAAACCTTGCAATGTCAATCGGGCAGTTTTGAAACGGTCGACTGCTTGTCGGACACCAGGTAATTTGGTTCCGTGACCATGCGACAGGGAGATATGTGGCGGATCATAATCCACCGATGCGATAGGATAGAGCGGTGGCTTAGTTTTGGCAAAGCATCCAAATATATAGATGAAATTGACGTGAGTAGCGGTGAGCAAGGGTGATTCGTCGTCCTCGAAAGCTAGGGTCTCAGCGAGGGCTGATAGATCATCATCATTTTTTACGTATGATGTTTGGCCTGTATTGTACTCAGAAAAACTGCTATTTTTTTTTTGGGAGGGAGAAATAAACATACCATGCACATAAGCTGCGATGACGAACGTTTTGATATAGCGAAGCTTCCAGTTGTATGCGGGTATTTGAGCCACGAACTGAATAAAGCTGAGATTCTTTAATTTGGCAAGAGATTCGAGCTTGGTGAAATTATGGTTGTCTGTAGCGGGAAAACTTGAGAAAAAATGTTGATAGGGAAGCTTGATTACATACCGTGCTCGGTGACAATGTCAAGTAAGACTTGCAACAGTCTCTCGACAGATTTTTTGTCTTGTTTATCCAGATCGGGGAGCTTGACAGTGGTTTGTTTTTCTGGTAAACTGTCGTACAGAGACACGATCTGATCCCTGCGGATGGCTGATTTAGCCAGGGAGAGCCACACGCGCGATTTGTGGTCTTTCCGCGGCTGCACCCGACGAGCCAGGGCGTCGAAATCCCATGAATTGCCACGAAGATGGGACTCGAATGCCTTCCAAGCGAGCTTATCACGGCATTTGGGAGATACGCTCATCAAACTGAGCAAATCGTGTGATCGAAGATACGGAGACAAGAGAGGAACAACTGCATGGAAATTCCGCTGAGTGTCTGAGATGCTACATGAGGATTGAGTCGAAGTGGTGGGTGAGTGCGATAGAGACGGCGGGGTTGACGAGACGGGTGTGTCGAGACGCGAAGTGCTTGAATTGGATCTCGCGCGACGAATTAAGGGAGGAATGAGGAGAGAAATGGTAGCTCTTCTTTGAGAAGAATGACGCTGTAAAAACGTTGTTGGAGAAGGATCCATATCAGAACTCAAGATGGCGTTGAGAATGTGGAGGGCCGGAAGTTGCAATGTCATTTATATAAGAGACTGAGGTATTGGTTGTGGTTTGGACACTGAGTTGTTTGTCCTTTTCAAGAAGAAAGAAGGGACAAAGACAACCTACGTCCTGTATAAATACTCGTTGTTAACTACAAAAAAGCTGTGGGATGAGAAACGGAAACGTGTGTTTCGGGACACAAAAAATGTTTGCCCACACTTGGGTCGGAACGGTGTGCACAGCATCAGAGCTTAGCAGTGTACTGTGACTGTCACACATTCCAGCCGGTCGGCAAAGGGCCCTATCATTCCGCCGCGAGTGACGAGTCCGCTGGCATTGGACTGACGTCGGCCGCATGTTTAATTCATGGTCTCAATTTGGCTAGCACTCTCTGGAAGCTTGTATCTTTATTCTTATCATGACTCGAGACAATATCTCGCATTTTCCGTATTCCTACATGTGGTGCCCTGGCGGCTCTGCCAGTGCAGGCGCCTGTTATTGGCTGCTGTTGGGAACTGCCTTACCATCGCAGTCTCGAAAGAAAAAAAGTGTCCTGATGACTAATTATAGTCTGCGCGGAAGCGGAAATTTCATTCCGAGAGCTTGGTGGCTGCGCGGTTGAACTTGCACAGCCTTCTCAGAGCATCAAAAGTTCCCCAAACTCTCTTCAGGCAATTACCCCAAAGTTCCACGCACTTCCAACTGTAAATTTTGGCTAATTCCATTTAGATATCTTTTTAGGACGTAATTCTACCTTTCATCTTTTCACGGAACCCAACCTTGGCTATCTACAGACCATGAATCTCAGTTCAAGGACAAACTCCTACGCTATTGGAAATAACGTTCGACCGTATCTCCCACATTTGACAAGCGCCTCAATAGACTTCTATGCTCAGTATCCGACGTTTGGATTTCTGGACGCCAAGTTACACATTCCACCATCTATTGAAGAGGTGTGAAGCATGTGAAGAATGAAGATACACGACACGCCACGATTTCTAATTTGTAAATTTGTCAGCCTCTATAATAATAGGAACGAAAGTGACTTTCGTCCAGCACTGAAGAATGTCATATCCTGCAGCCTTGGCTGCGTTCCCCTGGCATTGTGAGGATTACCAATATTAATGATTTGAATTTTAAACATTCCCCTCACCATACACACACAGACCCTTTGTGTCTCATGTCGCCCAAAAAAGTACTCTAACGCATGCCATCAGATGACACTGATAGATGGGGTAGCAATCAAGTTTTTTCTGCTGAATTCAAAGTTTTCAATGAAGAGGATAATCATGAGACATACACGTTCATTAGACAAGACCTTATGCAGACTGCTTTCATCACATCGTTTTCCCGTGTCGTCTGGCACGGTTTACCCTCGCGACAGGTGGTTTCAGTGCCTACTGTCAGTAAAACCGGTACAATTTCAGTGCTATATGACCTATGTGCCAATGATTGATCCACGTAATACGCAGATCGACCACTGGCGAAAACTAGGGGATGTCATAAAACCTATAAGCTGTATTTGACAATTGTCCTTTGCACAGCCACCCGCGTACGAGTCAAATGCTTGGAATGATATAAGTGTATACATATGTTATCAAACCTCCGTATGAATAAAGTTTGATTGCAGGCCTATTATACTAAGTGACATCCTTACTACTCATTCAAATCCTTGACAGTCGGAAAGCAATTACAAAAGCATACGATGGGAGCGGCCTCGCACTCGGTCGCAGTTCTGCATGTATTTCAGCGTTCATTTACGTGCGATACCAGAGAAGTTGATATTATTGATTTGTTTGAAATTAGATCTACGAATACTACCACCATGCGAGTCAACGTACACGCAAACGCGTGCCTGGATTCAATCATGCATAGCAATTTTGAATCAAGCTGAGTAACCATTTGGTTCAATTATGAGCATGAGTAGACAAGGCATCAATGGATCATTTGAAAGCCCGTTGCAAGGCAATTGTGTAGACCCGTGCAGTGTCATTCATCGTATTTTCGTCTTTTCGAGAAGATGAACGGTGGGTGGCTCGATATTTGATTGAAAACTTGGGGTTATGTTTATGTATATGTGGACCGCTCAAAATTTGGGGGATCGCAGTTTAGCATCGCATTTTGTTGCATCGGTGATAGTGCAAAATCCTTTTCTCCTTTTCCTCATAATTTAAATATCTTCCAGTTCAAGAACATCCCTGAATGTCATTGTCAACGTCGATGAGAACCAGTCGAGTAGAAATGAATCACAAAGCAGAACAAATGACGAGGCGGACGCCAAGGCGCCAAAGACCCGATACGGTTTTGGACAAGGTGTCCGAAAATTCTCTTCTTGCATCGTAAACTATTCACACCCTTAGATACATAGCCTTGCGTCCCGTTCTCGGAACCATCAGGCGACTAATTTTTGCAAGTTGCAACCCAACGGGCCACGGTCTCCGGGTGTCGCGGATACGAAGAACATCGTCATCATTAGGGCTCGCCACAGTATCCGTATTGTACGGAATACGGCGGCCGTATATACGGTCCGTACACGTACCGTAACAGGTTTTGAGAGACCAAAATACAGTCCGTACAAATACGGCCGTAACGTCTGTATTACGGATACGGATTATTGGGGCAAGTTCCATTAAGTAAGCACATAATTTCTCACCTTTTTCATTAGTTCTCTTTGCTCCTTCGGGCCTATGGAGGCCTATGGAATCTGGATGCCTGAAGCAGGCGCCGGAATAGCACCAAGGCTGACCCGAGCTCACGGGCACTAAACCTCTCCATGGCGCTGGGCGCTGCTCTCAACACCACGAACAAGTCGTCTAGGTGCCTCTAGGTGCTCAAATCTTCTCATCCCGTCTAGGCCCTCACAGACCCTTACAGTCTTCATAGTACAATCAAAGTCTTATATTACTCCGCGAGGTGACGCCCCAATCCGCAGAGCAAGGAGCCCACCCATCCGGTGTTCCACATAGCTCACCCCCAGCCTCACCAGCGGCTCCGTCGCAAGTTCGAGGCAGGAATACGCGGATGCGTCATCTCGCGTTGTGGGAGGTTGTGGGTCCATGATCGTGACGCTTGCAGCTGCTTCGTTGAACTTTGTCTCACGTTAGGCGCCGTGACCGCGTGACCATTGGTCGACCGTTGTGCGTATTTGAGCACTCGAGGTAAGTTTTTGGTGACATCCACATGTTATTTCCCTAAATTATACTTAGAAAATATATATATTCTATACTCTGTACATTCAGCTCTCATTATTCTGCCAAATTTATAATCCGTGCACGTAATTACCCGTATACGGCCGTAATACGGACCGTACTGTACCGTAAAGGGCTCGGGTTGGTTCCAATACGGTACGGATACAGTACGGAATACGCCGTTACGGTACGGTGGCGAGCCCTAGTCATCATGACGGCCTCTTTTGATTTGGTTTTCAGCAGCGTCGGATCAATCAGAAGAGAAAAAGGGACAACTCTCCCATGTTGTTACCCCGCACGAACACAGAAAATACCAGACAATGTTATGTAGATAATGATGGAGCCACTGGCAGGAGCTATCTGAGTGACAACGTCACCGCATCACGGTCGTGGCATTGGGCGTTTATCAAGCCAATGTCGTTCTTCGTAATGCGCAACTCTGCCACGACAGCCATCATCTAGTCTTTACCCATCATACTCTCATTGCTGGATTAAGAATATGTCGGACGAGGTAGCTTCACGTTCATCATTCTTGTGTATGTACATGAGCAATCATCCGGACACACTGGGTAAGTATTTGAATGTTTCGCTGTGTGTGCAATGCACATCTCACCAAAGCTTCTCAAGTTGCGTATGTTAGACATTTTGGAAAGATTCAGCCGCTGGTTGAGTCCGCGTCAATGACGTCTATCAACTCAAAAGTGAACATTGTGGCTTATTTGTGCATTCAGACTTGCTAGTGCTAAACGATATAAAGGCGATGTCACTCACCTACATCCTAAAAGGATCCAAAGAGAAAGGAACTGTAACTGTTCCTTTTGAACCACCTCTTTCTGGATATGACGAGGTCAAACCACGGCTACTCTCAATGAAACTGGATGCTGAAGAAAGTTTGGGAATGGTCAGTAATAAATGAATTTTCGTTAATATATGGAAAGCTAACAATTGAGTCGCACCTAACCAGGTTAAACGACCACAGATCACAACGTTTGAAATGGGACCTGAAATATTCGTCACCCTATCCCTGATTGCGTTGTTCATTTTCGTAACTTTCTCGGAACAGAAGCCGTATTCTACGGTATACAATATAGGACCCTGGCTCCGAAATGCTGTCGGGGGGCCCAAGGTTATTAAAGCAATTTGGATTTTCGCTTTTACTCTTCATTTTCTAGAAGCTGCATATGTGTTTATACTTTGCCGAAGACACTCCACAGGTTTTGTGCTAGGAGTATGTCTTGCGTGTTCTCCATCCTTCATGGTTCAGTCATTCAGTATGTCTTTATAGGCTAAATGGGTTATACTTGCATTTTCTGCCGGATACCCCGGATGGACTAGATTAAAACGATTGATCCAAAAGGCCAGAATAGACTCTATAACCAAAATTCATTAGCGTTTTCTCGGTTCACTCGCCACCCTGGGTATTCCAAGAGCCAGCCGGGTGGATAACATGCTGTCCTATGATGTACATTATTCGGATTATAGCTATCATTAGAGCAGAATTAGTACTTTTGTCTACCACGAAAACTTGAATAGACCGCCATCTATTCCGAAGTCTAGTTGCCCATCAAAGTTTAGGCGCTCGATACCAATCGAGCAGTTTGTTTCCGCGCAGGTTGTCAACCAATTCGATAACCCAGTTTCCATGTTCAAACTCCGAACAGCACGCCGAAGCCTAAGCTTAGACTCCCACCACGATGACAACAAGCACACTGTCTGTAACAATGCTGGGAGCTGGACAGGAAGTAGGTAGATCCTGTTGTGTTTTGAAATATAAGGGAATTACCGTTGTTTGTGATGCCGGTCAGTAGCATAGTTTCTCACGTAAGATTTTGGATGGGACAGACGATTGCCACAGGCATCCACCCCGCACATTCGGGAATAGCTTCGTTACCGTTCATAGATGCTTTGGACTGGAGTACAGTCGATGCCATCTTAATAACGCAGTAAGTACTCTATGTCATGGTTGATACATGGTGTGTGCGATATTTGGGCTTACATACATTCCAAAAAGTTTTCATCTTGATCATGCTGCCGCATTAACTTACATTATGGAAAAGGCGCGTCTTGTGAGAATATATTCGCATGAAAAGCACTGACTCTCAAAAAAAGACGACCTTCAAAGACGGGAGAGGCAAAGTTTACATGACACCCCCTACCAAAGCGGTATACAGGTTAATAATGCAAGACTTCGATAGGACGAGGTTTGTTTTCTTTTCAGAACGACACGGACAATGTCACATATACTCATACCTTAAGTAGCGAAACCCCTTCAGGGCCTTTTTTCACTCCCAAAGACCTTGCTAATTCTCTCTCGAACATAATCCCAATATCTGCTCACCAGCTTATCTCTCCGTCTCCCCGTTTGTCCTTCATACCGTATCATGCAGGACATGTCATTGGAGCCTGTATGTATATGGTTGAAATAGACGATCTCAAGGTCTTTTACACAGGAGATTACTCGAGAGAAGAAACCCAACATCTTCCAAAAGCGGAGATCCCCCCCGTTCAGCCAGATGTTCTAATTATCGAAAGCACACACGGGGTTCAAAATCATAGACGAAGGGACCAAAAAGAGGAGATCTTCACCGAGATCGTTCATCAGATAGTCAAGCGTGGTGGACACATTCTTCTGCCCGTCTTTGCTTTAGGACAGCCTCAGGAGTTAATGCTGGTATTGGACGCTTATTGGAAAGCACACCCCGAACTCCATTCCATTCCTATATATTATACTTCTGATATGGTTGATCAAAGTTTAGCAGTTTATAAAGCATATGTACATACATTGAATTCCGACATGCGAAGGCGATTCGCTCGACAAGATAATCCTTTTAAATTCCAGTGCGTCTTTCTGTGCTCTTCAATCTCACGGCACTTTCTTTAAAAAAAACAATCGCAGATACGTCACTCATCTTCCGCAAGATCGCAATTTTGCAAAAAGGGTGGCTGATGGCCCTCCATGCGTCATACTTGCGACGCCTGCAATGCTACAAAGTGGTTTTAGCAGAGAGCTATTGGAGATGTTGGCTCCTGATCCCCGCAATGGTCTGATAATAACTGGATATTCAGCTGAAGGAACGTTAGCAAGGGTAAGTTCAATCTGCGAAAATACCACTATACTTGTACTTTCTCATCTGGTCAATATAATTGCTTTTCTCCCACTGTTGATCGCGAATTCCTCCCTTCTTGAAACCGTTTATTTACATACTACAGGACATCATTCAAAACCAGCCGAATGAGTTGACGAGTCTAAAGGGCAAATCTATTCCTTGTTGTTTATCTATCCACGAAATTGCATTTTCAGCACATGTTGATTTCGGTGAAAATGTTGCTTTTATAGAACAGGTTCATGCATCGCATGTAGTACGTATGAATATCTCTGTTAAGCTTTTGAGCTGATCGACCCATTTCGTTAGGTACTCATTCATGGAGAACGGCATGGGATGCATAGACTTAAAGACGCGTTGCAGAACCGGTTCGATTCTCGTGGTGAAAATGTGGAAATACACACACCTCGTAATCTCGAACCTTTACTTTTGGAATTTAAAAAACGACAAAATTTGACAAAGGTGATATTCGTTTCAAATCGGTATTATATGCGAATCAGTTCGATTTTTTTTTTTTACGACTTTGTGCTAGGTCGTTGGAAAATTGGCTTCGGGCGGGCCACAAGACGATACAACTCTCTCAGGTTTATTAGTCTCAAAGGAGTCTTCCTCTATATTATTCGACCCTTCTGAAGATCTATTTCGCGACGACTCTGAAATTTCCCCCGCAACTATAGTACAAAGACAGAAACTTTCTATTGACGTCGAATGGTCCTTAATTATTCAACCGCTCGAATATATGTTTGGCCCGGTTGAAAAATTAGCTGATAAGAATGGTAAATTGGTATTTCAGGTAGGTTTTTTTATTATGCTTTCTCTGCCATTGCCTTTTTTAAATACTGCGCCCAGGTAATGAAAACATTGGCCGTGCAGGAAACAGGAGTTTTCGAGCTGACATTAGAATGGACATCATCTCCTCGTAATGATATGGTAGCAGACGCTGTTATTGCTTTCCTTCTTAGCGCACAAGGAAATCCTTTGTCATTGGAAGAATGTCGGCATTTCCTTCAGCCTACTTCCGTGAACCTCACTGAAAATGCGGTAGCGATGACCGAACACCGCACCCATACAACCATTACTGCCCGCAATTTTGCTGAGACCAACTTAGAGCGTGTCAAGACAATCTTACAAGCGCATTTCGGAAAAGTCGAAGTCTATTGCCAAGAGGAGAATCAAAGAACATTTGGCCTTCAAGTGACTTTCAAAATCACTGTAGATGCAGCGGAGGCTAACATCATTTATGTCGAATCAGAGTCCTTGGTGAGTTGACCTTTCAAAATAGTAATCTTTGTTTTTAAATCTTCAAGACGGTCGATTGCCCGGATGATATTCTTCGAAAAAGGTTAAACGAGATTCTGGGACTTGTCATGATCAACTTGAAAAGTTTCCGAGACGTTTTTGTGCATTCTGTCATGTAAATGTAGTCCATCAATGTGAATAATAATAACGCACTCTTGAGACAAAACGACATAAGTCACATCCATAAAGTATTTGAATCAAGTTTTCCGACCAAGCGTAAACATGATAGATAAGATAAATAAAGATCGAACGGAAGGTGGATGGATGATGGAATATCAAGCGGACGAGCCCGATTAAAATATCATAATGGCGTTGCATGTAGCAATCTTAGTGTAGAAGACAAGATGAATCCACTAAAGTGACTATGAAACGAGGATGAAAATAAGAAACTGGAACAATAATTTGATTGAGTGACCGAATATTATGGATAGAACGGAAATAACAACATACAAAGACGATGAGAACACCAAAGATTTTTAGCATCAGCCATCTATTGCCTGATATACTGGCATAATATCTCAATAACTCCCGCTGAGCGCCAGAGATGTTGTTCGCTATGCCACGGTCTGCATCAATCCGCTGAACAGTTTCTCATTGTTCGGCTACCATAGTGGTTAATTTGACCTAGCTCTGCAGTGGCGGATTCGATAGACTCGATAGCGGTGGAACGAGATTGAATGTATGGGTCCTATTGTAGAAGGTTATTAAGTGTGATACGGAGATAGTCAAGCCACACACCTGTTGCTCCATTGCATGTATGGGTCATTCCCTTTGCCGCCAGGGCCTTCTTCCGCACTTCCGATATCCAACGCCAGAATATGTCCATCCTAAACTTCACAACCCTTTCCTTTGGCAATCTGAGATTTAAAGATTGAGGACTCAAAATCATGAAGAAGGACATGATGATATCACACCTGCGTTCGCAATTCTGATGCGTCCCTGAAGCTTAAACTTGTGTTGGCGGGCTTGCGTTGCAACAAGGTAACAACATTCTTGTTATGTTCCTCTACCTGTGTGGCTTTTTCTTTCAATTGGGTTTGGGCACGAACGTAGGCTTCTAAGGATGCAATATCCTTGTTAGTTTTTGCAATATCTTGTTTATCCAGTGCGTCAGTCCCTTTGATGACACGAGCATTAACCTGAAGCATGACATGAACGCGAAAGATTCATACATTAATTTCTGTCGGTCGATCGTTATCTCCGGCGAGGCGATGTCACATACAGCACTTTCGCAGCTTGTCTCGGCGTCGTCGGTTGAACCAAGGCTTTCTCTGTCCGTAGCGAATACATCCAGTGCGCCATCGGCAAAGGAAGCAACTTAAACGAAGTATTACGATCAGCCAAAGGTCAAATTAGAATGCAAAGCCCACTAACCATCGGTCCCGGATTCAACGACGACTGCCGGGCTGAAGGCCTTGAGGGCGGCTGTGATTGAGCAGCCCGCTGCTTCTGCAAACTGCTGTAATTTAGTATGAGTTCAACAGTGAATGATCTGTACTGCATACTTCATATACAACTTGGGTGTCGGTTGTATCTAGCATCGCCATGTGAACGTTCTTTGGCGAACGCTTCGAATCCAATTTCTCAGATGCCTGCGACAAACGGAACCGATAAGAGACCTCACCATCAACAAATACGTTAGTAAGATATCATCATAATCATCGCTCTGTGTTAGGTTCAATATCATGTATGTCGATTTGATGTGCTGACTTACAACGTCGATCTCCTGGCCCGCCTCGTTGTCCTTTCCAGGGAGGAATTTGTTCCACCTCTTCAGATCGTTTGCTGTGCGGCTGGATCTCCCTCGCGAGGTTCCAGCACTGCCATGATTACTATCGTCCTTATCTCCAGCGCTCCCATCTTTCTTATCACTGTTACCCTTATCATTGCCGTTCCCGTCCTCTTTGCCCTCTCCATCTTCTCCATCCTCCTTATCCTCCTTGCTCTTCCCTTTCCCGTCTTTCTCGTCGTTGTCGTTGTCATCATAGTCGTCGTCTTCACCATAGTCATTGTCATCGTCGTCTTCCTCCTGCTTATCCGTTCTTTTGGCCCCCTTTGCTTCCTTCTTCAGGTCCACATCCTTCAAGGGCTGATCCGGTTCATGGCGTCTGAAAGGCGCGGAAAGTAGTTCGGTCAGTCTCTTATCGTGCTTGAGCTTAAAACCGTCATAAAGAATAGCTTGAGGGTTGACAAACGGAAGCTTGAAAGGGTATGAGAAATTTTCTTCCAAAATCCGGTCCTTCGTTGAGTCTGCTTTGTCACCTCCCGGTTCCAGCTGCTGCTTAGCGTCGCGCAGGAACTGTAACGGGTTTTGTGTGTCTATTGTGGGGGCCATCGTATAGGGGCGGAAATTCGATGGTCCAACGCGAGTGTAAGCTATCTCAGCTCCAGGGAAGAAACCCCACCTGGACTCAATTTGTGCTACATCTTTGACTCCTGAAGCGACCTCGAAGTGAAGACCGCGCGAAAGTTGATCCCAGAATGCCCATGCCCATTCCTCTGCATGGGTAATGCGAAAGGGGAAGCGTACATTGGCCATAATCTCGTGTTTTGAGTACCCGTTCTTTTCTCCAGGTTCCAATATTAGCGGGAGATTCCTAATAATCCACAACTTATAATCTCTCTTGTGTAGCACACTCACAACGACGGCGTCACGGGGTTGAGAGATGAGTATGGCACCCTGATTTTGGGATTTCTCCACATTGACAGAACTGTTGGGACCGACTTTGAACCTACATGTTATACAGTAAGTCATTTGTTCGTAGAGAGTGTGAGGTCTTGACATACATGGGGGACATAACACGAAGCCTCATGGGTAATGCGAAAGGGGAAGCGTACATTGGCCATAATCTCGTGTTTTGAGTACCCGTTCTTTTCTCCAGGTTCCAATATTAGCGGGAGATTCCTAATAATCCACAACTTATAATCTCTCTTGTGTAGCACACTCACAACGACGGCGTCACGGGGTTGAGAGATGAGTATGGCACCCTGATTTTGGGATTTCTCCACATTGACAGAACTGTTGGGACCGACTTTGAACCTACATGTTATACAGTAAGTCATTTGTTCGTAGAGAGTGTGAGGTCTTGACATACATGGGGGACATAACACGAAGCCTACACCTCCTTTAAAACTTTGTGAAGTTCCAGACACCACAGGACCGGGGGATTCCGTCCACATAATTTTATCCTCATTGATGGAGAAAGGTTTGAAGCCACTTGGGAGCTGGCACTCGGCCTTATAGGCATTGAGGGGGTCTATACGAGATACGTGGTACTCGTAAGTCCGAGCTCCTCGTAGATAGCTATTATATAATCGAGTATCACGCAGCGTGTATATAGCTATTTTTTTCACCGTAGGCGCGTGCAGATGCCCGTGTGCGCCCAAATTAAGCGGGAGGCGGGAACCGACAGGGCGGGGCGACTAGTTGACTATGGTACAAGAGGCGCAACCGAGGAAAGTTCCATCACGTGACCAAGTCGACAGGCGCCAAACGGCCCAAACCTTTTCTCGACCATCACTACCTCCTTTCCCAACTGCGCCCATCTCCCCGCGTTTGCGTCTTTTAGTAGATGCGAAAATGTGCAGCATTCGGATAGATATGTATGGATGAGGGCCGGCAATGGATCAATAGTAAGCATCTGCCTAGTGAAAATTTTTTTCACCTTTTTAACATTTTTTTTGTTCATGTACCTCGGTTTTAGCTAGAGTGGACGCTGCAACCTCTCCTCTCCCCTCTCCCCTCTCCCCTCTCCCCCTCATACATGGCTCATTTTTAGGTTTCAGCTCCTCTTTGGCGGGTTTGCTGGGTGGTGGGGGCTGGATGTGACGGTAGGTTTGTAAACCCTAATGCTGGCATATTCCATCAAACATTAGATAGATTTTGGTGTAAATAAGTAAATTAGTAAAATTTGAAATATCTAAGCTATGGCAGGTGCAGATTAAATCGTCGGCGGCGGGAGGACTGTTCAGATTGAATGTTACCTGCCTGCCCACTCGTTTTGTCGTCTACGCATCTGGTCTCGAAGCTAGCAGCGGGTGGAGACGTTGGAGGGTTTGGCGTGGGGAGCTACCACCCCGCCTCTACTTAAGGCATTTTCAGCTCATCCCGCCCATATCTCTTAGGTTTGGGGCGGGCGGAATGATAGGTGGGTCGCCGGTTAACTAGCTTTCTAAAAATAAAATCACTTGACGCCTTTGAAGGGTTTTCATCGTCTACGGGCATGGAAGTCCGAACTCCTTTGCCGAGTGCCACTCTCACGAAGTTCGTATTCCCTCGCATTGAGGTGGTGGTCACTGGCGACGAAGGCGTTCATCGGTCGATGTAGATCTCGACCATCGCCAGACTTAATCCATACATCGCCTAACCGAAGGAAAGGACCATCGATATAGTTCGGGGAATATTGGGCGACCATAGCCCGCAGGACTCAGCAGTTCTACATATATACCGTTTGGCATGGATTGTGCTCATGGTGTATGGAGGCGATGAACTCGAGTGATAAGCTTAGAGGATTGATCCGTGTCCGGGTAAACCCCAGCTGGAACAATTCTCCGACGAAACTAACTAAGGCCTATATTTCTCGTTCGAAAGTTGACCGGAAGGTGCCATTCGAAAGTGGAGCGACCAGAAATCAGGCGACAAAGAATGAGCGGAGCCTAAATGTTTAACGCGTACCCACGTGACCTTTCAGGCGCATGCGTCCGCCGTCGAATCTCGATTTTGTTTAAATATCTCCATTCCGTTTCCACACCTATACATTCTGCCCTCACACACATCTTCATTCTGTTCACAACGCATGTTCTCACACACATCTTCATTCTAGATTCTTCCTGCATTTACCTAACTTTTGCATAACTTACAGCGTCGAACTCGTTTTAAGAATGACTTCAACACCGAAAACTTTTGTATGAGGCGTCGAACCCCTTTTTTCTTCTGCGGGCTAGACTGACTGCCTGACCGCCACAGCGGATATCCTCGGAAACTCCATTTCCATCCAATTTCTTCAAGACGCTGACGTTGGGAGTAGTACTCTAACCCTTCGGTCATCTCCAGAGATATAACATTCTTCGAATCTTTCTCGATAGGCCTGGGGATTCCCTGTATGAAAAGACGTGGCGTTGCATCGAAAAGTGAACCCCAGAGCCTTGCAATGTCACGAAATATGGGCACATCTGTGTAATGTGTTCCTATTTCGTCTTGCACTTCATCGCCCATTACCAAAATGTCCAGTACTTCTAATGGGTGCTTGCGGCTAGAAAAGTGCATCGGTGTGTTTCTTCTTACTGTCTTCACAGTGGGTTGTTCTCCAAAATAGCTCGCGTCCCTCCAGTGCTCAGAAATATAATAATGTAGATAAAGCGCGTTGACTGATTTCGGCAGGCATGCCGGGAATAGAAAATTGTAAGGATCGAATCTTACCTCTGCGCCAAACTTTATGTGGATGGTGCGGAGGTTGGGAAACAGACCTTTTTGAGTCAGAATGTTACCCATAAAGTAGGGTATAGGGTCTGCGTTTCCGAACTTGCCTTTGGGCAAGTTTTGCTCGCGAAACCAGGGGGTTTCACGCCAATAATATTCCAATCGAAACTCAAAGGAGCGACACCGTGTATTTAAGATATGGTCCCGAGGAAGACTCTCCAACTTGGATACCCAGTACTGATAGAAGGCTCTAGAAGGTATATAAACATCCAGGGATGCCTTATACAAATAGATCCATCGTAGCCGCTTGTTGATACGAGGGAGTAGGAGCATCAGGTAGATGCGAGCGAAATAATTCAGTGTAGGATCGTCCAGAACTTGTTCGATGATGACAAGCAATATTTCGAAAGGTAAACGTTCCATGAGTGTTCGTACCAAGCCGTTGTTCCGTTGTTCCGTGTGGCAGGCATAAAGGGTGGAAGGTGCAGAGTTGAGCAAGCTCAGCGGAGCCTGAAAGGGTCAAGTATTTATCTCCCGCCCACCCCGGGTAATTCGTTGGTAATTCGTGCCTCTAATATGTCTTTAACACTATTCTCTCCTTCCCGGTTTCTCGCTGCGTAATTCTATCTAGAGAATATTAACAATCAAGGTTCCACCCGTGCGGCTGATTCATGCAAAGTATTGAACGCTTCAAGGAGATCGAAACACAAAATCCAAGGAATGTATATTTTGTACATCGATGCTAATAAATAAATCAAGTTTAAACCTTCCAGAGGCCGCTGTTATGGTCAATAACTTAATGCTGGTCGAACGCCAAATTTAATTGTAGTTCCAGGAAACTAAAGCAAGTATACATAGATAAGGCCGATAATAAGTAAAGTCAAAAATATCGAAAGATAATTCATTTACCTGGAATGACGCCAACAGATTCTGGCGCAAATGCAGTAAACAGTCCAACGGACATGTCAATGCTATCTCCCGCGCAGCCGGGACACAAGTCCGCAACAGTTGCGGTTTGAGTGTTGCCAGAGCTGGTATCAGTGATGGTTACAGATTGTCCACAGTGACTGCCACCATCATATTGGCTTTCGGCTGGGGACAAATTGAATTTTAGACGCATTCAGGTTACCTGAGAGAACTTGAAAACGTACGCAAAGCGATGATGAAATCGCTGTCTTGGTGGATTTGTCCGCAAGCACCAAATGCACCTTCTTGGAAGTAAAATGTTCCTCTGGATTGATTTAATGAAGTTGGTTGTTTATGGGTGAAACAAATGGGTTCACTCACCGTCCCTGGAAGTCGCGAGCGACAAGAGAGACTGGAATAGGTTTTGCCAGGGCAATTGTGAAGGCCAAGGTTGTTGCGAAAGCAGTAGACAAAATTTTGAACATGTTAGATATATGTGGAATGGAGAAGAATTAGATGAGATTAAATTAGTAGACTTTGAGTTGGGAAATTATATTGCAAGGAATGGCGAGTTTATAAAGGAATTGAAAGCACAGCTTGTAGCTGCTAAACGTATCTTAGTAAATAATAGACTGATGAATACATGAAATACACCCACGAAACATTATTTCAACAAAGATTCCCATTAGCCAGATTTCAGATGATGGTTGACATTAATGTGCCCATTACGAAACAATCAGCGGAGAAATATATAGAATCAAGACCACATCGAGCAGCGGCTTTGAGTAAAAGCGGGGATAGCATTTCGCAATTGGGAATCGTAATTGGTGATTACTGAGCGTGCTGGTATCACAAGGTGTTTAAACGCTGTGAGCGGTGTTCGGTCATTCGGTCCGTTTGTTTGAAAACCAGGTATTTCATCAAAAAATTTGATTATTTCAACAACTGCTATATCGATTCAGTTAAAAGCAACTGTATATATGGGCAATCAGCGCTAAAAACAATTACCGTCACTTGAGAGCCGTCGTCTTGTTGTGATCAATATTCGGAATGACCATCATAAACAGGCCAACTCCTGAATTGCGGTGTAGTTGAGAGTTGATGGCGGTTAATGAAACTGAGTATAACTTTTAAGGTACGAAACCCGAGAGAAAGCTATGGTGAAAACACTTTTTTGCCGGATAATAACCATAGCATTTCAAAACTTTTGAGCTTCCAGTATCAGTTGCGTCGGAATAGAGATCGTTTGTAGAATTCGCCGTTTGGAGATCAAAACCCGCACCGCGAGGTATCGGGAGAGTTCGACTAGGAACGTTAGGATTAAATGTTGAAATATTGATTGGTGCTGCTGCTTTGGATTGAAGACGAAAACAAGTGTGACATTGTTTCTTGTAGTGCTTAAGGATGTAGTTTGGCGTACGGTACTACGACAAATTTTGATGCCGAGGTGTGATCCGATTGGGTTGTAACAAAATTGTGACATGATGTCAACCGAACGCGCCATCACAGTTTGGCACACTCTCTGGCGTCCTCGCGACGGTCTTTTCATTGCCAACTCACTAATCTTACTATGTTCCAGGAGGCAGCTATGTTAATGCATCAGTTGGAGCACCTGGCAGAAGAGCGCGTGTTTAGACGGCGAAGTCAAAGCGGCCAGTCTGAAACCAGATGAGAGATTGAAGAACTAGAGTTCGAGGGATTCTACTAGTAGAAGGTATCGATTATCGCAACCCAACGTTATATACTTCCGGGAACTTGTGCGCACAGGGAGTGACTTCTGTGGTCATAATTGAGCGCGGCCAGAAAATACATTTGTATATTTATGACTGACACAGGTGGGTTAGACATCGTCCAAAAATTTAATTCCTTATTCTCAAGAGTCCATATAGTCGCAAAAGTCATCTTCAAACTATCCTCCTACCGTGGTGACATTAGTATATACGTCAAAATATCAACAATCCAAATTCAACCTAAGATTCACAAAAATCCTTAGGACTACATTTGAAGGACACTACTGATGCGAGCCGGTCAGGAGTGCGCACAATGAGAAGCTTCGCAGAACGATTTCAATCAGTAAAATTGTTAAGAACGACGGCGAAGATACAAAGAAAACCACCATGACAAATCGCCAAGCCCCATCGTCCCTGCATACCCGTCGTTGTATCGCCGGTTTTGACAGGTTTTGACCTCCGGAACGCTCGTACCAGCTCGTACCCTGGTATATGCGGGTTTTTGAGCTAAGTACCTTCGCCGTTGTTCCCAACAAAGAAACGCTGGGTTGGCTACGCCCGAATTAGAATCGCCACCTTGGGTTATAAAACCGGTCCCTGACCATCGTCGAAAGGTGTCAAATCTATTTGATTTTCTTCTATTCAAACTCTATTTCGCTTAATTCCCATCCTTAAGTTAAACGATTTTTTCATTATCCAAACTTTGTTCTTTTAACTGTTTTAAATCATTTTGTCTTAGTTTAGTCCAGAGTCCGGGTCCTTAACAGGTAGAAAAATAGCCGATAAAGCGTCTCATAAATATGTTTATATGTAAATCGTTTTGGCTGCAAAAGAATAACATTGTATTCTCTCTAGGAACAAGATTCTAAGTTGCGTTTTTGACTTGAAGGCTCTTATCTTCATTTTCTCACTTCAATACTCTTTTTCTCTTAAAAATTTAAACATAGCCGTTTATTGTTTATTCTACTCGCTTTTATTTACATTCCCATTCTTCTCTACTCGACACACCTGGTTCCCTTCGTTCCTGATACTCCTGGTACGCATGCACACCAAAAAGGGAGGAAATTAACTCGGAGTGAGTTGCGATCATTGCTGAAGGTGTGGTAGCTTCCATCACAGCCAATGTTGGCCCCTTTATTACCATCACAATAGCCGCCGCTGAATGCAACGATGTCAGCGTTGGCGGTGGATAGGATTCCAATCGCATATAGAATAAATGTGAAAATAAGGTGAATTGCATGTCTTTGTAAACTTTGAGATACGAAGGTAATCCGATACTGAAGAGTTTACCCTTGACTTTTCTGCCGTTTCATATAGAATTTAGGGTGCTCTTGAACCATCCGTCATTTCCAATCACATAGTCAATCGAATATCGAAGCTATGAAGAACTGTTCTTCAGCGTTATTAACTTGCATCACTGAGAACAGGAGAAACCACTGACCCGAATTAAGCCTAAAGAGACTTGTGGTGTTTTAACGTTTATTCAATTGAAAGAATATGATTACAGGGATACTAGTAGGTATTCCAAATAATAGTATTAGCTTGGAACTATACGGAAAACACCACTAATACCGACGACATGACTTTTGAAAACCGCAGCCATATGCGTGAAAGAAGCCTTAAAATAGGATGTCACATTGAAAATTTTAGTGGGGCGGACGGCTTGTGCATATGAAGAGAATCCGGTCTGGGTTAAAGTCGCGCTCATAAATGAAGGAAGTCGAATGGAAGCTTACCGCAGAGAATCGATATGACGGATTTTAGGAAAATGCGCCTGCTAGATTTAAATCGAACACTCCGCCGGTCTAATCAATCATGTAGAAAAGGCAGCCTCCTTCAGGTCTGAATCAATACTGACACGGTATATCTTACTATGATCTCAATTGGGGTTCGACTCGAAATTTTTCACTTCACGTGTGACGAATTAAAGACAGGTTCTTTAGAAAGTGCGAGTTCGGTGATGTGAACGGAGCTATTGCAAATCCGACAGAGGCTGAGGCGATGGGCGTTGCGCTGGGTAGTGAGATATCTTTGGAACGGATAATATCGAGCCTGGAGGTCATACATGTGTTTTTTTTTTGAAGTCCATCGATGTGACACGCCACGGTGACAGACGCGTCAATCTTCGGCTGTTCCCGGTCAGCCTAAGCGCTATTTATAGGACGCTCGTCGTCGTGGCTGCCACTCAACGTCAACGACGATAGCCATAATGGATGTCCTTCGACGTAATCCAACTGCAATTCCATTGGCATTAACACTTGCCTTCTCACTTGCTGGACTCAATCCAAGCGGAGGACCATCCTTCGTCCCATCAACCGCTCTCGTAATTATAATCCTGATCTACACGAGATCAAACGAACTGCACAGATATCTTGCTCAATGGTCGATTTTGACGCTTTCCATAACGCTCTCTCATTCAAAAGCATCTCTAGGTGCATTATCGTCGCCATCGATGTCGATCTTTGTGCTTTCACTCCTGTCTTCAGTATCTGCGCTGTTTGCGCTGATTCCAATTTTCTTGACTCATTCTTTATCCTCAAAGCTTGCGGCAAATTATCGTATTTTGCTTTTCCCGACGCTTTGGACTCTGACGTGGCACAGGGTTTCATGTGCTAGTCCTATCGGAAGACTACTGACATGGACACCCTTGACCGGGACTTCATCATACGCGTGGATCCTGCCCATCCTCGGATTGCCTGGACTGGATTTGGTTTCTGCTTTATGGGCTAGCACCGCCGCAGAATACATATATAGTATTTTAGATGATGGTATATCGAAAGACGAAGTCCTGCTCCCTGATTTTGCACCCCGTGCAGAGCGCGGAACTGCTGCAACTACGAGTTTATCCTCATCCCTCACCTTTCTGCTTGCTCTCACTATACCTTCTTTTATTACAACCTCTCTTCCTCCTCCCCCTCATTCCGATGCACCCGTGCATGTCCCTCTAAGTGTCTCCTGTATCCTCCCACGACCAACCTCAGCTAAACCCCAGCTGCAACAATTCATCGACGAAACTAAGGCCTATTCCTCTCGTTCACAAGTCATGCTATGGCCGGAAGGCGCAGTAACATTCGAAAGTGAAGCAGCCAGAAATCAGTCCCTCGATCTAATCAAGCGAGACGTGTTCGATAACGGGAAGCGCGGGAATCTCTGGGTTGGTGTATCTTTTCTACAACGTGTCGCTGGAGATGACAAAACGGGAACACGCGATGGGATGTACAAAAGTGGTATGACATTAGTTGGGCCCAAAGGCGTTGTTGAATTCACATATTATAAACGAAACTTGGTACCAAGTGAGCAAGCACTCTCAGCCTGTCTACTCCATGTTCTTGTTGACCAGTTTTTCCACTAGTCGCTGAATTCTTCACTCAACTTCCCGCTTCGACAGCCCCGCCCTTGTATACCATTGAACTTCAAAAAACCAAAGAACACGTCACGTTAACCACAAGCATTTGTCTGGACTTTTCGTCCCCGTTACTCCCTGGTAACGACGAAATGATAACGACAAACACTCGGCCGTCTTTAATCCTGGCCCCGGCACGAACATGGGACACGCGAGTCGGTCAAGCCATGTATTCTCTGGCGCGTGTCCGTGCGAAAGAAATCGGGGCTGAGCTTCTTTGGTGCGACGGCGGTGCTGGTGGTTTGAGTGGTGTTGGTGATGATATCCAGGTCGGATGGGGATCGTGGTCCAAAGTCATTGGGGTCACTAACGAAAATAGCGAGGATTCGAGCCCCAATGCAACTTTATATGCCACCTTTGGCGATTTTGGAGTAATAGTTGTTATGCTCGGTCTATGCGGCGCTGCTGGTGTTGTTTCTATCAGCGGCAGTATTACGCGAGACACTATTCGTCAGGTCGTGGATTGGATTAGACAGAATACTACCCCTCTTTGGGTCTGTGCCAGAGAGCATCTCACTGGAGACAGATCGACGGTACCTTTACCCATCCAAATTGATGACGAAGAAGAAGAGAGGCTCATATGAGAGGATGTCATGGGTTTTTTTTTCCCTTTCTCTTTCTTCTCTTCCTTTACGAAAGTCACGATTTTTCACTTTTCCCCCCTGAACCAGACATCTCCCAACGTCTGCAGATGGATATACATCTGCAGACATTGGGCTGTATCTGGTTAATGTATCTGTATTTTGTTATTCAGCCCGCCATTCTTCATTGATTGTTTTTGGTTGAACTTTGGAAAAGCCACTTTGTAATGAAAACGAAAACTACTATACAGCTATTGATCCTCCTTTGGATTACGGAGTCCCACACTGCCTCCATTGAGAGGCGTGCGTAAAAGCATTTTTCCCCTGATCGAGCGTCTAAGGTTTAAGAAAAATAGGATTATGAACTTAGGTATACGTCAAGGTCACTACAGGTGATTCACTAGCTGTCCGTAAATGCTGGACTCGATCCAAATACTTTATCGACAATAGCTCCATAAAAAAAAAAATGGAACCCTTACGACGGGGAAACATTTGAAGGAACGCGTTTGCCCTTGGCTAACAGTACAATGGGGCCATTGGAGCGTATTAATAATACTCGATCACCGTAGACCACCCATACCCAGCAAAGCACATTATCACAAACTTAAATACCAGTCCGTTGTGTTAATATTCAGGCCTGACCAACTGTTAGAACAAAACTTACCAAGGTTACCCAGCGGTACTTTACCTATAGACAATACCAATGTCACCCTCGCAGTAGAGAACAGATCATGAAAGAGGCGGATAGATCAATGCAAATAAATAAATAGCAGATGGAAATAAATTATACGGGACCGGGGAGCCCTTGCATCAATGGCAAATGCAAGGGAATAGATCTTTGCGTGGACATTTCAAGCGTTAATAATCGATATAATGTGATATGATAATATTTCGTTCATTCCCCGGTAATTTCCATTGTCAATTTATACAAAGGCATTTCCGTCGGTATACCAACATGAACAACATAAAACGTTATAGTCTATAAAAGATTATTTAGTTCAGCGCATTTTTGACCTTAAAAAAAAAGTCACTTCACCTGAGTAACTAAACTGTAATTTGGAATCTGCATCAAATCTAAACCACACACAACGAAAGAATTCCACTGCTTCTCGGCTGTGGAAGACCCCAGCCAAAAGTACACATCCTCTTCCACACTCGCGATAGAAACAGCATCAAGATCAGAAACGATCGATACTATTATATCAAAATAATCAGAATCATGGTACTTTTCTTCCTTGTCCCAGCTCAATATTCCCCATAGTAAAGGAGAATTCTCGTCGGGCCCGCTGAGAGGTTTCCAATGTGCTAAACCCGACTGGGGAGACGAGATTTGACGTGACCAAAAATCAGGAGATACAGTGATCGATCCAATAAGAAGGTGAACGTATGGATTATCTTCACGAATTCGTGTCAAATGCCGAGAAGGGGATAAGATCCGGAGGCCCATGACTGGCGTTGTGAAAGAAGAGTCTACGGAGGGTTTAACCCTGGCCACAATTCCAATTCGATACCACCCGTTCGCCACGTGAGTCCTTGATATCCCCGTGGGAGAACATGAAAGCATATACGAACATGCATTATGTGGTTTGTCGTTTGCCCAAAGAATTTCTGGTGAGATTTCTAAATGTTCCCAAATGGCCGATACTTTCACCATCAGGACGACTCGGACGGTCACAGCAGTTTCGCCTGAGATCACGTTCGAACTTTGCAACGTACAAATTGGGATGATAAGAAACGGAACCAGGGAATTACTGAGCATCTTAGTCGGAGCGAGCGTGAATTTAAGAGATGTACTTCCCTCCCATGCGTCTGATTCGTTCAACGTAGCATCTTCAATAACCATATCACCAACAAGGTGAGTGGGCTCGTCCTCGAGCAAGCTGCCAGAATTGGATTGGCATAAAGTGCGCATTTGAGGCCATAATCGATCCGGTAACGCAAAAGATGCACCAATATCAGTCCAGCCAGACCTTCCGAGTTGGTCATCAGGAATTGAACTATCATAGACTTTCCTTCCCGACATCCACCAAGCGCTCGCAGAGCCACGACTGAAATTCGTATAGAACGGGCGACACGTATTCTTCGAATCGTCGCCAATTCGTGAACGTCGTTGTCTAGGCCCGAAATATGCTCCAACGGGGTGAGAAGTCGAATTTTGACTGCTAGCAGGTCCGACCCACAGACGTAAATCGTCGTTCCACCATTCACTCCAGGAGCGTTCTGTTCCATCGTCTTTCGCCCGTTCCCATGTCCATCCGGGGGCGAAAATAGCAACAGACAATCCCAAGGGAGACAAAGCCGTAGGAAATATCATATCCAACGATTTCGAAATGTCAAATCCTCCATAACAATTTCTACCAAAGACGTCGATACCTTCAAATACATCTGATGGCGAGCGATCTAAGCTTTTGGCAGTTTCTGAACTTTGTAAAAGCTTTGGATGGTACGACGATTCCGTTTCGGGTGCGGACTGAAACTCCCCAGGCGGCGCTGGAGAAGGCTGTGAAGCCCAGGTATAATTCGTGAATAATTTTCCGGCGGCCAGAAAGAAAGGCGCATTCAGAGGAGTAAGTGCATCTTGCCATCGAAGTTTTCCCTCGGTTGTCGCAGAATCGTACCTGGTCCATACATGAAATTTTCATTTAAAACACCTAACAAGATTTTTACCAGATAATCTCAAAATGAGATCCGACGAGTCGCTTTCCTTCATTTCTGATATACGAAGTCCAATTCTCAAGGGTTTTGGCATTCTTTCGCATACGGTCTTCGCGGGATTGACGTAGCCCAGGGGTTAAAACTGTTTTCATACCACATAGTTTCTTCTCAGCCACAAAAGCTTCTTCGTCTTTCTTTTTCTCTTTCTCCCCTCCAATGTAAAACTCTTCAGGAGGTATGAAATTAAGATCCGTTTCAATATTGAGAAGATACCCATCAAATCCATACTCTTGAGCTAGCTGAATAAGCTTCCTTGCCGAATCGATGGCAAAAGACGGTTGAAGTTGTTGACTCGAACCTGACAATGCGCAGTAAGAAGTTCCCTGATACAGACATTTGCAAAGATCCGACTTGGACTCCTCCCATTCAAATATTCTGGAGAAGAACAATCTGTTTTCATGTTGAGAGCAACTTTCAGTAGATGAAGCATACAGTGTTCCCAATACTGTTACTCCTCTCCGATGGCCTGCTTCTACCCATCCTCGGGGTGGTAAAGTAACACGGTTATGAGAGAAGCTGGTCGGCGGACTCGGTCAGCATCAAATCACGTCCAAATCAGAGAATCCAAATAGTTACTAAATAAACGTGTCTATTAAATGCCTGAATGAAAACAAGTCGTGGATATTATTATGGAATCTGACAAGATCACGCTCACCAGAACTCAAAAGAGTAACCACGCTCGAAGAGATTTTCGGTGTAACCACCCTTGAAATCATGACACACCAGCAACTTTGAAGTGTCAGCCTCCTCTGCCGCTTCTTGACGTGTTTCTGGTTCAAGAGCATCCATCATCCTTGGTTCGCGCCTTGGAAGCCATGATAGTAACTCGTCAATTGACTTCAGGTAGTCAATCTGTTCAATGTGTAGGCCAATTTAAATGCTCAGCTCATCGCCAAATTATTTCAATTTGGGTTTGAATAATTACTCTTGATATCCAAGCATCGTCACCATCTAAAGTAATTTCGGCAAGTCGGTCCCGTTGTAGGCTTCGGAGAGGCATGAAGCTGATCAGGGACAAGGATAGGTGGTCGGCGCTAATCCACTCACGGCTCTTGCTGGCTGGCAGTCGAACTTAAAGTAACTAAGCTAGATTCGCAGTGATACAGTAGTTGGATCTATTACATGGAAAGTACAGAACAAAAACATAGCAAAAAAGACTAAAGTGTTCCTTGTTGGGTTCGATGAATACTTGTAACGCGCAGACCTTCTTGGATCGCAACAGCCTCGTCCGCCTAATCAACTCAATCTTAGCATAAAATTCTTCAATAGTCAATGAAACGTACCCATGGCAAACTAAAGAACTTGCTGTCCTTGAGATCTTCCTCGCGAATGCCTTGCTCATTACCGAGGATAATGTCCAAATCTCGCGACTGACTTTCAAGCCAGGTCTTAACGAAAGAAGGAGGATCTTCAATGAACGACTTCAGAAAATCGAGCTTTATTTTCGAACTTCGTATTGATTGCGCAGCCAGTCCAATCTTCCATTTAATATCGTTATCGCATTCGTTTGCGGGTACAGCCAATAACATACCTCGTCATCTATTGAAGTGATTTGCTTTGTAGTTTCGATGGCTGAATGAATCGCGTTCATCTTAGCCTTCAAAGCTATATCGTCTAGAGGTATCTCTATATCATAAGCTTGCATGCCATTTGCGTTTGGTGGATCGACGCTGGAGGCACGGGATTAGGACAACACCAGGTCTTCGTTGAATGGCTTACTTGATAACATAGTCCAGCACAACCGGTTCGGGAGGCTGTAGACACCGATTTATCAGTTCTGGTAATTGCTGAAACGTGATTTGTTCCAGGTTAATAATCTGATTAAAAGTGTCGGTTCTAGTATAGAGCAAGTCAATTACTTCAAAGTTACGAACCGCTCTCAACTTGGCATCCAACCGGATTATCTTTCTATCGACTTTGTCTTGTAGACCATTAACCTTGATGTAATGCCATAAAGCAGTGATAATCCCAGTTCGCGCGTCCTCTTTCATATCCAGCAGTTCTGCTAGAGGCTTGATAAGTCCGTGCCGGTCAGGATTTCTCCTTAAATGAAGGACAACCCGTGTCTTGACCGCAACGTCTCCGCGTCTTTTTATCTCGAACCCGTCTTGATCAGGTGACGTTCCTGGATGACGCCACTCGAGAATGCGTCAGGATTATAACGCACTGCGAGGAGTCGAGGGTAGCACCTCACCTCTACTATGTTACTGTCAGGATACATCGACTGATCCCGATCCAGTTCAATAACCAATGCTTTCAAAAACGACGTAAACTTGCGTGGTGGTATTTTCAAAGCCTGTATATTCGGATTTGCCTGAAAAAAAGTGTTGCTCGACTTTTAGACCCCCCGCGACCAGTATAGCAAAGTCTTACTTACATCGTCCAGCAAACGCCCTTCCACTCTAAATGTCCAAACCGGGATGCCTTGACCCGAAGCAAAGTCCACAGATGACGGGTCGACGTCAGCATTATCTCCTAATTGCCATGGCTGATTCTCAGCCTTGTGTGATAAAAATATCCGCAAAGTGCAAGACACCTATCGGAGAGCAGAGTACGTCAACGACGCGTCCTGATGCAGAGAAATACAGCATACCGGGGAAATTTTGTTCATAGCATCTTGAATCTCCATTTTCTTTCTTGTAACTGTCCAGTCCAACTTCCTCTCCGCTTCTAGTAAATCGATATAGAGCTTGGAGTCTTCAAAGTCGCTCACTAATGAGCTAGGTATCGTTTTGTCTGTTACTTTGCGACGTCTGCGGCAAACTTTAGCATTCTTATGCAAATTCAATTTGCAACTCACTTGGCAGCCTTAGGAGCCTGCGTGTCCATTCCTACTTGAGCGTTCGTGCTCGTCGCCATTTTTTTGGCGGTGAACAAACAGAAGAGTAAGCCGTGGGAAAGCCAGCATCGGGCTATTTTCGGCTCAATCCAAATCAATCTCTTTCTACAATGTCATCGACAGTGCAAAACAGAATTCTAGTTACAGGCGGCTCAGGACTTGTAGGCAAGGCGATCGAAACTGTGATCAACACGGAACCAGTAGGATCGCGATTTGGAAAAAGACCTGGTGAGGAATGGATATTCGTCAGTAGCAAAGATGCGAACTTGAAGTGTGTTCTTTATTTCCGTTCAAGGCTCTTTGTTTTTCTTTTTTCTAACTTTCTGAAAAGAGATCTTCAATCAACTGAGGCTTTGTTTGAGAAATATAAGCCAACGCATGTTATTCACCTTGCCGCGCTGGGTAAGCCTCAAAAATCAGTGATTGACAGTCCTGAAAATCGCTGTAGTTGGGGGCCTTTTCAAAAATATGGCGAATAATGTAACCTCATCATTTACGTTATCTGGTTTCATTCCATCTCATTTTTCTCGGATACTAGGCGGCATTTTTACACGACAACTTGGCTATCAACACCAACGTTCTTCAAACGTCGCATAAATTCCATGTTCAGAAACTCATCTCATGCCTGTCTACTTGCGTCTTTCCGGATAAAGTCGCATACCCTCTTGATGAGACTAAAATCCATCTCGGTCCTCCTCATCCCAGCAATTTCGGTTACTCTCACGCAAAAAGAATGGTAGATATACAAAATAGGTAGGTCGAGGTAATACCCGTGTAAGTGTTGAGTTACTTTATGCATTTTAGAGCGTATAAATTGGACTTTGGTGTAAACTTCACTTCGGCGATTCCTACAAATGTTTTCGGGTCGTTTGATAATTTGTGAGTGAGGAGGCTTGATCGCTCCGTGATTGTGACTACTATAAATTTAATAATAGCAACCTTGAAGATGCGCATGTGATACCTGCGTTGATTCATAAATGCTATTTAGCTAAGAGTAGGTTGTAATGTGATAAGCGTTTTGAAAGTGCTGATATCACAATAGAAAACAACACACCATTCATTGTTGGTGGTTCGGGGAAACCCTTGCGCCAATTCATCTATTCTTTGGACTTGGCAAAGTTGTTTATATGGATGCTTAGAGAATACAATGACGTGGAACCCTTGATCTTAAGTGGTACGCATCATGACAAGCCACCTATTTAAACTTAACAGGAGTTCGTTAGTCGGAGAAGATGAAGAGGTTTCCATCAAACGAGTTGCAGATGCTATCGTTGCTGCCATAGGATTCAAAGGAGACTATACAGTGAGATATATCATATTTTTTGGACGATTTTTCGTTTCTTAGTGTGCCTTAGTTTGACACCACGCGTGCCGATGGACAATTCAGAAAACCTGCGTCAAATGCGAAACTGAGAGGCCTCATTGGCGGTTTCAAATTCACGTCATTTGACGAAGGTGCGTCTAAGCTTTTTACCTTACAAGCGTCAATTTGTTTAAATATTACGTAGCCTTGAAAGACACAGTGGACTGGTTTGTGAAAAATTATGATATTGCTAGAAAGTAGAGAAGCCTCTCTCCGGCGTGATGACATCCATGGCGTGCGTACTGAACGGGGGAACAGTGGTATCTGGGAAGGATAATTGAAGCTCAAAATAGAACAAATGGAATATTGAGGAAAGATAGATATGAGAGATTATCACGAATAAACATCCACTTTCACTGCGCTTCGTATCAGCTTCACTTCACAGAAGACAAAGACACAATATGCGTCACTCCGTTGTCCAATTTCTGCAAGCTACTATACTGTGAATGTGGGTGGTAAACTTGTCCTAGTTTGAATTGTAGAAGTATAACATGGTGCTGGAACTTTTTTGGCTCTTCGGGAGGTTCACAATTTCGTCACGTTTGTTGGGGAAGTTTGAATGATCGTACAAGTGAAAAGTCGTAGGGTAAAGGTTTCGTTTCTTAAGAGAATACCCCCAGAGATACTTTCGACAGAAATTCGCAGATTATCAGCCAGTAACGTCACGTATGCGGGAAGATTAGAAACAAACGTCACAATTAGTAACGTCCATTACCAATCTTTGGAGAAATTTTTATTTCCGATTGCGGACTACATACAAGTCTCACCGCTTATTCAGAATTTCCTCCGAAACTTGTATTCAGTTTGACCGTCTCGGTGACTCGAATTCGGAATTATGAGCTTTTATTTAACAGCACGAGGAAACATAGATACTCGTCAAGCTTTCCTCCATGATTGACGATTCAACCCAGCTCGAGTCTGGTCTTCTGGCACATTTACCGTTTGCTACTTCAACGACGGAACGCGATGAACTTCCGACCAGTGCTCCTCCGCGAACAACGCAGCAACTCTTCTCGCCAATAAGAACTCTGCGGGATGTTATCAAGTTCGTCTTTTGTCGGATGACAATGTGTGTGCGGCTGACATAGCTCTATTCTTTACAGAAACTTCTCTCCAGCATGGTTCGCCATTAACATGGGTACGGGCGTTGTCAGCATCATATTCCACAGCTATCCATACGGCACACCTTCGAACGCGATGAACATATTATCATTAATATTCTTTTTCCTTGATCTCATCCTTTTCGTTCTTTTTTTGTCGATGAGCGTCGCGCGATATGCCCTCTTTCCTGGCTCCTGGAGGGATATGCTTCGACATCCCGTCCAGAGTTTATATTTAGGCTGCTTTCCAATGGGCGCGGCTACATTAATAAACGTAGGATTAGGCACCGTTAATCAGCATTTTGCCGTTGGAGATACAAAATTTCTATATGCCCTTTGGGCGTTTTGGTGGCTTGATTCGTTGGTTTCATTTCTATGCTGCTTTGGAGTCGTCTATGTAATGTAAGAAGTTCTCTTTTGTCGATTGACGTGTGCTTTAATACGTCATCTAGGACCGTTCATCAGCGGCATTCCATGTCCACGCTTACCGCCATTTGGCTTCTTCCTGTAGTGCCCGTTATCGTCGCAAGCACCACAGGCCAGCTTTTGACTTCAGCTCTCGCAGTTCATTCTATATCACATGCACATCTTACGATGGGTGTCTCGCTCCTCATGGTCGTCATTGGTCTCTCCCTCTCCTTCATGATACTTACCCTTTATCTTCGTCGGCTTATCATCGAGGGCCTGCCTGACGTGAATGCAATAATATCTTGCTTTCTTCCATTGGGGCCATGTGGTCAAGGAGGATACTCACTTCTGATCGCGGGTCTTAATGCTCAAAATTTGTTACCGAATGGACAGGGTTACATTCTTGGGGATCCATTAGTTGGGCGAGCGATCAGTTTTATTTGTTTCGCTGGAGCTTGGATACTTTGGGCCATGGCTGTTTGGTGGCTTGGATGTGCTCTCTGCGCTATTGTTCACAATTTAGCGAGAGGAGAACGCATGCCTTTTACATTAGGTTTCTGGGGACTTGTCTTTCCAAATGTGGGTTCTTGAGCCAACAACTTGGACTTTCGTCGTCTAACTTTCCAAACAAAAACAGGGTGCAATGGCTCTATTAACAATACAACTCGGTACCGCGATGGATGCAGACTTCTTTCGTGTTCTTGGAGGTATTCACGGTGCTGCTGTAATTCTCATGTGGGTGGTGCTTGTCGGCCCAACGCTCATTCGTGTTTGGGACCGAAGGATCTTTATTGCACCTTCAAGTCCAATGCCAGTCAAGGCATAGGGAGAACTTTGTATACAATACACTTTTTTATTTTATTTCTTAAGCGAGGAGCTTAGGTTTTTTCTTTACAGTATAAAATTGTCGACTTATTAGGATAGACTAGGCTTAAGCGGTTCGTGTCCACTGTCACCCATAGTCCACACTACAAACAAAACATCGCTTGTGATATCCTCTAAAGATGATGAAAAGCGCTGCATTGGCGCTGTAATGTGAATAGTATACTATCTGTCAGGCTTGTCGAGATGCTAGGTGTTCTCAGGCTTCTCCCCCATCATGGCTGAGATAGCAGGTATTGCTATTACTATCCCTGGGATCCTTAGCGGGGCATGGACAGTATTGAAGGCTGCTTACGACCTGTATGGTAGTGTCGATCTGCGTAGAAACCAGATTCGAATTCTGTTGGGGAGGGCTAGCAATCTAATCACACAGATCGCACAACATTTGTCTCGTGAAGAGCAAGGACCGCCATCACCTAGAATGCAAGAGAACGCGAATAAGCTCCAAAGGCACGCTCTCGTTTCATTCGCTTTCTGTTGACTCGACTCAGGATTCAATCTTCCAGAACCTGCGAAGATCTGAAGGGGCTCCTTGAGAAACTCAAACTGAAAGGACTTTTATGGTGTATGATGCACACCGATAAGATCGACACAACTATTAATGATATTCAGTACCAAATAACAAATGCATTCGAGATGTTTAACGTATGTGGTGTCGTCTGTTCTATCTCTAAAATATCAGATCTCATCTCGTAGAATCAGTTTGCCTGTCATCTCGATAGGGACAACTTCCAAGTCGAAATGCGACAAGCCCGATATAACGATCAATCCGGGCTGATGAAGAAACTCCACGATTTATCTTCAAACGACGAAAGAATTCTAAATGCAATACAAAATCAGGGTGGCATGCAAAAAAGAACAGAGGAGTTATTAATAGCCGTCCTTAAGGTATCTTCTAGTACCGTTCATTAACCAATCATGTGAGATTTAGTCTCCGTCAGTGCGTTGAAGGACGTGCTTCAGACAGATCTCCAGAAATGGAATTTCTCCGAAGCACAGGGAGCCTTTTACAACAGAGGTCGAAAAATAAACCATGGAGAATATCACAAGATTGGATCATAACCAGTTTTGAAGTCGACTTCGATGTAATCGACTCTATTGGCCAGGGTTCCTTCGGGAAAGTGTTTATAGGTCAGTGGAATGCTGCTGTAAGTGAATTTTGTCTCTATTATATGAATGGTTCCTACCTAATTGAGAAGAGGGTCGCTATTAAACAAATGTACGCCGATGATGCTCGTACCCTGACGGACAAAGATAGGAAGGTGAGGGGTCCTAACTTGCAGTGCACGGGAATTCAGAGTGTACAGGAGATTTCTTTAGGCAATGTATAAGGAAGTTGAAATATGGTAAATGATCGGCTCATTCTCTGTGCATAACATCGACTTCTTCGCTCTTAAATACGTGACCTCCAGGACGAAACTACACCATCCTAACATCCTGAATCTTTATGGAGCTTGCTTAGAAGGGTCGCCGGTGAGCCTTTGGATCTCTTGGTGTCACATTGACAGTAAAAACACCTAAAAGCCTTTTCTTGTCATGCAATACTGTCCATTTGGAAACATACGCAATTATCTTCAAGCACATCCAGAGATGAACAGACTCAATTTGGTAGTCCTGATTTGGCACCCTGTTTCAAACTATAAGCTGATAGGGCCGATTTTAGTGTCATGATATCGTTGCGGGAATGAGTTATCTCCACAACAAAAATATAATACATACTGACTTGAAAGGCGTGAGCAACAATGCTAAATTCCCCGTTTCTCTTTCATACGCTCGCTCTTATATACTTGACAATTCCTTTAGGCTAATATTCTCGTGGATAATCAACGCAATGCCGTAGTCTCAGACTTCGGATTATCTCTAACTATAGACGGTATTCGTAGCCTGTCTAGTTTAACACGTGGTGCTGGCCCACGAGGAACCTTGCGCTGGATGGCACCAGAGTGTCTCGATGGTGACTCGCCAACTAAGGCTTCGGATGTATATAGTCTTGGTGTTACGATATGGGAGGTGAATATTGAATCTTTCAACCTCTGTAAACAATTTGAGACTGAAATTATGCATGATAGATTTTTAAAGGAGAGAACCCTTTCCCCGCCATAGCTGATCGGCTTATCGTGTCCCATGTCGTAGATCGTCAACGACGTCCGGATCGCCCGCCTCTCTTGATAGAAGATGCTGTCTGGGAACTTGTACAAAAATGTTGGTCCATGATGCCGGATTTTCGCCCGTCCATGACTTCAGTACAGAGATCGTTGGAATCCTATTCTACGAGGCTTGGCCCCGGTAACGGTTCGAATACTCATTTGCTTGGTCCTGTCGCATCCAGCAATCCAGCAAAGCGGAAGTCTTCTATGGCGGCCACAATCAAAGAAAAATGGGACAGATCCCTACGGACACAAGAGCCTACATGGATACGGGGATCCCCCAGTTCATGCATCGACTCATTGACTATTCCAAAGCCACCAAGAGACAAAGTATATCAGTACCGTGTCGTCAAGGGTAACATCAACTTGGGAATCCGACATATGTATGCTAATCCTGACGGCTCTCAAACTGTCGATCTACGTCGATATAACAGAGGTCGTGGCATTCATGAATCAAAGACTATTGAGGTGCACGCTGTGGACTCGGATGATTGCACGCAGACTCTGGTGGCAAAGTGGGACGGTGCCGGGGAAAGCACTTACCGTGGCTGGGGCGACTGGGGGGATGGCGACAGTGCCTGGGGTAATGGGGATGGTGACAAAGCCTGGGGTAATGCGAAACGAGACAGTGCCTGGGATAATGGGAATGGTGACAGTGTCTGGGATAATGGGAATGGTGACAGTGCCTGGGGAGATGTGAAAGGTGACAGAGCCTGGGGTAATGGGGATGGTGACAAAGCCTGGGATAATGGGAAAAGAGACAGTGCCTGGGATAATGGGAAAAGAGACAGTGCCTGGGAATGGTGACAGAGCCTGGGGTAATGAGAATGGTGACTGGGGGGATGGTGGCTGGGGGAAAGGGACAGTGTGGAAAAGCAGTGACGGCGTTGGGGAGTAGGAATGATGGCTACAAGTCAGGATTTACTTATATAAGAATAAAAGGAACTATGTATGTAAAAACAAGTGTCATTGTGGACAACTCGAGCAAGGTTCCAGACCCTTACACTGTACACATGCAAGGGGTTTGGCGCACGCGGCGCCTCTAGTCATCTCTAGTTAGAACTCCGACGGAGTATTTGCCGGATCGGCTTGTCAGGTTTGCGTCAGGTACTATTTTCATCTCTGCAAGCGGGTACTCTGAGTTTTCAGGTAAATCCTTTTTTTTTTTTGAAGCTCTTTTCGTGCAAAGTTAGTCAAAACTCAGCACGATTCTCTTTTTATGAAAATTCGGCTGAACCTATTCATTCCTCTGAGTCATACCGTGACTCGCCGATCGATCCGAACTCAATTCAACTCCAAATTGCACACTTGCACCACGCGCACCATTACCACCATGTCGAATGCTGCTGCAGTTGATAATAATCCCTCGAAATTCAGACTTCCCATTAATGTCGTACCCAAGCATTATGATGTGCTCATAAAAACCGATCTGCAAGCTTTCAAGTTTGAAGGAATAACGAAAATTCAGTGCGAGAAATACCTGATATTTTTAATCGCCATCGTATTAATGTTGGTTTGATAGACTTGATGTCAAAGAGCCTACCTCTGCCATTACATTCAATTCATCTAACTTGTCTATCGAGAACGTGCGTCTTGCTTATTCAGAGTCTAACCTGAAAACAATCGACCTCGCGAATGTTTCGTTCGATGAGAAAATGGAGAGGGCTACAGTTGCACTTCCAGAGTCTCTCGCGCAAGGTTCTGAAATCCAATTAATTATCAAGCATTCTAGAGACTTAACGGATGAATTGATGGGTTTGTATTATCCGATTTGGACTGCTCATCTCTCTCTTCTAACAAGGGTCATCGATAAGGTTACTATTACTCGACATACAAAGATGAAGGAAAGGAAAGGTGTTACGCTTTGACGCAATTTGAAGTTCGCAAACCCGGCTTTTTGTTTCGATTTTGTTTCAATGATCAACTTTAGGCTACTGCAGCTCGACGGGCGTTCCCGTGCTGGGATGAACCGATGCTCAAAGCTACCTTTGAAATTTCAATGATTTCAAGAAACGACACCGTCAATTTGTCGAACATGCCCGTCGAATTTGAATCTCCTGTTGCAAAGTCTGGGATTAATACAGAATTATTCCACGATCAGGATCACGCAGACTGGAAATACACTCGATTTCAAGTTACACCCCTAGTAAGGAGTGTTGCCTGCATGCGCATATTTTTATTAAGGCTTATGCACTTAGATGTCCACGTATGTTGTAGCATTTGCCAACGGTGATTTCAAGTATCTTGAAAGTTCATACACGAGTACCCTGAGCGGCAAAACACGACCACTGAGAATATACGGTATTACTCCTTTCGTCCCCGAGCCATACTTATTCACCCACCCACCTACTCAGCGACGAAGGATATAATTGACCAAGGCCAGGTATAAAGATTCATTTTCTCACTAGTCGAAACTTGCCTTAAGTTTGATTTTCAAGTTCGGCTTAGATGTCAAAGCTAAAGTTGTACCCCTCTATGAGCAAGCTTTTGAAATAGAATATGCTCTTCCAAAATTGGACACCATTGTAGTATGATATTAAAGTTTACCAAAATCACTCACGAGTATATGGCTAAAAGGTTTCAGGTTCACGATTTTGATGCCGGTGCTATGGAGAATTGGGTACTTGGGTGTCATATTGGGATGTTTTCCTTACTCACTTTGAGTAGGGTTTAATCACTGGTCGAACTGACGCGTTTCTTGTTGATCCAAAACGGGCCGATATCAGAAGCAAGCAAAGTATAGCAGAGACTCAAAGCCATGAAGTGCGTTTGTTGGACCCTAACTGCATAAATCAAGCTTAATCGTTTCAGGTTGCACATATGTGTATGTTATTATTGTATTTAGTAGTCGCACAACTGGAACAAAACCTCCAGGGTTTGGGAATATCACTACAATGAAATGGTGGGATAATCTATGGCTTAATGAAGGTAAGATATCCCTCGTGTTCTTCACATTTATGTAAAATCCGACGTATCGTTGCAAGGATTTGCTACCCTCATGGGAGAAGTTATAATTCTTAATAAGTATAGATTTTCTTCTTCTTCGGGCTTGTTGAATATGGTTCATGTCGTCTAGGATGTTTCCCGAATGGAAAGTATACTCTAGCTTCTATAATGATCACACGAGTAGTGCTTTATCTCTTGATTCCACGCCTTCTTCACACCCTGTGCAAGTTGACGTTCCAAATGCGGATGACATAGGACAGGTATGTTACTATTCGAATTCATGAATTAGTTCGACATTTAGACTTGAACTAGATATTTGATGATCTTTCTTATTCCAAAGCCGCGTCCAGTATGCCTTTGTGATGCCAAGCATTATTATCATTTGTTTATTCTTTTCCTCAGTTCTCCGAATGCTCTCGGTGTACACCGGAGAAGAGAAATTTCTAAAGGGCGTGTCGCTTTACTTGAAAGCCCATTTATATGGAAATACAGTCGCAGACGATTTATGGTCTGGCATTCAGCAAGCTACAAGTAAGTTGAAGTATCTTTTTATGTCGATTCTCTGGGATGTTAAAATATTGACTTAATTAGACTTGCACATACCTGCATTGATGACAAATTGGATTTCACAGGCACGCTCTTGTCTAATATTTGTTTACGTATGGAACTTACGTTGCCTCAGACAGGACACCCTGTCATAACCGTCAAAGAAACCGAGGATGGCATTCATATTCGACAAGACCGCTACTTCAAAACAGGGGTAGCGAAAGAAGAAGATAACCAGACGATTTGGTATGTAACGTTTTGCGTAGTAGACTGATTGTTCGAAGTAATGTGGCATTTCAGGCATGTCCCGTTGAATACTCTAACAGTCACTCCTAATGGAGAGGCTTCAGTTGATAGACAGGCGCTACTCACCACTAGAGAAACAACCTATAAACTAGACACTAAGCAATTGTGGAAGCTCAATCAAGGTGCCACTGGATTCTGTATGTAATTCAACTTATTTTTTTGTGTAACGGAAACTGACACATCACCCCCTCAAAGATCGAGTTTTGTATAGTCCAGAACACTTGGCCAAATTAGGAGAAGAAGCCTCTCGAGCAGGCTCAGTTCTTTCTGTGGAAGATCGCCTTAGTCTGATCTCTGATGCTATGGCGCTCGCATCCTCTGGGCATGCATCCACTAGCAGTGCTTTAACCTTTATTGACCGTCTCCGTGGAGAACCTGAGTGTGAGGATTTCTTCGCTTTCATTGACAACCATAATTACTGATTTTATTTTCTTCTATCTTCAGATCTTGTATGGCGTGCTATTCAAGATCGTTTGAACGAGTTGATTTCCACATGGTGGGAGCAACCGGAAAGTGAGGATCTTCGTAGTTTCTTGAGGGTGAACTTTTTTTTTCAAACACTATCACTGTACGAGGATTGAATGAGTTATTAGACTCTCATTGTACCCGTTGTACGCAAATTAGGGTATCAATATCCAGAAGACGAAGATACGGACACTCGCGAATTACGAAACACCGCCATTTCTGGCGCAGTAAAAACTAATGCTGCTGAGTTCGTTCCTTTTTTGTCCTATAATCAAACACGTTATATAGACTTTCCCCCCCCTCAGAGTCGTGCATACACTGAAACAATGGTTTGAAGTTTATCTGACCACTGGTTCCGATTCTCATATACCACCTGACCTTTTGACGCCTGTATTTGTCACTGTAAGTGAGAAATTCAGCACTGGTCTAAATTTCGAAGATTCACCAGTTCCCCAGGGGGCCAAATTTGGTGGAAGACGAGAATGGGAAAAATGCAAGCAGGCATATCTCGACCCTCCAACTCCGCGGATTCAATTATCTGCTGCGGCAGGAATTTGTGCTACTCGTGATGCGGAACTTATTGAAGAGACGTTCAAATTCGTGAAAACTGAAGTTCAAAGCCACGTACGTGTTTTGTCTCTTGCTACTCCGTGGCCGATCTTTTTGACGAGTAAAATCAGAATTTATACCGATTCTTCTACTTGATGGGCAGTAATACGAAATTCGGAAGAGTGAGTCCTGCATCCAGAACCTCTAAGGAACAACATTCAACTGTCAATGAAATTTAGAGGACATTCTCCTTCCTGAAAGAAAATTACGATGACGTGAGCAGCATCGACGTGTTTTGTTGTCAGACGCAAACTGAACAACCTTAGTTCTATAAAAGACTTGAAGGGACATATCAATTTGGCGATCTTATCAAGGGCGTGTCTACACTGATGTCCACCAGGAAGGACGCCGAAGATTTTCAGGACTTTTTCAAAGATAGAGACACCTCCAAGATTAGTTATGCGCTTAGTCAAGTTTTGGATGATATATATGCCAAGTCGGCATGGTTGGAGGTGCGTGATGTATTTGATTGTCTTTTCTAATGACATATGTGATAATTTTATTATTTTAGAGGTCAAAGGGTGATGTTAGTGTCTGGGTAGAAGAGTGGAAAAGGAATAACAAAATTGAAGATGGCATATAACAAAACGAAGTCATTCAAGAATATGTAGAACCAATCCTTACATAAAGCCAACAATTGGTTCTGTTGAATATTGTTGATGGTACATCATGGTAGTCCTGAAACTTGCTGTAAGCGACGAAAGCTAGCATAAATAAGCGCCCGCTCGAGCAGTGAGAGCAGTACATAGTAGGTGGGTCTCGTGCTCAATGTGTTATAAGGAGGACATTTGACCTTCTACGATTTTATAATTCCAGCTATGGCTTCTAGTATCGCATTCTCATTAGAATATTGGACTTCCAAAGGCTTATCTTCATGCGTCGGTCAAATGGCTCATATCCGAAAGCACTGACTGTTCCCAACAATTGAACCGTCACGATTTGATCTCTCTGTTCTCCCAGCCCACTTCTTGTAATTTTCTTGGTGTCTTGGTGGAAGCGAATCTAGAGAAAAATGTCGTTCTTTTCTCGGTTTCTGTGTCTGAAAAGACTGCCCATTGTCGATGTTGATACCAACAACGATAAACAACAGCAACCCCGAGTTCAACAAATGTCAACTCAGCAATCACAAGAGCAGTTACTACAAGCTAGGTATGATAATGATCATCCAGTTTTCATGTCCAAAGAGCATCATTGATTCACATTCTTTGCAAAGTGATTCCAAATTTCCTCCGCAAGGTCAGAATCTTCAAGGAAGCAATTTTGCGCCCACTTCCATTAAGAGCTACCCATGGTCTGTACAGCGACTGAACTTCTTGCCACCTTATAACTCGACAAGGCCGCCTACCTCCCAGCCTTTATCTCCTTCTCCATCACCATTTCCCCGCTACGGTCATGCCATTCCACTCAATACCACCCCCAGCGGCGAACTATACCTTTTTGGCGGTCTTGTCAGAGATACCGTAGTTTCAGACATGTACCTCATCGCTACCCGAGATCTTACCGCTACTCTAATTGAGACCATGGGCGACTTACCACCTCCCCGTGTCGGTCATGCCAGCGCTCTAGTCAGCACCGTCATCATTGTTTGGGGAGGTGATACCAAACAGGATGGACAGGCCGTTCCGGAAGAACCACACGATAATGCTCTATACTTGTTTAATACTGGTTAGAACACGATTGAATTTGTTGATATTTTCTCTTAAAAAGAACTACGTAACTGACGCGCTTTCTTTTTTTCTTTTCTTTTTTTAGCGTCTAGAGTATGGACTCGAGTTGTTACCGCAGGTGACACACCCGTCGGTCGATATGGTCATGCCGCGGCTATGGTCGGAACCAGATTTTTCATATTTGGCGGTCAGGTCGAAGGTCATTTTCTCAGTGATCTGTGGGCTTTCGATTTGAATACCCGTACGTAAACCCTAAGTAGCCTTTTTTTTGTTTTTGTACCAACCTTACACTACCTAGTCAAAGTTGCAGCTCCTGTTTGGGAGCGATATGCTCCCTCGGATAATGTCAGCCCTCCTCCACGTACAGGTCATATTTGCGTCACCTATAACGAGAGAATCTACATGTTCGTCCCACTATTTCACCCCTGTCGCTTGCTTGTTTGATTAATCGATTAAAAAACCTCCAGTTTCGGAGGTACCGACGGCCAATTTCATTATAACGATACCTGGGTTTTCGATGTCATCACCCGTACATGGAGGGAGCTTAGTTGTATTGGCTATATACCCGCTCCGCGCGAAGGTCATGCAGCAGCTATTGTTGATGATGTTATGTACGTGTTCGGCGGACGAGGCATGAATGGACAGGACTTGCGCGATCTTACTGCTTTCAAGATATCCAGTACGAGATTATTTCCATCTCTTGTGTTATATTGATTATTGATCGATGTTTTACTACTAGATCAACGGTGGTATACCTTCCAGAATATGGGACCTAGTCCAGCCGGACGCTCCGGACATGCAATGGCGTCATCAGGAACTCGCGTATTTGTTTTGGGAGGAGAAGCCTATGGGGTGTCAAGACCTGAAGACTCGAGTGTTATCCACGTTTTAGATACCAGTACGTTTGTTTCTAATAGACATATTTCTTCACTTTTATTTTCACCATTCAATTTAGAGCATATTAAATATCCTCAACCAACTAGGAATGCCACCAATGCAGGAGTGACTGCAGCTGATCCTTTCTCGACTTAGTCTTGCCAACTTTTTCCCCCAGTCTGGTAAACGAGCTTGATGTAATGTATTTTTAGTTATTTATATACACGCCCATCTTTTACAGATTCTGATCCAGTGACCTGTGCGATGTACGATGCAGTGTATAGTTTACAATTCAAATGCGGAGTGACGTGAAATCTGAATTACGTTTTCAAGTCTCTCTGGGGACAATCCGCTTGAGAACTTGATCATTGTTGTTGCTGTTACTGAACCTGGGACATCCTGACAAAATGTTGATGCTGCCACGAGATTGCTGTGCATATGGTACAACCTTGAGCGGAAATCGAATTATGGAACAAAATATGCATTATTTCGCCAATAAATTAATAATCTGGTTGAGTATTGACGTGGAAAGGGATTTCAGCCGCATGCCACGGAAGTGCGAAGACGAAGAGAGGCTCAAAACGTTCCGTCTCATCAGCAGGTTCAATCCCAAGCGAAGAACCCGTCATGGTATCGAGCGGACCATGGGCAAAGCAAGCAAGCGAAATGAAGGGCTAGACTCCATTGACAGCGTCCAATCGGTTGTCATACATTCAAAATGCAACGTTGAATTGATAAACGTCCGAGACAGGAGACTGACAGCGGAAAATATACGACCGTAATAGAGCGATAAAAACGGGAAAGATGATGAGACGGAGAAATTAGACAATAAGGACCGTAAAAAAGGAAGAAAACAATATGTAACAAAACGGATTTGATGTGTGTATGTATGAGTGTAATAATACAAGGACTTAGACGAAGGAGAGGAAAAGGAGAGGAGAGGAAAGAAATAAATGACGGATCAGGAGCAAAAGAAACAATGTATATAGAGTTTTTAAAGCGTGTAAAAAAAGTATAATAGTAAACCAGAGGAATGAGAAATCGAAAAAAAAGCTGAATGAAGTCAAGAAGGTAGAAAATAAAGAAGAAAAACCGAGAAGTGGAAGGACAAGTCTAATTGTGGATGTTCGGGAAGGGTAGAATGCCGTCTGTCATACCGTCCTACTATTACTGCATCGCATCGTATCACACCAGGCGGGCCATTACCAACGGGCGACGGAATGGACAATGAAGCTTGAGAACGAGACCTCCCTATTTTTTTTGCATCTTCTAAATAAACAACCCAGGAATGGAAGAAAAGAGGATTCGGATTTGAGCCCAAGAAAAAGTTTTTATGATACGAAGAACCACCGCTTGCTATCAAGAAAGAGGAATAAAAAAAGGACGTGACAGCAAGTGTGATAGCAAAAGAAATTAATAGACGAGTCAGATGGACAGGGGCGTTTCATACGATGTGAGGAATAAAACGTCAAAAAGGAAAGACAATCCAAACCAAGGTAAGACAGGAAACCGATGGTGAATAAAGGCGGCGAAATGGTTGGATGTAATTTACACCCGCACGAGGAAATCGTCATTTCGATGGTCGTGCTCTAACCGCAACTGGGACGACATCCAACACGATCACCGAAAGAAAAGAGAAGGGGGGGGGGAAACGGCCAGATACACCATCCATCATCCATTGATTTGATACAAGAAGAGTGAGGAGAAGCAATGTCACGATCCCGCCACCTTTTTTTTCGCGGCTAGCTTTTTTGAATATAACAATAAGAGGGAGATGTATAAGGGTCGAGCCGTCGTTATGGTTGCTCCATGCAGAAGAGTATTAACCGACCGAGCGAGGACAAAGTACCAGTAGCATCAGTAAGACGGTAGTTGAAAGGGGGTAGGCGATGAGAGGAGCCTCTTCTAATACATTGAGAGGCGATAGAGAGATGAGAGAGAGACAACAGGTGAAAAGAAACGTCGGTCGTTGTTGCGATGCAAAAGATGAATGGTGACGATTAGTAGTAGAGAGGCTGATAAAGAGACAGTGGGATATTGCAAGGATGACAGAGAAGAATGTAGGCGAGGAAGGAACGAAGAGGGTTCATGTTGTGTGTATGTAGCCTTGTGAACACGGGGAAAGGGGTAAGGGGCATGATTTTGAGAGGGAGTGTGTAGTTATGGATGATGGCCCTTCCTTTTCATCGACATGGTCAAAGAAAAGGGAAGGTATGGATGGATGTGCGAGATGAAACAGAAAAGAAAAATCGAGTAATACAATAGATAAGGAAATAGGAGCCCGAGACAAGCGAGAACGACGAGACAGACAGAGACAGACAAAAAATACACGATAGGGACATGTCCAAATCGTGACGTAGGCGTGGGTGTATAGGAGAATGAGAGAAGCGCGAGAAAAGAATTTGTCGATGCGGGACGTGAAGTACGTATACGTGCTAGTCAATAGTGACTAGTGGTGACCGAGACGGGGATGAGACAGAAGGAAAGTTCCAGAAGGAAAATAAAACCAGGCAGGAGACAGTACAACGAGCCAGGAAAAAAGAGACCTCTATACAGTAACCTTCACCTCCAGCACTGTCTCTTTCTCTTTGACAATATCTTTCTCCCTGGTTTTGTGGTCCTTCTCTTTTCCTTTCCCCCTTTCAGCATTCACAGTCGAAGGCGGTGGAGCCTTGCCCCATGCTCCCATATGACTATGACTACTCGCCGTGCCCTCTTTCACAACCTGAGCAGCTGTGGGTCTGGCAGCACCACCGTTAACAAGTGGCGTACTCCAACCATTCGTAGCGGCGTGTCCCGTAGCCGCGACAGTCGCCGCTGTTATTGGCATCGCCGTCGTCGTCATCGTCGCACTCATGGTTGTTGAAGTAGCCGATGCTTTTGTATTGGAGCCAGTAGTATTCGTTATAACAGCTGCACTACTCGCATTAGACGTGCCACTCGAAACTGGATGTATGGGCGTCGTCCGGCCAGTCGCGGACGTAGCGGCTGATGAACCCACTCCGTTCATGCTACTTCCATTACCCAGGACAGGAAAATCATCTGCAGTAGGGACACGTTGGTGTTGTTGTTGCTGTCCCCCTCCTCTCGATGGCGAAGTAGACACCGAACGATGATGCAAATGTCCAGATCCATATCCATGTCCATGATTATGCGAATGGGAATATCCGCCACCCCCCTGCCCATGCGGCCCATTATGCTTGCCTCTTCTTCCCCCATTACCATTGTGCTGTCTCCTCCCCGTCCCAAGTGGTTCCGCAGAATCCAACGTCATAGCATTCAAAATCTCATCCACAGTAGCAGCTGACGACGTCATACCCGCACTGACTGGGCCATTCGTCGTACTTGCGCCGATGCCAGCACCGACTGCGATGGGGGATTGTGCATCACCACCATCTACATTGCTCACGCCGTTAGCAAGACCCGCAATAGTTGAAGAATGGCCATTCGCGTAATTTGACCGACGGTACGAAAGAGATTGTGAATGTCGATGACCTGGGGGCAAGCCGTTCGGTGAGAGGGGTGATGTTATGCTTCCATTAGCATCAGGGAGAACATGCGAGAAACGGCACTCATCACTAGAAAGAGCACAGTTGTTTAATATCGAGCCAAACATAAGGAATAGAATGGAAAGAAGAAAACCCACCCATTGCGACATTTTCCATTTGGGAAGAACAAGCATAACGCTTTTTTGGATGAATGTGGCCCGCCATGGTGATAATGACCATTTGGACCATTATTAAAACGATCACCCCTATCGCGATCTCTATCTCTCTCTCTGTCGCTTCTTTCTCTACCTTCTCCTCTATCCCTGTCCCTATCTCTGTCGTTTCTAAACGCGGCACTACTCCGACGACCACCTCTACCAGGACCACCACCGCGCGGCCCAAATTGACCAGGCCCACCAGGTGGACCAGGCGGTGCTGGTACAGCGGAGCCTGTTACAGGCACAGAATGAAGCCCAGGATGGGGAGGAGGAATAGATGCACCAGGATGCATATGTTGGTGATGTATCCCAGCAGGATGAAGCTGGGGCTGGTGGTGAGGATGGGGTGGCGGCGGCGGCGGTATAGACCACGAAGCGTGTGTCGGGTGAAGAGTTGGGTAAATATGGGGAGGAGGTGGGTAGGGCATCATGTGTGGTGGATGTGCTTGCTGTGTGGTAGGAAGTTGTGGCTGCTGGCCCTGATTTTCGAGCAAAAGCTGGCCCTGATGAGACGGTTGAGGTTGCTGTTGTTCAAGATTGGTTTCTTGTGAAACAGCAGGTGGTGGAGGCGGGGGAACGAGATGCTGATGAGGATGAGGGAGAGGTATGGCCGATTGAGGGTGGGATAGATGGTGAGGAGAGGAGAGTGATGCTCCTGGAACGGGTGGTGGGTAAAAGTGATGGGCTAAAGCCTGTGGTGGCGGCGGAGCATGCATTTGTGAGCCGTCCTGCGAGTGCGTAGGAGGCGGAGCATGCATCGGAGGGTACATATAGACCATTCCGGGATGCGCGTACGATGTTGGAGACGTCGGAGATCTAAGGTGGTCTGGTCCGCCTTCGGCGACGATGGCACCTGTGACAGGAGTTGCTCTCGCACCCGAATCACTACCGGATGCCGATATGTTGCTTTCTAGGTGTGCATCGGTAGGGGTAGGGGGGATGTCGATTCCTTTTTCCCTGTTTTGATCAGAAGAGGATGGCTGTTGAGAGGTTAGAGACTGATCAGCAGAATCAACCGGCGCCGATGGGTTGCTTCCTGCGGCAGCTGCTTGTGTGCCTTGGAGTGGGTAAGCAAGTGGTGAGTAATACAAATGAGGGTAATGAGCAGGAGGCGGGAGAGGGCCTTGGAAATAGGGCGTCGTTGGATGCAAAAAGACACACGATGAACCGTATCGACAGGCGGGAAAGTACCTAATAGTGACAAGATGTATTAGATGAAGACAAAACGAAACAAAACAAGGGGAAGAGCGCGTGTGGCCACGTACCGGCAAGGAATATTCCGAGCGATTTCAGGGGGAGGAAGACTAGGGTGGGACTGTTGATTCGTAGTTGTGTTGGAAGAGGGACTGGTAGGATTGGCAAGCGTCGTCGTCGTCGTCGTCACGTTGGTGGATGTGGAATCTGTAGGATCGGGCTGATGATCCTCCTGTCGAGCCGTTGGGTGCTGAGGCTGGTGATGGGGAAGATACCACGATGAGTCTTGCACATATGGATAATAAGGAGGGTAGGGATAGTATTGGGGGTGCATTGCGGGTTGAGGATAGGGAGATATTTCACCCCGTGCGACAGCTAGCGACTGTAAAATGTACGGATCCGTAGAGTACGTCTCAGGTCTTCCCTGGGCAGAGGCGTTGTTGGGATTGGCACCTCTGTTCAATAGCGCTTGGACAATTGTCGAATGTCCCCCTTTTACAGCCAGGATAAGAGGTGTAACACCATTATGGTCTAAAAACAATCAAAGAAACGGGTAAGAAAAAGCAAAAAAGAAGAGAGAGACGCCTCATCAGAAAAACTGTGCAATGGTATTGCGAGCAAAAAAAAAAAAGGGAAGAAAGCCAAGACAAACCTTTAATCTCAATATCTTGTGAAGAATCAGCCAATAATTCATCGACTCGTGCTGCGTCTCCCTCTTGACACGCTTTCCATAACAGCGAAACCATCGAAAAGAAAGAAAAAGAGGGGGAAAACAAAAAGTGCACGAAGAGGTGTAACGGAAACGGGCGGCAAATGTACCCGCGTTGTCTATTATGGTCTCACGTGGACTCCTTAATTATTATACACGTAAGTATCCCCCGACTTTGCTGAAGTGACGCTTGCAGTGGCAGTCAGTCGTAAGCAATTGGCCATCTAATATTTCAAGTATTATTTCAAGTTTACCGCGTACTTCCTGCGTCCTACATATGCGATACACTTAAACAAAAGCAATTCAGAGAGCCGGTTCCAATAAAGTCGAATGGCATACGTAATAGCGCGGTTTCCCCATTTCCTCATCCGGCGTCCGGAAGAAATCATGTACCATCTACAAATTCACACAGGTCAAAAACACTTTATGCAGGACCGTATATCGCGAGACATCATCACTGTCTTTCTGATTTTCAGTGCTTTTTTTTCGAGAATTTGTGTCCAGGTTCAATATTAATCCGGGGTTTTCAAGTTCGAGCGCCGAACCGACCGATAATTAATGTTTATCCCAGTTCTAGTCTCTTCTTTCCATCGGATTACATTCCCAGATATATCCATGTGCTCTCCATCTCATCGATTACTAGGGTCTGGAATGGCCAATCGATCCCCAGGCCAAAATAGAGCCGAAAGAACTCAATTCTGCCGCGCAAATATGAATCCAGCCAGTTTAGATTAGTATCGACCCCCTAGTCATCGGATGTACGTACACTTTATTTTCAAAGCTGGCTTTCACTATCTCGCGTCTTACATCGAACAGGAAATTACAGTCGTGAGGCCCAAGACTAAAATGGACAGCGATCACTGTCTACTTTATACTAGTCTGAGGCGCGCGGACCAACTTCAAGTCAATACAAATCCCCGGCTTACGCATATCATCGTTTTGCCCCGCACCGTCAAATACCTGTCTCTTGATATAACACCGCCAAAAAGCATTAACCCCCTCTTCACTTCATTCGAAGTTTGCGCCTCCCACTGATTCCGATCGCACTACTAGCTGAGTCATAGACTCACCCGGTCATACTTAGACTCGGTCCTGGGTGGGTAATTATAACTCGTCCGGCAATGCGCAGAGGGAACGCTTTCGGAGCTACCAGAAGGCTCGTGTCGTCAGACCTTTTTAATACAGGCTGAAATACCAAAAGAAACGATGTTTACGGAGCTTGTTAAGCAAGGGCATTTTATCGTACGGCGGGTCTCCCGTCGCGGACTCGCAGCGCACACGCCAAGTCTAAAATTGAATGTCCGGATGCACAGCTTTTCTGCGACAAGGTTTTGCGCTGGGCGTTGTTGACTAGGCAGCCTCAGCCAAAGTTTTTGAACCGCATGGTATAATCCCGAATAGTATGCGCATATCGACACCTGCGGACAGGTACCAGTCAACGCGCTAAGGGTCCAGATTCCTGTCCTGTTTAGAAATGAGATAAGTTCGCGCCGGCTGCGCGCATATCCGGTGTAATTGAAATATCAACCCCAGTGTTGCGCTTCCATGCTGCTCACCCGACCGGTGCAGTCGACATTGTAAGAAGCGGATTGTCTATTATTTGCGGGCTGCTGGGATGGGGATGGGTAATCATGGCCACTAGCGAAACGGGTTTGAGAGCTTATACCAATGCGTTTCAGCTGTCATTCCCGGACTGTATCCGAGAGTACAAAACTCAATTATTCATGCCATGTAATACATACATATCACCAAATTAATCAAGAGAATAGATAAAAAATAATCATAGTGTTGCGCGCGAAAACAACATACAAGGAGAAATAGCAGGATTGACGCCTCGGGCTTAGTACCACCCGAACCGGAATAACCAATACTCGCATAGCCCATCCCTCGTATATGCGCCGACGTTGTGTTCCATATGACAATTATAAAGGCCGTGTCGCCTTAAGCATAGGTTTTCTTGGTTTTCACATTTCGTTTACATATTTTCCCCTTATCTTGCATTTTAATCGCGATCTTCATTCGGTGAAACCTTTCTCTTTCCCTTAAAATCCCCAGACCATGTATTTATTTTTTCCATATGGTTTTACCTCGTCTTGTTCACATTTAGATTACCAGTGTTCCGTTTTCACTTGGACGCTGAATTAAACATGTATATAAAAACCCGTCTTTTCAAGAGGAAAATAGCATCCAATTCCTTAGTCTTGTATCGCAACTTTTCTCTCAGTTCGAATTTGAGCGGATAAGCTTTATTTAGACCTTATTTTACACTCCTCTACATTTACAAAACGCTCTATTCTACCACTATTCCTCAGCACACCTTACCACTTGGTTCCCTATTCCTTCCTGTTCGCTCCTGTTGCGCACGTATCAATAGACTTTTGTGAAGTACAAGGTTAGACATCTTCCCGTTTACGAAAAAGTAAAACATCCTGAGTATTGGGAGTATAATCCACTGTGCCGTATCCACCAGTTGGTGGATGAACGGGGTCAAGTTTGAAATCATAGGTCGTGAGTACATGGCTGACTGTGATTTTAAGCAAGTTGGCAGCAAAGAACCGACCAGGACTAGACACAAAGTAAATTCAACAACTGATAACAACCATCAATACATAGCAAGGGACTTACCAAGCATGCTCGCCTATTCCAAACAATAGAAAATCCGTGGAGAGCGTCGTTAGCTTAGACGTAGAATTCGTCCAAGTCGTCTTTGATTCACGAATTATTTCTTCCGTGTCAGAACCATTTGAACCAGTACTATGGGGTTTGCAAAACCTGAACCCATCGAATGTCTTCGCTTGTGGGTAAACTTCATCGTCCATATGCCGAGGCAAAGACACAATTGCCATCAAGGAATCCTTAGGCACGCGTACTCCAGTAGAAAAAACGTAGTCAACGGTTGCTAGACGTGGACTAGTCACTGAAAAAGAGTGGTGATTCTTAACATGGTAAGAGTAAAGTTAAGATGGTTCTATTGACTCACGAACGGCCGGTGGGTAATGCCGCATTGTCTCCATAATGAAGCTATCTAGCTTTTGCATACGGCCCATGGATACTTTGCTCCATCCGTAATCTGCTACAACCGATTCGATCTCTCGGCGTAGAGGTTCGATGTATTTCGGATGAGAAGCGAGGGAATAAAAAATCACGTATAAAGACTTTGGGGGTTTATTGGTACAGTCATGTTTAACATAATACCAAGCTCATACCAAAGAAGTTGTGACAACTGCAGCTGCATTCAAATGGAGTAAACACAAAACGAGGTGTCGCAGATTACGGTCTTCTTCTTCAACGAGGTCTATAAACCACGAAAGCACGTCCTCCTGTGCAAATTGGATAATCATTATTGTGAATACTGAACAAAAAAAGACTGAAGATATATACTTCTTTGTCTGGATAATCTGGACCATATTTTTTAAATTTCTGAATTCTGTCTTCAATCGTTTTCGAAAGATAGTAAGTTGTAGTTTTGACGGAAGTCGGAACGCTTGTCAAAAAAGGAGCGAGAATACTATGATCATAATTAATAACTTTAGCACATCGTCCTCCTTGTTACTTACGGCTTGAGAAGATTGGGGAAAAAGCGCAAAGTTATACCGCCTTCACTTGCAGTTTTGGCGAAGTCCATCACCACTTTAAGATATCCTGGGTTTCTATCTAGATATTTGATCATTGAAAAGGTATGGTAAAATATCAATGAAGGACGACTTGCAAATGGATGGGTCGTTGATATATGACCGATTGGCAGCTCGTCCGCCGATCAATTTACAAACTCCATGGATCTTTACAGGTTTCCAATTTGTGTCTTATCATCTCTTAGATGAGGATAACTTCAGTACACCAAGACGCACCAGTGGGAAGTAATTCGTTGCATGCTGATATAACCTCTTCACGAGTATTGTCGAAAAAGGTCCCAATATACCGAGTCAGCTTGGTCCGAACGATAGGTTGGTGATATGGCTTGTCAAAAATTTCTGCGCCAAAAGTATAATTGCCTGACGTGACCTAAGAATATCTTTCGTTGAATATCTTCCCAACGTCGTGTGAAAATCTGACCTGTCTCATAGCTTCCCCTGCTGAGAGCTCTTCCCCTCTCCTGGTGCGTAACTCGTCGATGTATTTCTTCCCGGCAATCACGATGAGCCATCCAATTGGAGTCGGAACCCGGAAAATTCCTTCTTTGCTATACTATAACCAACTCAGTCGATAGACTTCACCTATGTAGTCTGCATCCCACCTTTTGATACCCTTCTGAAATGAACTCTTTAGCTCGAGACATGAATAGGAAGCCGTCAACATATGACCAGAGTGGATTAGAACTCGGAAATTTTGGAATGTCCTCCTGCAAAATCGAATAATGAAAAGCTTAATTAGAACCCAAGGTAAACAAATCTCACAAGAGGATCACGACCTCGAGATATCGCAACGGTCAACGCAACGAAAGCGGCAGCTCCTATTACCGTTACAGGTGTTGGATAGGCTTGCCAGGTATCTAAGATGTTGTGTCAAATCTTACTTTCAACGATAAATAAATAACAAACACAAACCAAGAGCCATGTCGTGAGTTGTGTATAAATCGATGGCTGTTGGACACCCGTTGGATGACGTTTTTAACTAGGTGAAGGGATATCATTGACCGACCCTTGTAGTCCTACGGTACAGCCACCAAATTTGATTCTCACGTTCATAAGGTGAAGTCAAATGGGACCATTGTATGTATTGCATGGAAATGATCAATGCAGATCAATGGCTCACGGAGTTTTAAAGATAAAATCAGAAATAGATGTATATCCTAGTAGATTGGAGTCTAGTCGAATAATGATAAAGTCGGCATCTTTGGGAACCAGTAGTTCTGCCGAGTGTAATGCCGAGACTCCGAAATGCTTCTGGCTCCGGACTACTCATAAACTTGCGCAAACTTCACAGCTACAAATGCTAATCTTCCCCACGAGATAAGCAAGCATGGCTGGAAACCTCCCAGATGCAGAGTACAACATCACCTCCGAAGAGGCTAGTTCGTTGAAACGCGTAATTGGAGGTATTCAAGACGATGAAGAGCTCAAGCAGCACTTGTTAGAAATCCGTTCTGAAGCTTACGCCGTATGTCTCCGAAAACTTTTACACCCTCGTCTCGTTGTCTTATATTTTGTCTAGGTACAGCCTTACGTTTGCATCAATAGGTTTGAATTTGCGAGGTGAGGCCGGTGATTCGGGATTGAGGGACTGGGTCTTGTATAGAAATTTTAACTTTGGAGTTAGGCTCAGAATCGCTAAACACCCTGCGTATCAACATGTTCTCAAACTTGGACAAGAGCGCAAAAATGCAATTTTCCTCGACCTTCCATGCTGCGGTGTGTAATCAATTTTTTGACATAATGATCTATTCACAAATGCCCATAGTCGGAGGCGACTCTCGAATGGCTGTTGCAGACGGCTATCCTAGGGAAAATGTTATAGCCTCTGATATAATTGCCGGTAGGTCTTGACAGCACAGATCAAAAAAGGCTTTTACATTTTTTCGCCGCCTTTTTCTAGGTTATTGGACTGTTGGCCACAAGCTCTTCAAGACAACGCAGGAGACATACCCCGTCCCATTTCTCCAAGGCGACGTTTTCAACCCAAATTTTCTTCAACCTGGCGTACCTGCTCTTTCTACAGCTTCGGAGGTCGTCGACTCTCCTCCTCCACTCAGGTCTCTAACCTGCTTGACACCGTTGCAACACCACGTCTCCGTTATTTACTCTTCTCTGTTCTTCCATTTGTTCGATGAAGACAAGCAACGTCGACTGGCTCATCTGTTCGCTTCCTTACTTTCTCCTGTTCCCGGCTCTATCATTTTTGGTTTTCACATTGGTGCTTCTAATGCCGAAGAAGACAAACTCGGTAGGGATCGGCTTACATTTCTCGGGAAACCTGCGTTTGCACACTCTCCAATTAGTTGGAGGGAGCTTTGGAGCGGCACGAATGGTCCTTTTAGGCCTGAACAAGTTTCTATAGAAGTTGAAATAAGCCAGACTAGAAGGGCTGAACCTTTCAAAGGTGGTTTCCAAGATACTTATAGAGGTTATTTCCATATATGGAGTATAACAAGGATTTAATCCATGTAACGCGGCGAAGGAGTATATGACGAACTAAAGTTTCGATATGTACTGCAAACTTCGAGTTACCGTTCATTTATGTCAATATTTGATTCGCCTGTGAGTATCAATAGACTTGTTCGAAAACGGCTAAGATCCTAAAAGGACTTCCCAATGTCTGTCCCCATAGCATGCAACGTGTGACCACTCGACCTACAAGGATCACCGACCACCTCTTAATTTCAAATTTCCTGTTTTACATTATAGGAAATGATAGATCTGATACCGAAAAGACTCCGAAAAAGGTAGTTGTTAAATTTGTACTTCTCCCGTCCTCATGCACCATCGACCATCGTACTAAAAATATGCTGCCGGTCGCCTCCGGCCGTATTGAGAATGACACACGACACGCCTCTTTTCCCATGACAATCTTCAAAAGGATGAACAACGACAATCATAATATCTCTTTAAGATAAGCATCCCATGACAGTCCAAGCTCCGCCATTAGACATAGAGTATAATCTCTCCACCGAAGAGGCCAATCTGCTCAAACCCATAGTTGGTATTCAAGATGACGAAGAGTTGAAACGACACATATTAGAAGTCCGGTCGGAAGCTTATTCTGTATGTCGTTTAACTGTTCATTGGACATCGGTATGTGTCATTATCGCTACAGGTTTATCCCTATGCGTGTATTCGTGGATTCCACTTTGTGAGGTAACACATTTATTACAACATCAGTTGATACTAAGAAGAATTCTGACGAGGTGTTGTAAACTCAGATTTAGAATCACTAAACATCCCGCGTATCAATACGCCCTCAAACTGGGAAAAGAACGTGAAAATGCTATATTTCTTGAATTACCATGTTGTGGTGAGCGAGTGGATGGTTTTTTTTGGTGTCCCATTTCTCAAAACTATTCGTTAGTTGGAGGCGATTCTAGAGTAGCCATCCTGGATGGCTATCCCAAAGAGAACGTGCTTGCATCTGATCTGTTGTCCGGTAAACATCTAAAGCCCCGGTTGTTTGCCTACGGCTCACTTAATATGTTTTAGATTATTGGAAAATTGGTCATAAGCTTTTCAAGACAACGCCAGAGACACATCCCGTCTCATTTCTCCAAGGCGATATCTTCAACTCAAATTTCCTCCGTCCAGGTGTCCTTCCTCTTCATTCTCCCGCAGATATCGTTGATACTCCTCCGCTTAAATCGCTGACATCCCTTACACCGCTCCAACATCATGTCTCTGTCATTTATACTGCCGCCTTCTTCCACTTGTTTGAAGAAGATAAGCAACGCCAATTGGTTTTCCTCTTTGCTTCTTTACTTTCCCCTCTACCCGGCTCTATTATATTCGGCTCCCATTCGGGTGCTTCAGATTCTGACGAAGATAAATTAGGCAAAGACCGTGTCACATTCAGGGGAGAGAAAGCGTTCGCACATTCACCCACCACCTGGAAGGAACTTTGGACCGGAAAAGATGGGCCTTTCAAACCCGACCAGGTTTCTCTGAAAGTTGAAGTAGTTGAAAGAGATAGACGTTTTTTCAGTCACCAGCCTCCTGCGACCAAAAACTATCAACACGTGTGGAGTATAACGAGAATTTAACTTAGTCTATCTTTCATTACGCAAGTACATTTTGGAATCTCAGTTTGTTGTATTTTATTTATAATTCGAGCTACATACGGACATACTTTTGCGCTGAGAAAACCATTAGTTAAGAGCTAAGTACGTAGTCCAATGAGATAATTCAGTTACCGATCATGACAAAGTTTGCCTCCGGAAGCCAGACTCGCTTAATATGGCCCTGACTTTACTTGTGCCCTCGTAGACGTACGTCGTCTCTACAGTTACGTACGAGCTCAAACTCTTAACATCGAAAACAACAGGAAATGGAAAAATCAATTACCGGATCTATAAACTCCAAACTTCCCCATGAAATCTTATGTCGTATATTTGGACTGAGTTGTCCAATTTACCATCTCCTGAAGATGAACCGCTACCTCCATCTGATGAAGGTATGCAGGCTTTGGCGAGAAATTATCCAAAACGATCCGACATTCTGGAATCTTACGGACTTCGGATCACCGTACGAGGATCTTCTCCTCGAGACCCTAAGGCGCTCGAAGGCCATTCAGCTGACTGCCATCGTTCCATTCAACAACTATTTCAGTGTTGAGTCGCGGAAAGGATTGATATGGCAGTCATTCATCACTCATGATCATTGGCGGATCCGAAATCTGCATCTCAAGCTCAGCGGTTCACTCAGGTTGGACAAAAACATGTTCCAATTCTTGGGAAAGTACGAATACCCCTCTCTGAGAGTCTTTACCATAGATCCATCACCTACATTCCCCGATTTCCCACTTCTCGAAAGTTTTTCCATTCCGGAGAATATCAGATGTTTAAATATCCCGATTCCCTTGCTGGACTACCTCCTCACAAAACACACTTATCCATCATTCCCTCGCCTCCAAACACTTTCCATCGCATTGAATTACTACTATCGCTCGCCCCTACACTTTCAAACACAAGTTTTTGCCTTTCTCAAAAATTGTCCGTCTCTACAAAGTCTAGAACTAGCCTTTTCGTTGGTAGACCCTACTGAAAATGTAGGCCTAATGTCATGGTCCGTATTTCCAGGCCTTTCGTTCCCGAAATTGACCAAGGTTTGGGTCGATGATTTTCGTTGGTCAGGCATTCTCTCTCGGTTTGATTTACCCAATCTAGAATTTTATGACATAACCATCAATGGAGAAAATTATTTACTCGACTTCTCCAACCAATTCGATTACTCGCGTCTCCGTTCTCTTTGTATAGATGAAAGGTCATTTAATCCACTCAAAATTATCGGACTTGAAACGGATTCCATATTTCCCCTGAAACATCATCTACATCAACCTCTTTATCCTCTTCACCTTAAAGGCGAACTAGTCGATCCATATCCTGGCAGAGAGGTGCGGCTCAAATTATTGGACTTTCAGCACGCTTCGTTTTACCTGGCGCAATGTCTTTCTCTTATGCCCAATATCCAATGTCTATTCATAAGACATCAGAGCACTCAATCGTCGAGCGACGCCATCACTTGGAGCCTGAAGGAAATCCTTCGGGACGCCAGGTCTCTTCGCGCCTTATTTATAGCTGGCGGTAATCCGAGTCTAGACACAGTATTGGATGCACTTCTTGACGAAGAAGCGTGCCCCAGGCTCGATCAACTAGGGTATCGAGAAAACCGAATCTACCGCCGCGGACCCGAATTTGTCGCGGTTCCGTTTCCAGAACAAAAATTCGCAGAGATTTTGCGGGTTCGGAAGCTAAAAGAATTGCGGCTGGAGAAGTTTGATAATATACCTGAGGAGTGGCTGAGGCAGGTTACGACCGATGTTTTGGGACTTCGGATTGTTACCGACGCTCTATCGGAGATGATACATGGGATCAACAGTTTATAACTTGTTTGATCTGCATTGATATATGTTTTCTGATTGTACACGCCTCGCACTTCTAGTTAAGATACACCAATCAAACCAAAAAACCTGAAGAGTATACAACTCCCGGTGAAGCAGTTACTCTACCCATCACAATACCTTCTCCATAATCCCCAAATCCACTCATAGCTCTCCGCACGGCCTCCGCTTTGTCCCGTGAGACGATTAATGCCATCCCAATTCCACAATTGAAGGTTTTGCACATCTCATCTTGGCTTAACGCCCCTTCACGGCGTAGCCAATCGAATAAGGGGGGCAATACCCATGAGCTTCGGTCAATCTCGACACCCATGGCACGAGGAAGGACGCGAGGTATGTTCTCCGTAAATCCTCCCCCTGTTATGTTCACGATGCCTTTAATGTCACCATGTGGGAGGGAGCGTAAAAGATGGAGGATCAATTTGGGATATAGACGTGTCGGGATAAGAAATTCTTCGCCTAATGTTCGGGAAGTGTTCCAAGGAGCGGGAGAAGCGTATGACAAAGAAGACCGAGAAAGGATTTTACGGACGAGGGAAAATCCATTTGAATGAAGACCCGATGAAGATATACCTATGAGTACATCACCCAGCTCGATTGCATCCGTAAGAGGAAGAATTTTGTCGCGTTCCACAGCTCCGACCGCGAATCCCGCTAGATCATAGTCATCTATATGCCAAAATTAGATCATGCAGTTGATCTGTAAGAGAAACATTAACGTACCATTTACATACATCCCTGGCATCTCCGCAGTCTCCCCCCCTATAAGAGCACAGCCTGACTCCCTGCATCCTTCTACAATCCCAGAAACTACGCCCTTAGCAAGATTTACGCTCAATTTCCCACAAGCATAGTAGTCTAAAAAGTACAAGGGCTCAGCTCCCTGAACAATTAAATCGTTTACCGACATCGCAACGAGATCAATCCCTTGAATGATTTTTGTGAGAGGAAAGGACTTGCGGTCTGAATTCATAAAAAAAGTGTCATACCAACTGTATCGTGCTTGCCCACATCCATTGCAACACGAAGTTTGGTGCCGACACCGTCTGTCCCACTCACTAATATTGGATCTTTGTATCCTGCTCGCGCCAAGTCGAAAACTCCACCAAATCCGCCAATTTCAGCATCTGAGCCTGGTCGTCTTGTAGTCAGAATGAGAGGCTTAATCGCGCGAACTAGGTCATTTCCTGCATCAATAGAAACACCGGCATCAGCGTATGTTAATGACTGTTTTGAAGCTGTTGAAGTCGCTAGAGCTCTAGTTGTTAGAGATAAAAAGTCAGATGGTTGGGTGGTTTTAAAAAGTCAGCGTATTAAAAACCTATGAGCAATGTCTTTTCGATACGACTTTCCGTCAAAGTGAACTTGAGCGACAACTGCATATACACGAGATAGTGCTTCTTGCAGGGTAGGTCCATAGGCCGTGACAGCAAGTACCCGACCCCCCGCTGTTACGACATCGTCCCCCGACAGTGCTGTGCCCGCGTGGAATATCACAGTATCCTCTAAAAAAACCGTATGAACTTCCGGAAATACATGGAAAAATCAGATCGAATTGTCCTTACTGGTTTCGTCAGCGGGGAATGTGATCACTTTCCTAGTTTCATATTTTCCAGGATAGCCCGCTGAGGCCAAGACAACGGATACTGCAGTGCCAGGTCTATTTTTGATGACCATCGCATCTAATCGTCGTTCAACGCATGCCTAAGACCGGTGATTATCATTATTCGTATGAGGAACAGTGATTACGGACGAGCATTATGGTAGCCAAATCGATGCTTTCGTCAAGCAATAGCATTAGAGCTTCAGTTTCTGGATCTCCGAAGCGGACGTTGTATTCGAGGACTTTTGGACCGTCTTCTGTGATGATGAAACCAGTGAAAAGGAGCCCAACAAAGGGAAAGCCTGCACAAGAAAATATCTAAGATGAAGAAATAATGTGGTAATTTGATGGCAAGCGAACCTTCCCGTCTCATCCCGTCAATTGTTGGCTGTAATGTTTCTTTGACAATCCGTCGCATGATCTCTGGTGTTGCAATGGGAGCTGGAGCATACGCACCCATCCCACCTGTATTGGGTCCTGTGTCACCGTCACCGATCCTTTTGTGATCTTGAGCAGCTGGGAGGGGAATAACGGTGTAACCGTCAGAAAATGCAAGGACAGAAACCTCAGGTCCAGTCAAATAGTCTTCAATCACAAGTTCGTCGCCTAAGCTCGCTAATTAGTATGTTTCCAAGGAAAATAACGGGAGGACGGGATGCCTGCAGTCCCAAATGCGCTATCAACCAGAATCTGCTTCAAATATTCTAACGCCTCCTCTTTTGATTGTGGAATCAGGACGCCTTTTCCAGCAGCAAGTCCGCTTGCCTTCAGGACGATCGGTTTAGAATAGTTTTTGACATAGGCGCAAGCTTTTTCATAGTCATTTTTAAAGAAGATTTTATATGTTGCGGTAGGTATTTGATGTCTTCGCATGAATTCTTTTGCAAACGCTTTAGAGCCTTCCATCTGAGCTGCTCTTGGGGATGGTCCAAAAAAATGTATTCCAACTATTTCGATAAAGTTACAATACGGTTAGAGTTCCTTTAGGAGGTATGCACACCTTTACGAAACCATGGCTCTATCCCATCCACCAACGGTTGCTCGGGTCCTGCAACGACCAAGCTCACCTATTGCACGACAAATCAAAGTCGCAAATGTAATTTCACCGCACATTAAGGAAAGGCGAACCTCGTTTTGGACGGCATATTCGACCAACTTTCGAAAATCAGTGACTGGGATTGGAACGGCCACAAATTTATCGTCCTTTGATTTTGTCCCTGCATTGCCGGGTGCAACGTAGACCTTTTCAACCAGCGTTGACTGTGCAATTTTCCATGCTAGAGCGTGTTCCCTGCCGCCGCTGCCCAAAATGAGTACGCGCAGTAGAGGGGGGTTGAAGTCCATTTAAACCTGGAATATTGCTGACTAAGCTGAAATTTTCAAAGCAACTTGTATGGATTAGCAGAATTTACAGATACTATACGGTTGAATAATGTTACAATATGAGAAATAGTGGAAATTACTATAATACGTTGATTGAACTTTCAGCTCCCTAATAGATTTGGCATGCCATTCTCCATTGCGTCCTGCATTGCTTGGTCGGCGACGGCAGCGGCATCGAAACCTTCAACTGAGGTATCAAATTGTTGCATGTCGATGCTCTCCATGGCAGCATTGAGAGGATTGAGCGAAGAATCCAAGACGCTGTCCGCTCCGCTCTCGTTCAACCCGTTCTCGTTCTCATTCTCATTCTCGTTCTCATTCTCATTCCCGTTCCCATTCCCATTCCCATTCTTGTTCTCGTTCTCATTCCCATTCTCGTTCTCGTTGATATTTGTATTTTCATTCTCGTCATCATCCATCATGCTTTGTGTTTCAGAAGTAGGGATATATGATAATGATAACGGATGAGGTTTGGGAGGTAAAGAGTCGCCACCAACTTCTGAAGGTGCTACGGATTGTTGGGCAGTGACTGGTTCTGAAACATCGCGAGATGGTGGGGCAACAGTGACCGCTCTTGATCCAATATCCTCCTGGTCTTTATCCTCGTCCTCGTCCTCATCTTGCATCGGTTCGTCTGGAAGAGGAGCAAGAGGCTCATCCGCGCCAGCTTCCTCGTCATCGCTGAATTGCTGCAAACGAAAGCAAAAATACACATTGTGCGTTATATCACTCAAAGAAAAAGGTGGAACAATCTAAACTGACACACCTGCTTTTTGTCCGTCTTGACCCACTTGTATACTTTAAGATTTGACCCAGGAGCAGCGTGTTCTGGAACAACCCAAGCTTTCTCCCAGCACGACACTGGCTGCATCAACTGTCGCCGTGCACTTTCGCTAGTCGCAGCCCCAACGAATCGACCGCTTTTCAATCTTGTTGTCATGATGAATTCGATATAAGTTTTCTTTCGAAGGCTCCTTAGTAAATGAACGCGTCGAACATACGATGACGAAGGTGACTTACGTAATCGCCCAGGTTATCCGATCACTTCCATATCCACTCGACTACATTTTCATCGCTTGTAATGACTGAGAATAACAAAGAACTGGCTGCCACGTGCAAACAGCTAAAAATCAACACGGGAGTAGTAAAACGGTCTGTTATACATCGTGTGATCTATTTTTTCCATCCAATTAATACGCGCAGACTATTGAAAGAATACAATTTATACAAAAACGAGGCCGAAGAACAGAAGAGGAAAGTAGATAAGTACATTGCTGATGGAAAGGACGAGTATGATATTAGGAACCAGGTGAGCTTATCCTCGTTTTTCATCCGCTGGGACTGATCGTCTTTGTTTAATTCGTTCAGCAAAAGATCCTAGCCGAATCTGAGAAGATGATCCCCGATACCCAAAAACGACTAGGATCTGCGGTTGAAAAGCTGAGAGATATCATCGTATGTCTTATCCGACCACATTTAGTGTTCATATATTTCTGACGTATATCTGCCAGGTGGCGGCGAGACCCATGTTAGGCAGTGCCGAAGAACTAGTTCAAGCGGAAGAAATCTTGGAAGAAGCGAACGTCTAAGAATTCTAAATAGGTGTATGAATACAAACTTACGGTGTATATGTAAATGTCTACGATTGCCGGAAGTTTGGGAAGATATCATTGTTTTAGTCGAACCGAATTTGCGCTTGTAGGTACGAAGAAATCGATTTGTTATCGCTTTGAGATCTTATTCCTATTCTGCTCCTAGTAAGTATGAGCTTCCCTGATTCCTTTAAGCGATTTGCGCAGCGTCTCATTCTTTATCAGAGACAAAAATTCAATTTGAAGCGACAGGTGAATATGCCATAACCCCAGCTGAATTTAAGCCAGTCCGCGCTTTCGCCTCATTTGGAGGAATTGTTGGTAAACTAACGCCTTCATATATGATATCTACCCCTCGGGAAGTACCGTCACGTGTCTACTCCTTATCACATGTTCTTCGTCCAAAACCCCCAATTTGTGAACAAGAAGCATGGATGCTTAACGACTTCGTTTAAAATCGTCGGACGAACTGCGCCGAAGCATTCCGCTGCTTTCGCTTGTCTTTCCAGTCAAGTCCCGCAGCCTAACTTGGATCGTTCATCAGGTGTACGTGGTACATACATCGGTAGAAACGTGTATGACTTAATAGTTGCGGCGTGGTTTTTCTTACAAACTTACCATTTCTCTAACCTTCCTAATCAGACTACGCGAATTGAGAACAGCTCTCGGCTTCGAATTATTAGTCACTACTAGTGGTATCGGCATCTTCCGGTTTGACGCTTCAGGCATTCCGAGTTAATAACGAGTACCCCGGATAGTCCATTTGGCATCTGTTTTTTATTCATCTTTAACTGCGGTATAGCCCCATTTTTTGATTGCGATTTCCTTAGGTGACGAGTTTCGGCAAGCCTTTTATGGACATTTCAAGGCTTTAGTCGACCAATCATAACCGTAATCAGTCGTGATTGTTACGTTTGTTCATTCGCAAACGTGTCGATACGCCTGAATTGACGGGCTCAGACATGTATTATGATGCACTAGCGTGTATAAAAACAGGCATTGCAGATGCCGCAACCAGCAGCTCAGACTGTATCACCTTCTGAACGTTCCACAAGCTATGACTATAACATCATCTAAACATATTCTTCTGGTTCCTGCCCCTGGTTGGGGTAAGCCCTCAGTTCTTTATTCTTTGGAAGATCTTTGTCTCTGAATCCTTAATCGTAGGACATCTCAGGCCCCTTGCCTCCTTTGCCTCTAAATTGGTTCATCAGCGACCGGATGTCGTTGTAACGTTCACGCTGACCGGTGGTTCCCAAAAGATGTTGGAAAATGAAATAGACAGATATTTTCATGATAATGAGAAAGCTCTCAAAGACAATATTAGGTTCCGCCATGACCCATCCCTCTTAGTACCGAGTTCATTCATACTAACGGCTTTCTTTAGACTCTTGCATATAGGAGGACCCGATACCATGGACCCCATTCGGTTATTCGGAGACTATGCTGAAGGATTTGCCAAAATGTATCCTGTAGCGTATGCAGAAGAACCTTTGACCTGCACCACGGGACGGGTATTCCCGGGAGTTCCTCGACCGGATGTTATTATTCTTGATGTAAGTCCGAGAGGTCGAAATAAGAACACAAAAGCTAAATCAAAAAATAGAATTTCTTATACGAAATCCTTCAGACTATCAGAAAAATTAGTGGCAACATTGTTCCCGTCTTGGCATGGCACACGGCTGCTCTCATTTCGACAGTCCGGTTCTTTGGTCCTCCCTCGCTTGGAGGATTAGGAGATGTGCCTCTTAAAGCTCAAACTCTCGCTAAAAGACAGGGAAACCTTTGTCTGAACTTTACGCTCAAGTTAGTCTTTTTTTACCTCTCTCTTTTTCATTTTCTTAAATTTTCGTTAGTTGTATCAACCCGAGCTCGGTGAAGTAATTAAGCTTCCTGGATTTCCAGAGATGTATGATTACGAATTCAATGCTCAGCATTTCGATGTAAGAAGACCGGCGAATCTGCCTTTATAATCATGATGTGTTTGATAGTAACTCCTTTTAGCCACGTATCGTAGCTTTTCAATGTTTAATATTTCCCAAAGTCTTTGAGTACGCTCAACTTTCTTACGTATTTATAAGTAACTATGCTTACCTAGACTTTTTCAGCTTCTTTAAGGAATGTGATGGCATAGTAGCAATGGGGAATGCATCGTTTGAACCCGATGTTTGCGCTGCTTTTAGGACATGGTTCTCTCCCCGTCCTATTTACTTTATCGGACCATTACTGCCTGATGAAACGCCCACTGGAGACCGAGTTTCTAGTTCTCAAGAAAAGGAGTTATCTGGATCTTCCAATGGCGCGGACGTCAAGATTTTTCTTGACAGTATCCAAAAGTCGCATGGAGACTACTCTCTTCTTTATGTATGTCCTCTTCAAGTCGTTTTCACCATGTTGCTTTGATATAACCGTTCGCTTTAGATTTCCTTCGGTTCTAATTTCTTCCCGATGGGTGATGCCATATGGAAAGTAATCGAGGTTATCCTGGAGATGAAGATCCCCCTAGTATAACTTTCCTCTTCCTTTCCCTTCCTTAAACACGCTAACTATTGTGTTCATAGATATTCTCGTACAACCCCAAGAAGGCCGAGATGCCTTCCCATATTCACGAACAACTCAAAGCCTCAGAGATTGTCCTAGTTTCAAGTTGGGCTCCTCAGCATGCCATTTTGGGACACCGTGCTACCGGGTGGTTTTTGACGCATTGCGGCAATAATAGTGTTATTGAAGCTGTATCGCATGGTGTTCCCATGTATGTCAGTTTCAATCACGCAAAGTATTGTATCTCACACTCATCTCAAAGGATTGCCTGGCCTCTCGGCGGTGACCAACCTTTTAATGCTGCATATCTGAGCTCGACGACGAACACGGCGTATGAGCTTTTCGAAACAAGATTGGGAGCGGGGCTTCGGCCTCTTCGTCGAGGTATTAAGCCAAAAGGGACTTTGGAAGCCGTCGACGAAGAAATCCGATCGCTCTTCACAAAAGCATGGGGCGCGGATGGTGCTCAAAAGAGGAAGAACGCTCAAGCTATGAAAAAGAAGTTGGACGTAGCGTGGGATGAGAATGGAGAGGCACGGATAGAACTTCTTCAATTTTTGGAGAAGTTTATTCCCGCGAACTGAGGTCGCATTTTAGTTTGACTTTTAAGTTTTAACCTCTGACAATACCTCTTCCTTGTTTGCATCTATTTTTTTATTTGAGGTGTAGATATTTGTTTGTATCAAAATTTGATATTTCATTTCATTTCAGACCCCCGAGCATTTATTTGCAAGAGCAAATCGGAGCGGGGGGACTTAGTCCCGGGTAATATAGCAGCGGCACTTCAATTATTACCCACATCCTCTCTTCCTTCCGTCCACATCCTTAGCCGCATTTACTACTGCATATTTGTTGGGTCGTCTTTTGAGCATCCCGATCTATGAAAATCAGCAGTGGTCGAGTAAACAAGAGAGGCGCCTGCATGCTGCCTGCACCACATTAGCCTCAGTTAGGCACGAACGTGCAATACACGATTTGCTAGAACAAGTAGCTCAGATTCACGCAGAAGTTAGATCCCTTTCAAGAACCCGTCACTGATGAAGGAAGCGAAGTTGAATTTTAATCGAAGTCGTACCTTTGGCCCGGGTATGTCATTTTGTCATCTTCCAAATGTTTGCACCGGAGCACACTTTTTCATCGAACTTGAACGGTGGACGAACAAGAGAAGATCTATTCACAGGAACAATCATACCGGGTGTTTGGGGGTATTAGGCTCAAACTGGGTTTCTAGTCCCGTGCCCAAGCGCCCCTTTTCATTGCATGGTATGCTAAATCTCTTTATGTATATCTTGGGACGCCGCTGGTTTGATCTCGTAGATTCAACGCTGAGAAAAATATATGTTCATTTATTTGGTTTTGGTTTTTTTCCTTGGGCATATATGCGCATGCAATTGGTACTGGTCTCCTTGTATGGTGATATCCTGCTAAGTAAACCATCTCTTTCACTGAATGTGATTTCTAGTACTTTCCTCTGGATATATCAATGTATGATAGTATTCTTTCAAATCTATACCTGTAAGCTTCATCTAAGTGATGGGAGAAACGGATTGCTGCTCGGTTAACTGACCCCAAAACTTTCATCACTTTTATTTCAAAAAGATGCGCATTGAAGTGTAAACAATTACCAGCAGTGGCCAACTGTGTCAATGACTTCTCTCTCAGATCACCAGCCGCATGGCCACCCAGGAAGGGAATTGAGGGGAGCGTGGCAGAACTGCACCCTCGATTTTTTTATAAAACGGCAAAGGTGTCAAGGTATATCCTTCAGCATTGGATTGCCCTTGTGTTTTAAAGCCTACACAACATGCAATTCACTAATATTTTTACTTTTGTCCTCTATGCAATTGGGACGCTTTCTATCATCAACGCTGACATCATTGGATTCAGCGGCAACAGCTGTGATGGTGATGAGGGAGACAACGTTCCTTGCGATGGGAGCTGCCATCAGTTCGGTGGTCGTCACTCGCTTCAAGTTGGTCCTGCCTTGTAATTCTGGAATTTTACTCATACACGTTACTTTGTACAGCTTGTCACTGGAGGTACACATTGCGTGACGTACTTTCTGGACACCGGCTGTTCTGAGTTAGTTGGCAGCACACAGCTGAGCGGCGATGGAACGTGTACAAACGTTAATACGGGAACCGACGTGGAGTCGTTCATATGCGCCTCTAATGATATTTGCGATACTTAGGTGGGGGCTGGGAGTATTGTCAAAACCTTAATGTGTACTGATTTCATTGCAGGAGGATTTTATTAAGATGACTATATGGATCCTGAGAACAAGTAAATAGGTTGTATGATGTCTAACCCACCTGTGTCAGTCATGAATATATGTACTTTCTGGTTAACACCCCCTCCACTGCCATCTAGAGCGGTAATTGAGCCTGTATCGTAGTGAACGATTCCGAGGATTTACCGTGTTCAAGCGAATTAATTGGTAACACACTTTCCATCGAAGGGGTCTCTTATTCTATAATAATAAGCTCAGGCACTGGGATACAAACGCTGTCGATGTGTTCATGCAGATTTTTTTTCTGTTTCGAAGTTTGATATTTCATTGTAGACCCTGAGCATTTGCAAGAGCGACCTATTACCAGGTAAGCGGCGGCGGCTTTACATAATTATTCGGTTTACCCCCGAGCCACATCCTCTTTGCATGCCATAATAGTGGCGCCCGACATTCCGTAAGCGGATTTTCACTGTCCATAAGTGGATTTCAACAGTCTGATATCCAACGGACTTGAACAGCTGGTGTCCCGCCGGCTTGACCCATCTCATTCCACCGCTGTCCTGCACCGTCCCAACATTCGTTTTCTCAATCGCCACATCTCCGAATGGGGTCGTTCAGAGACAGAAAAATTTGTAATTCAGTGTATATTGTTAATAAAATATTTTTGGCATCACAAAATCAAAAATAATAAAATGCGTCCCTAATTACATGCTCGTGCGTTGTCCCTAATTAGTCCGGAACCGTCCCAACTTTCATTCTCTCGATGACCACATGATAAAATTCATTAAAAAAAATCCTGGAAGGATACATAACATGAGTGGAATCTACAATAAATTGTTTAGAGCACTATATAATGCGGTGATGATGGATCTGGGGTGTCAACCAGTGTTGACCATCAAGGCTGGAATGGACTGTTGTGGGTGTAACCGCTGCACGTTGACGCCCAAGGCCGATGATTCCAACAGGTGTGACTAGACTCAGAGGTTCGGCCAACTACCCGACGGCGGGGGGGACTATGGGCACTTGTGGGTCACGAGCGCATATTCCAACAAAGGACGCGTCGCGTGCTGAAAACAGTTGTTTATTGATCCATGGAAAAATGAATGTTATTGCGTGTTTTCAAACTTCCGAATAATTTCATAGATTGTGTTAATCAGTCACTATATTTTGAATAAAAAATAAGCTAAATCCATCAAGAAAATGTCGAGAAATCGAAACTTGGGAGACCATTATGGTCCAGATAGTCTATTTCAAGGGACGGTCTCGATTCTTCTCGGTTCAGAACGAGATGGATGGACTTCAGGGTTGGAGACGGAAATGGTTGATAAGCGGACAGGTGGTGCCGAAGACTGAGACGTTCAGGGACAGTTGAGATCCCCTTATGGACAGTGAAAATCCGCTTATGGAATGTCGGGTGCCACTATTATATTTTCGATCCTCTTTTCCTTCCGTCCACATTCACGGCCGCATTTGCTTGTTATTCGATGCTATTGCATATTTGTTGGGTCTTTTGATCTCGATCTATGAAAATCAGCAGTGGCCGAGCAAACAGGAGGGGCGCATGTAACAGTAACATATTGTTGGGAGTGCATGCACCATATTAGGCACGAACGTGCGATGCATGACATGCTAGAACAAGCCCTGATCCACACAGAACCCTTTGAAGAACCTGTCTGGTTAAATCACTGATGAAGGAGGTGAGGCTAGGGTGAGGTTGGATTTCAGTTGAGATCGCATCTCTGGCTTCTAGGGCATACAATTTCGCCATCTTCCAAGCGTCTGCACTGGACCACATCTTTCATTGAAGCATTGAATGTCATCCCATTCTATCATATCAGATTTTAGGCATTGGGATTTCAAGTAATAAGGTTCATCTTGCGTGGACAGGCGACTACAAGAAGATCGAACCGCGGGAACAATCATGTCGAGTATTTGAGAGTATGAGGTCACTCCTCGAATACCAGTTATGTATACTGTCCAGTGCATAATTCCTCACTATATTACTGAATTCATGAAACGTTTTTCGTGATGTGGTTTCTTCCTCTCTGGAACCGGTGGTCATATTAATGTATGATAAGGTATCTTTTCAAATCCGTACCCGTCACGGTGGCTTTATCTAGCTGTTAAAAGAACTAGCAGATTATCCCTCAGTTAACTGATTCCAAAACTTTCATTATAGATGTGCAAGTGTAAATCTCAGTGGCCAACCGTGATGGAGTACAAGATACTGCCAGTGCTACACACGTTATAATATCAATGACTTCTCTTGTTTCCATGTCACCGCTAAAGAGCAGCGTAATCTAGAAAAAGAATTGAAGTGGGCGCGGCAGAAATTAGAACAGCCCCCCCCCGAGTTTTTTTTATAAAAGGGCAGAGATGTTAAGGCAAATCCTCCAGCATCGGATTGCACTCGTGTTCTGGCAAGCCTACCCAACAATTCACTAATATTTTCACTTTTGTCCTCTATGCAATTGGGACGTTTTCCATCGTCAACGCTGACATTGCTGGGTTCAGTGGCAACACTTGTGATGGTGAAGAGGGAAACAATGCCCCCTGCGATGGAAGCTGCCGTCAGTTTGGTGGTCGCTACTCGCTTCAAGTTGGTCCTGCCTTGTAAATTTTACTCATACATGTTACTTCGTACAGCTTCTCACTGGAGGTACACATTGCGTGACGTACTTTCTCGACGATGGCTGTTCTGAGCTAGTTACTAGCACACAGCTGAGTGGCGAAGGAACGTGTACTAACGTTGATACGGGAACTGGCATAGGGTCGTTCATATGCGTTCCTAATGATGTTTGCGATACTTCAGTAAGGGTTAAGAATATCGTAAAAAAGTTAACGTATATTGATTTCGTTGCAGAACGACATTCTTTAGACGACTATATGAATCCTGAGAACAAGCAAAAGAGCCGTACAATGCATATCCCACCTGTGTCAGTCATAAATATATATGCTTTCTGGTTAAGCCCTAGCCCCTCAGACCATTACCATTTAGAGCGGAAGTTGAGCCTGTATTGTAATAGTGAACGATTCCGAGGGTTTACTGTGTTCGGTTTTCAGACGAGCGATTTAATTGGGAACACACTTTCCATCGAAGGAGCCTTGTATTCTATAAATATTCAGGCGCTGGCATTTAAATGGTGTCGATGTGTCTGTTTCGGGGTGGATGGCAGAACGACTCTAGTAGGGACGACATGTCTTTTCGCGAAACTTTATGCGGAAAACACACTCAGAGGAGGTTACCTTCCATAACGATTATTCAGGTGGGGAGTTCAGTCCAAGTCTAGCAGGTCCTTTACTTTGAATACCAGGAAAGAATCTCTGGGCGTCTTTGGTAAGATCCGTTGTTGACTCTGCAAACTTTCATTCGATCCTTTCATTTTTTAAGCCGGCTTTAATTTCAAGCCGGGTTCTGGTCCATTCACATGCTCATTGAGCCTTCCACCCCACTGAAACATTCAATTAAATCTCGGATATCTGCGGCTCTTTTCAAGGCTTCTCTTCACGCATAAGTACATATCACTACGATTTCCAGATTCATTGTCAGAAGCGCATGCCGTTGAGACTAGTGTTTTCCCTCCCTGCACGGTGATATCTTCCTAAGCTAGTAATCGGAATAGTTCCGTACAACCAGTGAATATGCTAATGTATGATTATATTATACGTAGCTTCGCTTAATTCCTGAATAAAGGTTGAAGCGCACAAGTCTCAACCGATGAGCTACTTTCGTGTAAATACCAGTAGCCAGATTCAAGTCAATTCCACCGGAGAATGTTCTTTGAAGCTTCGGTATTCGATCAACCGGACTGAAAGGAGCACTTGGCAGGAAATGAATAACCCAAAAAGTACCTAATTTTCTCTATAAAACGGCTGAAAATCCAAGGTGAGTCCCCCAGCATCAGTTTGCCCTCTCTTCTCTCAAAAGCTCACAACATGCAATTCACCACTATTCTCACTTTTGTCTTTTCTGCAATTGGAATGTTGTCCATCGCAAACGCTGACATCGTTGGCTTCGACGGCAGCTCTTGTGATGGTAATGAGGGGCTCAACGTTCCTTGCGATGGAAGCTGCCATCTGTTCGGCGGTCGCCACTCACTCCTAGTTGGTCCCTTCCTTGTAATTCTGACATCTTACTCATATACATCGCTTTGTACAGCTTCTTGCTGGAGGTACACATTGCGTGACCTATTACCTCAACAGCGACTGTACCAACGCAGTTGGCAATGCAGAGCTAAGCGGCGTAGGATCTTGCGCGAACGTCAACACCGGAACCGACGTTGAGTCCTTCAGTTGCTCTCCTAACAGTGGTTGCGCGAATTAGGTAAGATTTGGAAACATGAATTGTAAAAAAAAATTAAAATGTATATTGACATTGTTTACTGCAGGAGGATGCTATATTTTCGGAGATGACTACATGGATTACAAGGGACTGTCGAGTAATTAAATAATGCACTTGAATACCTATTGGCTAACATATTGGTGTCAATTCGTGTGCCTTCTGGTCTGTTTTTGAAAGCGGAAGTGACTCTGCGTGTGCGAGCCCTTGAGTGTATAAAGCGTAAGGCTCAGGCTCGAAGGTCCCACCATTCGTGTTCATTTCCTTCTTTTTCCCTCTCTCTTCCCCTTCATCGGACCATTACCTGACAAAAAGTGATTGACGACCAACTTACTGACTCTCATAAGTGAAGCACTCGCTTTCATGAGCGTGCAATACAGCTCCGATCACGCAGGACTCGCACCTTCTAAAGAACCTGTCTGGCTTACTGATGAGAGTGGGGTTAATTCGTCACACGTGAAGTGAAACTTTTTGAGTCGAATTTCAATTGGGATCATATCCTTGTTCAGGGTATCCCGTGTCAGTATTGATTTAGAGGCTGTCTTTTTTACATCGATTGGACCGGCGGAGTGTTCAATTCAAGTCTAGCAGGCCTTGCACCGTTCAATGCTACACAGAATCTCCTCGGGGCATTTTCCCTAAAATCCGTCATATTGACTCTCTACAGTAAGCCACCATAGGTCTCACCTGATACGATTTAGGCTTATTTCGTGTCAGTGGTTTCGGTTTCTCCTGTTCTCAGTGATGCAAGTTAATAACGCTGAAGAAGAATTCTTCGTAGCTTCGATATTCGATTGGCCATGTAATTGAAAATGATGAATAGTTCAAGAGCACCCTGGATTCTATATGAAACGGCAGAAAAGTAAGGTAATCCCTTCAGCATCGGATTACCTCTCTTATCTCAAAGTTTACAAAGACATGCAATTCACCACTATTTTGACATTTATTCTTTATGCGATTAGAATCCTATCCACCGCCAACGCTGACATCGTTGCATTCAGTGGCAGCCATCGTGATGGTAATGAAGGCGCCAACGTTGGCTGTGATGGAGTCCGCCACACCTTCGGCGGTCGCTACTCGCTCCGTCCTCCCTTGTAATTTTTGAATTTTACTGATTGAAATCGTTCTGCACAGCTTCTCGTTGGACGTAAACGTTGCGTGACATACTTCCCCAAAAGCGGCTGCAATGAGGAAGTCGGAAGCGCAGAGCTGACCGAAGGAGCTTGCGCAAATGTTAACACTGGAACCAACGTAGTATCCTTCAAATGTAGTCCTAATGATTTTTGCGAATCATAAATTGGATTTGGGGGGTCGATTGTTGAAATTTTAACGTGTATACTGATTTCACCACAGAAGGATAGTTTTGAAGATGAGTAATGTATTTCTGGCCGTGCTCCATTATGACCACAGAAATCACTATCTGTGCGCACAAGTTCCCAGAAGTATAGGGCGTAACGTTGGGTTAAGATAATCGATACCTTCTAGAATCCCTCGAACTCCAGTTCTTGTCTCATTTGGTTTCAGACTGGCCACTTTGACTTCGCCGTCTAAACACGCGCTCTTCTGCCAGGTGCTCCAACTGATGCATTAACATACCTGCCTCCTGGAACATAGTAAGATTAGTGAGTTGGCAATGAAAAGACCGTCGCGAGGACGCCAGAGAGTGTGCCAAACTGTGATGGCGCGTTCGGTTGACATCATGTCACAATTCTGTTACAACCCAACCGGATCACACCTCGGCATCAAAATTTGTCGTAGTACCGTACGCCAAACTACATCACTACAAGAAACAATGCCACACTTGTTTTCGTCTTCAATCCAAAGTGGCAGCACCAATCAATATTTTAACATTTAATCCTAACGTTTCTACTCGAACTCTCCCGTCGCCCGATACCTAGCGATGCGGGTTTTGATCTCCAAATTCTACAAACGATCTCTATTCCGACGCAACTGATACTGGAAGCTCAAAAGTTTTGAAATGCTATGGACATTATTCGGCAGAAAAGTTTTTTTCCGGATTTCTCTCGGATTTTGTACCTTGAAAGTTATACTCAGTTTCGTTAACCGCCATCAACTCTCAACTACACCGCAATTCAGGAGTCGGCCTGTTTATGACGGCCGTTCCGGATATTGATCACGAAAAGACGATGACTTTCAAGTGACGGTATTTGTTTTCAGTGCTGATTTTCCATATATATAGTTGCTTTTAACTGAATCGATATAGCAGCTGTTGAAATAATCAAAATTTTTGATGAAATACCTGGCCTTCAAGCAAACGGACCGAACGACCGAACACTGCTCGCAGTGTCCAAACCCCTTGTGATATTAGCACGCTCAGTAATAACCAATCTCAATTCTGCTATCCCCGCATTTGCTCAAAACAGCTGTCCGATGTGGTCTTGATTCTATATTCCTCCGCTGATTGTTTCGTAATGGGCACATTAATGTCAACCATCATCTGAAATCTGGCTAATGGGAATCTTTGTTGAAATAATGTTTCGTGGGTGTATTTCATGTATTCATCAGTCTATTATTTACTAAGATACGTTTAGCAGCTACAAGCTGTGCTTTCAATTCCTTTATAAACTCGCCATTCCTTGCAATATAATTTCCCAACTCAAAGTCTACTAATTTAATCTCATCTAATTCTTCTCCATTCCACATATATCTAACATGTTCAAAATTTTGTCTACTGCTTTCGCAACAACCTTGGCCTTCACAATTGCCCTGGCAAAACCTATTCCAGTCTCTCTTGTCGCTCGCGACTTCCAGGGACGGTGAGTGAACCCATTTGTTTCACCCATAAACAACCAACTTCATTAAATCAATCCAGAGGAACATTTTACTTCCAAGAAGGTGCATTTGGTGCTTGCGGACAAATCCACCAAGACAGCGATTTCATCATCGCTTTGCGTACGTTTTCAAGTTCTCTCAGGTAACCTGAATGCGTCTAAAATTCAATTTGTCCCCAGCCGAAAGCCAATATGATGGTGGCAGTCACTGTGGACAATCTGTAACCATCACTGATACCAGCTCTGGCAACACTCAAACCGCAACTGTTGCGGACTTGTGTCCCGGCTGCGCGGGAGATAGCATTGACATGTCCGTTGGACTGTTTACTGCATTTGCGCCAGAATCTGTTGGCGTCATTCCAGGTAAATGAATTATCTTTCGATATTTTTGACTTTACTTATTATCGGCCTTATCTATGTATACTTGCTTTAGTTTCCTGGAACTACAATTAAATTTGGCGTTCGACCAGCATTAAGTTATTGACCATAACAGCGGCCTCTGGAAGGTTTAGACTTGATTTATTTATTAGCATCGATGTACAAAATATACATTCCTTGGATTTTGTGTTTCGATCTCCTTGAAGCGTTCAATACTTTGCATGAATCAGCCGCACGGGTGGAACCTTCAAGATCGTTAATATTCTCTAGATAGAATGACGCAGCGAGAAACCGGGGAGGAGAGAATAGTGTTAAAGACATATTAGAGTTGTGAATAAGGCAGGAATTACCAACGAATTACCCGGGGTGGGCGGGAGATAAATACTTGACCCTTTCAGGCTCCGCTGAGCTTGCTCAACTCTGCACCTTCCACCCTTTATGCTTGCCACACGGAACAACGGAACAACGGCTTGGTACGAACACTCATGGAACGTTTACCTTTCGAAATATTGCTTGTCATCATCGAACAAGTTCTGGACGATCCTACACTGAATTATTTCGCTCGCATCTACCTGATGCTCCTACTCCCTCGTATCAACAAGCGGCTACGATGGATCTATTTGTATAAGGCATCCCTGGATGTTTATATACCTTCTAGAGCCTTCTATCAGTACTGGGTATCCAAGTTGGAGAGTCTTCCTCGGGACCATATCTTAAATACACGGTGTCGCTCCTTTGAGTTTCGATTGGAATATTATTGGCGTGAAACCCCCTGGTTTCGCGAGCAAAACTTGCTCAAAGGCAAGTTCGGAAACGCAGACCCTATACCCTACTTTATGGGTAACATTCTGACTCAAAAAGGTCTGTTTCCCAACCTCCGCACCATCCACATAAAGTTTGGCGCAGAGGTAAGATTCGATCCTTACAATTTTCTATTCCCGGCATGCCTGCCGAAATCAGTCAACGCGCTTTATCTACATTATTATATTTCTGAGCACTGGAGGGACGCGAGCTATTTTGGAGAACAACCCACTGTGAAGACAATAAGAAGAAACACACCGATACACTTTTCTAGCCGCAAGCACCCATTAGAAGTACTGGACATTTTGGTAATGGGCGATGAAGTGCAAGACGAAATAGGAACACATTACACAGACGTGCCCATATTTCGCGATATTGCAAGGCTCTGGGGTTCACTTTTCGATGCAACGCCACGTCTTTTCATACAGGGAATCCCCAGGCCTATCGAGAAAGATTCGAAGAATATTATATCTCTGGAGATGACCGAAGGGTCATAGAGTACTACTCCCAACGTCAGCGTCTTGAAGAAATTGGATGGAAATGGGGTTTCCGAGGATATCCGCTGTGGCGGTCAGGCAGTCAGTCAAGCCCGCAGAAGAAAAAAGGGGTTCGACGCCTCGTACAAAAGTTTTCGGTGTTGAAGTCATTCTTAAAACGAGTTCGACGCTGTAAGTTATGCAAAAGTTAGGTAAATGCAGGAAGAATCTATTTGTAGCACAAAGGAGAATAGATAGCTGTATAGCAGTTTTCGTTTTTCATTACAATTACAAAGTTTGAAAAAGTTACTTTCCCAAAGCTCAGTCAAAAGAATAACAAAATATAGTCGGGCAAGTTCAATCGGTATTTCCATGTCATCTTCTGAATTGTATATAGTACGTTGCTTGACGATTTGTTCGAGTAGATCGCATTTACGGCGGTGTTAGAGACGCTTTCGCAAGGGTGAGCCCGGATGATTATGGCTGTTGAAGACTTTTCAGGATTGACACGTGTAAGAGGACGATCTATTAAAAGTACTAGTAACGGGTTTTTCGTCTGAATAGAAAGGAAAGAAAAACTGAAGTTCAGCCAAAAGTAATTTGGTTTGAAACCTGACGGAACCTTACCGTTATGAATTTAGCTAGTACGTCGACTTTCGCGACAATGTTGTTGAGTATGCCCTTATAGCAGCAGCAGAGTGGTGTCTCTTTTCTTCATCATGAGAAACACAAACGCCAGCATGGATATGTCCATCCCATAAAATAACGGTTATGTCAGAATCAACGGCCCAGCCATTACCGTGAACGCTAGACTTTAAGATGACGACATATGGTAGTGGTTATCGCAATGTAGCCCATATTCTTCATAGGTTCACATCCTTACTAAACGCTTTATGACATTCTTGAACGTTAACGTCATCTCACTCGTTCTCACCAGAGCTAGTGTTTGTTTATTTGCCATCGCATTCGTCGCAGTTCAAACCGTTGCTTATAACACGGGGATCTGAAGAACATGCTTGCTTGGCTTGGTTAGTGTGTAATCTATAATAGAAAATAAAATTGAATTCTAGCAATACAGCAATACATATTCCAAGACAGTATTCATCAGAACAATCTGGACTCTCCATTCTAGCTGGAGTCTCTCTGAACCTTTTTCAGACTTGAGTTCAAGTTGATCTGCTCTTGTTCCATGGCTGTCTGTAGTGGGGCAAAGAATATCATTGACTAGTGGTAGAGCAGAAATATAGATACTCACAGTAAAATCTTTCCCAGTGCCTTTGAACCTTCGTTCGATGGCATCAATTGACTTGTGCAGCTCTTGCGGAACTTGTGCCTCTTGTGTTCGTAGCTCCCCAAGGTCTGTCGTACATGTAGCCATAGTTCCGATCAAGTATCTATTAAACCATCAAGGAATAAGAAAGAATAAAAATATACGCGAGGTATCTCTGAGCCTGCTGCCAGCTGGCCGTCTCCCTCTCCCGTGTTTCTGCTTCGCCTACGAATTCATCAATGGCGGAGCGATGCTCCTGGGTGGTTTGGAGGATGGGGTTAATACGAGAACTAACAGCCTATTGGGGGTTAATAGTGGGTCAAAGAATCACATATTCCTCGCCTCCGCCAGCGGCTGGAGTAATCTCTAATGGCGGTCCCGATGTCTAGGGTGGGTGAGATTCCATAGGCAAGGACAGTCCGCCCGCGCTTACCATCAGATGAGCATGGGTTGATGAAGAAATAGTAGCCGTATGTGCTCACTTTTTGGGCATAGCACGCCATCACGATCTTCACTAACTTATATAGTCCAAAAATTACACCAATCGTGTCACCATAGAGCAGCGCAACAGCCCCATCGATAAAATGAAGACTTCACTTGGTTGACAGGGCTTTGTTTGACGGGCCTATTCTACATATTGGGACGAGTCTCTTAACCTGCGAGTATGTATACTATACACGTGAATGCTGGTTTAGTAGATTAAGGAGATGATCTAAGTAAAATTCACTAACGAGTGTGGATATTTGTGTGTAGGACGGATAGTGTGCGCCATGGCAGGGGCAGATTCAGCAGAATCGTTCCAGAATCGTCACGCGCGAACAGAATGAAGATGTGTGTGAGAACATGCGTTGTGAACAGAATGGAGATGTTTGTGAGGGCAGAATCGACGCGTGCGCCTGAAAGGTCACATGAGTACGCGTTAAACGTTTAGGCTCCGTTCATTCTTTGTAGCGCGAAGGGGGACAAATTGCTGTATAGCAGTTTCCGTTTTTCATTACACCAAAGCTCAACCAAGAGTGATTTATAAAGCATAGCAAGCTGCATAACAAAATACACACACATCAATCAGATACAACCCAACGTCTGCAGATGGATATCCATTCGCAGACGTTGGGAAATGTCTGGTTCAGGGGGGAAAGTGAAAAACATCGTTACTTTCGAGACAAGGAATAAAGGAAGAGAAAGAAACCAAAACCATATGATATCCTCTCATATGAGCCTCTCTTCTTCGTCATCAATTTGAATGAGTAAAGGTGCCGTGGATCTGTTTCCAGTGAGACGCTCTCTGACACGGACCCAAAGAGCGGTAGCATTCTGTCTAATCCAATTCACGGCCTGACGAACAATGTCTTGCGTAATACTGAGTCTCTCAATAGAAAAGCCGCTGATAGAAACAACACTAGCAGCGCCCCATAGACCGAGCATAACAACTATTACTCCAAAATCGCCAAAGGTGGCATATAAAGTTGCATTGGGGCTCGAATCCTCGCTATTTTCGTTAGGGACACCAATGTCCTTGGACCACGATCCCCATCCGACCTGGATATCATCACCAACACCACTCAAACCACCAGCACCACCGTCGCACCAAAGAAGCTCAGCCCCAATTTCTTTCGCACGGACGCGTGCCAGAGAATACATAGCTTGACCGACTTGCGTATCCCATGTTCGTGCCGGAGCAAGGATTAAAGAAGGCCGAGTGTTTGTCGTTACCATTTCGTCGTTACCAGGGAATAACGGGGATGAAAAATCCAGGCAAATGCTTGTGGTTAGCGTGACGATTTCTTTGGTTTTTTTAATTTTAGGCTCAATGGTATACAAGGGCGGGGCTATCGAAGAGGGAAGTTGACTGAAGGATTCAGCAACTAGTAAAAAAAAACTGATCAACAACAGCGTGTAATAGATAGACAGAGAATGCTCACTCGGCACCAAGTTTCGTTTATAATATGTGAATTCAACGCCTTCGGGCCCAACCAGTGTCATGCCGTTTCTGTACATCCCATCTCTCGTTCCCATTTTCCCATCTCCAGCGACACGTTGTAGAAAAGATACACCAACCCAGAGATTCCCGCGCGTCCCATTATCGAATACGTCTTGCTTGATTAGATCGAGGCCTTGATTTCTGGCTGCTTCACTTTCGAATGTTACTGCGCCTTCCGGCCATAGCATGACTTGTGAACGAGAGGAATAGGCCTTAGTTTCATCGATGAATTGTTCCAGTTGGGGTTTAGTCGAGGTTGATGAGAGGGGTGGTGGGAGGACGCAGGAGACACTTAGAGGGACATGCGCTGGTGCATCGGAATGAGGAGGAGGAGGAAGAGAGGTTGTAATAAAAGAAGGTATGGTGAGAGCAAGTAGAAAGGTGAGGGATGAGAATAAACGTTTTTGTGAGTTCGTGGTTTTGCGCTCTGCGCGGGGCGCAAAATCAGGAAGCAGCACTTGGTCTTTCGATATACCATCATCTGAAACATCATACATGTATTCTGCGGCGGTACTAGCCCATAAAGCAGAAATCAAATCCAGTCCAGGCAATCCGAGGATGGGCAGGATCCACGTGTATGATGAAGTCCCGGTCAAGGGTGTCCACGTCAAAAGTCTTCCGACAGGACTAACACGTGAAACCAAAAGCCACATCAGAGTCCAAAACGTCGGGAAAACCAAAATATGATAATTTGTTGGAAGTTTTGAGGATACAGTATGGGTCAAGAAAATTGGAATCAGCGCAAACAGCGCGGATACTGAAGACAGGAGTGAAAGCACGAGTATCGACATCGATGGCGACGATAATGCGCTTAAAGATGCTTTTGAATGAGAAAGCGTTATGGAAAGCGTCAAAATCGACCATTGAGTGAGATATTTCTGCAGTTCGTGTGATCTCATGTAGATCAAAATTGTGGTTACCAGAGCGGTTGACGAGACGAAGGATGGCCCTCCGCCCGGTCCGAGTCCGAGTCCAGCGAGCGACAAGGCAAATGTTAATGCCAATGGCGTTGCCGTTGGATTGCGTCGAATGACGTCCATTATCGTTGTCGCTGTTGAGTGGCAGCCAGTGGAAGAGAGCGACGACGAGCGTCTTATAAATGGCGCTTAAGAGAAACTGCGGTTGACCGGGAGCAACCGAAGATAGAACGCGTCTGTCACTGTCGCATGTCACATCGACGAACTTCAAGAAAACACATGCATGACCTCCATATTATCCATTCCAACCGTAAATGATTTGTCAAAAGATTTCCATAGGTTTATCACTACCGGAGATAAATACATTGATGACGCGTTAGGCGGTGGTATTTTTCCCGGAACGATAACGGAGTTTGTTGGAGGCAGGTTCG